>CM026422.1:14022126-15222126 GCA_014871385.1 Ceratodon purpureus | reverse complement strand
ATGAATATATGAGATGATGAATGAAACTAGCGATGAGTAGTTGTCTTACCTTCGGATAAAAGTCGGCTTCTCTCCCCATGTTCTTCCTTATTAAACAATTAAGGAATAATTGTATGGTCTTTGGCATTTTACAGTTGGTCGGCTTCCTCTGTTTTCTCACGTCGTGACCGAATCTCTCCTGCTCCACATTTCCATAGAAGCACAACAAATTTCCTGGGACATAAAACAGAGTAAGAGAAGGGACTTTTCCACAAAATGGAAAGTCATTGAATTCCGCAACACTGCACTCGGATAGACCATACATCAAACCAAACGCCGTCTAGGACAAAAAGCCTCTTGATCACGGACATGCTCAGGATCAGTACCAATCAAGCGAAAGTGTTCTAGGATAAGACATGACATACAAACAACACACTCATTACATCTAACATCAGTATTGCATTACATCGATTATGAAGAGACCTGGATTCACAGTTACATTGTTTAGATCTTCAGTAATCAGACAGAACCTAGCAAGACTTTGTTGTTTTTAGACTTGCATGATAGCAAGTAGTTATCCTTGGTGTCTCTAGAGTCTAACTCCAATGGTAGTAAGTATACTCCAAATAGAAGCGTTCGCTTTAGGACAAGAAGAACGCTAAATTGTTTTTATCAAAAAGGAAAAAAAATGTACGGTAGAGTAACCCCCCAATGAAAAGAACTGTCGAGAGACCTCATTCTCAATTGTTCAACAACACCCCTGTAATTAACTATTCATATTATCCGACACTTTGTGTTCACTTGCACTCCGAGTACTTCCATATCAACATCATTTACAGACCATGCTTCATATCTATAGAATTTCGTAACGTCTCTCCTCTTCCTTTTCACGAACAAAGAGTTGACGGAATCTGAAGACTGGCATCCCTTCTGCGTAAGAAACACTTGCAGCATTAATTACTTGTACAGTATTTACGGTCTTCAATAAAGAGCAGTGTAAACAATAAGCTATTTATGCGACAGGTATTACATAACAGCAATATTTTTGGACGATTTACGTTTCAAAAAGCAAGATTGGGCTACATATTATGTACATCCCTCCAACCCCAAATCGATGTGAAATGCAAGCTCGAAAACAGCCCAGAACGTACTAAAGGCCGACCCTCATAAATTAATGGTAACTCCAGGTGCGAAGGATATCCGGAAACCACGAACCAATAATTAGAGATCATATGAAGACTCACCTCACTTGGGCCCCTACTCCACTTTCTCCTTGCCCTTGCGAGAGGTGGGTTCTTTGTCCTCTTCATAGCTTGGACTACCCGTTACAGCTTCCATACTAGTCTTGTCATCCTCCGGCGAAGAGATAACGAGAGGAGAGTTCAGAGCATATTTTGGAGGCTCGATAGCAGATCCTATCTTGATACGCTTCCGAGCATTCTCACCTTCCTCGTTCCCAGCATCCAGTCCAACTTGTCTAGCCCATTCACGAGTGTCTGTGACGCCATCCACTGGGAACCCTTTTTCATACTCCCACTTCTGGAGTGGAGTGAATGTCAGTCTCGCAGGTGGCATGATCAACATAAGGTTTGGCTTCGACACCTTCTGAACAAATGTATTACCCCCGGCTTCATCAGACTCGTTGATAGAGAGTGTATCATTATCCGCAATTCCTGTAACAGCTAAAATACCATCTTCCTCGTACATTTCTTTTTCCTCGTCGTCGTCGTCGCTGATTTCCACTAACACGTTCTGGGCTACGTTAGGAATGTCTTCCTCTTCCTCAGACTCTTTCCTCGTCAACCCTGTATTGACACTCACAGGAAGAGCACCATTGGAGGCAACGCCACCGTGGACAGAGTCGTACTGCTCACACTCAACCTCCGCATTGTCGTCTTCCTCTGCGGGCAACTCAAAAACCAGAGCTAGGGTGGCGTCGTCATGAAGTTCATCAACCCCATCGTCTATGGGTGCTGCAGGCGCTACGCCACTCAGAACACCATTCCCCGGGTTCACAGCTTCATTATCAGTGCCATCGTCGTTGCCACCGGTAAAGGCTTCAGAGATTGGATTGTCTGCGCTTAAGTTGAGATCCTCCGCGTCTTCATTTGTTGAAATGCTAATGCTTAGTGGCAGGATTCGACGAGGAAGACGCACAGGCGAGGCCGTGACTTGGAGTTCTTGGCGCTGGGTATCTCCATTTAGAATACGAACTCCGACTCGTGGAACCTGGGTTATTTCCTCCAATCGCCGCAGATCCGTCATATTCTCTGCAAGTGAACATATGTGGTTAGGAAGAAAGCACTTTGATGTGGTAAACAGATGATACAAAGCGTAACATGGGAACTACAACAGTCATCTCGAGGAAACCTCCTACACAGTACACTCTAATTCGTCCGAGGCAGACCCACATCATCGTGCATAAACGAAAAGGAAATCTGCATCTCATACATTTATTCAAGTCCAATAACAACAATATAAAACCCTAATCGAAATGAACATAGCAATCAGGAAACGCATCACATGCACATATACGTCTATAAAATTTTGGTCTATGGTGATGTATGTTGCGACTCACCTCTCTTGGCAATCGGTGTCTCCTCGGATGAAGAAGAGGAGAGAGAGAATTTGAAGCGAACCATCTTCACTGCAACGACAGTA
Organism: Ceratodon purpureus; assembly: GCA_014871385.1. NCBI lineage: Eukaryota > Viridiplantae > Streptophyta > Bryopsida > Pseudoditrichales > Ditrichaceae > Ceratodon > Ceratodon purpureus. Next base: position 15,219,486 of record CM026422.1, on the reverse strand, counting down.
GCTTCGACTCCACAAAACAGTATGCCAGACAACACTGCGTGACAAGATAAATCAACAAACACCCAGAATCAATACGTGGCTATCATCGTCATTGTACTCATTGTTTGGAGCAACACAACTTTCTCTTGAACACAATTACATCTGGTTGCTCCTTCATAACACTATCCGACCTAGCACATCGAAGTTCACACCAATTCTCCTAAACCCATAATCATTTGTCTAGTTTCTATTGATTCAGCACACATGGTGACAACGGATTGTATAGAAGAGAACCATCACCACTAAAAAAATAACCCACGACACGGGGCTAATATCCTGCCATTTCAACTACAAACCTCCGGTACTACAAGGATAACAGCATCGACATTGTACAAACTTTGAGAGCCAATTGCTCATTCACACCAAGCCATTACCATTATCAATTGTGTGATGGCTCTCACCTTCCACCCGAGTAGCAGCGCTGCGATGCCGTCGGAATACCTAGAAACTCAATGCAGAAGCTCAGCCGTAACTACACAGATCACAAGAAAATGAGATCCATTTTGGGAGGGCAAAGGTTTATAGTGGAAGAAATCCTAGGAATCCTCGCCTTACAGAACCCTAATACGACACATGTGACTAGCCGTCTTGAGTTAGAATCCAGTAATGGTTTAGTGTCCCAAGGCTACAATTATACCGAGGTGAGACAGGTTGCTCTTTGGACGATACATCAACTCCGGCAAAACATCATGACAGCCACCCCAGTACTGGTTCTCATCATCAGACGTTCCATATGGTTACAATGAGTGACTTCCTAAATCGTGGATGTCACTTCTAAGATACCAGATGGAGTGGAGCAAAACTTGAAATCCTGATTGATATGACCATCCAGTTCAGAGAGACATCATAGTTAACAGTGTTGATGAGAAAATCTGTAGTCACATCCGTTGAATTGAGAGACAGGGGTTTTCATAGGTAGGTGAGATCGATTATCAATGATGTTACCTATCAATTCATGCTCTGCTTCGATTTCACGTTGACTGTCTGAGGGACTCACCATGGCGCCAGGGTATCCAGTTTCTGTCCTACAAATTCGGAGTCTCAAACAGACATAACTCGAATTCGACGATGCAATTCTTAAAGTACACGCTTATCAGCCCTAAACGCTGTTCAAATGCTTTATTTTACTGATTATATTTGGATCATTAATCACCTTCCAACATAGTTAAGAGACTTCTGAATTCAGCTCTGAAACTCATTCTAATAAACTGGTTCTAGGATACTATAATTTATTACATTGAAATCTTGTTGTTCCTGTTCGTTTAGGTACTTCTGAACCAAAAATAAAAAAAAAACTATATTACACCTTTACTAATTTAACGCATATCGACAGTTTTTGATGGAAGTACAGTCTGTCAACTTTGGGAAGAGTATGCTGCGCACAAACAGTACTTATGGTGTGAATCCCATTGTATAAGAGACTTCGGAACTTTTCAATTGAAGAATGGAATCAAAGAAAATGTAGGACGCACAGATTCTTTCATGCTTTACTATACTCACTGTATATCAGAGCAACCTTGTGACAAATTTGCTTATTTGGAACTTAACAGGCTATTCTGGACCGCTGCTTTTTACCAAGAAGATGTACATTTACATGTTCTGAACAATACATGTTCATCTCGTGTGACATTAGTCGTGAGAAGATGGACTTAAACAATAGTCTTGATTTAGTTGAGTTCAATTATCCCCTCATAGTTTTTTATCTATCAAGAAAAAAACGACTTATCCCCCTCCATAACAAATTATCTTATCAGTGACATTCGATATCAAGTTCGTTCTACTATCTCTTTATTTATATTAGAATCTCTCATACATACTGAGATGTGGCAATTTTTTATAAAAAAAATTCGGTTTGTGAAAAAAATAATAGTTCAACTACCTTGTTGTCCTATAATATATCATAGAACCGCGGGTAAAGACACAAAATTATAAAGAGTATCAATTCATACTGCGTGTAATGAGAAACAAAGTGAAACATACATAAAGCAGTGTCGACAAAATACCAGTTCGCCTCTCCCAATTGATATGATCCCACAGATTTTTACTCACCGTGTACTTCAATCTCCTCTTCGAGCTTTTTTCCGCCTACCCCGTGAAGACTCACCGCGACCTGCGCTTCTCGCCCGACCCGCTGTCCTGACAAGTCTATCAAAGCTTTGGAGAGCTAAAGCGTTATCGTTGTCGTTGAGTACTATCGCTCCGGTCAGGTCGGGTTCTGTAGGGCGAGTGTGCAGGGCTCCGCTAGGAATGACGCCTGTAGCAGAGGCATGTGTAGTAATGAATATGTCATCATCATCTTCTACCATCCTTCTGGCCCTCGCCTCCTTTCGCAGAACTACTTTCCATTCCGAAGCAGGTGGCTGGAGGTCATCTGTGGCAAAAAAAACCTGGGTGCATTGGCTGGGAAATGCGTAAGGATCCACAGCTTTGGATAAATTGTGTTTGAAGTTGACTACAAGGAATCCGTCACCGTCCCTGACATAGGTACTGTTTCCGTGGTTGTCTTGCCTCTTCTTCCATTGACAGGAGAACAATATCACAGGTGTTTTTAAGACGCCGTAGTCCAATACAAGAATATCCTTCAAAATCCCTACATAATCCTTCCCTGAACCAGATGAGTGTTGGTTAGCTTCAAAGCATGCAACGCCACAGTCATAGGTGTCGAATACGCTGTTCCCCTCTTCTTCTACCCTCCAATGGTTTCCATATGCCTTGATCCGTGCGTATCTTTTGCAAGTCAGAGATGGTAAGTTCGATAGAAGCACCGTGTCGTGTTCATCTGGATCAGTCATATCTTTCAATTCTGAATGAATTCTCTGCTGTATCCACTTCTCAACAGTTCCAACTACATGTCCATGCCTTTGCTGTTCCATTTCCCATTCGCTGCACAAACAGATAGTTGGTACCATATCAGCCACTACACTTGAACATAAAAACAATACGTGGTGCTTGAGCAGTCCTGTTTCAAGGTCACAATAAATGAAATGGTGAAAAAAATTTTAAAAAGCAATTCTATATGTAACTGTGAAACGATAATGGGCACAGCATTAATTCATAAGAAAAAATGTGAATCATTTCCGATCAGAGACTGTGTCTTGTTACATTTTATGAAAGCTGCATAATACCTACGAAGAGTAACAGGGATATTAAAACATCAATCAGCCTTTAAACAACACAAAAGTTTTTCCACAATTCAGCCATCGTAATGGCAAATTGAAACAGACTGTGAGATTCCAAATCCAATATTAACGTATGGTTTATTTTAATTGTTCTAATTCAGTGCATCTTGGCTGAACAGTTCCCCGTTTCTTATTACTGTGCATATATTCAAAATGTGATTCAGAATGTAACAAGGTACATCACATATGCAGACAGCTCTTGCAGGCTATTAAACAGAATATGCAGACTCTTCTTAAATTCAATGCAGTGTACAAATACCTATAATAAGCAGCCGTGAGGGTGCTGTTCCGGAGCACATACTTATGTGCAGCATCACGCTCGGATCGCGAAAGAATAACCTCTGTAGAAGCACCTTCCAAAACTTCAAATTCAGCACAATCTTCAGGGTCAGCGTCCCAAACTCTTCGTCTCACAACGTCAAATCCATGCATGTATGATGTAGCAAATCCCATGGTTTCGTCCAATAGATAACCATGTGCAATAGATGCCTCCGGCCTGGCCCTGTTCTTCACATGGCTTTTCAGAGTCATCATGGTACGCTCTACAGGGTACATCCACCGAACCTGTACAGGGCCTAAAATAATGAGTTCTCGTACAAGGTGGAATGGCAGATGAGACATTATGTCGAAGAAGGTAGGGGGAAATGCAATTTCCATCATACACATTGTTATGGCGACGTCTTCACGTAGGCTTTCTTCCTGATCTGGGTCCCACACCTTACAGCAGATTCTCCTGAAAACACGACAAGATCGCATAATAGCTAATCTAGTGTATGGATCCATTAGTCCCCTCAAAGCAAACGGGATCATAGTTTGCATTAAAATATGGTAATCGTGTGACTTTAATGCTCCAAATTTTCTTTGCCTGATGTGAGACCCTATCTCTGAACAATAGTTAGATGGCACTTTCAGATTTTCAAGTCGGGTGCAGAAAGTGTCGAATTCACCAGGTGTTAGGACATAGTTAGCAGCTGGCTTCAGCATTCTGGATTCGTTTCGAGGGTCTCTCACCATCCACAGATGCGGCCTGATGTTTTCTCGCTGCATATCCCTTCTCACACGAACGCTATCCTTCTCTTTGAAATTGCAGATAGTCTTTAATAAGTTCTCCGCGAAATTCTTTTCGCAATGCATCACATCAAGTGAATTCCGAATCTCCAGATGCTGCACAACAAATACATGGTCAATCTGTAATTAATTTTCTACCTCCGCAGTATATGGACACCGATCAAAGTGTATGTTCTGCTTCGCGATACTTCACGGAGGATTTCTAAACCAGCGAAAACAGAGACTACATATATGACATTTTTAGCAGTCAACGATAGCAATATATGATTTCCAAAATCGGATCGTCTAGAACGGACTGTGTAAAAAACGTAGCCTGATGCATTTTCGATACCACATATCAAGTTCCAACACATTGTTTATACAACATAATTTTGTAACTAATTAAAGTCTAACAAAAGACAACACGGTCAGCAATAATCTCGAATTCATAGAGCAGTTCCCACTGTCTTTAAGCTCAAAATCATGTACTCTAAAACACAGTGCATTTTAAAGCCATCTGTAGATATCCAAGATTACTATCGCTGCCGCCTGAACTCTCGACTTCAACATTTATTGAATACACTTGTCTAATTATCCCTTTCAACAAGAATTGTCTCTACATGCCATATTCTGTTTTGTATACGTTATTTTCTATACAACTAGGTCCTTCAGTCTCAAAACACTTGCCAATCAAACACCGCATTCGTTCAAGCTATAGTTGCAACAAACGGTTTATAGAAACATTGATTACTCTAAAACTCAACCTAATCATATAAATTCTCCCCAAACAAAAAATTAGAAGCAATCTACGACTCCGACTTAACAGGATTTCCCGGTTCAGAACGCAGTCGCAACCAATTCGAAACACACTGTCACAATCAAGCGCTTCGCAAGAAACTCTCAACGATCGACCTACCCGCAGCCGAACAAAGGCAGATGGCTAAATTTTAATCGAACAATCAAACACTCTCTCCCCCTACTCCATCCTTCTGAAAATCTTCCAAGGCAAAATCACACATATAAACCGCCTCAAACTTCTGCGCAAACTAGACTCTACTCCACTCTCCTACTGTCAGACTAATGAGAAAAATCACCAGACAGCAAACACGTACAAACTTCTCACCTAATCAAGACATTTCACAAACCCTTTCAAATAAAATCACAGAACGATCTAGGCGCCTCAATCTGGTGCACAACCGAGCTCCGACTACACTCTCGCAGAACAAAACTAAACAAAAAGCAAATCGCACCAAAAAATCACATGTTCACAAACTCGTCACCTAATCAAAAAGTAAAAGAAAAAAAATACAGAGTATCAGTATTTTAAAAAAATAATCCGAGTGCCTAACATACTCCAGATAATTCGACATCGTCAACTACAACTGAGGACAACTAATTTGGGCAAAAACCGGTGACTGCAATGACTCCAATGAGAATATCACCGTATCAATAACAACTTACTTCAGATTAACACCTACCTCTCATTATAATCTATAATGTAGAATTATACAATAAGTCAGCAATGTTTCTTTGAGCAATTTCATAATTCTCTTACATCGTAACCTGAATACAGGACTTAGAGTACATAAAAATCCTCTACTGTTCACGACAAGTCTGTGTATGCAATCAGTGACAACAAATTCATATCAGAGCAAAACTAATAAAGTACAATAGGGAGTCTATGACCCATTATTTTTGTCTTTTACGTTTGAATGTTACGCATACTAGTAGAATGCAGTGTCTGACACACAAAATAAAAAAAAATTAAAAAAAAAAAGAGTAAAAAATTAAAAAAATAATACAGTAAAAAAAAGGGATGGAAAGAACAATCCAGAGCCAAATAGAAGTAGGAAAAGTTTCTTACCTCCCAGTAAGGTAACTCGTAAAAGATACTCCCTCGTTTAATTCCGTACAACTTCGACGGATCTGGTGTAACTTCTCGTCGTATCCTCCTTCGATTCTGAGTGCCTGGTATCTGAGACTGTGTTGACGAGGAGGGTGTAGACGATGACCCCAACCGAGTGCGTACCCTCCTACGCTTGTTGGATTTGGAAGCTTGCGGAACTTCTGAAAAATTGCCCTGGTCCTGTACTGAACTCCTACTGTCAACACGACAGTCATGCGCATCGAAGTTCCCAGCTGTGCCCGCAGATCTACCTCTTCGCCTTGGTCTACTTAGGTAAGCTCGATACAATCTCAGTGCCTCTTGCTGTTGAGCTGGAGTCTTTGTAATGGGTGCTGACCTCTCTTCTGGTCTACCATCAAATAGTTTATCATACTCTGGGGAACGAATGGGATGATCAGGCCGTACCCAGCGTCGTGCATCCCTGTAGGTAAGTTTCTTGCTCTCATGTGCGTATCTGCCCCTAAGCTGATCGCCACATGGTGGACAGGCTGTGTATCCTTGGTGTGAGGCTCCAGAAACCGTACCATACCCAGGAAAATCATGGGTAGTATACAAAACCGCGGCTCTTAAAGTGAAACACCTCTGTCCTTCAGTTTCCAACACATCGTAAGCAGGCACCCCGTTCCAGAGTTGTTTTAGTTCATCTATGAGAGGTCTCATCCAGACATCAAAGAATTCAAATGGCACTTGGGATCTTCCAGGGATTAACAACGTAAGCATAGTAAAGAATTTTTTTGTTATCAGCCATGGTGGTAAATTGAGGAAACTCACGAGTACTGGCCAAGCAGACCATGTTGATCTGTGAAGTTTGAATGGACATATTCCATCGCACGAGACTTGAATTCGAACATCTTGGATGGCAGATCCAAACCCTTGTGTGTCACAAACCAAAGGATCCATTGTGTCCAGCTTGCGCCATGCCAGAGAATCTGCCGGGAATCTGACTTTGCCATCCTGACTTAGGTTCTCAGCGTACCATCGAAGAAGCTTCGATAATACCGGAATCCTGTAAAACCTTTGTAACCTTGGGGTTACTGGAAAAAACCGCATAACTTTGAGGGGTCTTGTCCTGTGTAGCATGTCCCTGTACCGAGGAGCACCACACACCGGACAATGATCCAGGTCCTTTGTATTCTCGTCATCAAAGAGAACACAACCTGTAGGACAACCGTCGATATTTCTGAAGTCCAATCCTAGACGACGAGTCAGAGTCTTCGCTTGATACATAGAGTTTGGGAGGCAATTTTCCTGTGGCAAGAGACACTTCAACGTAGCGAGAATATCGTCGGCTGCCTTCTCAGTTATCCCCGAGTGAGTAGCGACTAGGTTAACAATCATCACTGTGGCCCCCAGTTTAGAATGTTTAGATCCAGCGTACAGTTTACACATACCATCTTCTAGTGCTTTGACATCACGAATTCGTTCTTCTTCTGCAGCTGCTCTCTCAACCTCTGTCATATGTTCTGATCCATGAAATCGTCTGCCACAATCGTTGCCGGTGACATTCGGATTGTCCGAAGGTTCCATTCTCTCCCCTCGAGTAAATTCCTCATGTCTGTTTTCTGCGTCATCTGCCATTCCACTGCCATTTGTGCCACGTTCTGAGTTAACTCCCTCCGGCTGGTGACCCATTCCTTCATTAAAGTCATGGTTAATTCCAGTGATCTCATCGACAGTCTCCATTGCCTGCATGGCAATGTCATTTAGCTGCTCCTCCTGCTCCGTAAAATCCTGAATTTGTTGGAACATGTCACTCATTAAACCTCGCATCTGAATTCCACTGTCAAAGCCCTGTTCATTGCTTGAGTTGGACATGATTTTGTTCGTGAAATCTGATTCCCACTCGTCGTCGGATGAATCTGGCTCTGTAGGCCCGTGCCAAACCCTACATTCTGGAGCACGTCCATCGCGTAATAGATGTCTCTCTATTTCTTCTAAACTGTATGGATGACCTTTACCTCGATGAAGAGAACAAGGACACGGAATCCTTTTCAAGCTGTACTTCGCAGCTTTCTCCAGCTCACGAGTCCACAATTTGTTGTCTCGGAGCCGTATCCTCCTGATATCCGTCAAAGGGAATCTGTTCGACATTCTGCGTAGAAAAGAAACCGATATGAGAATTCCACATTACGAACTCATACATGCAATCGGTAATAAACTACATGTATTTGAAATGGCTATTGACATTTGGTAAAATAGAATACACAATTGATTTGGTTTACGGACACAATTATTTCATTTGGTTCTTTATTGACATAACAATCAGAAATAGAATTCACGAGTGGAGCAGTTGTACAGAAGATGCCAGGCTATTACAACAAGCAAAACAGTTTATGAACCTGACATCGGGTAGAAATTACAATCCGACACTAGCGAGGTTGTAAATAATGAGAAAAACAGTTGTTGTGACCTAAACAGAGAATTAGCAAAATTGAGCGAAGATGACTGAACTGACCTGGTTATGCACAGTGGGGTCAGTTGTTGGCCCGTGTTGATGTCAATATCCTATTCGACCAGGAAATGTTACGGGCATCTTCACTTCACTTGTTCTAACACAGAGCCGGTGCTCAACAATCAGACAATGACTGCAGCTTCTTGGATGTTTAGACCTAGAGGAACACAATGTACTACCTGCACCAATGCCATGAAGGGTCCGACTTAGTATTCTCTCCCGAATAAGGAAACCTAGGACTGGAATTCCAATGCAATGTGAAAACATTGATGCAATTATAATGTCATCTGAGATCCCTGAACCTAGAACGTGAACGGAAATCGGGAACCCTAAAAGGAAATTTTGGAATCAAAGCGAGCATTCAAATTCTCTGGGTTGTCATCAAGGCAAAGACACGATATTTACCTCAGCGAAGACCAGCGGCTGCTGCATCCGATTGTCAACATCCCATTCCATATGAGTAAGGCAATTGAAATATCCGAGACAATAAGTCTTCTAGATGCTGAGGATTACTCTACTCACTGTCGAAGTATGGGAGTGCACCACGGGTCGCCGGGAAAGATCACTGTCGGCACAGTTTTGACGAATCGCTCTTCAGATTTAAAAAGCAAAAACATGGTATGTAAATGAATCAGAAACAGGAATATCAAGGCGCGAAAAGTAGTCCACAACGACGAACCTTTCGTAGACAGTCTCACGAAGACATCTCCCAAATTCAATCCCAATGACAAGGCGCTGCTTCCTACAGATGGGGCGTGGAAAATCGTCAAGTTACCCTGTTAATCCCAACTACTTTCCAATTTGGACATTGAAAATAATGCAAAGAACCCAAGTGAGTGCTATCATGCGTGTAATCAAAAGACAAGTTTCTATTTTCAAGACGTACTTAACTGGCACTTCAGGATCGTTGTGTATCGGATATGTGGTACTTCACGGAGATGGCACAATTATCAGTCGGCGATCTTACTCCATTGAATGGTCCGTCGTCTTCATTCATGTCTTCTTTCTTACGAGAGGGATGTCTCGCTGAGATGCTCACGTTGTTTAGTCTGTATCACTGTAACCCCCTAGTTGCAACCCGAAGCGTACGCACAGATTTACAAAAGCATGTCTAATAAGAGAAAATTGGGTGAGAGCGAGGTCTCTGCAAGCAGTGATCCTGATGACGATGGGACACCAAATGAGTATGAGTGTTTGAGAAACGCCAGAGTTGCGAGTAATCAAGCGTTCTTACAGTCAGCACAACAAGCAGCAAATGCGTTGTAAGTTCACCTCGTTCCCTGAAACCCTACTTATTATATGTTGACGGTGTCGATCTTATCCACGTGGCATTGTAGACGGTCCAGATTCCGTCATCTTCATCAATTAGGTTCTCGTTTCCCCAGCTTTGGTTCACTAGGTGGGTTGAATTAGTTCACTATTGCAATCTTGTAGACGATGCGGTGAACCTTGTTATTGGGCAGAAGCGAATAGGAAGTTTATTCGTTGTGTGTGACTTTTGGTGGCCGTGTCACAGCAACAGTGCCATTCGTGAGAAGAAACATCGCACGGTGAAATTGGCTCGGCCAAGTAGTGAGCCGCGTCGGAAGAGTGAAAGGGTGACAACTCGGAGGAGGCATGGAGCGGACCCAAACCCCGGTAAAGAAGACAAGGATACTTCAGCCGACGAGGAGGACCGCAGCCAGCAGCGATCGTCTGATTACTCTACAGAAGGTGGGTTTGTTCACCGAACCTTTAAATGCAATGATGGTGTTTGACATATGGTACATTGCTTGTTAGACCTAACCAATTCATCGGTCGGTTGCTCTTCACCAAAATCTGACGTCTTACTGTATTGTAATATTATGATCTTTCGATGTAGAGCACCGTTGGAAGGAATTGAAACTTGGTTGGTTAAGCGATGTCAAATTGAGTACTACTCCTTGTATGAATTTTTGGGAAACGGCATACACTGTAGAAAAGAGTTTCTTTTCCAATTTTTTAAGTTTGAGTTTGTAGCTAATTTGTCAATGATGTCACCTAGATCATGGGGAAGATAGTACCCCCTCTGGAGAGTCAGAGTTGGAGAAGGAGAGTCTCCATGGGAAGTCGACAAAGAAAAGCAGAAACAGGCCGCATGATAGTGAGAAGCGTTCTTCAAGTCATCTTCGAAAGAGAGCACCTGCAGACGACGAACGCCGGGGGGGAGGCGACGCGGGTAGACATGCATCAGCGCCAGACGCTCCTAGGCTTTCAGATTCCGCTCCGTTTGTTGCTCTGAATGGTTGGACCTATATACCTGTTCCGCCATCAAACACGGCAAATCACGGACAAAGTGTCAGCGCAGGACCATCACAATCTGCTAAACCAGGTCAGTGGCATTTCATACCCGCAGATGTAAACCCCACTGTCGTAGTGAATCATACCTCAGATGTTCACAACGCAGCTGACATATCTGTTAGCCACGCATCATCTATTAAGACTGAGTCCATGAAGAGGAGGATCCGAAGGGAGAATAAAAAACAGGCTGACAAAGAATCATTGACAAGGGAGGCCCAAGGATTAAAGCCGAACGCTGTTGAAGTGAAGCCGTCTGGGATAGTGGACAGCGGCTGTAAAGGGCACCTCAAATGGCAGGAATACGTACGCGATCTTACTCCTAAGTTTCTGGATATGAGCATAATTCTGTATGAGGAGCAGAGTGAACATTCACGTGCTAAACTGTGGGAAACTATGAAAAATAGCTTCGAATTTGTAGATAATGAAGTCACACAGAAATCGTTTGATCGAATGATTAAAACATGGTTAAGGAAGGACCGCGAGAGGATGAAAAGAATACATGGAAGTAGTGTCAAAGCGCCCCCGCACTATTCTGACAAAGAGTGGGAGTGTATGAAAAAATATTGGAACTCCCCTGACACCAAACAGGTATCTGAGAGGATGTGTGAGACCAGAAAAAAGGTTGCTAATAACCCACGACTGGGCAGACTAGGATACGCAGGCAAACGGGCCGAAATGGTAAGTCAATACTGGACAACAACGCAATATACACGTTATTGATTTTCATAATTCATTGTCGCTATGAATTTTTATTTCATTTAAATAAGAAATAGGTGATGATGTATGGGTCCTGAAGTATATGACATGCTCACCGATGTGAATCTTCTCCTATGCTCTTCTGCAAAGAGAACGGAGATGGAGACGAATCCAGGGCACACGGACGTAGCATCTGCAGCAAAGACTACGCAGGGACTTCCAATGAGCTCGGTAAGTTGAAGCTGCTGTGTTAAACCTTCATCCAAATTTTTATTTCGCAGTTTATCTTTGCTGCTTGTCGCTGTATTTATTTGCTTGATCGATGCGTATCTCACAGAAACTTGTACCCTTGAAGGGCATGATCTATGGGTTGGAAGGACGTTTTTAATCTCTTCATTCTACACTTAATTTATAAAACCGCAGGACATGGAGAAACGAACGTCGTCAAGGTTGACTGCTGTGGAGCGTAACCAGGCAGAAACCAACAGGAGGTTAGACGACATGATCAAAACTAATTTAAATATGCAGAGTATGCTGCAATCGTTTATGAGCAATGTTACTGTAGTTGAAAGAGGTGCGGATTCGAAGATTAGAGGAACGAACACTCCGTCTGTGGGTGAAACATTGGGACAAGAAGACGAGGAAGACGACCCCACAGGGAAGTTACCTAATGATGTGGGGAGTAGCGAACAGTGGTGGGATAAGATGACAAGGAACAGTGAGGACGATGTCGATGTAATGGAGGTGAGTTTGAATTATATTGCAGTGTTTGCTGAAATTTTCTAATTTTAATTGTTCTAATTCACTAAATCTGGTTCACATTGTCTATATCAACATGCAGACTTTTTTTTTTTGAAAGTCATGATGCTGAGAGAATTGTTTCCTCTTCGTTAAGACTCCAGCTAGTAGATTATATCGTGAAATAGAATACATTTTACTGACATTTCACCATAATGATCCTTCAACCTATCAGAAGACGCTGTTCATTTTACAATATTGTAGTCACAGGCCTTATTTCAAACATTCACGTATTAGAAAATACATACAAAAGATTATAGGCTGTACGTGTGAATTCTGGATTATTGTCTATACATGACTTCAGAAGATTTCGTACAGAACAATAGTAATCTAAGTCTATGGACAGGTCGATCACGGCAAAGTTCGTGAAGAGCACGGAAAGAAGAAGAAGACTGCAAGTTTATCCATGGTAAACCCTTTAAACCCTACATGTCAATATAGATTGCATGCTTCCATTATATATTTCCTTGACTGAGTTTCTGACATGTGCTGCGATCTTACCCCTAGGCAATGAACTGATGCGAATACCGTGCATGTACATTTATTCTAAAATTTCGAGCTCAAACACACATGCAGAGTCTGTCCTCTTCGTTGTGATAAAAACAAACGTTTTGAAATTCTTTGGAAATGCTATGAACGTGACTAGGATTACAAAAGTGTATGACAGAACATTCAACTCTGAGGAGTGCTTTGGTTGCGTTACACTGTTATGTAACGCATCTCATTCATATTTAAATTTGCTCCTGCTTTTCATATATGTATGTGACACTTATATAGACGATGTCTATCTGTTGGAGTCGTCAGACAGAGGCCTTATCATCTGGTTTGCGTTTTCTAGTTTGTGGACGTTTCTAACGCCTTCTTATGCATTGGCTCAGAGTCCAGACCCGGATATAACGTTGTTGAAGGACACTTCCAGTGTATCTGTCCAGGTAAAAAGACACCCTCATAGTCTACCTCTGTTTATTCACCTTGTCATAGCCTAGCGGTTCTGAAAAAACGTACTGTTTAATGAAACATACAAGTGACTGTATGTGAAGATTCAGGCACACGGTAGTGTGGGCACAATCTCCAGAGGCATAGTACGACGACTTCACACCCGGTGTATCATAGGATTTCCCACAATGATTTTTTTTTTTGCATTTCATATGAGCCATATGAGAGGTCAGGGTTCTCGGTTCTGGATATACCTGAATATGTCCCAACATTCATAACAGTTATTCTAGTAGGCCCCGTGCTATATTGAGTAATAACATATCTGAGGACTTCGTGCAGGTAGAAGTCGGTGATAAAGTCTGGCTCGGGGATATGGCAGTGCCAAGTAAACGAGTGGGCACGGGACGAGTGTCCGGCCTAGGGGGTACAGGACTGTTTCATAACAAGCCAATCCCGAATAATTACGTAAGAGTTAACCTGGAGAGTGTTTTACTGAATGTACCTCTTCAGATACCAGTCGAAGAAGCAGAACAGGTGAACCTAAAGGACGCTTTGGGATCAAGTGTGCTGTGGACAAAAGATCGCATCTTCAAGAACACCGGAGGTTAAGAACCAATTCAGTCGGACCCCTACTCCACCTTGTCGTGAAATGTCGACCTTCAGGTATGGCTGATGGTGCCTCAATAGTTACATCCGAATGGCATTTCATTCGTACAGAAGCTTGCGCAGCGTACTGATAGATTACGGTCTGACACTTCCTTTTGTTTTCTCACTTCCAGTTTGATATTTGAGTTTCGTAGGTCCCCTAAATGATTCAGACTACTTTAACAGAGTACAGACTAGGTTGTATACAACTAGGAAATAGCCACAGGAGCAAAGTGAACGAGAGGCGAATCCAGTAGTAGTCAATCTAGAGGCGTGGGTATGCACAGTGCAATGTTTCCAGCATATTTTGTAAAAATCGGACCGTTTTTGGTCTTTTTAAATATAAAAGTATTTAGTGTGTTTTTTTAAACAGACCGTGACTAGTTCTTATATTCATCAAATCAAACTCCAACACGTGTTGGAGAGTCTGCTAGCGATCTCTCAGCTGTAGCAGCGGGGAATGTGAGTCCGAAAGCCCACAAGACCGCCACTTGTGAACAGACCCGACTTTCTTTTCGTTGAACTCCAGTTCCTAAACTTTCTTAAAATTCGTGAATAAGGAACATATTAACGAAACAAACGTACATGCGAAAAATGAGCATCACCAGTACATTTCATACCCGAGGCGCTGATGTACACCGACGGTAATCGTCAACATCCATGCGTACATTGCCTCATGTACTCGGTATGCGCATGTCAGAACTGTCACTGCTGCCGAGAACTCCGCTTACAGCCGAGTAAATTCGGTCCAAAGTGACCCAGATCCCGTAATGACTTGGATATTGTGACACAAACTTCAGATGTCATTTATTTGTGCACTGGTCCGCAATGACTGTGTTTCCAGTCCTATTGCTTGTCCCAAAATCCCGAATTCCGACTTCCGGAAGTCAAGACGTGGACGAATGGCTCTGTGAGTTCGAATCCATCGCTCTGGCCAATCAGGAAGATCCGGATGCGAAGAGAAGGATATTCCAAGGTCTTCTGAAGGGAGAAGCTCTCCAGTGGTACCAAGACGTTCCGGAACGTACACGTAACGACTGGACCAGTTTCGTGACCTTGTTCCGACGTACGTTCCGTAAGGCCGGAGGAGAAGCTCGCGCACTCGGAAAGCTGAGTCGGATGACGATGAGATCTTCCGAGTCAGTACGGAAGTACAGTCAGAGAGTAAAGGCGCTCATACAGAAACTCACTACAGCCATAGCTCCGAGTGTACAAGTGGAATGGTTTGTCGCCGGATTTCCAGAGGAGATGGGGTTTCAGATCCGACAAACCCGTCCCGCCACACTTGAGGAAGCCGTGGAAGCGGCTCAGAACTATGAGAACTCGGCCCAATCTCTACGGAAGTCTCTGAAGCATACCGAGAAGCGGGGCAAGAAGATCCGGAAGGAGAGAGAGCGCCGGCGGAGGCACGAGTCCTCCTCGGAAGATTCCAACTCTACCAGTAAGAGCGATTCCACTTCATCCAGTTCCGATCAGTCGGAAGAGGACTCCAGGGGAGCCTCGAAACGCCGAGGCGGTTCCAGTAGAGACTCCCGGCCAAGACGGAACCGAGAGTTGATCAAGGTGAAGGTGGAGGATGACGATTCTCGGAAGGTCATGAAGGAGATGAAGGAGATCCGAGAATCAATTGCCGAACTCAACGTTCACCTTTCCGAGAATCGGAAACCTCGTAAGATGATTCCAACCAGCAGAGCTAATGTGTGGTGTGCTAACTGCGGAAAGCAAGGACATTATCCTCCGGAGTGTACTGAACCCCGCCAGAAACGAATTCACTACGTCCATCCGGAAGAAGAGGTATACTTTGCCTATCCGGAAGAGGAAGAGTTTCAGATGGAGGAGTACCAACCTGTGTATCAGGTTCAGACCACTTACGGGCGAGGGAAAGCTCCGATCCAGATAGCTCGTCCTCCCGCCGGATACCGGATCCCACAGAACGTTCCGGGTAGGCCGATGTACCAGAAGCCGACCCACGGGTACTGCTTTAACTGTGGGAGCCCGGATCATTACGCGCCTAATTGTCCGTTTGAGCGACAGGGGCAGGGAGCACCGCGGATCCTTCCGTGCCAAAATTGCGGAGAGTACGGTCATACGGCTCCTCAGTGTGCCAAACCGGCACAACCCCGCCCGACTTTCAAACAGGTGGAGGTCCCTCCGAGAGAGATGACTGGGCTAAACTATGGTCACTCGGGTGGGATAGAGAATCCGGACAAATGACGGTTCGTGACGGAACTACAGGAGGGCGCGGAAGTATTAGTACACAGAGTATCAACCCGTAGTTCCGCTAGAGAACGTGCCCAGGAACCGGATCTTCCGAAATCCCGGAAGACCAGAAGGAGGGTGAGATCCAGGAGAGCGGATTCGGATTCGGGATCCGAACCCTCTACGGTAACCAGAGCTTTACCAGAAGAAAATGACCGTCCACGAGCGGAAAATGGGGTGGAAGGAGGGAACCTTCCGGAAGATATCAGCGAGGAAGTTCGGAAAGAGCTCACGGATCCCCCTGCCCGGAAGATCACCAAGCCTTCGGTCCGGTTTGATGACGTTCCGGTGGTCATTCCTTCCGATCCCAGAGTGGACGAGTATGACATTCTTGGGGACATCAAATCCCTCAAGGCAAATGTCACGATTGGACAGTTGCTCCATGACAATGTGAATTACCAGAAGGTAATCCGAGAGGCATGGACGAAGCGGAGGCGCCGAGGGGTGAAACTTCCGTCTGTAGCTACTAACTTCTTACAGGTTGAGGATCACGGAGCCCCGGAACTGACGGTGCTAATAGAAGGATGTGCTATCCCGAAAGTTCCGGTAGATGGAGGATCCGGTGTGAACCTGATGTTGGAGGATACGGCCTTTGAACTCGGATACACCTCGTTCGAATCCACCGATCAGGTGTTACGAATGGCGGATCAATCTAGAGTTAAACCCGTGGGAAGGTTGTCCCAAGTTCCGACCACGATCGGAGAGGTAACCTACCTCTTGAATTACGTGATAATCCGAGTTAGTACGGGCCGTCCCTTCCCGATGTTGTTGGGAAGACCCTGGCTATACATGGCGCGAGTCCTCGTTGATTGGGGAGCCAAGGAGTTCGTGCTCGGAAAAACCAATCAACGGATTCCGTGGAAGATGGATGGATATCTAGGGGAAACCAGTGGCTCGGATGGGTATACGTCTGATTGGTCCGACCCGGAAGAGGAGGATGACGAAGTATTTAGTTATTTCGTGAACCAGTTCTCGGAAGTTACCGAGGATGACTTCCGATTTCATAATCCAATCAGTGAGCAACCCCAACCAGCACCGGAACGCGTGAAATTCCCGGTACTGGAGGATCGCTCTCTCGGAGAGGGAAGTGTCCCACTCTCAGCCGAATGGTTCCGACAACAGGTCGAGGAGGGAAACCTGCCCGCCATGGGTCTCGATCCGGACACCCCTGTCCGGGTGTGGAGCGCATGGACGGATCAGGGAGAGGAACAGGAATCGGAACGAGTCAAGAACGTTGTGAAACCATCCGACTATGAGAAGGTGGAAGTAGCCCCCGGAAAGACATTTCTGCTAGGGCGAAGCATGAGCAAGGGGCAGAGAAAGGAGTATGTGGATTTACTAAAGGAATATTTAGACGTATTCGCTTGGTCACCATCCAACCTCAAGGGAATACCTCCGGAACTCGGCCAACATCATATAGATTTGGTTGACGGATCAGTTCCGGTCAGACAACGCCAGTACAGGCTCAATCCGAAGTATTCTCTGATGGTGAAGGAAGAAATCGATAGCCTCCTGAAAGCCGGATTCATTTATCCAGTAAATAATTCCGAGTGGGTATCGCCCATAGTCGTCGTTCCGAAGAAAGTTGGCTCGGATGGGAAAGTCAAGATCCGAGTTTGTCAAGATTTTTGGAAACTGAATGCGGCCACAAAGAAGGATTACTTTCCGTTACCTTTTACGGACATTATCCTCGATCACGTGGCAGGGCAGGAGTGCTACAGCTTTCTTGATGGATTTTCCGGTTACAACCAGGTGTCGATCCGGGAAGAAGATCAGCTGAAAACGACCTTCACCACGGAATGGGGGACGTTCGCCTTCAACAGAATGCCCTTCGGACTGTGTAACGCTCCCGGAACATTCCAAAGGCTGATGGTGGATATTTTTTGAGATTTCTTGAGACATTTTCTAGAAGTCTTCATCGATGACTTCGCGGTGTTTAGTAAGTGGAAGGAACATCTCGAGTACCTCCGAAGGACCTTCCAGAGATGCAGGGAAACCGGACTGAAATTACACCCCGGAAAATGTTTTATGGGGATGATTTCCGGAATTCTCCTCGGGCACATCGTAAGTCGGAACGGGTTGGAAGTCGATTCGGATAAGGTTCGAGCTATCCTTATTCTAGTGTCTCCCACCAACGTCCGAGAGGTCCGGGGGTTCCTAGGATGCGTCCGTTACTATAGGAGGTTTATTATTGCGTATGCCAAATTGGCAGCCCCATTAACGGAACTGTTGAAGAAGGAAGAAGAGTTTTTGTGGACGGAACGGAGACAGCAGGCGTTCGAGGAACTGAAGAAGGCCTTGACCACCGCTCCGATCCTATCAGCACCGGATTGGTCGAAGGAATTCCATGTGACAATCGACGCTTCCGGGTGGTGCCTAGGGGCGATTCTGTGGCAGCAAGGGGAGGATCGGAAGGAGCATCCGATCTATTATGCTAGCAGGCAGATGAGCCTTGCGGAACGGAAATATACTACCACTGAACGGGAAGCCTTGGCGGTAGTATACGCCTGCAAGAAGTTCCGACACTACCTTCTCGGATACAAGATCGTGTTCCACACGGATCATGACTCCCTGAAGTATTTGGTGAACAAACCGGACCTCTCAGGGCGTATTGCACGATGGATCTTGCTGCTCCAGGAATTCAACTACGAGGTAGTAGTGAAACCGGGTAAGGCCAATGCCAACGCTGACTACCTGTCAAGGATGCGAGGCCCGGAAGCAGTCTCGGATATCACCGCCACGTTTCCGGATGAGTTTCCAGAAGAGGCGGAGGTATTTCACATTTCCGGAACGGAGGAATCAGATTATTCGGAGATTATCCAGTATTTAACACAACGGAGGTACCCGGAGGGATTTACGCGGGAGGAAAAGATGGTGTTTCAGAATACAGTAGCTCCTTTCACACTGATCCGAGGGGTACTTTTCCGGATGGGACCGGATGATGTATTACGGAGATGCCTCGAGGAGTCCGAACGAAGGCAGGTCATGAGGGCCTTACACGCCGGACCCTCGGGCGGCCATTTCGCCTCGGAGACAACCATCAAGCGGATCCGATCAGCCGGATATTGGTGGCCTTACCTCTCCCGGGACGTGAAGGAATTTGTAGGGCAGTGTGACCAATGTCAAAGAACCGGGGCACCCTCGTTCCGGAACCACTGGCCCCTCACTCCCATTATTCCCTTGGCTCCGTTTGAAAAATGGGGGATCGATTTTATCGGACCGATTAATCCGGTCACAGCCCGGAAGAGGAGATACATTATCCTGGCTACGGATTATGCGACCAGATGGGTAGAGGCAAGAGCAACGGTGAAGAATGACGCCGCAGCCGCAGCCACATTTCTCTTTGAAGAAATAATGATGAGATTTGGACATCCGTTGGAACTGGTGAGTGACCGGGGAAAACATTTCCTGAACGATGTCATCATCAATATCACGGAACGGTATCTCATCAAGCACCGGAAGACGACCCCTTATAATCCGAAAGCGAATGGACTGACGGAACGAGCTAATGGCATCGTCGGAAAGATTCTGAACAAGATGGTCTCGGCTCATAAGACGGATTGGGATCGGAAGCTCCCTTCAGCTGTACACGCCTACAATACCAGTGAGAAGAAAACCATGGGTAAGAGTCCGTTCTTCCTAGTCTTTGGACAATCCGCAGTTCACGGAGTGGAGCTGGAGGTAGAAACCTTACGGGTTATGGCTGCCCGTCACGGGACGAGAGTCGAGGATCCGGGGTACCGGATCGTGGCATTACAGGATCTGGAGGAAGTCAGGAGAGGCGCTCTCCAGCAGGCTGTAGATGTTCAAGCAAAACGTAAGGAGACCTACGACAAAAGAATTCCTAAGGACAATAAGGTGGTAGAAGGAGGCCTGGTGCTCTTATACGATAATCGGCACCAAAAGTTTCCGGGGAAGTTGCACACGAGATGGATGGGACCTTACCGGGTTACGCGGATCTTTGAGAACGGATCATTACAACTTGCGGACCTCCAGGGAAACAGCTTCGAAACCCGGGTGAACGGATCCCGAGTGAAGAATTACAACCCTGAGGAGTTCACAGACACCGAAGAAAGCGAAGGCCCGGAAGGGGAGGAAGAAGAATAGTGTTCGCGGGGACTCTCACATTTGAAAATGGGGTAATGTGGGATCCGAGAAACTCAGAATAACCCGGAAGAGCCCCAGCCGGCGTAAGTATTCCATTAATTTTTCATTTTTTTGGTTAATTAGGTAAAAACTGGCCAGACACTAGCAGCATTAGTAGTTAACGCAAATCGGATACTCCAGAAACGTTAAAACAGTTAACACAGGAAGTGTTCCCGGAACCTGGATTCCGGAAACTCGGAAGACAAGACACGGAACGCGTAGACGATCCGAGTACTGACCGTTACTGTAACCGCGTCAAGGATCCGAAGCGACGCGGAAGTCATCATGACCCGGATAGGCGTTTAACCCGGTACGTTGGCGGCTGCAATTACGGGCCGCCACAGCGTTTATTATGCCTGGGGTATATAAGCGAGGGTGTTAGGGTTTGGAGTTCCTTTTTGCGAACTGGGAGTAGAGAGTGAAAGAGCGGTGAGGTGTTTTTGTCTTTTCCGATTCACCGGCAGTTGGATTGCCGGGTTTCTTGCTGTCGGGTCGTAGAGGGAGAGAAGTAAGGAGTAGAGATGGCGCACGTGCAGTGTAGCATCCTTAGCCCCGGAACTCCAGTGAAGGAATCGGATATGGAGGAACTGATCACCGACCTCACTCGGATGAGGTGTGAGGGATTGTTGGCACGGCCGTGGTTACTGAAGAGTGAGGTGATGGTGAGGGAGGTCCTGGAAGGTCCGGACAACCGGTGGGATAATACGATCCGAGGCAAGCCCACGCTGTGGAATGCGGAACAGTGGGCGGAAGCTTACGGTTTCGAGCAGAAGGGACTCCTTTGGGCGACCCGGACGGATAAGTACGTGCAGGATAGGTTCCACGGGAAGATCCATAGGAACAATGGATACGAGATAGACGCCTGCAAGGATAGGAGGCAGAGGCAGGTCTTAGCTTTCCTCGTTCCGATCCTGTATCCGCAAAAACCGGCACAGGTCACCATTACGGTCGGGAACACCATCCTCGGAGCGTACTCAGGAGAACGCCCGGTGAATTGGGCCGCACTCATGGCGGAAGTGGTGCAGAAGATGGTTCCGACGATCGGAAAGAAGCCGACCCCACTCTCCCCTTTCCTCTTTCACCTTTACCATGCGTATGACTTGCTCACCGATAAGGAGGACGAGACGTATACGCACGCGAAGAACTGCCTCAAATTCTCGGAGATTCCGCCCGGAATGGAACCCGATCCGCGAGGTGAGCTCTCGGATACAACGTCCTCGGAAGATGAGGACGATACGAAGGAGGTTCCGAACCCTGGCGCTACTAGGGCTCAGTCCAGATCGCGATCGGAGCAGGCTCCGTCACGACACGCGGAGCCGTCTACGGCCCGGGGAGATCCGGAACGGAGAGAGGTCAGTTCCGATCGGGGATTTCCGGTGGACCTATTTCGGGGGATTCGGGAGGAAACTCACCGGGCTCAAGCTTCTTATGATCGGATCGAAACCCTGTTCAGGAGGGTCTGTACATCGCTGGGAGGGTGCTTACCGGAAGAGGTGATCCGAGAAGTGGAGTTGTTGAAGGATGCCCCAAATCTCCGGAGTGAGAAGAAGCGGCTGGAGCTTCAGTTGCAGGAGCTGACGAAGGAGCTGGCGGCAAAGAGTGATGAGATCCGTAAGTTCCACGCCGAACAGGAGGAGACGTTGGGGGAGCTTCGGAAGTTGGTGGGAAGTTCGGGAGCGGTAATCAACAAGGCCCGGCTGTTTGATGAGAACGTAGTGCAGCCGGCTGATTTCGAGGACAAGCAGAGGATCATCATGATCCTCTCCAAATGCGAGCACTCGATGAACATGATCCTGAAGAAGGTCCGGCAGCTGCTCAATCCGAGTACCGGAAGTCCCAGTCTCGGAGTCGCTGGTCGGGGCCTTCCGCTCCCCGGATCGCCCTCTCGTGCCATGGTAGGAGAATCTCGCGGAGTGGGGTTCCGAACCCCGATAGGGAGTAACCTCCAAGTCGAGGAGCGGATGACAGTCGAAGAGGCTGCCATGACAAATCGGACGATTGCGGAGGTGCTCCGGGAACACCAAGCACAAGTGGCGTCACCCGGAACCAGTACAGTCCAGCAGAGCTGCGCGATCCCCACAGGTCAGGTGGAGGTGACCGGAACGACAGTCACCGAGAGGCGGATCGAGGAGAGGACGGTTTCGGAACAGGTGACTCGGACCGTGCCGCCGGATGTTCTTCCACGACTCGGAGAGGAGGTGATCATTGCAAATTACCAAGGGGAGGTAGCGGGACCGGAATGGGGACGACCTATTTCACCACCCGGACGGACCCGAGTGACTCAGGAGGGGGGATTGACCCCTTCACCCACCGCCAAGACCGGAACGGTGACACCTACTCCCACCGGAACGCCAGCAGCGGATTCCCCTCCGAACAGTGTCGGTGCTTACCAGAGGTTGCGGAAAAGGAAGGAGGTCCCGATTACGATTTCAGAGTCCGACTCAGAGACGCATGGGAGCTCTCCGGTCAGGACCACCGGAACTGAAACTCGGACTCCGACGTCCGGAACCCCTCCCGCACATATGATCCCGAAATCGCCCAATTCTCCCAAGCCCCGGATCGTTACCCGGTTGTCCTTGGAGGCTCAGGAGAGGGAGTCAAAGGCGGAACGGAGTGCTAGGCGCATGGCGGCACGAGCAGCAGGGGCGGGCGGATCAGAGCCGCGGGTGACCAGGTCGAAGGATCGCGAGCAGGAGAGCCACAAGAAGACAAAGAAGTGATAGATTCCTCTCACTGCCACTTGTCGTAACTTTCCGGATTTATAGGAGTAGATTCCGGATTGGGAGATCCGTTCTTGTCGTAAAGTAGAATTCTAGGTAGATAGTTAGGGATTAGGGTTTTGATTGAACTGCCGGCGCCGCCGCTTTTGTGAAAGCCCCTGCTTACTTAAACCAGGCAGGCGATGCGGTCCGGGTCTTCGTTTTTGCATGTTTTCCCCCTATATTCCTTATCAGTAAAGTATTTGTGTTTTGTAAGTACTGTGCGTGATTTCCCGCTAAGTGTGAATGATCCGGGAAGGATATGAGAGTTCCGCTGTAGCTCGGATAGGAAGGTGATGGGAGTTGCGACGAGACCCGAACCGGAAAGGAAATGGGATTGAGCAGAAAGATTTAGCGGATTGTCGTAGGAGTGAAGCCTCACTGTTCCGTCCCCAAATCAACCTCATACGGAATAGCCGTCGCTAGGGTCGAAGCGGATCAAGGATTACTTGGTCGGGCTCCCTGAACTTCTGAAGAGGTTCCGTGCACAGTGAGAGGGGGAGTCGGAACGTGGTACGGGTCGCCTAGGGATAATCGGATCCTGGTTCTCCCAGATCCGGATTGGTTTGTCATTGTAGTCCCACGGATCGGAGAGGATCGTTTGTGTGACCTGCTGGCCAGAGTACTCTAGGACAGTTGTGAGACGGTAACTGATCCGAGACGTTGGGGTTTGTGGACGAAAACACCTAATGAGAGAGAAGAATAGAGAAAGAGATAGTTAAGGAGTTACGTTCCGAAGACACTATCCGAGCAGTGGCAAGGCTCGGAACGATTAGAAGTAACTACTTGGTGAAACACTATTGAATCCCTGGACGATACTCGGAACCTAGTGACAGTACGGAAGTTTACGCTCAATTAGAGCGCTATCCGGATGTTAGTTGCGTTTCCGTGTTCCGACACATCCACAAGCAAACCGATATATGCCCATGGAAACACGTGACCGTGTTAAGGCCTTCCGCACCCATAGGGCCAAGCTAGCTTGGGCACTCATCTGTATTATGGACCGAGTCCATAAGGGGTATTTGCAGCATAATGACATCTCCCCGGGAAACGTCTTGCTTCACTTCCCAGAGGATAAAGTGAGCGAAGTTTACATTGGAGTATGCGATTGGGGCCTTGCAAGTCGGGTGTGTGAGACAACTCCTTCAAGGTACGGTTACCCAACTACTGAGGCGCGTACGGGTGCCTTCAAGGAACGTGGTACTTTTGTGGCTCCGGAGTTGTGGTACACTTATGGTAAGCCAAATTCGGAGACCTCATATGAAACTCTAAGGAGGAGACATCTATATACGCAGGCTGCCGATGCGTACTCGGTTGGAGTGGTAGCAAATAAGATTTGGGATAACGAGGACGACATCGACCTTTTCAAGGATACAGCGGGGAAGGCTAGATTTGCGGTGGCGTTGAAGGAGCTCACAAATCCCGATCCTAAGAACCGCTCCACCTTGCAGTTGGTCCACGCTACTCTAACATCCCCTCCCTACAATTTCCAGATCCCAGAGTGTTGTTATCGCAAACATATTTAGAAGTAGGCAAGTAGTGACAACAATGTGATATTCTCAGTTCTCCATAAGAGGGGGTATTTTTTGTAAGTGGTTTACTGCCACAATTTTGCAATACTTTTCAATAAACATTGCACTTCCGAATTGCCCTCTTCTGAAATACATGCCCTCTCTTGTGATTTTGCCCGATGTCGCTCTTTCCCTACTAACCTGCAGCGCTCGCGCCCGACCGCCGGCGCCTGATGCAGCGCACTCTTCGGATGCACGCGCCCGATCCAGGCTCGCGCCCACATGACCGCGCCCGATAAGTGTGGTCGCGACCGTCAACTGGATCGCGCCCGCAGCGACGCTCGCGCCCGTTTGCACGCGCACGCGCGCGGCCGAAACGACGCACGCGCCCTCGCTCTCCCGCACTCCTGGGCGCGCCCGTGACATGGCGTTCGTGCGGATGCTCGCGCTCGTCGTCCTGCTCGCGCCCACCCGCTCGCGCCCGCACTAATTCAGCGCTAGGTAAATTCGTTTTACCCTTACCGTGAGTCAACTGGTCAACGCCCTTATGTGACGGACACGGGGGTCTGTCTTGTCTTTATGACGGACTAACGGACGGTCGGTCCATTATGACAACCATGCCACCAAGGAAGAATGTACCTATGTTCAGCAACTCCGCGTGGCTCTGTCAATTCCGTGTTGCCTCCCCAATCTCAACATGGAGCACAAGAATGGGACCAAGGATAGATGCGGGATGTACCCAATCCTTCGAAAGCAACGCGTACAGGTAGTTTGCCATACGCGAATTGTTGAATTGGATTCAAGCGCAGATGCCTTGGCTGATATGCATGCTGCACAAGCACCTTATCGAGGTCGCATGCTCCATGCTTCGTGGAGATCCAGGAGAAATCTCTGATTTGCGCTTTGAAGGCCCGCGGAAAATTTTCTCCACCATGTCGCCTTGCCTCTCTACCCCAAGGCCCATCCGACGCTGGTTGCAGCATAACCCATGAATCACGATCCACCCTCATGGGGATCCAGTTGCCCTCCAAGTCTTGAGTGTTATGCAGGATGACACTTTGTACGAGGGAGTTTGGCCGTCTAGCCATACCACTAGAATGCATGAAATTTTCGATTGTGAACTCAAAAACTTACAAATGTTGTCGTCGATGTCATCAACTGCGAGAACAACATGCTGTCAACACACCCTCCGCCATCACGAACGGCCAATTCCGACGTCTACGGCGTTGCAAGCAAGGTACGACATGTCTACCCTAAACCTCATCCCGAAACCCCAATTCCTAACTCAGGTACTCTCTCCAACCTATGTGGATGGCAGACCGCTGGCAGCGTTTGAGAGACCACTACAGCTAAATCCTAAATCTCTATTGCACAATGCGTGACCACCCACAACCCAAATAAAAAAACCTGATGAAGCCTTTGGAGGCCTCTACCGCTCCATCTTGGTTGACAACGCAACCGCGACAACTCTCTCACATGAACGCATGAGGTTCGGAATGACCCTTGGCAGCATTTCGACATCAAGACCTTCTGCACGTTGCATCTCAAAGGGGGAGCGGCAACTCCGTCCCAGTAGGTGGCCAAACTAAGTCAGTACTGTCGGAATTCATAAAGCCCACCACCGCTGACACCCTTCTCCAATGCTCGGATTCCGTGCGCGAAGAGGCTCCGTTCTCGACCTGCGAGAATACACGTGCGAGGTAAGAATAGCCTTCCTGTGCGACTACTGGCTGGACCCCCCAAACGCCAATTTGGCGACCTTTTGGCGACCTGCTGGCACCACTGGTGCGAGCACGTAAAGTGCACGGGCATGGCCAAATTTCAGGCACAATTCCGACCAAAGGCCCGTTGAAGACCCCATTTTTCCCCTAATGTCGAGCTCACATTTTCCTAATTGTAAAGGTGCGCTCAGCTCCCTTCTCTCTTAGACCCTTCTTCCTTCAATGCCACTCTCTTGTGGTTCCTCATCCACTTCACAGCCTCTCCTCTACTAGCCAATTCCAAAGTTGCTACCCACCCCCTTTCCAGCCCCCTCATCGCTCCCTTCTGTGTTTGGAATGCTAATTGTTACGAGGCAACATCCGCGATCAACCAAGGGGAACAAGGAATGCTGCTCAGACTGGTAGAACAAGTAGCAGTGCCGATAGCAAGTAGCAGTTAGCCAGGAAAACAAGGAGTATACGCAAGTATAAAGCAGGGTAGCTAGGAACAGGGAAACACTCTTTTGATATTTTGTTAGTTGAGTCGAGTCACAGCTTAGACGGTGCCCACACCCTGAGTGTCCATGACTGATTGCTATACTGTAAACTCTTTTACTCTTTGATAATACACTCTACTCTCCTTCCAGCTTACTCTTTGTCACCCTGCTGCATTGCTACTGTACACGCACACAGCCCTAACCCTCTGACGTCCTTTCTTGCTCGTCTTTTCATCTTCTCCGTTGCTTCACCTCCCTCTGGAGTCTCGGGCTCTTTGCCTGCTCAGGGTTTCCACGGTTTCCAAAGACTTTCCCCAAGGACAAGCCGCACCTCGTCTTGACACCTCCCCTTCAGGGACTACCTTGGTTCGCTACGACTACCAACGGTCTGGGTCCCAGTATCGGGACAGTTGCCTCCATTGGTGACTGGGTAACACCTGGCCCTAAGACCAAGCCTGAAGGACCCCTGGTGACCGTGACCCTACCTGAAGACCGTGGCTGCCCCCTAGCCCGTCTCGTATCCTCACCCTTATACTCTCCTAACCCTCTTACCCAGTATCTCCATGTAGTATCCCAGCTAACATTTTGGCGACCATGCTGGGGATGGAATACTGAGGTGGCTCAACAATCCTTCCCCTTAAATCAAAAAATATACCATGCCTCCCCGAAAACTTCCCCTAGAAAGAATAAACGAAGCTGAAGAAGCTGCCAACCAAGATGACCAAGAAACGACCAAGGAATTTTTGGTATGGATGAGGCAGCAGATGACGGACCTAGTAGCCAAGAATGAGGCTACTAACGCTAGACTGGAGACACTTAGTGCCCAGTACCAAACATTGCAGGAAAGCAGAAACTAGGAAGCTATCAACACTACACCACAAGCTTCCCAAGCTCTCCCTGAGGCACTTAGATCGACCACTATTCTTCAAGAAAACCATACAGCTGCCACGCTGCCTAGCCAAAGTGACACACACAAAAACTCTAAGTTTCCCAAGATATCATACCCAGTGTTTGATGAATCCGGAGACCCAGATTGGCACGTCAGAAGATTCAAAGTCATTGCTCGCACAAATGGCGTCACAAATACTGAAGATTTACAGAACATTTTTGGTACAACCCTCCAAGGAAATCATATCAACTGGTATATTGATTTTGAGACCGAACATTCCCAGGCCACGTGGGAGGAAATGGAGCAGAGTTTTTTGCACAAATTCAGAAAACTTAAAACTAGTTCAGAAGTATTACGAGCTCTGGGGAGCATTACCCAGGAAAAGAGCGAACCAGTCGATAAATTTTACGATAGATTCAAGCAGTTGGCTGACAAACTGAGCCAACGACCCGAGGAAGATTATTTGTGTGAGTGGTTTAAAAAGGGACTATTACCTTGGATACAGCAGGGAATAGTAATCCGTGGAGTTAAAACCCTGCAAGATATCTTGAGCGCAGCTAATGACATTAGTAGAGAACTGGGGGCCTTGAACAAGATCCAGGCTCCACTGCTGCCCTTGCCCAATGTACGTATAGAAAGCCGACCAGCCCTGGTACCATGTTCCAATTGTGGAAAAATCCATGGTGGTCGATGTTGGTATGCAGGAAATCAAACTCGACCAGAAGATAACCGACGCCCTCGATCTACCACGGCAGCCGTATACCCCGAGGAAATCAATGTCGATGTTTTTCAGCCAGGTAGGAGTGACGCGTGCTGGGAGTGTGGGTCTACCAACCATAGACGCCGGGACTGCCCCCAATTGCATCAAAGGTGGGCACAGTACCGTTCCAACCCAGGAAATCAAGGCGTCCAAGACAATGCCAAACCTCCTGGTAATCCAAGGAGAGGGGGCGTTACTCTTACAGAAGTACATGGAACCGAAACCACAGTATCTACAATCAGTACTGCCGTAGTAACTACTCGATCCAAGGGTATCCCAGATGAACATGTGATAGAACCTAGGAAACCATTTGCAGAAAATCATTGGGATCGCCTTCACCGAATCCGTCAGGATTTGCAAGCCGGATTGGAAAGCACCAACAAAGACTTGCCCATACAGCAGATTTTAGAAGATACTAATGTGACAATTACCTTATCCAAGTTATTACAGTTAAGCCCAGAACTCCAAAAATACTTACAACAAGCTTCGTCGCCCAGAGGAACGGAAGATCCTGCGGTCATAGAAGTAAATGCCACTACGTTAGATCCGGATGCCGCAGTAATTCACTTACAGCTTGGAAACCATGAATTAACCAACGTATTAGTCGATGGTGGGTCAGGTGTGAATGTCATGAGCAACCACCTAAGACAGCAGTTGGGCTTACCCTCCCCCAAACTCGCTCAGTTTATACTCCGTATGGCAAATGATGCCCCGGTTACACCTCTGGGCATACTTTCCACGGTTGCCATTACCACTCATGGGGTCTCTACACCGGCCACCTTTGTGGTCATTGACATGCCCGACAGTAGCAACTTCCCGGTAATCCTTGGCCGACCTTGGTTGCGTGACATGAATGCTATCCATGACTGGTCTCGAAACCAAATTCGCATACAACGCCAAGGCAAAACAGTCATCATTCCTGTTGATAGCTGCATCACCAGGGCTAAAGCCAACCAAATCCGTAGCAAAGCCGGCACCAATTGGGTACAGGGTCTCTCTCCAAAACAGGAAGCCATGGTATTCCAGGCTAACCCCGACCTGATTCCTTTGGCAGAAATCCATTTAGCAAGCATGGTGGCCGACCAAGAAAAACTAGACATACCCCCACATTTCTCCCAAGAAATTCAAGAAACAGTCGCAGTCCAGGCCATACCTGCTAATCAGGCCCTGCAAAACAAGGTTGTTACCGGGTGGACCCATGGAGCCAAGGATCGAGTAGAGCTAGTAAACCTAGGGACCTTGGAAAATCCTAGAAACATTAAGATTAATGCAGATGCCCCCGATCATGTCAAAAAGGCAGCAATTGAACTATTCCATGAATACCAGGACATTTTCGCATGGGGACATGAGGACTTAAAAGGGATTCCAAGCACACTTGCAGAGCATACCATCGATCTGGTACCTAATGCGACCCCTGTACAACAGCGCAGGTATCGCATGAACCCCAATTACGCAGAAAGAGTCAAAGCAGAATTAGATAAACTGCTTAAAGCTAAATTCATCTCTCCAGTGGATGCTGCCCCCTGGTTATCTCCCATGGTTATTATTCCGAAGAAAAACGGAACTCTCCGGATCTGTGTTGATTTCCGGAAACTCAATGCTGCAACCAAGAAGGATCATTACCCCCTGCCATACATGGAAGAAATTATTGATGAAGTAGCCGGCCATGAAATGTATTCTTTTTTAGATTGTTTTTCAGGATACTACCAAGTAGCCATGGCAGAACAGGACAAAAATAAAACAGCTTTCTCCACCGAATGGGGACCTTACCAGTTTGAAAGAATGCCATTCGGGGCCAAAAACGCCCCCATGACATTTCAAAGGGTCATGGAGTTAATCTTTAGACCTTATTTAAAGAGATTTTTTAGAATTTATTTAGATGATGGTACCGTTTATGGACAGATGAAGGATCATATTACTCACCTTCGGCAAATTTTTCACGCATGCCGAGCTAATGGGGTAAGCTTAAACGCCGAGAAATGTATGTTTTTATTTTTCGCTGGGGTAATCTTGGGGTACATCGTATGCAAATACGGGAAGCTTCCAGACCCTGAAAAGATCAAGGACATCCTGGAAATCACGCCTCCCACGGATCAGAAAGGTATTCAAAGACTCCTAGGGTTGTCACAGTTCAATCGCATATACATTGAAAAACTGGCTCACATTACTGCACCTATAACCGCACTCAACCATGCCAAGTATAAATATCCACAAGATTGGACCCCTGCAGCCCAGGCAGCCTTGGATAAAATCAAGGTCGCATATTCTAATGCACCCATTTTAATAGCCCCTGACTGGACCAAACCTTTCCATGTGCACACTGATGCATCCAATATCGCCGTGGGAGTCATGTTAGCCCAGAATGTAAATGGCAAGTATGATCAGCCTGTTGCGTATGCTAGCCGCCTGTTAAATCAAGCAGAAAGGAATTATTCAACAACGGAAAGAGAAGCCTTAGCCATGATCTATGCAGTTAAAAAATTCAGACACTACCTGTTAGGAAATAAGTTCCGTTTCATGGTAGACCATCACAGCCTATCATACCTGGTAAATCAGCCCCTGGTGACCGGACGTGTGGCAAGGTGGATCATGATACTCTTGGAATATGACTTCGAGGTAGTCTATGTACCCGGAAAGCGACACATAGTTGCAGATTATTTATCCAGAGATTCCAAGGCTACCGAGGAAGGCATCGATGACTCTTTTAATGAATCATATATTCAAGCCGCAAGCCTGGACATAGACATCCCCACAGACTGGCGGGGTGAACTCATCCAGTATTTAACTACAGGTACGATCCCCCTTGGCCTCTCAGGCACTAGACGGGTTAGTTTTGTGCGCAGCGCCTTACCTTATACCATGGTCCAGGGACAACTTTATCGCCGAGGTATCGATCAGGAAATCAGACTTTGCGTTCCAAGAGGGGAGGAGCAGAACCTCATAGCCATCCTCCATGACGGCCCGGCCGGAGGACACCAAGGTCCAGATACAACAATCAAAAAGATTTTAGCTGCTCGTTACTGGTGGCCCACACTGCACAAAGACGTACATGAATATATTAGAAACTGCCACGCTTGCCAAGTTTCTACGACAAATTTCCAATACCAAGGACGTGTCCCTTTGAAATCCATCCCACCCCTCGGTCCCTTCCAACGCTGGGGTCTTGATTTTGTTGGACCAATTAAACCTGCAACCAGACAAGGGTACAAATATATCTTAGTTGCCACGGATTACACCACCAAATGGGTGGAGGCTAAACCCTTACGTACTAATACTGCCATGGTAACCGCAGCCTTCATATACGAAAACATTATCACACGTTTTGGTTGCCCCTTGGAAATCATATCCGACCAAGGCTCCCATTTCGTTAATGCAGTCATTGATGACCTGATGGAAAATCACATCATAAAGCATCGAACCAGTACAGTTTATTACCCCCAGGGAAATGGCCAAGCCGAGTCTACAAACAAAACCTTGATTAACATGTTGCGCAGATTTATCCATGCAAACCAGTCCGACTGGGGAGACTGTCTCCCAGCAGCCTTGTGGGCGTATCGCGTGGCAACTAAGACTGCAACTCAGGTCAGTCCTTTTGAAATGGTTTATGGAACTCAGCCGCTTTTGCCTACTGAGTATATAGCTCCCACTTTTCAAACCTTGCAGCCAAAAGATTATAATCCACATCGAGTCCTGGCTGCCCGGGTCCAAGACATCCATGCATTGGAAGAAGTTCGGGCATTCGCCATCAAAAATATTGCTCGCAAACAAGAAATGACTGCCCGGTATTTTCAAGCCACCAAGCCCCCGCGAATTTTTCAGAAGGGCGACCAAGTTTTGTGGTGTCCTAGGGACCCCAAAATACGCAAGACTAAATTCGAGTCTATATGGCATGGACCATATAGGGTCCAATTAGTATTACCTAATAATACTGTGCTCTTGGTAAACAAGGAAAATTTTGACAGTCACGCAACCATTGTCAACTCAACCAAATTAAAACATTATCATTCGGACAATCCCACAAATACTCCTCAACTCAGTTTAGGAGAAGTCTACAAGACCTTGGCAACCGAGGCGCAAGCTATAGCAGACACCGAAGACACCCAGGCTACCACAGATTACCAAGAG
Source organism: Ceratodon purpureus (assembly GCA_014871385.1). Lineage (NCBI taxonomy): Eukaryota > Viridiplantae > Streptophyta > Bryopsida > Pseudoditrichales > Ditrichaceae > Ceratodon > Ceratodon purpureus. The sequence goes on along the minus strand of CM026422.1, from coordinate 15,186,823 downwards.
GACATGGACACCATGGCAGTCCATGTAAGCATGGTCCAGGTCAGCCTCTGTGACAGCGAGGACTCCATGGAACATCCCATCGAAGGGACAGCTTCAGTCTCTCCTAGCTTCCGCATCATGGGGCCTCAGCCGCCACCAACAGCGCTAGCTACTCATCACCTTCAAGGATACCCAGCCATCGCCCTCGGTAATCCATGGAGATCCCTCCTTGTCACATCTAGACCGCCAAGGCACCATCCCCTCCCTTTTCCCTTGGCACCATGGGCTGTCTTCTTCCTCTCTCTCCTCCAGGACGCTGCTGAACACTTCCCTCGCAGCCTGCCTCCCTGTCTTCGCGCTCCCCATCTGCACCCCGCCCCTCTCACCCACGAGTTAGATCCCATGGAACGCAAGAAAATCACACCACCGTTCCATGTTCCCCGAATGATACCTGAGTGGAAGCGCCAGCCTGATCTCATCTGGCTTACCGGGGTAGGCTTAGCACGTTACTTCTCCCTCTGCGAGCCCAAGGTGAACACTAGGCATTGCACTGAATTCGTCTCCTCCATGCGTACCCGTAGTGAGACCGAGCAATTCCCTTCAGGAGTGGTAGAGGGCATAGAGGTTCAGTTCTCCAGTCGCTACTTGCATAAATTTTTTGGCTGGGATGGCATGGGCATCACGGCATGGAGCGAGGAGTGTGGTCATCCGAAGCCCGACATTGCAGCCCGCGTGGGCAACCTTCAGCTCAAGGATGATGGCAGGTACGACGTTTTTGCATTGGGGAACCACATGAAGGACCCTTGGTTTTCTCGTATGCGTGGAGTCCTGAGTCAAGTCTATTTCCAAAATAATTGCAACGGCATTCTGCCGGAGCAATTGAGCCTCCTGCTCCTGGCTGATCAAGGCGCCAAGGTCAACTGGGGCCTCATGGTCGAGGAGAACTTCAGGATCCAACTGCGGGGACACAGACAGCGCACAGATTACAGCAGTCCCATTGGCCCTTTTCTCACCTCCTACATCGCCAATTATCTCGCATTCTATCGGCGCCATAACCGGGGTCCTCTCATGGGCACATTCCACGATGTTCAGCGCGACATTGCGGCAGCTGCAGCACGGGATCCAGAGCTGCCCGGCCCCAGCAAGCGACAACGGAGTGCAGGGCCATCCAAGGAACCAGGGACCGCTACCACCATGGGACCATGCGCCACGAAATTCGCAGCACAGAGTACTGCTCTCGCCGACTGCGTGGGGGAACTGCTCCAATGGATCAACACCACCGAGCAGGAGCATGAGACCTTACTCAAGGAGCACAAGGACATCGAGGAGAGATACAACCGCAAGATGACTATCGCTATCCAAGGAGTCCGAGACCAGGCACAGCGCACCCTGAAGCACACGAGCACGGATTTTCGTCAGCAGCTGGAAGAAAAAGAACAGACATTGACCAATCTCAGGCACCAGGTGACGAGTTTGGAACTCGAGCTACGGGCTACACAGGATCATGTGGACGTACTGTTCAAGGAGAAAGCAAATGCCATAGACAGAGCCCAAAAATTAGAGGAGCAGAGTCAGGAGTATCTTGCACGATTCAAAGCCTTAACAGCTCACAATGACACGATCAGACAAGGACAGCATTCACAGGAGGCCGAGGATAGTACGCACCTACACGAGCAGCGAATCGCGGTGGAACAGTCCATGCAAGACTTCGAGGCCAACAAGGTGGGTTGGGTTCATAGTGCAGCCAATCTAATCGCCACCAACGCATACAAATGGCTACTGGATCATCCCTCCACCTCGGCAGATCCACCTAAGGAGTTCCTTGACCATTGCATTGATGATGCCCTAACCACACTGGAATTGGAGCAGTCCGAAAATGCGTGGGAAAACATGGATATGGAGAACTTGGACCTGGACAACGATGACATGGAGGCCCTATCCCTGCTCCCGCAGCCAGCCATGGACATCGCACCACCACCCAACCCAGAACAGCCACCGCAGGTGAATCCGCACACCTCCAGTCCAGCGCCACCCTTGCAGGAGAATCTACACCCAGTCAGCCCGGCCCATGTCAACCTTGCTGACCAAGCGGAGCGCGTGGACATCCCGGAACACCTCACCGACCAGGACGACACGCCACAGCCTTCGCCACGCCCGCAAGCACCACCACAAGCTGCACCAAGCCAAATTAATCCCACGGTACCCTCGAAACCCAAGTCTTTTAGAACTCACAAAGATGCATTAAGGAAAATAGAAGAGGAATTTGAATTGGAAGAGCAGACCAGTGATGAAGAGGAAGCCGAGGAGGAACTCGCAACTGCCATCCACGAAGTTACACAATACTTTGAAGCTAACCCTGATCTCATCGCACTCTATAGTGATCCTGAGGCTAGTCAGGTGCAATGCCCTGCATGCAATAAAATTCTAGGGAAAACAGTGTATGATGTCTATCAACATGCCATGACTTCCCGACCCAACCATAACCTGATTCATCGAGGTGTTGGTGCAGCCATAGCTGCCATTTATGGGCATCAAGCACCCCCACGACGCCGCGCCCAGCTACCGAGGGAGGAAACCAGACCGGATAGGAGACCCGCATACCGACGCTCGCGTGGCTGACCTACAATCCGGGACGGATTGCAAGCTTCGAGGGAGGGCTAAATGTTACGAGGCAACATCCGCGATCAACCAAGGGGAACAAGGAATGCTGCTCAGACTGGTAGAACAAGTAGCAGTGCCGATAGCAAGTAGCAGTTAGCCAGGAAAACAAGGAGTATACGCAAGTATAAAGCAGGGTAGCTAGGAACAGGGAAACACTCTTTTGATATTTTGTTAGTTGAGTCGAGTCACAGCTTAGACGGTGCCCACACCCTGAGTGTCCATGACTGATTGCTATACTGTAAACTCTTTTACTCTTTGATAATACACTCTACTCTCCTTCCAGCTTACTCTTTGTCACCCTGCTGCATTGCTACTGTACACGCACACAGCCCTAACCCTCTGACGTCCTTTCTTGCTCGTCTTTTCATCTTCTCCGTTGCTTCACCTCCCTCTGGAGTCTCGGGCTCTTTGCCTGCTCAGGGTTTCCACGGTTTCCAAAGACTTTCCCCAAGGACAAGCCGCACCTCGTCTTGACACCTCCCCTTCAGGGACTACCTTGGTTCGCTACGACTACCAACGGTCTGGGTCCCAGTATCGGGACAGTTGCCTCCATTGGTGACTGGGTAACACCTGGCCCTAAGACCAAGCCTGAAGGACCCCTGGTGACCGTGACCCTACCTGAAGACCGTGGCTGCCCCCTAGCCCGTCTCGTATCCTCACCCTTATACTCTCCTAACCCTCTTACCCAGTATCTCCATGTAGTATCCCAGCTAACACTAATGCCTCCTTCCTGGGCATAGATTTTAGAGGAAGCTAAATATCTATCTACAACATAATGGTTTATGAAGTTAATTCCAATGCTTCTAAATCTACTTTTAATGTTGGATTCTGTCAGAGATTTTTTTAATGATAGTGAGACCTGTAAGCTAGTATCTCTTTGTTTGTAGGTTGATTCATGTTTTGCGACATTCACAAGTCGTGGTATTCTCTAAAGAGATGTTTGAAGGGCTTGAAGCACAAAATGTCAAGAGGTTGCCAGGAGTGTGAGGTATGTGATAGCAGAATCACTAGGCCTAGTCCTACGCCCCTTGCAAATTGTGAGACATTCAGAGTTATATGGTTGTTGTTATCGTCAAAGATAAAGACATGAAGATGTTGAGGTGATATGCCAAATTTTGTTTGCCTTAAGGACACAATAAAATGGAAGATCAAAGTAAAAAAAGGTATGTTGTCATCTACTCTCTTTGTTGCATAGCCAGATTATAGCACCCACTTCACAGTGTTGTATATAATTTTGTCTAAATCTTCTATAATAAAATATGTAGAATGAGTTGACCTTCCCAGCAACATTTACGCAGACCAACACTACGAGCCACTCGCGCCGGTTTGTGATGATGCTTTGCAAATGTCAAGCACCGGTCTTGGCCATAACCACGCCGCTATCCCTCTTATTTATGACTCCATCATTGCTATTAGTACTCAACCTCTTTATAAATTAGGCAACAATTTTATTTTTTTTAGTTCATGACAAATGGAGCTTCCTAGTTACTTGCATGGGCGTTATACTCATTGCATTTCCTCATGTGCTTGGTTGATAATTGTGTAAGTTGTACAATTCAGTCAAATTTTTGTATAGTGATTGCACATTCTCAGAACATTGAGCTCGCACGTGCGCATTTTCTAATCTTTACGCTACACGTTTAGTAAACTCCAGGTGACAACATCAAAACCACCACGTCCACCTGCCATTAGGAATACCGTCCTTGAATGGAATTTCTTAGGATTTTGTGGTTTTGTGAACATTCATCTTCAGATTGGACAAGGACAGCCCATAGCCCCGGTTACACATAGTAACAAGATTTTTGTATAAGTTGGGCCTCTTCATCTAGAGTCAATACTGCCTTGACATCGCGCTTGCGAGTTTTTATCTTATTGTAACACTAATTGCACAAGCTTCAATATGATATTTAATTTTCCACAAATACCTTCTTCATGTGCTCTTCCCTTTATCTTTTGCTGCAAGTGTTTATTGTTCCAATTTCCATATTTCTTCAATCTTTGTTGCTTTGTTTGTGGGTGGCAAATGGGAAGTGTTGTGCTTGCACGCATGAGGAGGGGTTGCAATTTTAAGCCCTTGGGAAATTGGAATGTGAAGACAGTGGGCAAGTTGGTAAAAGTCCCACCTCGTTGCCATCGATGACCTTCGTGCTAGGAGCCTCTAAGCAATAGGCATGTGCTTTTGTCACTCCTTGGAACTTAAAGTCTACAATATCAAGTTGTGCCTCCAACCTGCCAAGACAAGCCTTATCAACAAAGCCTTGCACTTCCAATGTGCCAACTCAATCCTCCAACTCGATGCCTTTGCGCCTTTGCGCCTATGCCGGGATTCTATACAACTCATGCTTGTGTCTCATGTATAGGCCATCCAACCTTCCAACAATTTTGGTCCTTGATTTGCAGACACCATGCTAGCTCCAGTTGACTAAAGTTCACTTGCTCGACCTTCTTCCACTTCCCTTATATTCCACTAGTGGAGGAATTTTCAATGTTAAAGAGTGCTTCACATTCAGTACCCTAATCAGATTCATAGCCACCCTCTTATGTGCAATCTTTGTCGCTATAGTGAAAGACATGATCTTCTGTCAAGCCTAACATCGACATCTTCACTTTGAAAGTTGCAAGTTGAACGCACATTCAGTGACTTTCAATGACGCCCTTGCTTACTCATTGTCAACGATGGCCCTCCCTTTTGCATTCTTTCACAGAATCCATAGTTCCTACTCACTCATTCACTCACTATCAATGCACTATAAAACCTTCCTAAAATGTTTAGATTGCAAGCATGATGTTCAATTCAATCTCAAACTTAATAAAGCCAATTTAGGTGCAATTTGTCTGAACTAACATATGTTTTTTTAACCGCTAGGGTCATTAATATTGACATGAATACAACCCATTTCTGGTGCGAAGTATGATTTTAGCGTACTCATAATAATCAACAATAGCCAAATTGGTTTTTTGAAACATTTCTAGATTTGTCCACATTTTGATTTTGTAATTTTTCCATTTATATGATTTTACTAGCTAAAGATATGTTTATGCCGCCGACCCATACTAGCAACTTCCCTCATCAAAATTTGCTCATTTCTTTCTCCAATTGTAAACTGACTTTTCTAAAAACTCATAAATAGAGTGGGCGGTTGGCGGTTTTGGCCTTATATGTAGGATTGTCAATTCTATGATTGGTGGTGGTGATAGATTATCCAACCTTAATTATTGGACTTATACCAAAAAAAGTTGCATAGGAGCCCAATTTTGTTTTGGTGAATGAAATATCTAGATTACGTCTTACATGACCAAAATGAATATTTTTTTGAACTCCAATCTAATATCTTGTAGGCACTTGAAAGAACTTTCCAATTCTTAAGTCTAGTCAAAAGTTGTTTGTGGCATCTAAAATTAAACTATTTCAAAATAATAATGTCAAGCAAGACTTTTAGAATTTCAATGGTTTGTAATGATTATTTTGGGACTTTAATGTTTTTATTATTGTCATTGCTTTGCTTTGGGTTGTGACCCTCTGTTCAAATTTTCAATAAAAATTTTAGACCACACCTCTCTTACAACTTCCTCCTTTCACATGGATTACCCAATTACAATCATGGCCTCATTCTTCAAATAAGGTGCCATTGGATTTGTAAGTTAAGGTTGAGACACCCATAGTCGACAGATGACCAATAGCCGATATCTTCTAATTCCTAGATTATGAAAGAACAGATGTACCTCATTTGTATATATCGGCTATTGGTTCGGATGTACTTTTCACTTTGAAAAATTGTACAAATTTCAATATTGGGAGATGATTCATGAAAAAATGCTCATTCTTCATGAACCTTATTTTCCTATGAACCAAAAATATCTCCTTGTCGATAACCCAAGCTTTGATATGCTAAACTGCTTTAACTTGTCGGTTATAGGTGTTTCCACCTTAGAGCCCAACCTTTTCTACAGAATGACCCTCAGTTTCCACCATTCTTAATTTCAAGAGAAGATAAACTATCCAATGATTCCATCCAGAATGATTCAATCTACCAAACAAAAATATCTGTTAGTCACCCTGGAAGACTGAGTCTCCCACTTAATAAAAGCTTCCACCAAAAACACTTATTCTGATCAACTTGAACTATTGTGATTTTGTGAAAAAATTCATACTGGATTATCTAACAGAATATGCAATATAGTTTTTTGCATTTTGTCACATTTGGTCAAAAATCTTTGCTGACTCTCGTTGGACTCACAAAACAAAGGAATAAAGAGTCTCTTCTGAAGGAGCTCCCGTATACTGCTAAGTGTAAAGAAAACTATATTAACGCCAAATAACAAAAAAACCGTCCCCAAAAATAATTAACAAGAGCGGTACCGTGCTGGAGAAGGGCACTGGTGGGCAAGTTGGGTTGATCCGTTCCAGAGCCACCCTGGCAAATGGAGCATCCTCATCATGTACAAGGAGCAGGAGGTACTGGTGGGCAAGTTGAGTTGATCCGTTCCAGAGCCACCCTGGCAAATGGAGCATCCTCATCATGCACATGGAGCAGGAGGTGAAGCATTCTCTCACCTTGGACTCCTTCAGCCCAACTCCAGGCAAGTTAAGACTAAACTCAAGGTACACCAGTTGCCCTCACTCAACAACTGCACATACACAAACACATTCACTTCTCATTTCACTTGAATCAGTGACTACTTTGTGATGCCATTAGCACATTCCAAATCCACCAGAACCAGATCTGGCCATCATCTCCTCCCACTTCTCAAATCTTCTTTGTAATCTCTCTCTGCAGCTGGATCGATCTCAAGCTCACTAGCTCGGATCAGCTCTGAGCTCGTATCAGTTCAGGTAAGTTAATCATCAAGTGTAACATGGTGGTGTAAAGTTATCATCTTTGTATGTGGGTAGCATGATGTCGGTAGAACAAGGTGACATGGAGGGCGGTCTTGGAGAGATCTGGTGACATGGGTGGATGATGAGTCCAGGTTTGGAATTGAGTTTGATCGGTTGGAGATCTAGATGCTGGAGATTTTGGAATTGGAGGTTTTTTGTGTTGAATTCGGAAGAGTGGTCTTATCTGGGGCTGTTTGATGTGGTTATGGTAGAATTGGTCTGGGATTGTCTTGAGGAGGTGGTCTTCTTTTGTGGTGTGTTTGAGTTTTGGTATGGATGTGAGCAAGGGCAGCTTTCTGTTTAAGTTTTGTTTTAGGGCTTGGTTTCGTGAAGGCCGGCTACTGAGATCTTCCTTCTCGGTTTTGTGCGTGATGTGGTTTTTGATTTAGAAATGGATTTCTTAAAAGGTACAGGCTTTGTTTGGGCAATCAATTGTCCTTGGCCCTGTACCTTTGGGTGATCGTGGGTACGTGTTTCGTTTGGTTATATGGATTGCTGTGAAGGGGAATTTCCATAACCGAGCTAGTGCTTGGGTCTAGGTCTACCATTTCTTGTAACATGGGGTGGGATTTTTCACCGATTTTGAACTGAAGGGTGAGAGAAGGTAGATAAAATCGCCACGTTGATTGGGGCAAACAGGGAAAGCTTTGGTCTGATTTCTATGGTGACATTTGTATCCAAATTGCGCGCAGGAGGTTCTCTCTTATTGACAATCAATTGTTTTGTTTGAATTCAGATATTTTCTGGCTGATCCACCGAAAAAATGGGTGTGTCTGAGCCAAGGCATTTTGTGCTGATCCACGGCGGAGGATTGGGTGCGTGGTGTTGGTACAAAGTGGTTGATCTTCTAAGAAAGAAGGGACACAAAGCCACAGCCATCGACCTCACAGGCTGCGGCATAGATCACACTGATCCCAACACAGTGACCTCGTTCATGGAATACAACCAGCCCCTCGTCGACTTTTTCGAGGCGCTTCCTGCAAACGAGAAGGTTAGAGTGACATTTTGAATTCAACTTTTGCTTCTTTTGCTTGCACCGATGTGCTTTGAAACCTGCACGTTATCATTACATTCAGTTTTCTCACGAAGTAGCTGTGTATATGGATGTAGGTTTGGTGTCTGAATCTCTTAGGCGTGTCTTCTGTATTTTTAAACTACCTGCTTGGCTCGCTGATAAGATTCAAGTCCATTGAGCCAATTATCTATTTCATTGCGTGTCGAATTGTGCACTCCACATTATTAGTCATATGAACGAGACATCAAGTCTATTCTCTTGTATCTGCAGGTTGTTTTAGTTGGTCACGACCTTGGAGGCTTGAGCGTGACTTATGCTATGGAACACTTCCACCAGAACGTTTCAGTTAGTGTGTATCTTGCTGCTATGATGCTGCCCAGCGGCTTTCCTCTTACTTTGGAGGTGACTTTTCCCCCTATTGGCATGAAACACTGTCAGAATTATGCATGATCACCTGTCTGTTTACTCAATCAAAGTCCGTTTAGCTTTCTTCAGTCTTCGCTAAAATAACGACTATGTGTTTGTATGCGGTTTGAATGCAGCTATTTGAGTTGGACCCAGAAGTGGGAGCCCACATAGAGTACACTTTCGGCGATGGAGTTCATGCTATGCCCACCGCATTGTATGTCTTGGAGAAAATGCAACCCCAGGTTTTCTACAACATGTCTCCATCTGAGGTAGGGTCCCATTCTCATGCTTTCCACCGCAGGTGATTTTGATGCCACACTAGCTTCGAATGTTGGCATCCTCATCTGCATCTCATATTGTACATTCATGTGAAGAAGTGGAAAATCTTCAGCCCTCAAACTCTAGGCTCTTTTTGCAGGACATTGTGTTGGCGTCCCTACTGTCTAAGCCTGTGCCCTTAAGAATGCTCAACGGCTCCTGTATTGACTACACTGAAGAGAACTATGGCTCCATCCCTAAAGTGTACATCAAGACGATGCAGGACAAGATTTTTGCCGCTGATGCCCAGGAGGAGGCTTTCTTGTCTGATCCCGAATGTGTTCCCTCAGAGATTCGGGAATTTGATTCCGACCACTGCCCCTTTTTCTCTAAACCTGTCGAACTGATTGAGCAGCTTGAGGATATTGCTTCCACCTATGCTTGATATGTTTAAGCTGAAGTGCACGATTTGTTGTTTTTCAGCTGTCAGGTTGAATTCTGTCTATTTATGATTAATACCATTGTTGGAACACGTGAAGCCATATCAGCATTGCATCGTAGTGTTGTACTCTATCGAGTTAGCAAAGTTAAGGATAGTTAATTGGTAAATGTTGGTTAAGGTTCCCCATTCTCAGGTGGTGATCACCGGGGTTCTTCAAATGGTAGAGGCTTCTTTTATACAGCTCTCTACTCATCTCTCTCTGTCTCTATCTCTATCTGTGTACTGAAACAGGTTATACTAGTGTACGTTATACCATTTGCAATTGAGTTGCAACAGTGAAGTTAAAATTTTGGGAAAGGTAATTGTGGACTGGATCCTTGCATCTCTTGGGTGACTGGGTATTATAATTCATGTGCATAACCTTGAAGTCCTTTTAGATTCTCTATCATTCTTTTGCAGATATTCTCTTGGAACCGATACTCTGAATTGCATGCGTCAGTGCACCGTCCAGAAACAGGTTTGACAGTTGTCATTCTCTGAAACTTCAAGTTCTCTTGGTAATGGAAATGTGGGTACTATGTCTGGTGAAGCTCTTATGAACTCTTTGCTCCAGACTGTCATCAACAGGAATTCTCTTTAATGTTCTACTGCTTGCACTTCTATGTACATCACTGTACAGTCACTTTACAGACTCGTGATTCAATTGAAGCATGTTTTAAACTCCACTTAACTTGTACTAAGTCTGATATACTTTCGTCCCACAAGCTTGTCGGTAAGGTAATCCGTTTCCGTTGCTGAGCAGCAAGTTCTGTGATGAGCGGCTTTCAGTATTACTGGCTGTGAATGTGATGTAATCAGAATCCATTTCGAGGAGTTCTACAGTGTAGCCTAGAAGCTCTTGGATTACATAATTTAAGATATACAGGATTTCAGCGACTTAGTTTTAAACTGAACTTGGCTCGGAAGAAGTTTATGGCCATTTTCTTAGTGTAACTGTGTGAGGTAGCGACGCCCATAAGCATGGCTCTCCTCATGGGCGCTCCCTGAAATTGTACTTCAGGTCGACCTTTACAGACCCATAGCTGACTGCCATGAGATATGTGAAAGGACGGTAACTAGTGATCAGTGGAAGGTGATTCAATGCTGATGGGTGGGAATGGGCATTGCATATCATGGTGCAAAGTGAATAGTGTGGACAATTTTATGAGGTGGTTGAGTGGTCTGTAAGCATCATAAATAAGAAGATTATATGATGGTTTTGTAGGTGAAATTTTTGTGTAAGTGACAAATGCAAATTTTATGTAATGGTGGTCTTCATCATTAGCAACTCCCATTAGCTCTTGAGTGTATATCATGTTTTAGCTTAAATTTCATCATCAGTATATTGACCAATGTTCAGGAGGCCGAGGGATATGTAGAAACAAGCTTCGTTCATAACTAGACTAAATTCAAAAGTTCAAAAGATAGAACATTATGAACTTTTAAATTTCAAAGGATGGTCCTCATGCCATGGTCCGTAGAGTTTGAATGACTTTATTAGAGTGAGGTTTAAAACAATCATAGTTCCTTGTATTTGTACAAAAAGCTGCCCATGTTGTGCTTTTGGAAGAGCGGCATGAAGGGCTTTAGAAGAAAAAGTAAGGGCAAAAGGAGGCCAATAGAAAGGCCTAGAAAGCCAACAAAGGTGGCAACAATGTTGTTAGCTTCTACATCATGGTGGGTTGGTGAGGAAAGTCTCCTAACTCTTACTATGGCACAACACCTAATTCATTAAAATTTAGTGACGGCGTCAATGTACATGAAGAGCATCCCACTATGAAGAGCCTCTTGAGGAGGTTTGGACTTTGCAGATTGATGTAACCATGAAGAATAGAGCAATTGAAACTGAAACATTAGGAGAAAAATCAGGTCACAAAAAGGCCGTGTATGCGGCACGTGAGAGAAAAAAACGGGCGCTGCCCGCGTACTTTTTGACGTGGCATGTGAGGTGCCACCTTGCTGCCAGCAACCGCCACGGGGGCTCGAACCAATGACCTCCGAGCAAGGTGTGTGGAGGGCACATCTACAGTGTCGGGCTGACACAACCTGTCCACTTGGGACCAAAGCCCGAGCCGAGGCATTCATGTCTCACCTAATATTCCGAGGACCTTTGTTGTGAGTGCGCCACGCAGTTCTGTGCGGGCAGCAACTCTGGCAACCGCTGCCAGCGGCAGAGGTGCCCAAAGTAGGGAGTTCACCTAGAAAGGGCAGGCTTACACGGCCTTATTTTGAGCTCATTTTTCTCCTAATGAGTGGAAGAATTTATAGTTATTTCTAGTAGTGGCTATTATCAATCCTTGATGCTAAATAGACACTGTAGCACAAGTTTCGGCCATCTCAACCTAATCTTTAGAAGATCGTGTGTACGGTTTTACAATCATTAAAAATACAAGGTCACTTAAGGATATGAACAAAAAGAAGAGAACAATATGGTTCATTGGTACTAGACTTGCATATCTATGTACATCATGTTTCAATGATTAAAATTTGGTACAAGGTTGTAGAAGTAACATTGATATTTACATTTGGCTTTTTTCAACAAGGGCATTGTTGGACATGGCTGATTAGGTTGGTTTAGAATGAAGCACCCAATTGACATTGCTCAATGTCTACAAGGACTAAGATGAATGACATGCAAGGGGTTTGAATCCATCTAGCATAGAGATATTCTACCAATTAAACTTGTGTCAGAAGTCTTTTGACACTTACAAGATATAGTGTCATTTTACCAAGAGCCATGGATCTCTACATGGTCCCAAGTAAGTGCTTCATTGCTTCAATAAATGAAGATGAACGCAAAGAAGGCCACAAAAACTAAGATTGTATGGCGCATGTAGTCATCGCCAAGGTGAATATACAACCATTCTAAACCTCAATACATCTTTGAATCAAATCCTATGGAGGTTTTCAATAAAGATTTGTAGGGAACTAGATTTGTTTATAACATTGATGCAGCAATGCCATGAGGGCCAACCAACTTCTTCAAACTTTAACATGTTGTAAGTCTAGTCATAAGAGTCTACAATAGAGGGAGAGCCTTTAATTGGCTACTATTTGATTGGCTACTATTTGATTGATCATCATAATGTCTAAAGAATATACCTCTACAATGGAGGCAAAGGGTGTTAAAAAAAAAAGCAATGGCAAAAGAATGCGAGGACCATATCAAGAATTGTGCAAAGTAGACGAAGGCGTAGCAAAAGCAAAATAAGGCTAAAAAAGAAGTTGACAAGTTTCTACATAGGGTACAAATTGAACAAATGATAACCAAGTGAAAGCGCGATAAGGCTTACGAGGAAGCTCATGAGGCTTAGAAGAGGAGGGGTTTTGTATCTAGGAAATAAAGAGTTCATGCTACATTGACATGGCTAGTGTTGTGCAGCTTTTAGGATGGACTTTAGGGTGTAGTCTAATTTGGAAAAGGAAGTCACTGTCTTATCGAAGAGGTAGTCATTGCCTTGCATGCATGTGTAGACAGACGTATTTGAGTTCATAATGATGTAGATAAGACAACAAAATCTGCACTCAAATGTATTTATTAGGTACCTCTAATGTTTGTTTCCTTGTTACCAATGTTTGACAGAGGATTCAGAAGAACCAATATTATTGTACTCTAATTTTTAGTCTTAGATTATGCACATACAGGAATTTTCATCTCTAACGGAATGTTTTTGAGTTTTCCATTTTACCTTTATAAGAACTATCTCAATTGATTGTAGGTCACTACTTGGTAACAAACACTTCAATGACATTCATTTCTAACACCAACTATAGACAAGCATAGTAGTACACTGATTTACACTTTACAAGTAGTGACCTACAATTTATCAATAAACCTTTTTTTTTATAAACACATATTTATCACTAAACCTTTTTTTTTATCGAAGCGTATATTTTTACTCCCTCTTGCTAATCTTGGATTTTTTTTTTCCCGAGCTTCTCCTATAACCAACCTCATTTCTTTGCAGAGAAGCTTATGGGTGTTGCAGGGTTAGTAAAACCCTGATGCTCAGTCTCTCTCTCTCTCAATGTCCAGAAGTTCATGCGTACTCACTTTGCCCTAGACTTTGGTCTAATGAGGGTTGTTTTCTTCCAGTGCAATGAAACTTGATCATTTCCTTTAATTTTTTTATAAATTATTAAAAATTAGTGTAAATTTTAAACTAAAAATAAAAATTTAAGAAAACCACTTCAGCAATTTTTCACTGGGCAGCAAATGATCCAGGCTGTGTATTTGTGGAGCATCAAATGAATTCTGAGATGTCTGGGGTGTGGCCTCGGGCGGCTAGTTGATGAGCACAGTGAGTGTGCTAGACTTGAATGGCGTCAGATTCATAAATGGAGTAACATAGCTCTTGCACCATGAATCCAGATGTTAACTTAAAACAGAAGATTTCATACAGAAGCCCAGCAGTGACTTTGAAGGATTAAGGTAAAGGTTCCAGAAACCAACCGAATTTCAGGGTTTGGGCCATTGAGACAGTAGAATAAAAAGTTTATAAATTTTAGATGGAGTGCAAAGCTAGTGCAAGTCCATCCCCCCAAAAAAAAAAAAAATTCTCATTAGTCTGTAATTTCCTATGAATTTTTGAGTGTTGACTCGTAGGTGGACCACTGACCAAACATAGAGTACTGCCTAAATTGAAAGGTTGGATTCCCGAAATCGTGGACTGAATGTTGGAAAAGAGATTAAAAAAGAGTTGGAAAAGAGATTAAAAAAGAGTCAGTGCCTGACACTAGGAATCCCAAAAACCGCCCATGGCGGAAGGCTGTAACGTACAACCACAATGGTTGCTTGAAAGTAACATGTGGGGTCTGATATGTCGTGTGCCCAACAGCCAATGTCCATGGGATGGGCTCACAGTGCCCACCCTTATCAGCTCTGACACCGGCCATGCAGGTGTCCCAAAGGCGACCCACCAGCCTTGGTGAACAGCTTGGGTGGGCGCCCAAATCCGAAAGTCGTGGGCTCCCTTGGCGCTCAAGCAACGCCCACGTCCCGACCCTCTCAACGTCTCTCTCCCCGCCCTTTCCCCCGCGCTGCCCCTCTCCTTCCCCGCCTGGTCTCCCACCGCGCTCCTCGTCGCCCTCCGCTCCTCGCCGCGCCCCTATCCGCCCCTCCTCCTCCTCTCCACGCCTCTTCACCAAGGATCTTCTCCATGCGGTGGAGGATGTAGTGGCATGTTGTATGCATGGGTGTGGGGATAGACTAGAGAACCCGGCTGTGGATTGTAGTAGCTCCTCTAGAGACCCTGTATGGCATGGAGGTAGCCCAAGTTTGCGGGGCTGGAGTCTTCTCGTGCGGGGTGAGGAGGGAGAGATGAAGGCGTAGGGTTTGGAGATCCTCCCCACCGGCGGGGGACGCTGTGAATTGGAGGGCCGCAGGTGGGGCCTTGGGGAACGAGGGGGCCGTCGGTGTTTACAGTGGGGGTGCGCTCAGAGGAAGAGCGCTGCGAATCACCGGCACGGAGACCGCCGAAGGAGGGGAGGGCGCTGCGCCGAAGGCCGGGGTCAGATGCTACCCATTCCCAGGGGCTCCCTGGCTGCCTCAGCCCGCCTGCTGCGGGAACAGCTGCTGCTGTTGTCTCGTCGCCAACGCCCGGAGAGATCTCCGAAGACTGCCCTGCGGCAGTGCCGAAGTCTGCTGCCGCAGAAGCCCCTGCACCGGCCGGTGTGCGTCCTGCCCGTCCTCCTCGTCGCCCAGCAGGTAGTCTCCTCGCATTTGCTTGTTGCTCCTTTTC
Organism: Ceratodon purpureus; assembly: GCA_014871385.1. Lineage (NCBI taxonomy): Eukaryota > Viridiplantae > Streptophyta > Bryopsida > Pseudoditrichales > Ditrichaceae > Ceratodon > Ceratodon purpureus. The sequence goes on along the minus strand of CM026422.1, from coordinate 15,171,401 downwards.
CTGTCTCTTCCATGTTCTCTCAGCTGCTCGCACGTGCTTTTCTTGTTGTTGCTACTCCTTGGCAAGCCTCCTCTGCTCCTTGGAGGCTTCTTTTTCTTCTTTTTTTTTCTTGGCTGCAGCTACATTGGCTTCTTTCTGAGCTAGAAGATCCGTTAATCCTTGCATGTACTCTTCTGAGGTTAGAACTCTGCTGTGGGTGTAGTCAAGGAGTGGCTGTTGTCTTCTCCTTTTCTTTGCTGGGATGAGTTCTGGCAAGCAATGGAATTTGCTTATGTCATTCTCATTGTCCTTCTCCACTAACTCCCTGAATTCGGGGTCTATACTAACATGTTGTTCTGATGTTTCGTAGTTGCTTTCATGAGGATCTAGGACATCAACATAATACTGAGTTCCCGCGAATGATAGGTGAGGAGTTGGAGAGACGTCTCCATTTTGAGTCTGCTGCTCTTCCACATGGCCTTCACCTGCCGAACCGCTCATCTCCTCGCCTCCCAGTAAGACCCCGCCACCGCATGCACAAGCCACGCCGACAGTAAGCAAATCAGCGCTGCAATGTTGGTTCCCTGTAAGCCCCTTCTAGCACCTGCATATTGGCCGCTTTGTCAATGTTAGTTGTAGAAATTGAATTAAAAAAATGGAAATTGCACAAAGCTTCAGGTGGCTGCCGGTTCAGCGGCTTGCAGCTTGCCATACCTCTGCGCCCATTTGTCTCCTTGCCTTCTGGTAAGTCACTCCCGTCACCTGTAGTAGTTAGTTGTGAATGTTGTTAGTTAAAAAAAAATTAAAAAAAAATGACGGTGTTGTGCTTTGGTTGCAGGTTGCCGAGGCGCTTACCTCTGTCCTGGCTGCCCTCCGCTCCTCGTCGCTGTAAGTCCCTCCCCGTGCCTGCCTCGGCATCGTTTAGGTGTTAGTTCACATTAAATTTTTAAAAAAGAAATACTTACGGTGTTGTGCTTGGGTTGCAGGTTACCGAGGCGCTTACCTCTGTCTTGGCTGCCCTCCCGGCGTCGCTGTAAATCCCTCCCCGTGCCTGCAATCAAACATCGTTTGCAGGTGTTAGTTCACATTTAATTTTAAAAAAAAAAAAAACTTACGGTGCTCCTTCTCACAGGTCGCGACGGCTGCAGCCCTCGTACCTGCTGTTTGGCGATGAGGTAAGTACCGGCCTCCACCTGCTGTCCATTTTGATTTAGTTTTTTTAATGTCCGGATCTGTTAGTTACAAACTCTCACTGAAATTTGAATGTGCTTCTGTGCTGCAGGGACTTGGAGCGTGAGGTTTACTCACCTGCAGCTGCGCTGTCTGTGAATCCCAGTGAGTCGCTCTCAATCCCTGCACCGAACCACTTATTGTTAAATTTTTTATTTTTTTTGCTTCCTTTAAATCAGTGACTGCTTGCATATCATTTACTCACTGTATTTGTAATCAATGTACTCACCTTCTACTGCTGCATCGTTTGCAGCCGCCCCCTCCCACCGAGGGCTGTCCCCCTCGCCCTCACCTTCGCTGCCGCTTTCCTCAGAGCTCTCCTCAGCTTCCGGGTGCCCCTCCCCTCCTTCTGCAAATCCCGCACTAGGCAGTGCTTTGTTTGTCACAGCGCCCCTATCCAAAGGGAATATCCCAGTTTTCTTGAAGTCAGATTGTATGTTCTTTGGTACTAGGGCCTTCTCCAAAGCTTGTGCAGTCCAAATACATAGGTCATTTTTCTCAACCTTTCTCCCCTTATTCTCTAGTGTCCATGCATCCCTGATTTGTCTAAAGGATGTCTTAAAGGGCTTAAAACAGGAGACATCTAAAGGCTGCAAGGCATGGCTTGTATGTGCAGGTAGTGTGACAATGTCTATCCCAGTATTCATGGCCAATGTCACAACCTCAAGAGTCACATGGGAGTTGTGGCCATCCAAAATCAGTAAGTGCCTATTCTCCTTGTCTACACCCACTGTTTTCCTCAAACACTTGATAAAATGTGACATCCATGATTGAAATAACCACTTGGTCATCCAAGCATTAGGTTGCATTGCCATTAGAGCACCCTTCTCACAGTTCAGCACATGGTTTCCCTTGAAATACACTCCCTTAAGTATGTAGAAATTTGGTATTTTCCCCCCATTGGCATTGATGCAACTTAAGACTGATAAATGCTCTCTCTGATCTGGTTCAATTGTGTGTACAGCTTTGCTCCCAACTCTCGCCAAAACTGTGGCTCCTCCACCTCTTCCAGCACATACCCCACTCTCATCACAATTCCAAATGTGTGAGGGTGGGTACTTGAAGGTACTGTAAAGGTTGTCTAGATTATCATAGAGAGTAGCTACTGTAGCTTGGCATAAACCTCTAGCTCTTGCTACCTCTAGAGGTTGACTCTTTCTAGCTGCAATTTCATGGTGTCTCCTCTATAAACTTCTTAACCATGATTTTCCAGAGATCCCTATCCTACTCCAAGGGGTCTCCCTTGTTTGTGTGGCTTGGGCCACTTTTATCCTCAATTGGCATGGGGTTAAAGGGTGGCCCAAGTCTTGCATCTTGAACAAATAATCAATCAATTTTTTTTCCTTACTTTCTTGCAATGTTGGTGCTGCCCCTCTCTTCCTACTCACAGTTTTGCCATACAAATGATCTCTCAAGGAGCTGTAAGGAATTCCAAAGGTTTTGGAAGCTTTTCTTACCTTCATTCCTTCATCAGTGATAGCATCCATGGCCTTTTCTAACTGCTCACTAGTCCAATTTCCATTCTTCCTAGTTGCAGTCCTCCTAGTTGTGGTATAGGTGGCCCCTTGAGCACTTGATGGAGTTCTTGGTGCATTCTCCCCCCCCCCCCCCCCTTGTGAAGTGTGCATCCCCTTGAGAACCAACTTGGTTCACTAAAGGTAATGAGCTTCTCAAACCACTCCTTCTACTCCCCTCTCCCCCTCCTTCACTGGAATTGACATGAATTGTTGGTGCTGAAATTCTACATCTCTTTCTTGCCCCATGTTCTAACTCTGCCATGTGCTCATCAAACCCCAAGCTCTCCTCCACTCCTTGTCCATAGCAATACTGAACTGAATTTTGTTGAGAGTGGAGTACTTGGGTCTCTTGTATCACATCCTCTCCACTCATGTACCCCTCAACCAACCCCCCCCCCCCCCCCCCCCCCCCCCCCCCCCCCCCGTGTCCATCTTTGACTCCACACACACTCACTACTAACATCAAAACTACTCTAATTCTTCACTGAAATTGAACTAGTTCTCCATTGAAACAAACATACAGTGCTACAAGAAGTGAACCACCAAGCATGTAAATATGGACTCCATGTAACCCTAAGCCATGCAAGGTGGGTGCCCAAACCATTCTCTTAATTACAAAATCCGCCCCAAAGGTGGGCTATTTTTTGGTCATTCCCTCACATAATTATACCCCCTTACAACCATCATTCTGCCCACCAATAAGCTCTGTTTCACCCAAATTGACTGCCCAAACTAACCACCATTTCACCCCAAACCGTTCACTTTGCATTAATTTTTTTTAAATGTACATTTTCCCGACCCAAAATGGGCGGTTCTGCTGCCCCTATCCATCTGCCTACTGGGCGGTTTCGGGACCCGGTTGGTTTCTGGAACCTTTACCTTACCAAGTCAGGACTCCAAGTCATTCATCGGTTGTTAGGAACACAATCATCAATCAGTTGAAGGTTGTAAGAGATACTAAAAGTTGATCTGGGACACCCACTTGCTCTGCATCCTTTGCCCCTCTTTAAAAGTGTTACACATATTTCCTGGTGCAGGTATGAATGAATCTGAACCCCAAAAAAAAAGATGAGCTCGATGTAAAAGAACAATAAGAACAATGCAGTTTGGATTGGAAAAGAATAAAGAAAGAAAGCATGAATCAAAAACAATGACAACTTATTGTTTCTTGCACACAAATGTTTGTAGGATATATCTATCATATATAATACTATTTTCATTAATTACATGGATAGAGTCACTTGCAGGAAACTGCTTGTTCCACATGTGACTAAACAATATTACAAACATGCTGTGTACATGAAGACATGGACAACAGACTGTTCAAGTACCCAAAAACTGACCATGTAACTTACACCTTGACACCAAGTGGGATTCACTCTGTCAGATGAACAATGTCATCTTTGACTTTCTGTGCACATCCGCTTCTTCATATTTTAATAATTAAGAAACTTCTTATTATTTTACTGATAAATATTAAGAATATTGTTGGCCATAGTGAATCCCACCAGAGTCCAAACAATATTTTTTCAACCCACAACATGAATCTGTGCGCTGGCAGAGACCTATCCAAATTGCAATCTACCATTGTCAGAGCATTTAACAGTTTTTCTTTCATTGACCATGTTCAAGTTTGTGTGCTCTTCAAATCATTTGACAAATGCATGTCAATTGATAACCATTGAATTGGTACAACTACAAATAGTACTTTCAGTGACAAAAGAAGGTACCAGTAAACTATAGTGAGTTTGGTGGGGGTGGAATCTGGATCCAACAGACACTTAATTGATTCCACTCTCCTCCGGAGACCGAAGTTTCTCTCTCTAGTTTCTCTCTTGACTTTATTTTCCGGAAAAAAATTGAATTAAATTATGGTACAATTCAAAATTACATGAATTCAAGCTACATGTGGCAAAATCCACAGTGCACAATTCAAAATCCACAATTACAGGTAGTCTCATAGAAACACAGTCTCTTAAGTCCAATTTACTTCATACGTTGGATGTGATATAATAAGTTTTGATTCTAGAATAAATATAGACCAAGTAAGAAAAAATATCTATTAGAACCTTAAAGGAAAGAGAAGTGAAGAAAATCCGAACTTTTTGTGCAAATAAAAGTCATCTTTCCATGAAGCCCTTATAATTTCCTACCTTCAAAAAAATCTTTAAAAACCATGATTAAATATACATTCATACAAACCTCACCAATATTGCAAAAACCCATATTGACTTAATGAATACGTACGGATCAATGTATTTTGACAATCTATACTACCGTAGGTTAAGGGCAGCTTCGGCGCTCTCTTGCTGAATAATTATTAAAAGTACAAAAACAATGTTCGACGGCTAAAAAAAATTACTAAAATATTTGGCATTTTCAAAAATTTAATAATGCGAATTTCGGCATACATCCATGAAGTTGTTATCTAACGGTAAACAAAAATGTTCATTCACGATTTCATCCAAGTTTGGCCGCTCATTAATCCCTAATCTTGCTCTAATCTATCTTAATCCTAATTGCCAATATTTTTGTTGCTTGATACGGTATCAGTATTCAGAGTTGTAAATGTTTTTGAGAGTGAAATGGTGAGACAAAAAACTCTAAGTAGTATGTTTAGTATTATCAACAAAGATGAGATGGAAGTGTGTGTGCAACGGGATTTTGCAGCTTTCAATGAGAAGTTGGAGATGGAGCATGCTATGTGCAAGGAAGTGATAAAGCGTACAATTGGTAGGCTAAAGAAGGAGATGGTGGAGGCTGTATCATTGACACCGAAAGTCGAACCAGAGGAACAAGCATCAAAGAAAGCAAAGGTTAGAGGACCATACACTAATTGGTTTTTGCCTGTTCTATGGAAGCCCATCTATGCAGCTGTGCAACAACATAAAAACCTCACAATTGCTTTGTATTATTTACGCACAAAGTACCTGGAGAATCACATGCTTTGTGCCACACGGACTGAACCAAATATCACATGCTCCATCTTTGCCCATACATATTCACAACGTCAATGAAACTAATTTGGAGATTTTTTGATATTACACACAACATGGCCATTTGCTCTCTCAATTTCCGGAGTTAGAAGAGGAAATTATCAAGATGCTTGAAAGACATCAAGATGGTGGACAACCTCTCTTTGCATCTACTGTACGAGGTTTAATTCGAGGTTTAATTCAAAAGAAAAACCCTACTTTACTTGAAAACAAAAATCAGAGTAGATTTAGGGTTTCACTAGCATGGACTCGGAAATTTGTTCGAAGCAAGTTAGATTGGACTTACAAGGCAACAACAGAAGCAGCTCGGAAATTACCAAGCAATTAGGAAGAACATGGCCTTCGAATGGCACAAAGGGCTGCATTTTTTGTGAAGGCTTATTCCATCCCTATAGAATTGTTTGTCAATATGGATCAAACAGGCATTCACGTTGTTCCTACAGGTGGAGCTAGAATTTGGGCAAAAAAAGGATCAAAACATGTACTTGTACATGGAATGGAAGACAAGAAGCAAGTTACAATTTCGGTGTCTTCCTCAGCAAGTGGTAACCTCTTACCCTTTCAAGTCGTTTTTACTGGTTTGACATACAAGAGCCTTCCTCCTCAAAATCCAGGTCGTATGCAATGTGAAGGGGCTAGATGGCAACTTACTTGTTTGAAAAATCATTGGTCTAACATGTCCACCTGCTAAGAGTTTGTGGAAACGATCTTACAACCCTACAGGAAGCAAGTTATAGCTGAATTAAACTTGGACAAAGATTCAAAACTTGTATGGTTACTGGACTCCTGGAGTGTGCACAAATCAAAGGAGTTTGTAGCGTGGATCAAGGAGACACATCCAAATATTCTTCTAATATTTGTACCAGCAAATTGTACCTCGATCTATCAACCTGCAGATGTCATTCTTCAACGGCCATTCAAACATGGTTTTAGGAAGGAATTCAACATTTACACCAGAGCTATGATTGACAAGCAACTAGAGGTAAAGGATGCAAAAGATGTGAAACTTGATTTTCACACGTCAATCCTAAAACCTCTACTCTGTTCATGGTTGTTCAAGGCATGGCAGCATGTCAACAAACCAGAAATGATCAAACTTGGTTGGGCACAATGTGGACTTGACCAAGTTTTCAACTCCTCATTCCAATCTAGTGCAATAGAAGAACACACGAAGACACCACTTTTTAAAGACACACCATTGGAATCAAATGAAGCTGAAGAAACAGTTGAAACAAGGGATGAAGAGGAAATAGACCCTGATGACAATATAGAGGGTATTATGGAAGAAGGATTGGTACAAGTTTTTGAATTTATAAGCATCAACAAAAAGTCGACCATTTTATCACTGAAATCTCTACTTTGAATAAGGTAAGAACCTGCCACATTACAAACACTGATTTTTGTTAATGTCCATTTCAAATGTTTACTGGAAAAGGAAGTTAATGTACATTTCATATGTTCATATGTCCATTTCATATGTTCATATGTCCATTTCATATGTTCATATGTCCATTTCATATGTTCATTGGAATTAGAAAGTTACTGGAGTAAAGGATAAAATTACTCACATAATATTTGAAACTACTTGTGCATGTCCATGTCTTCAAGATCATCTGCAAATGTTTAATGATCATATAGAGTGTTAGATCAGGATGCACAAAACAAAAACTCAGAAATCATGCATGAACCCAACATCAACGGCAACTTTTGAAGAAGGTGGGATCGGTTACCTTGTTGACACAGCCTCGGTGCAGAGCAAAGCAGTAGAACAACCAGACATCAAGCAGAGCAGAGTAGCCGTCTTCACAATAGATTGAAAAGTAAGCGTTGGTTGCTTGCAAAGGTTACAAATTTTACTTTCCTGTAAACCTAGGAAACCAAATGTGAACAGTATTTTTTGTCACGACAAGGTCTAGTGAGGCAGACCAAACATCAATCAAGAACAAATCTAAAAACTTGGCAACTTTGTATGGATTGTTTGGTTAACACACCGTGGGATGAAATGGAAAACAACATGAGATGATCGAGGTGTATTGATCCTAATCTGAAGTTTCAGGTAAATTTGGACTCAATTTGTCAATCACCAAGGGCAATCGATCATGATCTAAAGTTTCAGTCGTGAAGAAATGGAATGTCGATACAGCCTTGGTACGCTGCACAGAGAGCCAATTTCAGCGTAGGTTTAATTTTAAAAATTCAGCTAACAAGTAGAGTGATGATTTCTTTCAGCGCAGGTCAAGCACAGCAACCGAACAGTCAAAGAAGATAAGTTCGAAGCAACATTTGCACAAGCCGTCGCAGCATTTTAACACAATAAATCACGAAGCTGGTGACTTATTGAATCTCAATTTGTCACTGAACTGAAAGGTAAGCCTTCGACTGCTGCCCCTTCTCCCCATGTCACCAACCCTAAATCCTTGTATTTTCAGAATCACGATGAAGCGATTAATCCAAGAGCGCAGCACCTTCGTGATTCAATAAATTGCTCGCACCCCATGCTGCTGGAGGTCTCCATTAAGAGTCGAACCTCGCCTAAACCTACTCAATCTGGTCGACAATGAGGCAAGACTATGATGGAAATCACAACATGTAGAGGAGCGCGTTCAAATCATCTACACCTTGGTTTCTTTCACCATCATGCTTCCTTGTCAACCGATTGACCCTAAGCATTACCCACAACCCAAAATTCGCAGCCTCACCTTCTATGTCCGTCCAAGGATTGGCCCACTTGAGGGCCGAGAGAGGCATGCACTGAAAACAAAAAATGGATCATCTAGAGTTGCAGCGGAGGGGAAATGAAGAGCAGGGAATGAGTTTGCGGGACAAGCTTCGACATCTTATGCACCCAGGAGAGAGACGTTTGCTCCCAGTCATCCGTGCGACTCACGCGCACAAGCTCGGCGCTCTATTCCTTGATTTCAGTTTTGTGAAGTGGTCATGCTTGGTGTCAGATCTCATTTTAGCAACTTCATGCAACTCGTGTTGCTTGTGTGAGCTGTTTTCTCCACTTGTACTTGTGCATTACTGTATGTGTCAGAATTTTTATGATATTCGGCATACTTGGACAATAATTTCACTTTCTTTCATCAAACTTTACCATGAATTTCCAAAAAAATTCGGCTTTCCTTTTTTTAATTATTTTTTGCCGAAACTGCCCTTAATCTACGGTACTATGAACTCTGTGCATTGGACATAGCTTAGTGGGAATTAACTCCTTAGCCTTCCTCTTGACATTAATACAACGTATTGAACCAACATACGTAGTTTACACCAATCCTTAAAAGGAACAGAAGTCTTTTTCTTGGTTGATTTGATTGGTGTTCTGGATTTCTCGCTTTTGTACTAATTTAGTAACATGAGTACATGTGATGGACGATGATGGTATATTATCATTCAAAGTTTCCTTTTCTTGCCCAAAAACAAAACAACTTTTTTCTTCTCATTGAGACAATAGTCAGCTTTTAAAATCTGATCATGCCAGAACCAGCCTTGTGATTTGGAGACCACATTGTATCTCTCATGCACAGTATTTAACCGCAAGTACCTACCTACCTACCATGACTGCTGTGCAGTGACAGAATGTATCCTGTGGCTTGATCCAAATGCTGACACGAAAACTGTAACTTATATGTATAGATGATCACCTCCAGTTGAGATAATACACTACAGAGGGATGCAATACAGCTTGCAAAGTATACAAGAGTGAGTGCTATGCACTTGAGTCTGTTCTAACTTTACCCAAACTTAGCATGACTTATTCATGAGTCATGACAAACAAACACATTATAACATCATCTCTGATTACTGACGGGTAGTGTAATCTAACCGCCCAGGTTTCCCAAAACTTACAAGCAAACAAAAAGTGTCAAAACAGCATATTCATTCCATAGGAAGACTGGTCACCTCCAAAATAATATTTGAAGCTAGATTTTAGTAAATTTGCACAATGCAAGTTGTCCAATATCTATATTTAAATTATGGATAGATATATTGCTCGAGTCAAGCCAAATGTGCACAAACAATTACTATTGGAAAAACCATCCCTACCTTCCAAAGTCTTAAAAATCTTCCAATATAATGAATATGGTATTTCTACCTTTCTGTTAGTTGGGCAAAATGGAATCTTATTTTCATAATTTCTTCTAAGAGCTATTAAGCTCTATAGTTGATAGAGTTGCTCATAAATTCAATCTCCTAGTGAGAACTTATAATATGACAAGCAACGAAGGACGTGCTTGTTATAATGATGCACAATTTAATTTAGTATAGGTTTTTTAAATTTTTTTAATATTAATTTTTAATTTATGAAAGCGAAAGAAGAAAATCCATTGCAAAAATTAGATGACAAGCCCTCATTGGACAAAGTCCAGGGCCGAAAACAGAGCCAAGTCACCAAAAGATCAACGGAATCATGCACAGTTTACAAACTTCTTATATTTCGAACAGTAAGTTGTAAGTTGTAACGCTTTCATGGGAAGGATTAAGAAAGCGGTGATTCTCTCCACAGCTTTGACGCAGATCATGGTTGATCCACAGTGCTGACACATGCACAGATCATGACGCCGTGGGCCGTGGCATGGTTGATTGATGACGAGGTGATTGTGGATCATTATGCTTCGGGTTTCGTCTCAACAGTGATCGAAATAACTCCTCCCACCTTCGACCAGGCGGAAGATGACACCATCGATTGCCAACTAGCATATTGTATCATATACTCTGTCACGGCAGTCCGCTTCTGTCTGTTGCGGTGTCTACTCTGCCCAGTCTGGTAGCCATGGCAGTTTCCAATGTGATTTCCACTGCACTTCATCATTCGCATCTATCATTTGTCGCTGCTCATCGCAGCCTCAACTTATCACTCGCCGCTGGAGGTTCTGCGGCACGCGTACTAGGCAAAAGAAATTGATGAACTAGTTATCCACGTAACTCTACGCCGAGAGATCAATTATACTAACATGATTCCCCCGTACTGTAATATCGCAACTACTGAAGTTCAGTACATCAATACATAGCTGAGAGCTAGCTGTTCTACCCAATAAGGTCAGTACAACTCTCGCCAAGTGTACACTAGACATGCAATGCAGTAAATTTTAAGTTTAACAGTGGCGAAATAATTATTGTTTTTTGACAAGTGTTGGCCCAGAGGTCCTATTTCACATTGTCGGTTAAGGAAAGGAAATCGTGAGTGCAGTGATGCACATTCATCATGGTGGACTTTCGGACCACACTGCAACGTGATTCTAATTTGTCTTAAGTTATATTCAAAAAATATAGGACCCAGAGATCAGTGATCACTGATGCTGTATGTTGTTGTGAGTACGAATTTACTTGCATGCAGCTCTACTTGCACAAGCTGCAAGGTGGACTAGTTGAAGGGATTTTTTGGTGAATCTATTCATGGACGATGGTACATGCATGTGCAGGCAGGCAGCTTGAAATTTGAACCGACATATATTGCAGTCCAGAGCTCAGGCTCTTCCTAAGTAGTAGTGTACTCTCCTTGGCAAGGCCTGTGTTAAATTGGAGCGAGCAAGACGAATCATTTCTTGTAACTTCTCACGCTTCAAGCCTTCATGAGCTCTCTGCACTGACAGCTCCGGCACTGCCTTCGCTGTACGTCAGGTCCTCCCATCTTGAAGACGTCACCCACTCTCTGACTCAGTTGGGCATGACCCAGGCCTGATTCAATTTCGAGCCTACGAACATTTTTTTGCGACGGAGTATTTGGGGGCTTAACTTAGCTGATCAGGTGCAGCTGGGTTGTTGCGTTGGTTGTATTGGTGATTGTACGTCTATCTGGAGGAGAATTTTGGGGGGGAGTTTCATGAGCTCAGCTATACCTCTCATGGCAAGCTTGCAGCCGTCCCAAGGGGAGCCTCCCAAGCTGGAGGAGGGAGCTGTCAGACGGCGGCAGGTGGGAGCTGCTGCTCAAGCTGCTCCGGAAGCGTTTTCAGGAGCTCTATCTGAGTCGGGTAAGAAGGCGTTGGAGGATGGTATTGCTGGGAATAGGCTGGTGAGCCTGGCGGAGGTCAGCAAGCACAAGAGTGAGAGCGATTTGTGGGTGGTGGTGGACGGGGTTGTGTATGATATCTCCCGATTCGTGGACACTCACCCTGGTGGTGTCGAGGTCAGAATAACATCTTTCCTAGCTGGTGTTCTTCTTCAAGCGCTAGATCTAGACTCACACCCTTACTACATTTGCTTAAGTCCAGTAATTAGACAAAGAAATGAAAAATCCTGTTGGTCAATGGCGTATGGATGCAGGTGATTCTAGAGTACATGCATTTGAAAGACGTGGGGAAGCTCATGCGAGGCGAAGAGGGTGACTCTCCTGCATCCCACTCCCACAGCAATTATGCGTTTCGTATGCTCCAGCAGTTTCGTATTGGCCTTGTCTCTGAATTTCAGAGGTACAGACATTGAATGACAGGAGTTCAGTTTCACAGCTGTAGTATTGATACATTACGTCCAGCTCTTAACAAAATCAATTTAAGTAACACAGCCTTATTTCTAGTCACAGAACAAAGTTGCTTTCGACATTGCTGGCAGAGTGGTACTAACTCGCTGCTTGCTTACGATATATTTCAGCCTGACACGTCCTCGTGATTGGTGTTAGTAGGAGTAATGAGGACGGAGCGAGCTTGAGCGATGGAAGCGAGGAAAATAGATACGTTGTGGATCTGAACAAGCCTCTCGTCTTTCAGGTTCTTCGTCAATAACTTTATCGATCAGTCCTTCGACCCAAGGGTTTTGCTTGAATTTAGTCTCGACCTGGTGACAATGCTGGATTTTAACCCAATTTCCGAAAATAAATTAAAAACCTTTATCTCAACCCATCCTACCGACAGTTCGCAAGGATCTTAACCTACGGCACACTGTACAAGGATATTACATTTTGTTGATGAGGCACTTTGGGTGAAATGATATGTACAGGTGGGAAAGTTGGGTGCTGACTACGATCGATGGGTGCACGACCCAATAGTGCAGAAGGAACCCCCTCGCTTCTTCGAAAGTGACGTTGCTGAGGTAAAGCTCTGTTTCTGTTGGAGATATTCAGGTTAATTGTACTTCATTTCGGAAGTTGAACAACTCTTGTTACACGGGAAGTTCTTAGAATCTGGGTCCGTTCTCCGAGCTGATATATTTTACCATTTTACAATTCGATGTGGTGTTGTTCTCGGCGCAGTTCTTCACAAGGACAGCGTGGTGGGTAATCCCAGCAGTGTGGGTACCAGTGGTGATGTACATGGCCATGGAAGCTCACAACCAGGGGATACGGTTGTCTGTCATGCCATTATCCATGGTCGCTGGAGCATTCATCTGGACCTTCGTTGAATACTTACTGCACCGCTACGTCTTTCACATGAAAACCTCAGGCTATTGGTGAGTCTGCTTGCACACGCAATGAAAGGAAAAATTGATGGGAGAAAAACTGAACTCAGAAAAAAATATGTTGTGTGACTACCACTTGCGGAATTTATCTGAACTGATCCTTTCATGATTGGTTAATTTGTCTGTATAACAGGACAAACACAGCACATTACTTCCTTCATGGATTTCATCACAAGCATCCAATGGACGGAACGCGTCTTGTGTTTCCTCCTGCTATCACTGCCATCATTGTTTGCATTGTAAGCCTCACCCAAATTAGTTTAAGTTCTTAGCAATTGATTGGAACATGGCGTTCTTTCCTGTTGCGTTATTTTAAAATCCGTCCCAAAAATTAACATTTGATTAGAACCTAAGGCATATGAATTCTGTTTGCAGATATGGTACTTAACGGAGCCTGTTGCTTATATTGTCACGCCGCCTGGCAAGCTGAGCATGTTCAGTGGTGGACTCCTCGCATATGTGGCCTATGATCTCACTCACTACTTTCTTCACTTCGGTACACCTTACAATCAAATGTCACGCATGATGAAGGTTTGTGATAACTGCAAAACCAAAACCATTAAGTGCAATGTAATTTTGGAACCATTTAGCGTTAAATTTTCCAAGAGTAATTAGACCCAAAATCTGACGTCCAAGTTGTTTCTATGCAGAGATTTCACTTGAATCACCACTTCAGGGAGCAATCCAATTCCTATGGCGTCACTACGCCTTTCTGGGACACTGTCTTCGGCACATTTCCTCAACATGCGAATCAAATATTGGGTACTCGACAGTAAGAAAAAAGAGCTTGTGATATCTTCGTTAGTTACTTCATGTTGTGCTCAGCTGCCATTCCAAGGTTCCCTCCTTCCCCCATTAGATGTTAGATGAGTTTATAATGGTGCGTACCTTCGAATGCCTGTTTAGCTTTGTACTATTTAGCTCTAGGTACTAAGACAGACAGCCTCGGGAAATGCTCAGTCCTGGGCTCGTTTGACTCCTTGTATAACAACAGAAATTAATGCCGAAGTTGAATGTTTTGTAAGGTGGGAAGTTGAATTTGCTTTACTGTTGTGGATAAGATATTATGGAGAACTAAAAAATGACGGCTGTAGCAAGTTGGAAATAGCAATTCATATCATTCAGCTTCTAGCCCTGGAGTTAGTTTCAAGTATGTACTACATGAAAAAGGGAACTTCCTATGAAGGTACGATGCTCACGTAACATTCAACGCTCTCCCACCGCTATAGAAACTGAATGATTCAAACAAATAGTTATAAGGACATCCCCTTTAGACACTAGACTAGGATTCTAGAAGAAAGAATGCTCAATGGAACAAATTTTTCAATTATATCAGGGTACAACCCCTTCCTATGACGGCATGCGAACGTGTCATTGAGACCTTGCACCGCCATTTTGTAGAAAGAGAAGAATCTAGAAGTTAATTGACACGTTTTTGAGATTGGTAGACGTCTCTGGAACTGAGACACGGTTTTCTCCCACTGTTAATGCTCGCAATGCTAATACAAGAATGATGCCTACAAACTGTTAAATTAGTAACATGTGAGGATTTAAGTAACGGGTCATTGCTCTTCTAAGATGGCTCCAGAGTGATTGAACCCGCAAGATATTTGAACAGCTTTCATGTTATTCAGCTTGATGTGCGTAGGCTCAAAAAAATCGTTTTCATTTCCTAGCCCCTGGAGCACATCACCATGAACACAGGAACTTCAAACTCAGCCCAGCATGCTTCCTTAGATTGAACCAAGTACAGTGTCAAGCCAGAAAGTACAGTAGTCCAAATCCAAGGAAAGGAAAATCAATGACGAGAACTGCCAGCGATCCATTAGAATCCGATGCTTGAGATTCTGTCCACTTTCCTTAGCCATGATCTATCCTACATCATTATATCAACACTTGTAATATGTAATCTTGACATACCTTAAGTCTGCTTCCAAACTCAAAATTCTAATGTATATGCCAAATTCATATATATTGACTTTAAATATTGACCAAGGACCATTGCATTATACACTTGGAAAGTAAGGCACAATTCTTACCAATTGACCCCCAGAAGAAAGACCATCCCCGCCATGTGTGCCTTGCGAGCCTCCCCAACCCCATGCAAATACATCTCCTTCAACTGTCACACACCAACAGAACAACGCAGCATGTGACAGTATGTACCAGGCTTTCTCTTAGTCACGAGAGTTTGCCTACCTTGTGACCAAGATTCACAACGAATCTATCACTGCCACCTCTGCTTTAGGTGGCCATAGTGCTACTTGGTAGGACGATAGATCATCCTAAGACCACAAGCCAAACATTGCAGCAAGAAGCGGTTCAACAAGTACCTGTGAGAGCCATAGTGTGCTTCCAACCACATTCAACCTGAAAAGGTTGCAAAAGAAAGCAAAGTCAATCACTTTAAATAATCGATCTGTCGTCTGAAGTTTAGCCCATCAGTAAAAACATGATTTGGGTAATTACATTTGCTTCATTTACGAATAGCCCACCTGCGTAACCCTCAGTGATGCCAGGACACCCTCCACAAGCATTGGCAACTTTGCTGCATTTTGATGCCTATACCTGTTGAGCATTGCGATAGCATACAACAATAATGACTTGAGTTATGCATAATAGTTACTGACAGACAACGGTAAATGCAACAATCATTGCACAAGTACAAATGCTTCTATTATGTCTGCAGAAAGACTTGTTATTGCAAGGAGTAAGCTAAATTTTGCAGTACACTACCATGATAAAAGTTCACGAAGGTTGTACTAATAATGGGACTCTTTTGTCTAGGACGAAATCAGAAAGTATGTTTTCATTGATGAAGTCAGTAACTCAGTGCCAGAACAGGCAACAGTATGGTTTACTACTGTAGTTAGCACGATGCTCTTTAGAATTTGAGTCAATGTTGAACCCTTGCACTAATTCCAAATAAAACAATTGTGATCCTAAAAATAAAGAGTAAGTATTGACTGACCCGAAACCAAGACAACCATACTCGTTGGAACCCCACATGTACAACTGCCCGTTCCCTGCGACAGTACACACCGAGATATAAGAATAAAAACCTCCTTGAAATGCGTTATAAAAGGAAGATACACATTTAGATCCACATTCACAATAATTTCCAAACGTCTCCAATTCGACAGTTGCAACTGCAAAAATAAGGAGAACATCAGGTTCATTACCGCTGCGCACAAAGTAATCAATTTAAATCTTAGAAACCATTGAAAGTTTGTAGTAACAGCAATATACCACAAAATGCATCTGTTAATAGATTCATTTCATCTGGCAGAACTAATTCTTATGATCTAGGTCAATTTGTTTGAGAAAGTAAGCAGGGCTTGTAGTACCAATTGCCTTATCCCATTTAATACCACGTCCATAAAGTAGGTTATTTCAATCTGAAAAGTCTCCAAAAGTGGTAGGAACATACGAGAAATTGCACCAGTATGGTACCCTCCACAAGCAATCTCCTCTACTGGCGGAATGATTGGTACTCGCATTGGCTTGGAAAAGTCTCTATCAACACCTAAACCCTGAAAACTTCACCATTAAAAAATATCATGAATAATAAACCCATCTTCTAAGTGATAATCAGAAAATACAAAGAAAATTTGAAGGAGCCATAGAACCACTTTAAAGTACAAGGGTAAACGATAGTGAACTTACCAGTTGACACTCCCGTCCTTTACCGAACGTAAACAATGATCCTTGCTCTGTGTCCCATCCACTGTATCAATACCGCTTTGTATACATTTCCTCGCTTTTCACTTAGCAATGCTAAACCAAAATATTCAGAGCATAGATAATTATCTCTTTAGAATCTCATATTGCTCTAGGGAATGTCTAAATGCAGATTGTAGTGCATAGAACTTAAATCAAAGTACAGAATATATACATACATATATATAATATACGTATACATATACATGCAAGATTTGGTCACTAAAGGGCAATTGGTGTTATAACTGACCATCAAGGCAGGCGGAGTGAGTCAGTCCAGCAGCAACTTTCCCCACCTGAATGATAACATACAACCAAATTTAACTCAATTGTGCTGGTTGACATAGAATACATTGATCGTTTAGCCCTCTCTAAGTAGCATTTTATCGGACAATGGATTCTCCAAACGACACGTATGGAGGTTAATTCCTGACGATGAAAATTTTGCCAAATTCTAAGATGTGTTACAAGTCTTGTTTCTGACCTTGACATCCTGAAAGTCCTTCACTAGTCTGGGTGTATGTTCACTGCAAAGAATAATGCAACATATTACATTTTTGAGCCACAACGATAAATGTGAAAGACCGTGTGCGTAAACTAAGGTTCTGGGCCATAAACTATGTTGGCACCATGAGCTTGCAAATGAATGAGCTGCCACAACATGGTTAAATTTGAGCAAACAAAGACGAGATAGCTTATCTGTCAACCTAAAACTGAACTGAGCAGACATCTATTTTCAAATACAGCAGATATTAGTACAGTAGCTACAAGCTTCACATATCCACTAGAAGGGAGTCTCTTACCTGGATTTACGAAATACACTGAACATAGAAGAGGATCTATGACCTTCTCCATGTCCAAGACGTCCATTCAAGCTAGTTCCCCAGCTAAGCACACCACCTTCCTCTTTCATACAGCAAATCCCCAGCAGCACAGCACGTGAGACAAAACCAATATTCACAAAAGGCTAGAAGCTGCCTCTTTGAATGAACCAAAGTGTAAGGCAACAAAGTAGGTCATACTTCACGTCTTATATTCTAGATCTATTTTGACAGCACGACAGGGTTTTGGTTAAGGGTTTAGGGTTTAAGAAACCAAAAATATGACAAAAATCCGTGAATTTACAAGCAGCGAAATAGAGTGATACCAGAGAGGGCAAGCGAGTGCTCAGCACCAAGTGCTAACATCTTTATACGAAAATCCTTCAAAGAATCCACCCACTGAGCTGCACACACTTTGCTCTTCGCCCCTGCCATTCCAACCCGAGCTTCTTTCTCATCACAACTAAACGATGATCAAACTAAAAACGAGGACCAAATAAGATAAATTCATAAGAAATATGCTCAAACCATGCGGGTACCAATCATTCTCACGTTTTCCAAGACCGAGTTGCCCTTGAGAGTTTCTACCCCACATGTAGACACGCCCATCCTCTGCCACAATAACAGCCGTCGTAAGAGTACTACTCTGATGTTTCAATAAATACAAGACATCGGCTAGCATCAACGGCAAGACACCAAACCCCATGCATGAGAAGAACGAACAAACATCCAAGTATAAGAAGAGTAGGAACCAGAAACAGCAGCGGAATGAAAGTCCCCAGCAGCAATGTGCACAATCTTCGCATCATCCGGTAAACCCTCAACTTCCACAAGCTCCTGCAGTGTGAGAATCGGCAGAATTAATCCTTAAATCTCTGCTTAGTTGCGACACTAATCACACATATTCTACTGCAAAACCCAAAGGATTGATACATACCATCGAATGGCCGGTTGATAAAGGCAACCCCAACTGACCCCAGTCATTGAGCCCTGATGCGTAGACACGACCCTCCTCTGTTACAAATTGATTTTCGATCTCATAAGCCAAATTATCAAACACACTTATTCCATCCAGCATGTGAGGGATGAGCCCATCATACACCCATATCTCGTGCGACATTAAAAAAAATGCCAAACAACCCTCTGATAGGCATTTGCAGTTCCAGCATTTGGCTCATGCATTCCAAGCATCAACCATGAATCGTCTCTTTTGATGAGGTTAAAGACATTCTTTCCACAATTCTACTCTGATATCTAGTTCCATGGAAGTCATCAAACAAGTGAAAGGCAGAATGGGGTTTGAGGAAGGTGAGAAGCCAAACCCGTGAGAACAAGCGTGTGCGCGCCGCCGCAAGCCAGAGCAAGGGGCTGCAAATTCTGCATCGTCACGCACACCGTGGGCACCCAAACCGATTCAACCGAACTCTGCCCCAAACGCCCATAATCGCCATTGCCCCACAGCGCTACCCATCTCTGCCTCTCGCCCATGCCTGACATCGCCCTCTCCTGTGATCCCCATAGCTGCCTCGCAGTCGCAACGAGACCGCTCCGGAGAGGCCTCACTGCATGCCTCAACATGGCCCAGTTCCTCTACAGCACAACCAGCAAAATTCCCCTCAACCCCACTCCCTTCAAATTCATGATCCGTCTCACAGGCTCCCAGAGATCACATCATCAAAATGTACCCACATCTCCTCATCTGATAAGCTAGAAATCTCTTGGAATCTAGAGAATTTCCAAAACACATACCCAAGTTCAATCACCGAGACTGGGATGATGCATCCCATGACATCATAAGTTGTCTGATTTTGCACTCCATCTGCAGGACACTTGGGCTCCTTATGGCCAATCAACTCCAGTGTTCATCCAAGAGGGAAACATTGTTCACGGCGGTGGAGTTGCCACTGTTTGGATGAAGTATGAGAAGGATCGCCAGTTAGTGTATGATTACCGCATGCCTTTGCTGAGGTGCGTCAAGGATGCTGCTGAAGCTTAACTCATCGTGATCCATGACATAACTTAGTCGCAGTTTCGATGCCATGATTGAGTGCGGCTTCAGAGGTTAAGGCTAGTGAGCTTTGAGGGAGGGTTTCTGTGGTTTGAGTCATCAGTGTAGGGAGGTTGATGAGGTGGGAGGAATTGAGAATATGGATTGCTTGTGAAGGTGGTCGTCATGGTGGAGAGGGGGAGAGATGGGGTCATGTTGAGCAGGGTTTGGGTGTAAGGTAGTGGGGTTAAATTGTTCATGATCAATGTTGTACCTCGGAGCAGTCGTGTGGATTACGGAAGAGATGAAAGCAGGCGCGTGAGTTGGGGAAATTTGGAAGCAGACAGAGAAGGTGGTAGTTGTGTTTTTGGAGGATCTCGGGTGTTGAGTGTTGCGCTATGGGTGCAGCTGACTCCAAGTTGGTTTCCTCAGAGGTATTGTTATTGTGATAACTCATCATCCTCCTTGGAAAAGGTTGCTGTTCTCCTCAGGCTGGAAATTCAAGGCTATCGTTATTAGGGTTTCGGGATAGGACGTCGTGTCTTGGTAGACGTGCTTCGAATTGAATCATATAGAGTGTTGATAGTTTTTCATGTGCATGTCTTGGAACGAGAATCTATATGTTTGCCTAGGGTTTAAGCTACTGTTGTTGTGGCTTAATGCTCTGTGGCCATCAGTGTGGAATTATGTTCTGCACGAGGGTTTTCAGTCGGAGCAATTCAACCAAGTATTCTGTTACTGGAAGTTAAGATTGGTTTGCACGTTTTGGATACAGGGGTTGGTAGATGTAATCGAGACAATCAGAGCTGGAGGAAGCAGCGAAGAATTGGATCCTTGTATAGAGAGACTTCAAAATCTACATGTTGTAAGTTAATCGGTGAACCTATCTTGGCTTGACAATCGTTTTCTCATCACAGAGTCACAGTTGATATACAATGATTCAGATGGATGAAGATGGATATTGGCTCAAATTAAGTAGTGTTCCAAGTCGTTGTTTTGCGACGTGGGACTCTGCAATCACCAGCTCACAGGGCCAGCATTCGTGACACAGCTGATGGAACTATACTTGCTTGTTATCTATTACACGAGGCCTTCAAAATGCAGAAAGTTGACATTGCAGGACATCCACTGAGGCGAATTGTTGTTCAAATTTGAAATGCTGAAGAAGGAATGTTGCTGGTGTGGTAGGCATTGTTAGTGGAGCCAAAGAAGAGAAAGCCAGATGCTTCTCATGCACGCTCCATAAACAACGTAGCCTGGCCAACAGGTGGGTTCTGTTAACCAAACTCGTCGTTCAACAAAATAATCAGCTTATAAAAAAAATTATCTTTTTTTTTGGGTGGGGACAGGCAGGACCTATTCTGAAATCGCCCAAGGGGGAGAGCAGTTTGACAGACGTTCTATTGCAGCGGAACGTGTCTCAATCCGTTGATTATGGTTTGTTTGTTAATATGATCAATCACATCATAGAATACTGTCTTCTTTCTTTACCGTGCACGAGAATACGGATTTATTTTTTTTCTATTCAAGATACCAGTGATTTGCTGAGAGCTGAGTAGGACGGGAGATATGGTGACTTGGTCTTAAAGCATAGAAGGGGAGCATTTTAGATTCATGCTTTTATAGAAAGTTTCTTCAATCTTGGATTGCGGACTAGGTCTAGTGACGATTCAGTATCAGTTCCTTTAGAGGTCGAGGTACAATCGTACAATCAGCTGAAAGTTTTCTGATGTTCTAACTGTCTTGTGACAGGTACGATAGATGCAACCACGACCGCAGAACTTCTATCTCTATATCAGGAATGGCAACGCCTCACTGCTGGCGAAGTTAGCAAGAACCAGGTATGGTACTCTTATTTCTACAATTCTCATTGCAAGGCCCCTGGATGCATGGTTTCGTTTCTTTTCATTTATTTGATTGAAACGAAAAAAGTAAAAACAACTTATCAAGGAATAGTTTTCCTTGTTAATATGCCAATAGTTTTGGTATTTCCTGTGGTCACGTATGTTCGTTTCTTTTGAGGAACAGAAAGAAATAGGTTTCAAGATAGATGCAGTGGAAGCAGTGGCAATGAAATTGTTGCAGCGACTCAATTATTCAGCATCGGTAATGAAGACCAGTGCTGTACACCTCCAAGACGGTACGTTCATTTTTTCATTTTCAACTTTCAGATTTATCTCCTTCTAATTTCACATGTGTTCTCATAACCTATCTTCAAGAAATCGGTTATAGCAAGTGCCACCAATTTATTTATTTTCTACATTTGTGAAGAATTGCGAGGCACTGATCGGCAGTAGTGTTTGATGTTTTGGTTTCTGTTTTGAATCACAGTGCAATATTTGAAGGTTGAGGTGCGGGAGATGAAGAGGGCACTCAATATTGTCCTTGAAAAGTATGAGTCTCTGTGTAAGCGTGTCGAACTGCAAGGGCCTGACTTTCTGCGCGGCCCAACCGGACCATCTTCACGAGCACCTACTGCCCTTGGCACAGAAATTTCGTTAGGTGGAGCCTTGCAGCAGATTTTCAGGACCGCTTCTAGTATTGTTGATACAAGACCTCCTTGAGTCCTTACATGACCTCAGATGAGTTGGGAAGATGCACGCTTGTCATAGAAACCCAATTTGGACGAATATTGCTCATTTCTGACGTTTATGGAGTGCATATATCAAGTTTCTGGACCGAGCATCCTAGATAAGCATTTTTGAAAGCTCTGAATTGATGAGTGAATATGAAATTGATTGATTGATCCTGATACCATGTTTTGCTTTAACAATGTGGGCACTTTGTTTTAATGAAAGTAAAGAGTGTACTCTTCACAAAAAATCTCCAAGGCTGATACATGCCCGGAGAGCGTCCAAACGTCCAAACATTCATCTCTTGGTCTTGTTGCTTCTGCTACGTCTGCCTTGGGGCTGCCTTGCAAACAAACTTCTATCTGTCCTCAGGTTAGTACTGTACAGTACCAGGCAACTCTCAATCGTCCCCCCTATTCTCCAGTCAAAACAATTTTGTATAATATAGTATGTAAATGATATTTTTTGTCTTGCATTATAAACTTTCAATTCTTACACAATTCCAATCAAACATACCAAATTTGGAGTTCAAGAAAGGCAAATTCCATTTTTGGTAAATCATTTCATTTAAAATTCATAGTTTTGCACAATAATTCATTGAAAACCATTGGTGATGATTTTTTTTAATTTGATTGTGACGATATGTGGGAAACATCCAAATGCACATCTTTGCTTCAATCAACATCTTAAAAAAGTTTTAAAATTTCCCCACAAAATTTTCAAAACTTGGAGCGACAATGTCTAAATCTTGAAAAATAGATATTTAATAATTATAATTAGATTTTTCTATTTGACCTTCACATTGTTACTATTTTTGTACATTTGACCATGAAAGTACATTTGCTTTGCCAAAATCTGATTACAATGAAGAAATATCTATTTTTCAAAATTTGGATAGTGTCACCCCATTTTTTGAAACCATTGCGAGGAAATTCTAAAACCTTTTGGAGATGCTTATTAAAGAAAAGATGTGTATATAGATGTTTCCTACATATTGCCACAATCGGATTAAATTAATTCCTCATCAATGTTTCTCAATGAATTAATTTGTAAAATCATTAAAACTGAATAAAACAATTCACCAAAAACAAAGTTTTGGTTTTTTGAAATCAAAATTTGGTATGCTACATTGAAATTGCACAAGAATTGTATGATAATTATGCAACACAAAAAATATAAAATATTTAATGCATTCTGCAATTTTTGAAGGGATGGCAGAAATGGGGGGACGATTGAGAGTTGCCTGGTACTGTACAGTACTGTACAGTCGGGTCCAGAAATAATTCGAATTTTTTTTTTCAGTGAGAAAAATTTCAGTACTGCCTACTTTGAAAGCCTCCCGAGAGCTCGGATATTGGTATTTCAGCACGAAATTTTTAGCAAAGAATCATCTTTAAGTTAATTATATGTATGCCATTTTTCAAGGCCAAAACATCTACCAAAAAAAAGTTATTTAAAATCTACCACCAAGGACATGTTTCACTGCTGCAAACTTTGACAGCCTCCCAAAGATTGATTTTTTATTTTTTGGCCATGAAATTTTTGGAACAAAGTACCCTTTATGTTGATAACATATGTTAAAAAGTTCAAGACCTAAAGACGAATACCAAAAAAGATATCAACAATCTACCAAAATGTGTAGTTGTCTAAAACAATGTACGAAACCATTTCATTGAAACCAGCGGTTGAGAAATTGTCCAATTACCATAAAAATTGGCATGAATGTTTTTATGATAAAGAGCATGTTGTTCGCCAATTTTTATGGTAATTGGACAATTTCTCAACCGCTGGTTTCAATGAAATGGTTTCGTACATTGTTTTAGACAACTACACATTTTGGTAGATTGTTGATATCTTTTTTGGTATTCGTCTTTAGGTCTTGAACTTTTTAACATATGTTATCAACATAAAGGGTACTTTGTTCCAAAAATTTCATGGCCAAAAAATAAAAAATCAATCTTTGGGAGGCTGTCAAAGTTTGCAGCAGTGAAACATGTCCTTGGTGGTAGATTTTAAATAACCTTTTTCTGGTAGATGTTTTGGCCTTGAAAAATGGCATTCATATAATCAACTTAAAGATGATTCTTTGCTAAAAATTTCGTGCTGAAATACCAATATCCGAGCTCTCGGGAGGCTTTCAAAGTAGGCAGTACTGAAATTTTTCTCACTGAAAAAAAAATTCGAATTATTTCTGGACCCGACTGTACAGTACTGTACAGTCTCAATCTCCCTAGGGTCATTTCCGCTATGAACTTGGAATCTCGGTCCCCGGAAAAGATAGAAGCCAATATGGTAACGCACCTAAAATCACCAACTTAAGCAATTTGACCTATATTTAGCAACTCAAAAGTTCTTTAAAAATATTCTAATCTTCAAAATAGGATTTCGTGAGGAATGCAAAAATTTGCATCATGAAATTTGCAATTCTCAATTCTCAATTCTCAATTATTAGTGCAAAGTACTTTGTGACCCATTTCTAACTTAGAATCTATTATGAGCAATAATTGTGATCCTCAATTTTGCTCACCATTGAACCCAAAAGTGTATTTCGTAATTGTGAGAGTTCACCCACTAACAAGGTGACCAATAAGCAAATTAGTCGTCCAAATGAGGAGTGGCAATTCACTTTGAGATTCTGGAGGTTGGTGGGGTCATAATGGGGTGTGGTTGTTTTGAGAACAGTAGTGATTTTAGATGCGTCTACCATAATAAAACAATGACAAGAGTTGGTCACTAAACTAACAATGCAAGTTAGATAGGGTGAAGAAAACACATAGGTCGAGTGTATGGGGTGGAGCAAAAAACAGTTGAACCTTTGAGAACTTGTTGGGTTTTCTGGTTTTTCCCTCCTTGGCCTTACATTATATATATGTACACATCTACATGTGTTTTTTATCCTTGTATAAATATTTGCTAGTTATATATATAAGACCTCAATTGTAGAGGTTTTAAATCATTGATCATGCCCAGTAAGTACATGCTTATTGTACATGTGCTTAAATGTCTATGTTTCCGTATCCATAAGTGTTTTCTTCCTTAGGAGTGAGACTCATTACAATTGGACAATTTCTTGCAAAAATTTATGAATGCTATTAATATGTTTTTTTGAAACCACAAACAATAATAAGGTTGTGCTTGGAATGTTTATAATGAGCATCGCATGACATGTTATAGAAGATGCAAATCACAGAATTCATATATCTTTAGATATTTGGTTTTCCTCTTGTTAATTTGTAGGTTTGTTATGCAATTATATCCAGCATGGTTTAAAACCAGAAAGAAGTGTGTGCAATTGATTGCAATGGGAGGGAAGAAGAAATTGAGCATGAAACGGAATCTAGACATGTAGAGGAGAATAGAACTTACGATGTTGACATGGCAAAAAAAAAGGCAAAGAACATTTGTAATAATATGGTATGAAAGAGAGAAGCAAAGTATTGAAAAACCACCTCAAGGAATGCACAAGGATGTAGCAAATGAGCCTATTGTGAAAGCTTATTTAAAAGGATATTTGGAGTTCTGGGACTATCACGAAATTACAAATTTGAAAACGTTGGTTTCTATGGCATTTAATGTAAATAATCAAGTGTCAATGATGATATATAATAAAGATGAAGGAATTTTTGAAATCATAGCAACATTCGTTGTCATTAGATGATAAAATAAAATATCATAATATAGTGGTTGCATTGTCTAATAAGCGTTTTGTGTACATAGTTGGAACTTAAACTTATATTACTAGATGTAAATGTCAATTTTTTGTGTTACTAGATGTTGTTACTAAATGTGCATGTTACTAGATGTACACTAATTGTGTTACTTTAATCACATTTCAAATATATTATGACACTCTAATTTGATGATATATTATTGATTTATTTATTATCCAAAAATAAAGTCCTTTTTTATATATCTTAAGTTGAATATGATAATTTTATGATGAATAAGAATACATATCTTTTTCAAACCGCAAAATGAAGGTGAAAGTAGCATCACTTGTTTCAATATGTGGAAGGGCTCAAAAATCTTTAGTGAAGGGTGTCCACCAATCTTTCTATAAAATGTATAATATCTAGACATGTCAGTTTCCTCACATCCTTTATCTATGATTTGAAGTGTTTATCTAAATTGTAACTAATAAATATAACAAGTAATTTAGCTATTTCATGTCATTGTTTTTTAATTGATCCATTCAATTTTAGGATGACTATGTTATGAATTTTATTGGTAAACATCCACCATATCCAAAAATATGTTCATAAAAACCATAACATTCAAACTATGTTCATAAATACCATATGATGTTCCTTTCATAATTCTTGAATCATACAATAGAGTAGTCTTTTTTATCAAACTTCTTTCTTTTCAACAAGTCATAAAAGGATGTAGAGAATTATATTGTAGGATGTATTATATTGTGTGTGTCTATAGAAAAAGAATCAAATAGAATAATCGCTTCTAGAGTATGTCCTTTTAACATAATACATGAAGAAATAAATTTTTCCAAAATATCTTCATTGCCATCTCGTTTATAACCTCATTTTCTTAAATCCTTGATAACTTCATAGTCTCTACTCTCTCCCAAATTCGTCGACAAAGAATATGAGTTTACTTCTTCACTAACCTCTTAAAAATTGTGTACTTAATTATAAAACTAAAAACTATTATAGATAAATAATTTACTATAATAGAAAAAAAATCTGGTTTGTAATTTAGTGAATCATCAAATCAAATAGAATACAAAATATATGTTCTGAAAAGATGAAATTTATTTATTTCGAGATTTTCTAAAGAATCTACAAAAAATTTCAGATTAGGGAGTCTTAGATCTCCACCTTATGAATAGAACTCATCTTGATAAAAAAAAATTATAACAGTTAAGATATTGGTTGCATCTCCAACCTCATGATCAAAATCTTCAACATTTGCTTGGGCTACCAATTGCTTTTCAGTAGTTGGAGGCAGCGGTCGTCTCTTTTCCGTCCGAACCACCAAGTTGTCTCGACAAGAAATCTCATCCTCAAATAGCTCAATTAATTTTTGAAGGCGCTCTAACATTGCCGTAATGATTATTTTCGTACGCTCCGTTGGCAGAGTTGAATAGCTCCATAAAATAAATTCATAAAAGGCTTGATTCGATTACAATTAGACACATCTGCATTCATTTTAGAAGTTAATTTTACTTTGTCTTTTACACCAAGTGAACGTATGTGCTGATATAAAATAATGTAGATCTTCAATCTATTGATTTTTTTATTAGATAGACTATATGATTGTCAATAGTATTTCTCTTATCTCATAGTATGGCTCTTGAAATTTGTGCACACATTTATATACTTTAATCTACCTATAAATTAATATGCATCTTTGCAATGAAATTTCAATTTTAGAATGACAAATAATTGTGTGCAATCAAACATTTTTAAGCAATTAGATATATATTAATATATTGTAAAACATAATTGAGCTTTAACTTATCTACAATCAGATTTATATCAACAATCGCACATACATATACACCATCAAATTAGATCAGTGAATGTAATTTATCATAGTCTATTTGTTCTCTTTAGCTTTTGCAATTCTCTTTGAACTTTTGTGATGAACACTTAAATGGGTTGCAATTTTCTTCTAACTGACCTTTTTAATCTATTCACAAAGTCATCTCATACTAAATTAAGAAATGAAACAATCTCTTTAGCATTGGTTCTAACAAAATAAGATTGGAACTTAGGTTTAACATATGAATAGTATCCTTTTTCTTTTCCTTTTAAAATGTAAAATATATATAATATTTGAAATTTCTTCCGCAATGAGAATGATATATAAAAAACAATCTCATATAAACACCTAAAATCTTACCTTTCTGATATATTCCCTCAACAAGTACACTTCAACATAATTGTGGATTATTTATTTCTGATCTGGTTAAAATTAATAAAATGGTCTAATAGTTGAATGTTAGATAAGAATGCTTATGAACAACAAATCTTGCATCTTCTCTATTGAAGAGGGAGGGGATTTTTGGCGTATATAAAATACATAAATCAATTTCATTAAAATGAATATATCAAAAAACAATAATATACACTTGTAGTGACATATTGTTGTATAAAAAACTTACCTTAATATATGTCATATTTAACACTTCTAAGTGTTTCTCCGAAGCTTGTATTTTCTCATAAAAAATCCTTATCTTACTATTTGTAAGATTTTTTTTAAAGGATGGTCTTTTGAATATATTGTTTGTGAAAGAACTCGCTTTTAAGAGATGTGAGAACAAATTGTGCATTCCTACTCTCTTTTCACCTAAGAATTTTAAAAGAGAACTACAGCTAAGAACAATATTATATCAATAAATACTATGCCAAATCACTTTGAATTTCATTTAAATTAAAGTCCTACATGTATTAATGACGTAAACACAAGTCTTATAAAGATAGAATTAATTTTGTAGAATCAATCCATTAAAGTGAAAGCTCTACAAACTCAACCTCATTACAATTCCATCTCCTCTTATGACTGATTGTGTTAATCATCTAATTCAAAATTCTTTTACTATCACCTCAAAGATTATATTCAATCAATCAATTAACTCGGAGATGTTCTACAATAAAGATTAGTTTTGCAAAAACAAACTTGATTTAGGATTTAGCCATCTCATTAAAGTATGAAATACTAACATTTATTGAAAAAGAAGTATGATGAAACTCTTTTGTATTGGGCTTCTTTTTAAATTTGATAGGTTTTTGATGTTAGTGTAGAGAAGAAAGATATGATTCCATCATTGTCAAATTGAAACTAGAATTATAATTATTAGTAAAGATTTATTTTACTGTAATTATATACTAAACACTCAATTGTCTGAACTCTAAGCTCTCAACATCCAACACCTGCAATATCTCTCAACAACAAATATTAGTCCCCATTAATTGCAGCAACAACACTAATAACTCTTAGCGTCAAGAACTCTCAATTCAATCCTATCAGCAACTAACACCAACAATTAGTGTCATATTCCAACACCTAATGAGACAACTTTCACCACTCATTAGATTACAAACAAAATGGTTGTATAAGGTATATAGACCATATACCTATATTTATAGAAGTTTAATTTTTTTTATTTGGAGAACCTAAATTAAGTTAAAGAAATGTAGTCAAAATTCAACATGTTCAACCAATTTCCAACACTAATAGGTGCAACACCAACATTCAATGAGGCAACATCCAGCACCCAAATTAACAATAAGTCCTCTCAATTCTCAATACTAATTAACAACAACAAATCTAAACCTTTACCTCTGACATTCAACATGTCATAACTCTTAAATCTTAGCACCCAACACCTACAATATGTTTAACTTTCAAGAGTTAATAACATCAGCACTACCCAACCCTAATACTACATTTGTCTCTCGATAGCTAATACCCAACTTTCAACACCAATTGCAAGTCTCTATAACAACATCAGTGAACCATGCACAAAAACAGGAATTCACTATTCTCTGACTACCATTATTCAATAAATGTTAGCCATTAATATGTCTATATCTTCCACAAACACAGTTACTAGCCACTAAACTTAAGTCATTACTAACAATGACTATAAAAATGGTGCAATACACATAATCAGCCACCAAACTGAAGTCATTAGTAGCAAGGCATGCAATAATGATGGCAATGAGTTGGAATTTGGCATAATTATTGTGAGACACTAGTGGTTAAAAAACTGAAGCCAATGCTTTTCATAATAGACTAAAAATCATATAGTTGTAATAGATTTAGTATATGGGAGTAGTCTAATGGAAATAAGTGGATTTTGTTCAAACATAAATAGTAATGATTGAAAGTTGATTGGGTGGGTTATGGGCTACCTTAATGACAATAAACACTAAAGTGGTGGTTATGAATTGAAATTTTGTATAAATAAGATAAAATAGTGGTGGCGAGAAATAATAAACTAAATTGTTATAATTTTTATCATTTACAACAATGGTTGGAGAGATTGGCAATGATATTATACAACGTCGAAGATGGAGGGTGAATATAAGGTGTTCAAGTGTTACATTCATAATTAAGAGGAAGGCGACGTGGAGTGTGGGTTGTTCACGTAGACTGGGAGGAAAAAAAATAATGGACGTGTTGTTGACAAGAACTTGAACGTCATTTGGAGTGTACAAAGTTCTTTGTTGCGAACAAAGCACCTTGTGAAGACGTTGCTTCTAGTGATTCAACATTGATTATTTTTAGGTTTTTGTAATTATTTAAAACAAAACAACGGAATGAGTAGAAGATATTGTTATAACCATCAAATGTTGTTTAAAAACGTTGCTTCATACCATGTTTTCTAGTAGTGATTGTCGAGATTAAGTTCATATTCTAAAAAAACTAGTCTATGATAAAAAACTAGGGCATCAACTAAACATTGCACATCGACATAGTTAAACCAACGGCAATTTTGTTTAATCATACATTAGAAGTATGTTAGTTGCATTTTTAAGATTTTGAAATTTTCTATATAATAAATTTTGTTAATCCATTCTAAAAAGAACACATGCTCGAACACATGTCTACAATTGTCATCTACAAATGTACATTTCACATCAACTTTGTTCGCCTATTTGTAGATTTAAATTAAAAAAATAAAATTGCCATTGGTAAACATAAATAGTTTCATTTAAGAATTAATTTTAATTCATCCACTATTTTAATCATAAACAAATCTTAGCTAAACTAACTTAGTCTTGATTAATCTTAGCCAACTTTATATTAGAATTGGTTTATAAACTGCTCAAATTGTTTTGATTATACATCTAACCCTACCAAAACTCAAAACCAACACTCCATCTGATTGCTACGATGCCACCTCACAAATATTAATTTATTTGAAAAAAAGAACAAGGTTTTTTATTTCTAAAAATTTAAAGCAAAGATCACTAAAAATAACTTCATGTAACTTAGACAACACAAAGTAAACAAAATAATTATCTCTATTTTTGTTTTTTGTCTTCACAATCCTCTAGTTTTGCCGTTCTCTACTTTCAGAATTTTTTTGGGGCGAACCTGCATTGGTGCTACAATATCACATCACAAATCCAATTCCTAAAACCTAATCTCTTACATTCAAGCATATAAATCCACGAATAATCGTAGATAATGTTGCTACATTGTACATGAAACTCTCGCGCGAACTCGAGTTTGACGCCAGAAACCTAAACCCCAAAACCCTCACACGTCGTCAACTCACCACCAAGTCACCCACACCCAAAACCGCCACCCAACCCAAAACCAATATTATCTACCTCTCACGTACACTCAAATCTACAACATCTACTCAAACGTAGATAACAAGAGTATCGCGAACTCAAAACCTCGTCGCCTTCACGCGAAACCCTCGACTTCGCGCGAGAGGTTGAAGGTTGAAGGTGTGTCGTCGTGAGTCGATACAAGGAAACCCTTGGTTGAAGTTCTCACGCATCTGCTCCAATTCCTTTCGTCACTTGCTGTTGCTGTTGCTGCGGCAGGTACACGCCATGGCGACGGAGGTGAAGCTGTCGGAGTCCAAGGACCTGACCAAGATTGAGCGCATAGGAGCGCACTCGCACATCCGGGGGTTAGGTCTCGATGACGCGTTTGAGGCGCGGCCTGTTTCGCAGGTACGGTGTTCTTGTTCTTCG
The DNA here is from genome assembly GCA_014871385.1 of Ceratodon purpureus. NCBI lineage: Eukaryota > Viridiplantae > Streptophyta > Bryopsida > Pseudoditrichales > Ditrichaceae > Ceratodon > Ceratodon purpureus. The sequence goes on along the minus strand of CM026422.1, from coordinate 15,139,506 downwards.
TTTTGAGATTGTAGTGGTGATGGAGAGAGTGGTTGAGGTAGCTGATGTGAGAGGTTTTGGTTTTTGCGCTTGCAGGGCATGGTCGGGCAGAAGGCTGCGAGGAGAGCGGCGGGGGTTATATTGCAGATGATCAAGGACGGGAAGATTGCGGGGCGGGCTGTGTTGTTGGCCGGGCAGCCGGGGACGGGGAAGACTGCGATTGCCATGGGGATGGCGAAGGCGCTCGGAGAGGAGACTCCGTTTGCGATGATGGCTGGGAGTGAGATTTTTTCTTTGGAGATGGGCAAGACGGAGGCGCTTACGCAGGTAGAAATGGTGTTGCGTTATTTGGTTTTGCTAGCTGGATTGTATTGATTAGAGAGTTTAAACCCTAAACCCTTGCGGTAATGCGATTAGGTCAGGAAAATGGCATTCTAGAATGTTCTCGGTTTCTAGGTCGGAATTAATTTTAAGGTTTGCCGACATTTTTTGCTTGCTTTGATGTTAATTCCGTAGTGTCTTAGAATAAAATCAATAGGAACTCGATCTTTATTTACAAAAATGTACCTCATAGATATCGAATACTGTATGTTCGACCGTTTTTATAAGCTGAATCAGGCTTACGGGGTTTAAGTAGGGTTTTGTCATCTTTTGTGTATACTGTGATTGCGTTGTGAAGGCAATGAGATAACGGACGTCTTACTGAGTTCGTCTCTTCGTTTTTCTGGTAGGCTTTCCGAAAGGCCATTGGAGTTAGAATTAAGGAAGAGACGGAGCTTATCGAGGGAGAAGTTGTAGAGATTCAGATTGACCGTCCGGCCACGACAGGAGCAGCCTCGAAGACTGGAAAACTGACTCTTAAGACGACAGAGATGGAGACGGTGTACGATCTTGGTACTAAGATGATTGAAGCTCTAGGGAAGGAAAAAGTATCCAGTGGAGACGTGATTGCCATTGACAAGGCTTCTGGGAAGATCACCAAATTAGGTCGTTCATTTGCGAGGTCACGTGATTATGACGCGATGGGGCCCCAGACCAGGTTTGTCCAGTGTCCCGATGGGGAACTGCAGAAGAGGAAGGAGGTTGTTCACGTGGTGACATTACATGAAATCGACGTTATTAACAGCCGGTAAGCAATCTAAACTCTGATTGGGTGAGATACATACCTCTTCCGTAATTTGTCGTGAATTTCAATGCCTTTTAGTGTACTTTCTTATGTGTAAGTCATTAAGTCATCTGTAGTGTGCAGCCATGGTTGTCTTTAAACACGGATCTAGATTGAAAGCCTATGATATTGTAGGTTTTCTGGTATCATCTGTATTGCTGTTATTTCTCTTATTTTTTGTTATTACTTTCTATTTCATCCTCGTCGATTAGCTCAAGTGTTAACGTCAGAGTTTTAATTTGAGATCCCAACACCAGATACTGAGGGAGGCCCTGTAATGTTCTTGAAATGGTTAGGACCCAAGGTTTTCTTGCATTGTTCGCTGGGGACACTGGAGAAATTCGGTCGGAAGTTCGAGAACAGATAGATAGTAAGGTGGCAGAATGGAGGGAGGAAGGCAAAGCTGAAGTTGTACCCGGTGTTCTTTTCATTGATGAAGTGCACATGTTGGACATTGAATGCTTTTCATTTTTGAACCGGGCATTGGAGAACGAGATGGCACCCATTCTAGTTGTTGCTACGAACAGAGGGATCACTCGAATCCGAGGAACAAACTATAAATCACCGCACGGAATCCCAATAGACCTTTTAGACAGACTTCTGATTATTTCTACCGTTCCATATACTGAAGATGAGCTGCGGCAGATTCTTGACATTCGGTGTCAGGAAGAAGACGTTGAGATGTCGGATGATGCGAAAGAGTTGCTGACCAAAATTGCGTAAGTATATTTACCCCATCTACATAGGTGCTTTTTGAGAATTTTTTAACCTTAATAAACTATTCCCTGTTTAATGTCCTTTTGACGCAACCTATGCATGGTAGAAGTTTTCCTAAGTGCGTTTTGCCATTTTTTTCTTTCCTGCAGGAAGGAGACCTCACTGCGTTATGCAATGTGCTTAATTACGGCTTCATCTCTTGCATGCCAAAGACGAAAGGGAAAGGAGGTTGAGATAGAAGACATCACCCGGGTCTACCAACTATTTGTTGATGTCAAGCGCTCCACGCAGTATCTCATGGACTATCAGGAGCAATTCATGTTCAATGACTTCCCTGGGCACGATGATGACGACGAAGCAACGATGGTGGAGGATTAAATCCTTCGAGTTTTTTTAGGCTTTTACAAGAAGCCTATAGAAGATGTTATAAAGCTAAAAGCGCACCTCTCATTTTTGGCCGTGGACAAGTGCACTTCAATGTTTAAACCTACAGCGGATGAACGAAGATGTGATGCAGTATCAACATGACCGTCCGGTCTGATGTTGCCTATCGCGTCTGCGTGGCAGATTGTGGCGCGGCCTTTGCAACAGCCGTGAGAAACCAGGTTGCACGCTTGGCAAGGTCAACTCTTTCTAGGTTCTGTCAGCGCTGCAATGACTGTATGGAGTTGTCATGATCGGCATAGAATTTTTAGAGAAAGAAATTATAAGAGTTGGCGATTAGTTCTGTATTTGTGCCTGGGAGGCAGGCTCTGGTACTGATCATCAGACATGTACATGATATTCTCTCAGAGTAAATCAGGACATGGGCGTCGTGTTATGCCCATTGAGTATTTTACGGTCTGTATGTTGATCTCCGAGATGTAGATGAGATGGTTTTCCCCAGTTTCTGTAGCTCTCTATCCACTTTTTGAAATGTTGTGGACTAGTTGATTGAGTCACAGATACAATCGTTCTAGTGTTTGGACTGTCTATTACACATCCTTCGTTGGTGTCAATTGCTACCTCCTTATCCATCAGGCTTGCTTTGTTATTGCCGCATCGAGATTTTCGAGCTCCAGTTTCTCTAATTCCGATCTCTTGTGGCATGCCAGATCATAGAAAACTAAAAATGATTCATTCGACGATAATGACACAAGTGACTTGAACAAACACTTTTCGCCAGTGCCAGGGCCATCGAAACTATACACTTCTCAGTAACAATGCAGTGGACAATGCAGTTGGATTTTAGGGTATTGCCATCATCTATAATGCCCTCTGGATAACTTACAGTGGATAGTTTTGCAGCCCTAAACTAGATATCGTTAACTATCTAAAAGATCAAAGTCGACTCATTTCGAGACCTAACACCACGAGCAAGATGGTTTCCAACAAATGCGAGCTGGAATTTCAAGCTGTAACAGAACATGTATTCGCTGAGAGCCACCCATATCCTCCCAGGTGATCCTCCTCTACTCTAAACCTATGTAGTCTCAATTTAACCGGTCCTTCAGATTCGAATTCCGAACTCAGGAATAGAGAACACATTTTGATCACCGAATTTCCTACACATGAGAACGTAATCTAGTTAACTAGGATGGGATAGGAGTACCAAGCACAGACTTGATAATGCTGGAGCCGGTGAGGAAAGGGATGTCGTGTTGGGCTGCCCACGTCCTCGCCGCAGCAGGTCGTAGAGCTCCAAAATCTTCACCCTCATTGCTAAGCATGACACAGCCCACCATGACAGGCGTCACACCTGCAGCCTTGGCCAGAGCAACGGAGAGCTCAGTATGTCCCGTGCGAACCGTCAATCCCTTAGGATTCTCAACACACAAGAAAATGTGTCCAGGCGTGTGGAATTCCGCTCCGAGGAGCTCGGCAGCTCGGGCTAGTTCAGTTCCATTGTCTCTCACTTCCTCGAAGAGCTCAGCTAAGCGTCTACACGTGAAGCTTCGCTCCACGTCCGGGGCACCCGTCTTGGTGTTCCTGTGGTCGAGTGACAGCCCTACCGAACAGGAGCCTTGGCACATTTCCCCTCCCGCCTTACCCATGTGCTCAAACACTGGGAATTTCGCCGTCACATCTGATTGCCCAAGAACATGACCAATGTAAGGCAATCCGAACGCGGAAGCGACTTCATGCCCCACGGAAATGTAAAGCTCACCACCCGCTTGAGTGCGCAGGAAGCGCAAGGAAGCAGGCGACAGAGACGCAGCTGGGAAGAAGAGGTCCGTCTCGCCCTCCCGGTCCTCGCCATCCAGCACCGCCACGCACTCGCCGCGGCGCAATGCCTCTACAGCCGCGCCCCATTGCGACTCCGAAGCTTCAAGCCCATTCTCAGAGCCTGCCACTCCTACCATCATGAACACAGCACTACCTGGTTCCAACAACTTCCTCCAACTGCCACTCCGGTGACTGATCAACTGACTCAGTTGTTCAGCAACACGTCACTGTGAAGAAGATGCACTTATCCTGACTCCAACGTGGACACCGATTACATAGCATCTTCATAGATCAGATAACAATCGGAGCGTCACGATTCACGAACTTATGAACCGAGAACGTCGACGGTGATGGATGAATGGATGTCAGTTCTCTTGGCCGGCAATCTAGATAACATGATCGGTTAAAACTTCCTGCTCATGGTGCCACAGTCCAACCTCCAGAGTCCATACTACATTCAAACAAACGAGGATCGAAGCCTATTCACGTGACTATCACCAGATGGGTAATCCTCACACACTCCGTTGGATAGACGATTGCATGCATCGTGTCCCACCACATCCAGACACACATCCACTTTGGTGCTTCTGCAGAAACGCTGCTATTGCGGCACACGCACCTGAATCCGGCAGTTTCTTCCAGCTCGCAGGGTTTCGACCTTGCTCGATCCATGCTCATCCGATTAATGATGACGCAAAAATAGTGACCTCGATGGAATTGGGCTTCACGGGAATTATGAGTCTAATGGATACCTTGAAAGCAAGGTTTTCAATCCGGTTTTTGGATCCATATCTGTTTTACCGAATTTATTGGTGCATAGTAATAACGCTTCATCCAGAATTTTAAGCACAGGGGGCATTTTTGTCATCATTACTAGTTATTCATTATTTTACTATGCTCAATGACTACAAATATAATTAAGACGATATGTTTTAGGAGTCCATTGAGCTAAATTAATTGTTAGTTGATAAAGTTCTTTTCTGCACAAAATTGTATGAGTTTTTCAAATTTATTTTTTATAATATTATTTATCATTGAAAAAATATTTTCTAGTTATTTATAAAGGTTTTCTTGTTTGAAACTAGAAATTAGATTTTTTTTATAAGTATTTTTCTAAATAAAACCATTAGAACTGTGCAAAAATATTTAGAAAAATATCACATGCTAAATAGAATTGATTTTCCATACATTTATTAAATGAAATTAAATTATTTGGTATATTTTCTAATATAAATCAAGAATCTTGTGATGTTAATCCATTGAATAAATAATAGGTGCTTAATAAAACTTGAACTTATACCAACATTTAATTACGTTGCAATTTGTTGGTTACAAACTCAGATAATGTCCCACTTTTGGATTGTCAATTTACTGTGTAGATTGAATCATTCTTAAAATTTTAAATTCATGGAGCATAAAATAAATGCTCTACCTCACTTAGCAATGTATTGATTTCTTTTGGTTGAGTGCTACCTACATCTAATTCATTGGATGTTAAACCACTTTCTACATCTTCATCTTCAGTTTCCTCTTCATCTTCATTGGATGTTAAACTACCTTCTACATCTTCAGCTTCCTCTTTATCTTCAGCTTCTTCTTCATCAACGTATTCAACATCAACCATCATTTCAAAAAAGAAACCATAACCACACTTAGTGACATGATAATACACTTCCGAATAGTTATAATTTTCTCCAGTTGTATCTGCAACCTTCTTTTCTTCCTCGGTCATCAACTTCCAATCTGTATTTTGTTTAAGAGGGAAAGGATGGCTAGGAACTTCTTCCATCCAACGGGACCCCACTCTGGCCGCATTTACAACCAAGCCTTCAATAATTTGTATAGGTTCTTTAAACTTGGCCAATTCTTTCATTATAAGCTTTGAATCATGAAGTTCGATATTATCTTTCACAATAATCTTTTGAAGTTTGATATTATTTTTCACATTCTTCATAGCCTTCTTCTTTATTGGAACACGTCTCACACCATTGGCACTACGATTGTTTACATTGGCTTTAATTTTGGAATTACGTCTACCGTTGTGTGTAAAAGTAGTTTTGCAAGATCCACACCTATATCTTGGTTGTTTGATGGAGTAGTTGACCATCTGTAAGAAAGTATGTCCACCTTCAACACCACAAGTAGTACAAATCTTTGGAAGGGATTTGAGGCGATCATCCATCATGTCCTCAGTCCACTTCTTTTGTTGCTTGCCTTTTTCCATTGCCATCATGTCGTAATTTCTAGACCACCAAATACAAATGAGAATTATTCAGAATGAAAATAAGAACATTGAAAATGAAATGATGATGATGATCCTTTCAACAATTTATATTGAGTACCATGTCACAAAGTAAAAGTAGACTTCAAAACAAAATGTAAAAGAACCTTTTACATGACATATTTAAATAAAAAGTAAAATCTCATTGAACAAATAACCTACAAATACAATGTAAAAGTAGATTACAATGTAAAGCAGATTGTGTAAATTGTCCACTGATCTCTATCATTTATACAAAAATTTCATGCCCCCTTCATGTGGGACAGGCCTGTAAAAAGCTCGGTCGCCACTTGTCCATCCACATGGACGCCAAATGACTCCACCTCAACTGCTGACGTGGGCCCTAAGCCCCTGCGTCTCTAAACTGAGATCCCAGTACTGTATTGGATGCATACGTAAAACCGTTACTTTGCAGTGATCTGACATCATCATCCACCCGCGCACATTCCAGGAACTAAAATCTACAGAAAATCTAGATGTTACCGCGTGGGTATGGTTCTCCCTTCCTGTAGCAAAAGCTCTAAAATCAATTCACCATCCCTAAATCTACTGAATTTCAAATCAGAGCCCATCCTTCCAACAGGTGGGCGCCTCCCAAAGACTGACCCATACCCATAACCGACAATATCCACGTCATCTCTACATTTAACACGCTCAACTCTACACCCCTGGTACATATCATTGATCTAGATACAGTGACGATTTTTCGGTATGCACCCCGGACCAGTGTTAGAGGACTCATAGAATCAAATTTCATTAATTTTCTAGACATTCTGTGTGTGCAAGCCAGACTGATGCTCTTGATTCAATAACTGAAGGTGGAATTCACAACTCAATGTTTGCTACTTAATATGTACCTGTTGGAGATTCTGGACTACTGTCTTGGATTGAAACATAATTTGGAAGATGAGCTTGATGGTGGACTCTAGTTGAGGAGGTTTACTTTGCATGAATTCAAGAGTTAGGAGTGAGTTCAGAGGATGTTGTTGATGTGGCTGTGTATGAGTTTATGATTGAGGTGCTTCTCAGTTGACTGTTTCTACATGTTGTGTACAGTTGAGTGAATACCGGTATGCCCCTAGCTTGGTTGGGATGTTGTGCATGTATATCTGGATGGTGTTTTGGAGAGGTGAAGTTTTGTGGTGTTGAAGGTTTGGGTGTTGATCGAGTTGCAGGATCGAAATGGCGGGTTCAGTGGAAGATTGGGTGAAGGGATGTGTGCTTCCGAATGGGCTGGCTGTTATCACGTTGGACCGGCCGAAGGCTCTCAATGCCATGAATGCGGGTGAGTTCGGTACTTTGGGTTGGGTTGGGTTGGATCTTCAGAGCATGGATTGTTGGGAGATTTTATGGATATGGAAGGTGCGTCCGTTGAGAGCAATTGTGGGATTTGAAGTGGTTGTATTGATGGGTTGGATGCAAAAGGGACATCTTGATGATTTTCAAGGATTAAACCCTAGGTTTGGAGTTGTTTGCAATTGGAGGGTTTTTGCTGTCTGAGCTTGTTGGCAAGTGTGTTGGGGTGTAGGTTTGTAATGTTGTCAGCACCGATCTTTGGTTTCTTGCTCAATTCAGGGCGAGGTGGAGAGTAGTGTATGGGTGCGGGAGTTGCACTGTAGAATTATGGGAGGACTTATGGTTGGCTTTCGTTTGAACAGATATGACGGCACTGTATAAGAAGTATCTCGATGAGTGGGAGAACGATAGCAAGGTGCAGGCAGTGCTGGTTGAAAGCTCCTCTTCACGTGCCTTTTCCGCAGGTAAGTCCTACTGGCACTTGTACTGGCATTTTTATTGAAGAACCGAGCTGGTAGTGCGCAAATGTTGACGGAACTGCTTCTCTTACATAATTGTTTACACCTTACTTTTTTACTCTTCTTTCATGGGGCTTTAAAGTATTTGCAATACAGTGATAGTAATGTCGTAAGATGTATTACAAGTATCCTTTGCTAGAGTCATTCTCTGAATTTGCCCTACACTTCATGCAGTGGGATCAAAGATGGATTTAACAATCAAAGTTTGTCTTGGTTGCAGGCATGGATGTGAAAGGGGTGGCAGCAGCGGTGCAAGAAGATGTGAAGACATCTGTGGTGCCCACGGTCTGCTCAATGCTCTCTTGTAATTAATTTGATATAATTGTGGAAATTTCGAGATCACATGGAGAGAAGCAGTTTCAGATGCATTGATGATCTACCAATCCTGGTGGTTAGAGCTTCGTCTACCAGTCCTTGATGTTGTGACATGTGGCGCAGGCATTCGGCAATGAATATAAGCTGATTTGTAAAATAGCACGGTACAAAAAGCCATATATCTCTTTGATGGATGGTGTTACGATGGGGTTTGGTATCGGTCTTTCTGGTCATGGGCGCTTCCGCGTGATAACTGAGGTACACTACGAGGATCTTGTCTCTCCATGAGTTCCACCTACAGGCTCAAGATGGTTGTGCGGGTGCGTCTGTTTGGTTAGGTTGTTAGAATATTTTGTTTCAGGATTTAATTTGAAACGTAAAAGGCTGTGAATTAAACAAACCAATGTGGTATCTGACAGAAAACTATGCTAGCAATGCCGGAGAATGGGATTGGCCTCTTTCCTGATATTGGTTTTGCACATATTGCTGCAAGAAGTCCAGGAAAAGGATCAGTGGGTGGGTTTTGCTCATCATGATACACTTTTATCTCTGTCATTTAGGAACGCAGTTCTGTTTCTTTTGTTTTCCAGCAGGAATGTGTATAAAGTCATACTTTTAAGAGATTCAATTTCATGCAGTCAATATGAAATGCTTGTGTTTGTGGTCCCTCTTACGCCGTCTAATACTTGCGATATTATATGTATTACTACTTGTGCAATTCTTGACTATTCAAATGGTTCTTCATGTCGAATCTTGTAGGTGCGTACATGGCTATGACAGGGGCGAGGGTCACCAATCCAGCTGATGCTTTGTATGTTGGCTTGGGCACGCACTTTGTGCCCACAGACAAGTTGTCATCTTTACGAGAAGCTCTCCGCAATCACAGCTCGTATGTCTTTGGCACAACTTTGGGGCATTTGGAGGAACATTGGTTAATTTATAAATATTGGGATTCTTGGGCCCTTATTGAAGAGTTTGTGTAGTCGATTGTAGAAGGTGGTTTTACGAACATCTCCCTACTGATCCAGCTTGATAATCACAGAAGATCTTTCTTGATCATAGTGATGGGAGACAAGTGTAAGATGCTTCTCTTTGGGTGTAGAAGTTGAATCTTAAGTTTGTCAACTGTTATGTTGCTAACTATGCAGGTTAGATAATGCATGGGAGGCAGTGGACGAAGTGTTGGCAGGTCATCATGTAACTCCAGAATCAGATCCGTCACTCAAGACCCTTCTGCCTGCCATTACCGCCTGCTTTGCAGCCAACCTCTCGGTGGTGGACACTATCAAAGCCCTAAAAGAATATGAATGCTCTGCTGACTCCTCAGGCAAGTTATCAAGTAACCGGAGTATGAGGTTTGGTAGAGTACGTAACACAGTCAATTGTAATTGAGGGCGATTTTTCACTGTCGTTGACTGTAGTGTGCAGGGCTATAAGTTTTGTTGCTCTTTGTCTCGGCTATTGAGATTCTGGGTGCATGACTGAGATCTATTGTTGTTTCGATATACAGTGGCAGAGTGGGCGAAAGGAGCATTGGCTGGAATGGCTAAAGGGGCTCCCTTCAGTCTTAGTTTGACTAAACTTCATTATGCAACTGTAGCTCTTGCAGCAGAGAACGCTGTTCCAGCAGACTCGCCAGAAAACGATATATCTGAGGTTGAGGTTCTGAACATCAATATTCGGTTGGCTATGTAGCAATGATGTTGATGAATTGCGTGCTGGCTTTCCTCTGTTTATAGATTAGCCTCATTGGAGATAACGCTTAATTTAAGAACCAGTTGAAAGGGACGTGTGTCACTTGGTCCTCTGTAATGCAAAGCGAACTTATCTTACACACTAGAATAACATATCTTTTCTGATGTGATATTGTCGTGCTATACATCTTTTTACTGCCGATCGTGGTGTGCCTAATTTTAAGTGCAACTGATTTCTGGTTTTCCAGATTGAAGGGGTTATGAAAACTGAATTCAGACTAGGTGTACGGACATCAACCAGGCCGGATTTTGTTGAGGGCGTGAGGGCAGTGCTGGTTGACAAAGATCAAGTAAGCACTAGAATCATTCTTTTGCATAGCCTCACTGTATTGTAGATGTTTTATTTGATATACTCTCGTTTGCAATGTCTTTGTTAAGTTGCCACATTTACTGTATGTCCTACCCATTTAAAAATGTAGTATGTTCTGAGGATTCTGAGGATGTGGCAGAAACCCAAGTGGCAGCCACCAACTGTTGAAGATGTGGCATTACCTGATGTAATGGCCTTATTTGAGAGGTTTGAAGATCATATGGATGAATTGGATGTCCCAGCTCCAACTGCCTGACCCGTGGGTGCTATAAGAACCAGAGGGACTTCAATGCTTACTTAGAAATGATCTTCCACTATTTTCCAGATGTAGGCATGATTGTAACCAACATATTGCAAAAAGAATCGTTCAGTCTGGAGCATATGTGCTAGACACATCTCCTAATTACGGTGCATAATGCAACACTCCTACATGTATACAGAACAAAAGTAGTAGAAGAAATGTATAAATACTTGTATGATTTGGCCCGAATAAGTTCAGGATGTTCCTGATCCAGATGGTTATGCCTGCGTTATGGTCGCTGTTTTATTTAAGATATATGGACGAAAATTCTAGAGATGAGATGAAATTTGAGTTGGGAGTTAGAAGGCTGCCTTAGTATTTGTTCATGAATTATATTTTGAATTATTTTTATGCTCATTTTTTCCAAAATTAATACTTAAAATTAAAATATTTATTTATCTGTTTATTTTGGTACTTTTCTATACATTGAATTGTAAAATTTTACATGGTTGGATTTGAAGAAGACTGTAAAGAAGGTGGAATCAAAACCATGTATTATCAATGGTTGTTCAAAATATACTGAAAGTTAGGTAGCAAAGAATTAATTACAAGTCTATCTAAATATTCTGGAAATTTTTGACTATGTTTGTCTAAAAACATTAATCCTAAAGCATCAACTCAACAAAAATGGTATGATTTAGGGTCCGGTTAGGCTCCCCATAAGACAATTTTTATAGGATGAAGTTGTAATTTTCTAATAGTATAGACAATTATCATATCTTTCTAACAAGACCATTCATGCTTCAAAATTCCTTATACTTTAAGAGATATCTGCAGTCAAAGTTTGAACACACTATTCGGGCATACTGAAATCTGCCTAAAACTAATTAAATCACAGAAACTTCAAAAATTCACCAAAAATTGAGATTTTACTTTTTATGAAGTTTTGTTTTTTTACATGTAAATACGATTTGAAGGCATGATCTCACCGCTTGGATTTTCCATCCAATATTTCTCCGTATGCCTTTTTACTATCATAGACCAGCCTTTGTATTTGAATTTCAACATACCTTTGTAAAATCAAGCATTTCTTTAGGTCTTATAGGTCTTATGAGGGGAAAAAGTGCATAGACATACTCCTAACCCACCTAGGAACAAGAATTTGAAGAGCTTCACATCCAATTTGCTTTTGAAATTGTTTTTTTGTAGCTCACAAAACACTTGAAACCCATTTTGCAACAAGGGAAAAAAACATTTTTTTCAACTTAGAACGTTGTGATTTCACAAATGGTAAGGAATTTGAATCTAAGATTTGAGTAAGGTAATAGATCCTATAGTTATTTTCTTCCAAAATACATCAAAGCTTAAAAACTTACACATTGTACTGGAAAAGTCTAGTTTTGAGGGTTTTTGACAGTTTCGAGGCCTTTTAACTTTGGGGGTTAAATTAAATTACGGTATTGCCCAAAATTACATGAATTTAAAAGGTATGTGGCAAAATCCACAATGCAAAATTTACTTTATTTTTTTACAACAATCATATAAATGACACAATTTACGAAATCTCTAACCTACATACAAAAAACCATTAAAACACAACAAAAGCCTTTGCATACAACAATATGTCTGCTTAAGGTTATTAATGCAAACAATTAAAGTAAAGTTAAAGGTTAAAGTAGCCACCATCCCTGATGAAAGTAATATAAACATCTATGTAATTGGATGAATGGTTAACTTATATTAAATCATAATTTAAAACTGCCGACTTTGAAATATTATTTTTTGAAGTGCTTAACAACTTTTTGCACTTTAATTGATTACTAGGCAAAGACCCAAGCTGATAGCCTGTTAGTAACCTGTGTTAGGAACGAGCAAAAGTCATATATGTATACAACTAGTACTGCGAAAGCATTCACCGTTCAGATCGAGCACAATGAGCCTGTTTCTAAATCCCGAAGAGGTCCTCATTTATACGGTCACTTTGCCAGGCTGCAAACAAAGCCCTTCACTCAGTGCTGCAGATCATGAGAATTGATCAGCTGCGCTCAAGTTGCCACGATGTGATCTGCTGAGGATCAATTCAGATTCCACTTCCAAGTGGTGTGTGCAATTTTAACCAGGCTCAGCTTTCTTACAATCTCCGGACCGGATTCGTGCGAACGCATTTAGACTCGTTTGGACACTCTTGGTGAGAACAGTTTCCTCACGTGCTCAATCACAGGCGGGTTCAGTTAGAAGACACGACATGGATCGATCATATTTATGCAGAACACGTGCTCGATCACAGGCTGGTTCACTTGAATGACACGACACGGGTCAATCGTGACCGTGCAAAAGGCAAGAATTTTCTGAATCGTTTCGACCGCGCCAGTGGAATCAGTCCCTAATTTACTCGGGCCACGTTCCGAAATACTGTTCGGGAGCACTCCGTTGCTAGTTCAGATCCACAATTCAGGTTGCTAGTGCGCCAAGCAGAGGCTCTGTAGAAAAGCCTCGCTCGTCTCAGTTCCAATCACAACATCTGCAAATCTAGGGAGGGACAGGAGAGAGGCGGCATCGAGGAGAGTTGGGTTCAGAATAGGGTCGAGGAGAGGCGTTATCGGAGCACGAGGCTGCCGAGTGTGTGCTCGAGGCTGCCGAGTGTGTTTTTGAATTGCCGAGGGTGTGCTTGAATTGCCGAGGGTGAGGTTGAGCCTGCCGAAGGTGAGGTTGACGCTGCCGAAGGTGAGGTTGACGCTGTCGAGGGAGAGCCCGAGGCTGCCGAGGGAGAGTGGGAGGCTGAGGGAGGTTATTAGGATGAAATTGTTGACGCCAGAATGATTTTGTACACCAACTGTAAGTTCATGTTGATTGGTTATTGGACATGAGATTCATGTGTGATTAGTTGTATTCACTCACGATGGCTTTCCTGGAATTGACGGGGCTCCCACATATATATTAAGTCATTGGTATAATGGTAGCGTATGTAGATTTATGCTTTGTTTCTTTTAAGCTTATCAGCTTAATAACATGTTTTCTGGCCGCATGCACAATATTGTAGGGAGGAAGCAAGAGCGACAACAGGAGCTAGTCGAGTCAGCTGACAGGAATGCCATTACTAATACATGTGCCTAAGTTGGGTGCAACATCAATTTCGACACCTTGATTGAACCAAAGTTTTTCACATCGGTTTTTGAAGTGTGCAAATCCACGCTTCCAACTATTCCAGCATATTCTTTGAATAATTCAGCAGTATTTTCATATCAGACATTTTGAAGTATTCAAACAGTTATATCTCTCAGAAATTTGGCCTGTAGTCGCTTCTCCTGTTTCCAGTCAGTCGATTATCATCAATTGACTGACTTAAGTATGGGAGGTGCCATCAGTACCGTGAGCAAAGAATTGGCAGCGGTGGATAATGAAAAAATCAATATGGCAAAGGAGAGCTTACGTCAATGCAGTGAAACTGCTCAGATGGTTCTCAAGAATTTCGAGAACCAAGTGGTCTCCACATATAAAAATCCTGAAGAGTATATGAAATGGCAAGTCGCTGGTGGCCGTCAAGACCGTCAGGATACCTTCATCGGCGTAGGGACAACAACCACGCCATCTGCAGACATCACGGCTGGAGTCGATCATCTCGTGCAGGGAATTTTCGAGGCAGCAGATGAAAAGGGCGATCACAATGAGGCGAGTAAACAATTCAAAGGGGCGGTAAGCGGAATGGTCAAAGGAGCTTTCAATGTGTTTCTGAGTAACACTGAGGCTGGAAGTAGCACGCAAACCAAATTCTTAATCATCCCACACGGTTATTCTATTTATCGAGTTGACGTATGTATGTACAAGTACACTTTCTCATCAAAAGGTTTCACGGAGCATTTTGAGAGCCAAACTGTCGTGTATACCTCGCGCGGCCTTCTCGATGCCAAAAATCTTAAGCCGGGCGAGCTTCTGAGCTATGTTTCCGAGATTACTGGTGGAGACAAGAAGCAGATGTTTGACTGGATGAATAATTATTACGACTTGTACAGTATGGCCAATTTATTGATTTCAGGCGAACCTTTACCAAGCTCTGTGAGATCCATCGGTGCTACCCTTGAGCAAAGAAAACGGAAACCTGATGAACTTGAATATGTTAACGGCAGACCTCTGAAGGCTCTACGAAGCAATGGTACTCAAGATCAACAATCAGCTGGAACAGACCTGAAAGAGTTCCAGATCAATGGTACTCTAGATTAACAATCAGCTGGAACAGCTGGTAATACTGTTGGAGCTAGTAAGTGAAGTTACTAGTGATTCATTCATAATTACGCATACATAGTGACAGGTGGGCGGGAAGTGTGTCATATTGACGTTAGGCGGGAAGTTCATGAAACCGGTTGACAGATGCCACGAGTAGCGAACCAGAAATGCTGTAACATATATCGGTTCATCTCTCCGGTGAGTTGTGTGAGTATCGTTGTTATGAGTAAGTGTTTTGGAGAGTACTACGTCCTTATGTGAAAGGACTTCGATGTAAGCATTGTACTAGTGTGGTTGATCTCATCAATAAACCTTACGACGTTGCAGCACTCTAGTTGTCGTGTATTTTGTCGTTTTCCTTTAATTACTGCTGTGGAACTGCCGGTGTGACTTCATGAATAATCGATCGAGATCAATCTCGATAAGGAGTGAGCGATCGAATGCCTTAGTAGATAGATGTAGGATGGTTGATGCAGGGTACGATAAATTCAGGTGTCAAGCAAGGAATTTTCATCTTGCGGCTCTCTCCTCTTAGCCAAACTGACAGGGTGTTTTTTCCTTATCTCTAGTGGAGGCTACATGGCTGATAGCCATTGAGGGCCACATTCCAAGGAATGTTCTTTTGACATTTCTTTTATATATATTTACAACAAAATAGAAACATTCGTCTATATGAGCAACAAAGAGATAGGTGTTTCAAAATAACCAAATGAAACTTCATTCATAAATTGTGTACCGTGTAGCTCTGATTTCGCAAATTGCAATATGCCTACAAATAGCCAGACGAAAAAACTCTGCAGATACAGTCGAAAAGGTACGTCATGGTACTCTGATGTGAAAGTTCCTTCTAACATAGCAATATTGTTGGCCCTCTGAATGTGTTGTGATTATCTCAGTCTGTAATATGTATATTTTCATTCGGTACATACACTGAAAATACAAGAAGGGTGTTATTTGTTATAGATAAGGTAAATCTTCCTCACCTTCAACTACTTTGCTATTTTGAGACACTATTTGACAACATGGCAACTTTACAGATTCGATAAGCTTCTAACACGTTCTCAGTAAGGTAGAGATGGATATTCCCGTCGGGGTTCTAATTCCCTGGCCTATCAGTGCACCAATATCTGAGCAGACAGCACCTGACTACCACACTCAGCACATTGTATAACAACCTATCATGTTCTCCATGCAAGAATCTTTGTATTGCATATACCTACTCACGGAAATAGTGGTCTACAATGTTGCACTTCAAATATTCATGAAAATTTGATAAATTTCAAAAAAAATATAAAAAAATCAGATTTGTGATTTTCGACCGAACTTCTATTTGTATAAATTTTATCCCCATAGTTTTCTCAATCCCAAATATGCTGAATGGCTTAAACTCACGGGAATACCCATCTCTACCTTAGTAGAATGAGTATTTGTGAAGAATTTACACAGAAATTTCCACAAAGGTCAAGTCAATGTTTCAATTCGAAAGGTAACGGTGGACCAGTCATTTTATTTAGATGCTACCTCCCCTATTGTCCGCATTTCAAAAATTGTTGTATATCTGCAGCTTTAGAAGATGAAATCAATGCATCTTTATTTTATTTGGAATTGAAGAACTTGGGTTTGTTACTAACAACAGTTTCAAATGCAATTCAATCTTCATTAACCCCTAAACGGCCATAGTCCTAGAGGGGGCGTTTTTGGACTTTGGGTAGGTTCCTAAAAATTCAAATTTACTTGAAATTTTTTGAATTTTTCTGTGGAAAAAGGTTTTTTCAAGAGGTTTATGGAGATTTTTTTTTTTTTTTTTTTTTTTGGATGAAGTGACGAAAAGTTATGCTCCTCTCAGCATAAAACGCCCTTCTAGGGGCAGGCTCTCAGCCACTGTGAATGCAGCAATTTCTGCCCAAAACTGCCAAAATCTGCCAAAATCTGCCTTAAGACGAAACTTTGAAATTCCACCAAAAATCGAGATTTTAGTTTTTTTCAAAAATAAAAATTTCTTTATATAGGAGAGGCACTAGAGCATGTTTCTACAGTTTGGATTTTTAATCGAGGAATCTTTCATATGCTATTTTTATTGTAAAAAAACGGCCTTTGTATGTGAATTTCAGCATACCCCCTTTGGAAATTGATGATTTTCTCAAGGTTCCACACCTTACATGGACATAAGATTTTGTGGACATGTACCTAACTCACCTAGGAACAAGAATCTGAAGAAACGCATTCTAAATGATTAAATCTACTAAAAAAAATTGGTTTTTTTGGACCCCAAAAGACTGATGTCCCCCTTTTGTAGGATAAAAAAACTTTTTCTTCAACTTCCAATGTTTTTGATCTCTCAAATGGTAAGGAATGAGAGTGTGAGAATTGATAGGCATATAGACATAGAAGTTATATACAAGATCTTATGGTTGGAAATACCAAAATTGGTTCAAATTTTGTACTATCGGGCTTGCTTTCAAAAAGAACTATCTAGAGGCAGTTTTGAGCAAAGACACCCTTGGCCGTTTAGGGGTTAACACGCATCATTCAACGTAGCCAAAGTTCTTCACTCGGGGAGAGCACAATAAAGTGGACTACAAAGTGCTATACATGATCACTAAGAAGTAAATATGAAGTGTGCTGTTTTTCAAAGCTCAAAGCTGATTTCGAGCATTTTGGTGTAGTATTTGAGCATTTTAGTCACTTTTTAGGGTGTCATAAGTTATCTCACAAGCATCGACATTAAAAGAACATCTTCAACTGAGACTTAATTTGACCACTAGTTCTAAATCATGAAAATGAACTTTTCAAGAATCTTAATTTCTTCACTTGGTGCCCTGTATTGGCTTTAAAAGATGTTTTTTTCAAATTGAAAAACAATGTTCGGTGAAAAAAACTCACAAAAAGTACCGCAAAAGTAACCATCTTAAGAAATATCCTTGCGGTACTTTTGGAACCCTAAACCAATAAATAACTATATGAATTGATTATTTAAGAATAGAACTCAAACATATAGAGGGCGCTACTTCATCACAAGTGATTTTTTGATGCTTTTTGGTTCTTTTCCAGACACTTTTTCAAATGACTGCATTGGGGAAGTACAATAAAGTGGACCAAAAAAGTGCTCATCTAAATGTCAATTTCAATCCTTTTGCAAAATTGCACAAAAGTGATGGACAGATGTGATTGAGTTGAATTTTTTTGGATAATATAGATTCTCAACTTGTTTTCCTACAACTTAGAAAAGTTTCGTGGAAAGTAGACACTTTAAAGTTATTGTACAAAGGCTTTAAATCCAAGCAAAGTGAATGCTGTCATTTGAAAAAGTGGCTAGAAAAGAATCAAAAACTATCTAAAAATCACTTTTGATGAAGTGGGGCCCTCTATATGGTTCAGATGTATTCTTAAATAGTCAATTCATATAATCATCAATTGGTTTAGGGTTCCAAAAGTACTACAAGGATGTTTTTTAGGAGGATCACTTCCACGGTACTTTATGTGAGTTTTTTTCACCAAACATTGTTTTTTAAATTGAAAAAGACATCCTATAAAGACAATAAAAGGCTCCAGATGAAGAAATTAAAACTTTGGAAAAGTTCATTTTCATGATTTAGAACTAGTGGTCAAATTAAGTCTCAGTTGAAGATGTTCTTTTAATGTCGATGCTTGTGAGATAACTTATGACACCTTAAAAAGTGACTAAAATGCTCAAATACTACATCAAAATGCTCCAAATTAGCTTTGAGCTTTGAAAAATAGCACACTTCATAATCACTTCCTAGTGATCACATGTGTCACTTTGTGGTCCACTTTACGGTGCTTCCCACTGCATTCACTTTGCTTGGATTCAAAGCCCTCATACAATAACTTTAAAGTGTCTACCATGCACAAAACTTTTCTAAGTTGTAAAAAAACAAGTTGAGAATTTATATTATCAAAAGAAGTTGAATTCAATTACATCGTTCCATCACTTTTGTACAATTCTTGCAAAAGGGCTGAAATTGACAAATAACTAAGCACTTTTTTGGTCCACTTTATTGTGCTCCCCCACACGTGACACTAAAGAAAGTGTTTTATTGCATCCAAACTATTATATATTCTAACTTTTTTTAAAGATGTAAATATGTGTAGCAACGTAATGCCTACAAGTTGGAGTATTATTTATCGATGCGGCAAGGAGTACTTATGAAGTGACGAAATAAAATTACTGGAGTTTTCTTCTCAGATCATGATAAGAATCACACTACCAAAAGGGTCACAATTACACTTCTCAAAGTTGGGTCCTCATACAAATTATGTTGAACAACTAGGAGATGCTGCAGCTTAGCCTAGCAATTCAAATGAGGGCATCTCAGAATCAACTGCCCGTAGCCTCCTTCTCTGTTCGGCATTTATTAATTCAAAATTTGGATTGGTTAGACATTTATTAATTCAAAATTTGGATGAATGGAAATTTAGGAAATGTGTGACAGAGATTGTCTGATTTTTAGGAAATCTGTTTTCTAACGAGAAACCTAAATTTCGTCCCTTCCTTCGTAAAATGATCATTTTCCACAATATTTTCCAAAAGAGTCAAAATGCCGCAATTCCACATATCCATTCTCAATTTGCCACATATCCATTCTCAATGCGCCCACAACACCCCCGAGGACTTGAGACATGGCAGAAACCCTGGTCGCCACCTTCACCTCGCAGGGACCCCTGAGGCATAGCAAACCCTCTGGTTTGCACACTCACCTCGAGACATGGCAGTCCATACAGAACTCCACCCTCCCCTTCCCTTTCCCCCACTCAGTGGGTTCACCGCCTGGTGGTCGTCTGACGACACCCTCTCCAAGGAAGCTCTCACCCTTGCTGGGGAATAGGCCTTGGTAACCTCACTGATACCAGCCTCATCTAAAAGCTAGTCCGATGACATCCACATCCACCGTATGAATTTTCTGTTAGATCTGATCCGATCCTCCCTCATTGACCCCGGGTACGATGAAATAGCTGGAGCGTCCGTGACCGCCTCTCGGACGCCACCCCGCTCTGTTACCAGAACTGTAGGATTCCTGGCACTATTATAGTCCTACTTTTCTCAGAGGTACAAAACGTATGGGTTTATGACACGGCTTCTGTTGTCTCACGCTCACACATCTCGATAAACAGTGGGAGTGTTGAACTACTCCAACTCAGCACATTCGAGCGAAGCAATTCTCCAACTCAGCCTTCTACGCAAGAGACGAACTGGTAGCCTTGACAGATGGCTCCCAGTACAGCCAGGCATACAGTGCGAGCACTTCTTGTAGTTTGAACCATAGTGTTGTAACTATGATGAATAGATTCCCTCCGAAACGGCTCTCCCTCCCTAGGATTAGTACCTGCTCACTCTCGTTTGAGAACTCCCTTGTACTCTGTTTATTCTTGCGTTGTGTGTACACACTCCAAGAAAGCAGTAAAGCTTTATGTCAGTGGGAGCACTATTTTGGATACGACGAGTTCTGTTAATTGTGTATTTGGTCTGAGTGCAAAGTGAAGTTGTGTACGTTATAGAGTTCAGTATAATCAAACGCCGTTTTGATTGTGTAAGCAGCGTCAGTGTGAACAAGTCTTTCTAACCCCCTTCAATAGGTTATGGGCCCTATTCGCTTCCCTCATACACTACTCTAGGTCAGTCAAGAGAGAAAAGAAAAGCGTCAAAACCTTTCAGCCCTAGCAAAATAGTAAAGTTCTTTTTTCTATATACAAAAATCCCCAAAAAAATATACACTGCTGTATCTACAGCAAGCTCCCTTCTCGCCCTTTGCTTAGCCTTTTTCTCTTTCAGAACCACCTCCCCTGCGGTCTGAACCTTAGCATACACCTGCCGCTCCTTGCAACATGGACGCTAACGCTGAGCTGCGTAACTACTAACGTGAAAAGTTACAACGGCCAGAACTTCCACTTGTGGAAGTTCCAGGTCGGAGCAATCTTGCTAGGCCAAGATCTCATTGGGGTAGTAGACGGCTCTGTTCCAAAGCCAAAAGATCCTGTTGATCAAGCTGAGTGGATTAAAAAAGATAACCAATGTATCTCCCTGCTTTGCAAAGCTGTCAACGAGTCCATACTAGAAACCTTCATTAACTGTGACACCTCGAAAGCGATTTAAGACAAGCTAAAGCTGCTTCACGACCAATCCGCTCATGAGTCCGTACATCATGTACAGCAGCGCTTTTACGAATGCCGCATGGACAGTTCGGATACAATAGCTTCTTTTCTTGGGAAGCTTGAGGTCATCAAGAGCTCACTTATCAACATGGGTGATAACTCGATATCACATGCTAGTCTCATAGCAAAAATACTCGCCAATCTGCCATCGGCATAGTATAGCTCGTTCCTCGTTGGATGGGACAATGTCAAGGATACATCCAGAACCCTCAGCAACATGAGAATCCGCCTTCTTCGCAATGAGACCCGTCTCAGAAACGAAGAGCATGAGGAAGGAAAGGTTGCTCTAGCCTATGCTACTTCCTACAGTCAAGCGTCTCGCCCAACTCACCCATCTGATCCAACCGACAATAGACCGCAGCTCACCTATGAACAGAGAGTAGAGCGTCGTCGTTTGATCACTGAGAAAAAGAAAGTCACCCCTTGCTGGAAGTGTGGTCTTCTTGGTCATTGGGCCAAGGAATGTCCCTCAGATAGCTCAGAAAATCTTGATTCTCTTGAGCAGCCTAAAGCTCCAGCTCTGCGGCCATCAGCTACACCGTTTAAGCCTCCGATGCATAGAGCATACATGACTGTCAGTACGTTGGCTGAATCTTCCGCATAGTACGTAGACAGTGGGTGTACCGACCACATGACTAATTCTGATGCCTATTTCTCTGTGTACTCAGACATTTCTCATGAGAAGCGTACCGTCCAAGGGGTCGGAGGCATATCACTCGAAGTTCTTGGCGTTGGCGATATTAACGTTCAAGTCCATCTTGGAGATCGGGAGGAGTTCGCCACGCTCCAGGAGGTACTCTTTGTTCCGCGACTTGGTACAAGTATTTTTTCTTCTCAGCGAGCAGCCCAAAAGAACGTCGACACAATCACTTCTAAGCATTCTTGCAGACTCGTTACAGCAGAGGGACAAGTTGTGATGACTGGCGTGCTCACCAGCAAGCTCTACAAGCTGAGCATCACACCGCTGCTACCAAGCCCTGTCGCAGCCCTCCACGTTGGCAGCTTCGGCATTTCCACCAAGAAAGACAGTCTTCAGAGCATCGATGTATGGCACAAGCGCCTCGCACATGTCAACCATGACATGCTGAGACGCATGGCCTTGCACAATACTGTCGAGGGCCTACATATTCTCGGCCGAGCCGGTCCACCGCCGTTTCGCACAGGCTGTGCCTTCGGCAAGCAACACCGCTGCAATTTCCCAGTGAACGAGGAGAGGCACAAGACAAAATATCCAGGGCACCTAGTGCACTCAGATATCTGTGGACCCATGGCTCAACCTACAATCAACGGTGCGAAATATTTTATTCTTTTCAAAGACGATGCAAGTGCATACCGTGTGGTCAACTACATGCTGAAGAAATCCGAAGCCCTTCGCCACTTCCAGCAGTTCGTAGATCAGCTCCACAGAGAAACACACCACCGTGTTCTGAGGCTACGCACAGACAGAGGCACAGAGTTCACGAGCAAAGCCTTTCGAGACTATCTTCACCAAGAAGGCATTGCCCAGGAGCTCACGACTCCATATACGCCTGAACAGAATGGAGTTGCCGAGCGTGACAATAGGACCATCATGGAAGCAGTTCGAAGCATGCTTTATTCTGCTCACGTCCACACCAGATTCCGGGGAGAGGCTCTCCACACGGCCATCTACTGTCTTAACCAAACAGGGACCCGAATGCTCAACGGGGAGACACCATTTGAGAAATGGCACAGTGTACGACCATGTGTCTCTCACATTCGAATCTTTGGCGCTGATGCATTTATCGACATCCCCCATGCTTTACGGACCAAGCTTGCTCCGAAAAGCACCCAAGGCATCTTTATGGGCTATAGCTTGCACAGCAAAGCCTATCAAATCTGGGTCAATGAAGCCCAAAGAATCGTTGAGTCTCGCGATGTCCTCTTCGATGAGAGCGGCGTTCTTACGGAAGTTTCCAACGGTCAGTCTTCGCAGTCTTCCACACAAGAAGAACCATTGCTGCCCCTGCTTTCTTTTGAGCAACGCACCTCAGCTACTGTCGTGAATGCACCCCAGGCGGCACATCACCTACTCGCTGGCCCAGTAGGTGTACCGTTCATACAGCCAGGCCCTGTACCAGCATTTCAGCTGCCAGCAGTACCACAGGCTCCCGCACTTGGCATACCCGGCCAACCTGCATCACTGCCTTCGGCAAGTGCATCCTCCCAAGAACTGGATCTCACTCCCACACCTCGTAGTAACTCGCCATCCCCTGAACTAGTAAATGCCTTCAACGCCGAAGACGCTGCCGCATCTGACACAGACACTAAGCAGCTAGAACAAATCTTTGGAGGACCTCGCCATGCAGATGATCCCACACTTGCAGAGTGGGAGCAGATCACTCTTCCGCCCACTGCTCTCTAGCCACTGCTGCACGATACGGCTCCGATCCAACCAGACACTGGTGTTTACTTTACAGATGTCAATCTGACCTCCAGCCAAGCAGTGGATGACAACCCTCACGTAACTGCCAGTTCCGAAGCTGCACCCTGTAGCATGGCAACGACGCTCACTCTTACCGTCGAAGATGACCTTGCTGCCGAACTAGGGCACACAGTACAACCTATTGCTGAGCTCTTCGTCGATCTAGCCATCGATTCCACAGCCCGTGTCTCTGGCACCACTGATCAGCATCCGCCTCGTCCATCACGTCCTGTTGCGGATGGCAACTCTAAGATAGAGCAAGGGACTAAATTGAGGGGATACCTCAAAGGGAGACAAGAATAGACTAGAAGTGAGGGGATTCCTCACACAAGACTCAGAATAACACTTGAAGTGGGAAAACTAGAAGTGATATCGATAACTGAAAGAGTATGTACAACTGGTGTTGAAGAGAGTGAGGAGCAATGGCCCTCGACTCTCTATTTATACTAGGCTAGAAGAAACTTCCGAAGAAAGGTCCTAGAGACCTTGGGAAGCATCCATAGGACCTTCCGGAAGCTTATGGGAGCTTCCGGAATCTAAGAAGGTCAAGCGGAACCTTCCGGAAGCTTATGGAAGCTTCCGGAAACAATTGGATCCATATGGAACCTTCCGGAAGCTTGTAGAAGCTTCCGGAAACTGCTAGAACTATTAGGAAGCTTGTAGAAGCTTCTAGAAACTACTAGAACTACAAGGAAGCTTGTGAAAGCTTCCGGACCTAGTGGAAGGTTCTAGAAAGTAGTAGAAGCATGTAGAACCTTCTAGAAACTAATAGCATTTAAGCACGCTTTGCCACCGCTCTTTGGGAAAGCTCTTGAGAAGCTTCCGTATTGCGGAATCGGTATAGGTCCCACGGTAAACTCGTGGGGCGTGGATGAAGTCGGGTATGGCACGTCCGTGACATCACCCCCCCTTCAAGGAACGAGTTCCACGAGTTTCTCTGTAAACCAGTAATAACACAGGAAACAAAAATGTTCACGTGGGATTCACGTGAACATGACAAAAAAGAAGAATTTACATGGTACGGAATACCGTTAAATCAAATGTCGGCGCTGGCGGCGAGGAAGTCATGCGGTCGTCGTCGGGCAAGAGAGTTGCGGACTGGTATAAGACTCTTGGGCTGGCAACAGGAGACATCGGCGAGGTGGCGATTGCAATCATATCATACTTTCGGCCGACGTGAGTTCGAAGGCCTGTCCCCGCAAAACTGAGTTAGACAAGTGCGTCGTCGCCTCGTCGATACCACCACCGTTTTAGTTCAAAGTCTCTGCATCTGCACCTGCACCAATGGAAAGGCACAGAGCTTGGTGCTGGTGGCAGTCCAGACGCATTGAACTCAAATGTTTCTTGGTTTTTGAGGATACTGCCGATGAAACTCCTGAATCATTTCAGGAGCATTCTGAAGGTTTGAGGCAGGCTCCCAGGTTCTTTCGCTGATGTCATAGCCATGCCAATGCACAAAGTATTCTAGCCGTTGACGGTGGATGCGAGAGTCCAGAATCTCCGAGACTTCAAATTCTTCATCTCCTTCAATTTCAATTGCATGAGGGGGTTCTTGAACTCTACCTGGTAATGTTGACTCTTTATATGGCTCGAGGAGAGAGACATGGAATACGGGGTGGATCTTCATAGAGGCAGGTAACTCCAACCGGTAGGCCACCTTATTGATTTGCTTTACCACTGGGAATGGTCCAAGGCGGCGGTAGTCAAGTTTGTCAGATGGCCGTCGAGTCTTCAAGTTCCGACGAAGTAGCCATACCTTGTCTCCAACAGAGATCTGAGGATGATCCTTGCGAGACTTGTCGACGTTGGTCTTCTGATGTTGTTGGGCTTCAATGAGGCTTTGCTTCATCTCCTTCTGAATATCAGATAATCGGGTAGCAAGCTCAGCAGCAGCGGGATTTTCAGAAATGTTCAAGTTGAATTGATCAAACCTTGGATGACGACCGTGGTTTGCAAAGAAGGAGGTCTGTTGAGTAGACCCTTGCAATGTGTTGTTGTAAGCAAACTCGGCAAGCGGCAACAAGTCCACCCAGTTATCTTGATGATAGTTGATGGTGCAACGCAGGTACTGCTCCAACACTTGATTGACGCGCTCGGTTTGGCCATCGGTCTGAGGATGGTATGCTGAAGACAACTTGATCTCAACGCCTAGAATCTTGAATAATGATTGCCAAAACTTGGATGTGAATTGCGTACCGCGGTCAGAGATGATGTCGTTAGGCAGGCCATGGAGTCTGTAGACGTTGTTTACAAAAAGTCTTGCTGTCTCTTCACCGGTCACAGTCTTGTGGCACGGAATGAAGTGCGCCATCTTGGTGAGCCGGTCAACAACAACAAAGATTGAATCAAAGGTCTTGGACGGTGGGAGATCCACAATAAAATCCATGGATATGGATGTCCATGGGGCTTCTGGAATCGGCAACGGTTGAAGTAACCCATATGGCCGATGACGAGGGATCTTGGATCTAGAGCAGGTGTCACACGTTGTGACATAATCCTTCATGGTTTTCCACATTTGTGGCCACCAAAAGTCTCTGGATATCAGCTCCATGGTCTTGTTGTAGCCAAAATGTCCCGCCGATGGAAAGTCGTGTTGGGACTGGAGCACTTGAAGTCGGCAGGGGCCTTTAGGGACATAAAGTAATCCCTGATAGTATAATAGCCCATCTTTGAACTGGAATCTTGGATCAGCATCATCTTGAGGAGTCTCACGCGATCTAGAAATCCGTGAACTGGGAGTAGGTTGATTCGGGGATTCCGAATCTATAACCTCCGAATGAGGGACTTGGGCGTCCGGGCTTGCAAAGCCTCCTGAATTGGAGATACCTGTATTCTTCTTAAGTTTCAAGGCCAAAGGATCGGATTGTAAACTTACTTGAATATCTTGGAGAAAAGATGCATCTACGGAAGTTGTAGTGCGCAAGGTCTTCAGCTAGAGTTGTTCAGGCTTGATAAGGATAGTCCTTTGTTGGTCATAGGCTGCATCTCCTTCTTTAGGTGCAAGGTATGCTCGTCGAGAAAGAGCGTCGGACTGAATTTGCTGAGAGCCGGGACGGTACGTGATGACGAAGTTGAAGCGCGAAAGCGATATACTCCAACGGGCTTGTCGTCGATTCAGTACCTTGGCAGACATGAAGTATTCAAGATTCTTGTGATCGGTGTGGACCGTCACTGGATGTTGAGCTCCTTCGAGGAAGTGACGCCACTCTTGGAAAGAGTCGACAATGGCTAAAAGCTCCTTGTCGTAAATCTCGTAATTGATCTCGGCGGCTGTGAATTTTCGCGAGTGGAACGCGACGGGATGAAGGCGTCCTTCTTTGTCGGGTTGTGAGAGGACCGCTCCAAGGGCAAAGTCAGAAGCATCCGTTTCTAGGAAGAACGGCTCCTGAAAGTCAGGGTGTGTCAGAATAGGCGCTGTTGTAAACGCCTTCTTCAAAAATTCAAAGGCTTGGCTTGCTTCCGCATTCCACTCGAGCTTTTCCTTGCAAGTTAACCGTGTCAACGGAGCAGCAATCTTGGAATAGTCTTGGATGAAGATTCGATAGAAGTTTGCAAAACCGAGGAAGCACTGTACGTCTCGAACGGTGATCGGCTTCTTCCAATCAATGATTGTCTGAATCTTCTTAGGGTCCATCGATAAACCCTCTCCGGAAATGATGTAGCCCAGGAATTCAACTTGGGGTTGGTGGAAAACGCACTTCTCCAGCTTGGCGTAGAGTCCTGCAGCGCGTAACTTTTCCAATACCAGTCGGACATGTTTGGTGTGGTCTTCTTCATTCTTGGAGAAAACCAGTATGTCATCGAGGTAACAGACAACAAAATCATCTAGAAACTCGCGGAATATGTCGTTCATCAGGTGTTGAAAGATGGCAGGTGCGTTGGTAAGACCAAAAGGCATGACATTGTATTCAAAGTGTCCATACCTAGTTCGGAATGCCGTCTTCCATTCGTCACCTTCCTTGATACGTACTAGGTTGTACGCTCCACGAAGATCGATTTTGGTGTAGATCTTTGCTTGACCGAGTTGGTCAAGAAGTCCTGAGATAAGCGGCAATGGGTACCGGTTCTTGATTGTGACCTTGTTTAGTCCACGATAGTCCACGCACATCCGAAGGGAGTCGTCTTTCTTCTTGACAAATAGGATAGGAGCTCCGGCAGGTGACTTGGAATGTCGAATGAAGTTCTTTGCAAGATTTTCATCAAGATACTCTCGCAATGCAGCAAGCTCATTCTGTGAGAGGCTATAGATTGGACCAAATGGAGGTTGCGCACCTTCTTGAAGTTCGATGCCGCAGTCATAAGGTCGATGTTGGGGGAGCGTATCGGCGTTCTTCTTCTCAAACACATCTCGATACTCCTCACACTTTGCTGGTAATTTGATTGATTCTTGAGCCGGTTGAGACGTTGGAGTTGCATAAATTGCAAAGACACTCCCATTCTTAGCCCCCTTCATAAAGGCTCAAGCAGCGATCATCAACGGAACCTTGACCTCGGATTTTTGGATTTGGTGAGGGTACAGATTTGGACTACTTTTAGGGTATTTAAAAGGAATATGAGAAACTACGGTTGGATATGTTAACCTTCGATTTTTCCAATCTATATCTGGATTGACCATCTCTAACCAGGAGAGACCTAAGACGAGAGGATTAGAGGGAGAACTAATGATATTGAATACGACAGTAATGCGGTGCCCTTCTAGGATAATGTCTAAGGGTTTGGTTTCGTGGGTGACATCTCCTGAAATCAAGGGTCTACCGTCGATAACCTCTACTGCTACAGGGTATTTTTAGGGGACTATGGGGAGCTTATGACGTTTTACAAGATCCCTATCAATAAAACAAGCAGAGGCTCCGGAATCTAACAAGGCTTTAACTTTTACGTGATGTGGATGACAATCTATCTTAAGCGGGATATGAAAACAACGAGAAGGTTCAGAGGATAAGATAGGACCTGATGACGTGGCAACACTTGTCAGCCGCACGGTCCCTAATGTGGCTGGCAGCTGTCGTTTTCCGACTCGACTTCCTCATGGTTTAGCTCAGAAGTGCTTGAGGTGCTCCGAAACTTGTGTGGCTTTGGTCCCTGAGGTTTCACAGGGCAATTCTTTACGCTATGGTCCTTCCCTCCGCAATATAAACACAAGTGCTCCTTGCGACGACGCTCTTTCTCTTCTTCGCTCAACTTCCTGACTTTGGAGGTGTCAATTTGCATCGGCTCTGCGGTTGAAGTGTTTGAAGATGTCTGATGGATTGGAGCTGCGTAATCCGCTCGATATGATCCGAAGAGCAATCGTCGCTCTTGTCGTTGCTCAAACAACCGATTGTCGCAGTCGATTGCTTGAGTAATGGCTTCAGACAGAGTAGTTGGCTTGGGCAAATTCAGCAACAAGGTCTTGATATCGTCGCGGAGTCCCCATCGAAACATGGTGATAAGAGCCGCATCGTTCCAAGTGAGGTCACATGCAAGTTGTTGGAATTCTGCAACGTACGTTGAAGCTGGGCGCGATCGTTGTTGCAGCGTTCGAAGTTTTGTTGTTGCTATAAGGGCTCGATCTCTTTCTCCAAACGTTCGGTTGAGTTCTTCCAGGAATTGGTCAAGATGTGCTAGAAGCGGAGAATTCTTCTCCAACAAGGAAGAAAACCAAGATGACGCGGCTCCTGTGAGCAACGTTCCAACGAATCCGACTTGTATTTCTCCTGTTGAATATCTCTGAGGTTGGAGACGGAAGATGAGCCGAATCTTGTTGATAAAATCCCGGAGTTTCGTACGATCTCCATCAAATTTATCCGGCAAGGCTACTCGAGGTTCCTTTGGCGCATGTGGAGCAGGATCCACTACACTGGCTGGAACAGGGATTGGAGTTGGAGCAACTTGAAGCTGTTCCATGGCACTTCGTAGGTTGGCATTCTCCTGCTGTAACTGCTGTAGCATGGCAAACATGTCATGCATCTCAATGTTCGGAACGTCACCCATCTTGAATTCGATAGGTCTCACAAGTAAATAAAGAAGCAGAGTTTCGCATCGTGTACTTTTGGAACAACTATAGGAACTGAAGACCTCAAAAAATTCAAATAAAACTCTTCGCTCTTCTCTCGAATGATGATATCTCTAAGTTCGGTCTTTAGTCTAAAGAACAAACGTACTTCTAAAATAACTCGACTTGACGAAATGGGAAGTCGGTTCAAGTCCATGAAAAAACTCTCATAGGGATGACTATATGACAAATATCAGCTTAAGGGAGGGTAATCCGCAACCCTTAAGGCGTCACGACTCTCCTAAAGAAGAGGGGTAATCCACACTCTATCTTACAAGAGCAGACTCTGATAGCAGGAAGAACTCGAGACAGACTAGGAAAGCACTTTCTTCAAACTGTTGCGGATGGCAACTCTAAGATAGAGCAAGGGACTAAATTGAGGGGATACCTCAAAGGGAGACAAGAATAGACTAGAAGTGAGGGGATTCCTCACACAAGACTCAGAATAACACTTGAAGTGGGAAAACTAGAAGTGATATCGATAACTGAAAGAGTATGTACAACTGGTGTTGAAGAGAGTGAGGAGCAATGGCCCTCGACTCTCTATTTATACTAGGCTAGAAGAAACTTCCGAAGAAAGGTCCTAGAGACCTTGGGAAGCATCCATAGGACCTTCCGGAAGCTTATGGGAGCTTCCGGAAACAATTGGATCCATATGGAACCTTCCGGAAGCTTGTAGAAGCTTCCGGAAACTGCTAGAACTATTAGGAAGCTTGTAGAAGCTTCTAGAAACTACTAGAACTACAAGGAAGCTTGTGGAAGCTTCCGGAACTAGTGGAAGGTTCTAGAAAGTAGTAGAAGCATGTAGAACCTTCTAGAAACTAATAGCATTTAAGCACGCTTTGCCACCGCTCTTTGGGAAAGCTCTTGAGAAGCTTCCGTATTGCGGAATCGGTATAGGTCCCACGGTAAACTCGTGGGGCGTGGATGAAGTCCGGTATGGCACGTCCGTGACACGTCCCCGGAATCCTCCCAACCGCTTCGGTGAGTGGATAATTCCCGACACATTTGCCGGCATGGCCCGTCAGACTTTGTTTAATTCAACCGCCCCTGTTGAGCCCTAAAGCTACCAAGAGGCGATCCATTCACCAGAATCGGAGTAGTGGTTAGCTGCCATGCAAAAGGAGTACAACTCCCTTCAAACCAACGCTACGTGCACACTCACAGACTTGCTATCCACTCGCAAGGCCATCCAGAATAAATGGGTTTTTCGAATCAAGACAGCTGCAGACGGATCAGTAAGCCGCTTCAAAGCAAGATTGGTCGCAAAAGGGTTTTCCCAACGGGAAGGAGTTGATTACTCTGAAACTTTCTCTCCCGTGGTTAAATTCGATTCCATACGCACCATCTTGTCCATCACTGCTGCTGAAGACATGAACCTTGTTCAATTTGATGTTGAGACATCGTTCTTGTATGGCGAGATAACCGAGGAGCTTTACATGGTGCAGCCCAAGGGTTTTGTCGACCCCGATTCACCTCATAAGGTGTGCAAACTTCAGAAATCTCTCTATGGCTTAAAGCAAGCGTCCCAGGTATGGAACCAGAGATTCAACGACTTTCTCATCAAGCATAGTCTTGCTCCAAGCCACGCTGATCCATGTGTCTACGTCAGCCATGACCACTGTCTCATACTTGCTCTATTCGTTGACGATGGGATCATTGCCTGCCGCACCAAGACCGCATTGACACAGTAATTCTGTCGATGAGAGGAATTTTCAATATCACAATTGGAAATCCCGAAGTCTATGTGGGGCTGCACATTACTCGTAACAGAGAGCAGCGTACTCTGCAGTTGGATCAGACACGCTACATCACCCGCAAACTTCAGCAGTATGGCTTCGACAATTGCGCCCCTCTGTCCATTCCAGCCGACCCCCACGCTCAAATGGACTTCATGTCGTCAACAGACGAAGGTACTGATCCAAGTTTCCCCTACTCTGAAATCGTTGGCAGTCTTCATTTTGCAAGTCAGGGGACCAGGCTTGATATTACCTACTCCACCGGGCATACTTCCAAGTTTTCGAAGAATCCTAAGCTCAGTTACATTGCCGGTGTCAAACAGATTCTAAAGTACCTCCATGGTGCTCCGGACTTACGCATCACATACTCAGCAGCATCTCCACCGAATGTGCTCCAAGCCTTCTGCGACGCGGATTACGCTGGCAACTTGGATGACAGAAAGTCACGCTCTAGTTTTGTGCTAACCCTAAATGGAGGACCGGTGGCTTGGGGAAGCCGCAAGCAAGGGTGTACTGCCGCATCCACCACAGAGGCGGAATACGTAGCGGCTCACCTCGCCAGCCAAGAGATTATCTGGCTGCGTCGACTCTTGAACGATCTTGGCCACCCCCAGCTCGCCCCTACTGTACTTCGTAGCGACAATCAAGCCGCAATCCGCCTGGTCTGAAACCCCCAGTTTCACAAGCGTACGAAACACGTTGACATCAAGTTCCATATCATACGAGAGCACCTTCAGAACCAGGTCCTCACCGTAACGTACGTGCCCACAGCCGACAACGTCGCCGATGCTCTGACCAAGCCCCTTCCCCGTGAGAAATTCCAGCGGCTCCTGAGTCTCCTTGGTCTCACCACAGTCTCATGCAGCACTGGTTAGGTTTTGCTTATCCAGTTCATCTCTTGCGAGTGGGAGTGTTGAACTACTCCAACTCAGCACATTCGAGCGAAGCAATTCTCCAACTCAGCCTTCTACGCAAGAGACGAACTGGTAGCCTTGACAGATGGCTCCCAGTACAGCCAGGCATACAGTGCGAGCACTTCTTGTAGTTTGAACCATAGTGTTGTAACTATGATGAATAGATTCCCTCCGAAACGGCTCTCCCTCCCTAGGATTAGTACCTGCTCACTCTCGTTTGAGAACTCCCTTGTACTCTGTTTATTCTTGCGTTGTGTGTACACACTCCAAGAAAGCAGTAAAGCTTTATGTCAGTGGGAGCACTATTTTGGATACGACGAGTTCTGTTAATTGTGTATTTGGTCTGAGTGCAAAGTGAAGTTGTGTACGTTATAGAGTTCAGTATAATCAAACGCCGTTTTGATTGTGTAAGCAGCGTCAGTGTGAACAAGTCTTTCTAACCCCCTTCAATAGAGATGAAGTTATGATTCTCAGAATGACAACTGAAATGCAGGGATGAAAGAAATTTATATAGATTACTAGGCAGCGTCCAGCGCTTCAGATTGCGTGAGGAATGTGATGGTAGAATTGGCGTGAGGGGTTCCTGCTTGAGATTCTTCTGCTCATCCTTTGATATACTCCTCTTGGATGTTTATAAATTCCGCTTCTGCTGTGGGAGCTTAATATGCCTGATAATGGTTTTGATTAGACATTCAATGTGAATTGGTGATCATGGTTATTAATTGAGCAGATTGATAAGAAATCTGACAGATTTTGAGTCTTGTATTTAAGTTAAAATGTGACCTCATTTTCCCCTTCTTTGCTCCAGTACCCATATTCAACTCTGGCTGTCGAGATGTGTGTGCGTGGGACTGATTGGTGCAGGAACTGATAAAGTTTACGCCACAATTTAAGGACTAGGTTCTTCTATAATCAGGGTTTTCTATCCCGTCTGGTCGTGACTATCTCGTCGCGACGTCGGAATGGGTCGCGACAAGGGTCCTCCGACGTCATAATAGGTTTTGTAGTATAAAAATGAAAAAGTAAAACTGAAAAGGTTGCGTTAAGGAGTTGGGCCGTCACAATAAAGACCGAATGGGACGTCCGGGCATGACTCTAAACCGTCGTGACGTCCTGACATTATGACGCAAGAGGGCCACGTCACGACCGAATAGAAAACCATGTCTGTAATATGGAATCTTTAGAAAGGCCATCACATAAATATCATGCTATTACAGATTGAAAGGTTTGACCCCGCTCCTTCGTTGGTGGTTTGGATACTTTTTAATACATTGACGTGTTTTGAAAGAGAGCGTAAGATCTAGACCTTGTATGCTCAACCCCTGCACATTTATATTTCGTGGTTGCACTTATTTTATGAGCTCACTACCAGGCGATCAAAACTTCGTACACCTTACATTCTGGACACTTGAACTGACCTTGCTTCACAGCGTCTTAGCTACTATCCATTGCATTTATAAACTATCGCCAATAGTGCTCCCTGCAGTGCCATGCAACCCAAACCTAAGTTGGCATTCTTTCCAAACTGATTGTTAAGTTTTTTGTTAGAAGTTGTCAAACTCATTATTGAAGAGTTGTTGAAAATTTAGTGCTGTGAGCGAGTTTGACTTAAGAACTTCACATCAAACACTCCGGTGACTCAGCCTGCCAATCGGAGGATAATCACAAGAAGCCGGATACCTGTAACAATCAGCAAGTGCTGCATGTGTGCCTGTCTGAGTACCGTGCAGGTAATGTTTCATGGATGCTAGGCCCGCTTTTGCTGTCGGCGTCATCCCACTTTCCTTTCTAGTCCGTGAAGATCTTGTGACTTTTAGTCCTTCAAGGATTTGTGAAAGCAGAAAGAAAATTAAAGTTTTTGGAAAATGACCACCTTCTCCATCCAGGATTTTACTGACGGCGTGGTTTACATGGGTAGTTTTTTTAGACTGGAATGACCTCATAGGGTTTGGATGTGGACGAGCTCGCTGCCCAAGCAACGATGCCATGAATTCGAAGTTCATTGACGCTTTCAACGACATGCCGCCCACCGAATCAGTTTCAGGAAGTTTCTAATTGGGGCCCTGCTTTTATAATAATTCTCTTGTCTTCGCCTCCAGGCAAGTGAATCCTTCGGCGTTGGTGTCACTGGCATATATGTGGGTGTGCCGGTTGTGATCAAGTCTGAGTCCTCTTGTAGCCTAGTCAAGGACACTGGGGTTCATGCAGGCCGGCAGCCATGGCGTCTGGGAGTGAAGAGGCTAGCCCTGGCGCAGAGGATTTAACGAGGTTGGAGGATTTGTGGGCAAAGCTGCCGGAGGAGGTTCAGTACATGATATTCCGGCACCTTCGTTGGCGGACTCTCTTCCCAATCTGTGTTGTGTGCAAGAGCTTCAACGACGCGATCAATCGTTACATTTACGAGCTGCCGTTGTTTCGAACCAGCGTCGCCGTCTCGAGCAGCTGAGCAGTGCGCAGGTCTCAGCCCCTTTCTCTCGCTGCCGTGGAGATTTTGGATCAGCTGAGAAGGTGTGGTGTTCCAATCAATTTCATCCGTCTTCACTCCTCTGAAAGAATCTTTGCGTGTCATGTTTGTCGAAGGTGTTTGTGGTTAAATCCCTAGCGATGGTTTTCCTAGCAAATGTTTAGGTGCGGCGCGCATGTATCATTTTGCGAATTGCCTGAAGTTTTGTAGAGAAAGAGATTTTACAACGTTTCTTCGCGATTCGCGTCCAATTGCGCTGCGTAGGTAACAGTATGACCTACCTTTTGCAACCGGGCTGCATAATTTTTTTCCTCAATACTTAGGAAGCGATTACAATTGTATAGTGGTAAAGAATGAAATATCGCTCTTCTGGGGTGCCGAGTTCAATCAATCCATAGGAATCCGAAGCTTTGAGGTCGTATGAACTCGCTCATAAGAAGATGGAACTACTGTTTTCTGTGTCTTGCAGGCGGACTGATGGCCTAACGCGTGTTGTGCTCTGCTTTTTTGGGATCTATGGACAACAATGGAACATATAAGCTCTAATGTCGCGCCACTGTTGGAAAGCTTCGTCCACTCTGTGATTTGACGCTGATTGTCATTGTAAGACTCTTAGATTAGATAGGTTAGCTGTACCCAGCATACAATGTGTGACTTCCAGTTGGATTAAGGTGCTCAAGTAAATAAGAAGATTCATCTGCTGTTATATCATTTTGTTGAAATTTCATGGGCTTTTTTTTGGTACTAGTACCAGGTATACAAATTCCTCCTATATTTTTACATGATGATTATGTGTTTTTGTTCGAGCCTTGAAAGCAGTCTTGCTTACTCTGGATGACAGTCATGTTCATTTCGAGTAACCTTGACGAAGATATCAGTAAGGAGAGGTCCAGAATTTAGGTCTTTGATTCATAATGTGATCAGTCTTTGCACTCCGTGAAAAGATGACCAGAGAATGAACCACCATTCTGAAAACCTTGTCAAATCCAAGATGAGCAAGCATGAGAGCTTTAATCGTCACTGTTGGAACTTCCACCTTCTAAATGTAAACCTAGAAGCACACGGTCTTATAGACAATCCAAGAAGGTAGTGAGCTACGCCACCAACTTATCATCTTCTCTAGCATCTGCAGGTTTGCTTTTCTCTGGAGTTGAGTCTTGAAGACGATCAGCTGGTTATGATGCTTCATCTCTTACGCCTAAAGCCATGTGTGCTGCGACTATCTTGTTGCAATTTCGTCTTGTTAGTTGTAATCTTTACTTTTGCACCATGTGCAGCTCAAGACAATTTGCCGTATTCAGTTTAGAAAACTTGGCATTGCCATCACAAGCCTTAATTGTTCAAATTATTGTACTAGAACAAATGCAAATCTAGACTCTTTCTCTCAACCTTGCTAATTTCGCAGCATTTGAAGGCCATACTGTCTATAAGAGATTCCATGTGAGACTTACTCAAATACTCAGCATTAGACTTAACATTGGTCTCTAGAGCTCCAGTTGTCCGTGCATTAGAGTGTAGGTTCAGATGTTTTTCAGTTGAGTTGCAGTTTTTCTTTCTGAGCGAGACAGGGTAACTTTTCTTCTTAGATTCAAATCTCTGAAACCACGGCGATCAACTGCCATTTCCTGTATTAGGATGGTTCATTGGCCGTTGTTATTGCCAGTCGTACCCTAGTAAGCTTCGAAATGGAATCACGGGAACGGAACAAGGATGTAATCCCTATTCCAAAACCTGAAAGGTGACGGGACATCGACGTGAGCTAGTAATCCGTCTCTTTTCTAGCAAGAATTTTACACTGAACAGTAGAGCCATTTAGTTCAACCTCAGCAGGTTATAGACAAGCCAACTCGCAAAACAAATCCTACGTCGCACAAGCCCCTGGCACAGGAAGAAAACCATTTCAGACACCTACTGAATTTGACAAGGTGGTTGGTTTTTTCACAGGAAATAATTTGCTTGCATTTCTGTCAAGAATTTTTCTTGATAGAGCTAGAACATACAAGTACATATTCAGCTGATCAGACTAAGTCTTTAGTTACAGAACGTTTTGAAGAAAACTCCCGAAGCTGAGATCATAAATATCATTCAAAATTGATGACCAAAAGGTGATCAGCTGATAAGTCAAATCCTTTCCATTTTTCAACCTAGTACATTACCTTCAGAAATACCGCTGCTAGATTGTTCTCCTCCAGCAGCTAACAGGTCTTGACCAACAACATGCGATTTCTTGCAGTGCAAGAAAAAATGTGAGGCGAAGAAAATGACCAGGAAGAAAAACATGCATTGGGAAATAGATCCATGTAACTCCAACAATCTTGTTTCAGAAACTATCGTGCCAAACCCACATTCAAGAGTTCAGAACTGCGACACATATGACCCATGTTCAAACCGGTAGTTCAGGCGCCTATCCGCACTCAATGCCGAGGTTACCTTGGTGTTTTTGCATTCGGAGGTCAAAGGAACTTGACTACTCTTGTAATTTGTAGAGAGCTCCAAGAGAAGTGGAGAGCCTTTATAGATTAGGATAACAAATGGTGTATAGTGTGTCCCCACTTTATATATCCGAACATTTGGTTTATGATTGCAGGCATACATAAGGTCTAAGTAGTTTGACTCGTATTTGATAGGAGAGTGAAGCAGACAAAGAGCAGTAAGAGGCACAAAATTAGGGTTTCAAATGAAGGAATTTGTTTTCATATTTCGTTTGAAAGCTATCTCTGTTATATATACCTTGACACTTGATTAATTCCTAGAGTTCCTTGGTGATTTGGAGCAAAAATTACAAAAAAACAGACCCTACCTAAAAGCAATCTATTAATTTCTAAAATTAGACATTATATGGGATTTGCAACTGTAGGATTTTGAATTTACCTTGTATACAAAAGGCATATATCAAATTGGAGACCAACTCACTCTAGAAATTGGAAGGTTATAAGGTTTGAAGCCACTATTAAACTTTTTTTTTTGACATTTTCAAACAGTATACTTAAGTTTTGATGCCCATATAGTATACTTTGCAAAGACATTTAATCTATAATTGTTCATTGATTCTTGAAGTTATTGAAGTTAGATTCATTTTCACCAAAATTGAGCCTCATGAATGCTTGCGAAGGGTGAGAAATCCTCTTTTTAATCATTCGGGATGTGCTAAAATTTCCTTACACTCTTCAAATTCAAAACAGTAAAAAGTGTAACCTTTTGCATGTCCAATTAACCCCTAAACGCCTAAACGACCAAAAACTGGTTGTTCTCATTTTTCCAAGTTCCATAACTGTCATCCAAATGACAATTTTTCATCCATTTTTTTTTCATGTGGTAAAGTTGTGTGAAATCTATCTAATCTCACTAATGAATTCTCAATATAAAAATTTCATGAATTTTGGTGCCTCCATAAAGTCCAAAACATCAATACTGTGTGTGTATTCAAAAATTTCTAAATACAGACAGCTGAAACACAATTCTGACTATTGGGATGATCTTTTTTGCAATTGAGGTAAACTAATGAAATGTAGTTTGACAGATCTGTTTTCCAGTCCAATTTAAA
This sequence comes from Ceratodon purpureus, assembly GCA_014871385.1. Classification (NCBI taxonomy): domain Eukaryota; kingdom Viridiplantae; phylum Streptophyta; class Bryopsida; order Pseudoditrichales; family Ditrichaceae; genus Ceratodon; species Ceratodon purpureus. The sequence continues at coordinate 15,101,195 of CM026422.1, read as the reverse complement.
AATTTGAAAAATACCTAAAATTGAGTGATGTATAGCTGGTATAAGATGAAGGGGTATAACCGTGGCTCCTACTTGATTTTCCACGGTTTTAGGTTTTTTCATCATATTTTTGAATTAAAACATAATTTTTGAGCATTGTAACTATTATAAGGTTCTTGGTTGTCATATACATCTATGGTAAATATTTGGTAATTTTTTAGTATAACCTATATTTATTATGAATTTTCTTTGTTTGATTTGATTTGAAAATTTATATTAATTACAGAATGAAACCATTAATTTTGATAAAATTATTGCTTGTAGATAACATGTGTATCTAGCTAAGTTTAATTAAAAATTCACATTTTACATTATTTATAGTAGCAAAATAGAGCATCCAAAGTCAAATTTTATTTCCATGGTCATAGGCTCAGGCATTTGGGGGTTAAAACCCTAATTGATAGTGATATTCTTGTCTATGAGAAGAACTAGAAAAACTCACAATACAATCGGAATAAAAATTAAATTTGTAGACGTTTTTTGACATTTTTGAAGTAGAATCAAATTGTATTGTAAAAAATCAATAAAATAGCTGTGGAGTTGTAGGTACTAAAGATGGACCCATTGCCATGACACGCAGTCTATATAAAAAACAATTATTGGCATCAATGATCTTTTTCTTGAAATATCAAGTTAGATAAAATTTGATGGCGTAAAATTTCACCAATACTTTTCCAATGTATTGTACATTGAGAGCAAGATTGTCTACCTCAAAACGGATATTTATTCATTTTTGGATAAAATAACGTTCGTCCTTCAAATTTCTTTATTTTTTATTTTTATTTTTACAAAGAAATTCACTGCAACAACCTCAAATGACTTGAAATAGACAAACATCTCTAAATCTTTTGTCATATTTTGTTTTTATCCCTAAATTTTTCAATTAATTTTCTTCTTCTTAATGTAGAATTATTGTAAACGAACTTTCTATCCAAGTACGGTACCCAACGAAACCAACAAGGAATTGAATATCCCCTCCCTTATACGAATTCTAAATACGATACATACCTTCATGGAATCTCCCCAATACACAACAGGAGTTATGCAAGGCAAGCCCAGACTCCACCCTGCTCAAAAGAGCCACCTCACGACCTCAAACGGCAACTCCAAACTTCAAAGGCATCCAACATGCTAAGTTAATCCAATTCCAAACCCAAAACCCAAGGACCAACTTGCCACTTGGCCACCCCAAACCACCCCCAAGTGGAAGTCTCTCTTGCCACCATATCTGTCGCTCCTCTCCGCTGCATCGCATCGCATCGCACTGCAATCCCTCCCTCCATGCCACCTCATGCGCCTCCTGCCCCCCGCCTCCAGCCAGTGCATCTCTCCCACACTTGCTAAATATTCTCCAGCCTCATCACCACTTATAATTCGCAACTCACACTTCCAAATCCATCAAACGATCTAATCAGTGTTTACATGCATGCAATCAACTCACTTCAGTACTAGTCTGAGTTCAGTCATTGATCAGTTTATGCATCTGCAGTGCAGTTGATAGAGTATTAGATTGAGCGACATTGATACATATTTGGGATCGATGGCGGTGTGCAAGATGGAAATGCTTGCGGTTGGCAGCCGTGTTGTTGTTGGCAGGGAACTTGGGTCGGAGCTGGGAGGGGTTTGTGGGAGGAGAGATGCGGTGGGGTTGAGGTCTGTGAAGGGGCAGGGACGTGTGGTGTTGTTGAGGGCGGATGAGGGGAGGAGGTCGTCTGGTCGGGTTCGTGTGGTGGTGCAGGCGAGCGGTCGAGTTGAGTTTCGGTGCAAGGCCGCTTCTGGAGACGGGAAGTCCAGCAAGGTGATTTTTTGGATATGGGTTTTGAGTTTGGTGGGGTTGGATTTGATGGGATGGAGTGGTGAGAAGTTTTGCGGATTAGGTTGAGTTTTGGATTTTTTTTTCGGTTTGGAATGTGAACTTTGTTTAGTTGATTTTAGCCATTGATTATGGGTGCAAACCGTGAACGGTTGGTGAAGGTTAAGAGTGGGTATGTTAGGATGTATACTCTTCCACATGTTCAGAGTTAGGTCATCGGGTTAACTGAGGGTTTATGTTAATTTTTTAACATGTTAGTTGTGAAGGTTTAGAGGTGAGTGTGATAATACTGACTTTCTGGTTTCCGATGACCTAATTCTTTGGACTTTCGGTGGCTGGAAATGTGGATATTGATGTTGGTGATGTCTTCGTTAGTTGGCTGCTCTTCTCTGCATTTAGGTAGAGAAATGGGTGATTTAAGGCAAGGGTGGTAGTATGCTAATTTTGTGCATGGAATTGCAGGGTTATGATGTGAGTGAAGTAGTTGAGAAAGTTGTACATGACGAGAAGAACCAGCTCCCCGAGGAGGATAAGAAGACGCCAGAGCCATTGCCAGAGGGAGAGCCAAGCCCATTCTCTCCTGCAATTGAAACAGATGAGACGGAGGCGGAGGCATTTCAAGGGGAGGGGGTTTCGAAAGACAGTATGATAGAGCCGCCCAGAGGTCTGCAAGAGGGTGCAGCTTCGGCTTCAATTGGAAAAGGTCTTGGAGCGAGCGAAGAGTCGGCATTGACAGCTGATATTGGTGGCAGCCCAGTGAGTGGTCCGGGAGGTCACGGTCGGGATTGGAGAGCGCAGTCGTCGCGGGAGTCGTCAAAGGGTGGGCTCTCGAAGGCAAGGGTGGAGAAGGCTGTCGGCACTGAAGTGCACCCTGGGCAGCAGAAACAGATGTTTGGACCCAGTGAAGCGTCCTGCGATGATGGCAGCTCCTTTATGGCGGAGGCGGTCATTTTGGAGACCGACGGAGGTAAGTCTGTGGATGACTACAAGATGCGTGCTCAAATCTTTTCGGAAAGCGCCGTTTTCTTCTCCGCTCTCAAGAAGCGAGAGAGCCATCACGTAGTGTAGATGCACAATAAATTGCCAGATCGTTGCTAAATTTCGTTCGGAAAATTGTTCAATTCGCATCCAAGTTATACCCTAGGTTTCAAAATCCCGTCCCAGTTAGGATTTCCTTGTACAGAATGACGGATGGCGGGTTTAGTAGTCCAGCAATAGACAGGATCCGCAGCTTTCTCTGTAATCCGGTTATGATGCCAATTTTTTCATGTGTTGTAATAGAATCACATTGTCGTTTCTTCTCTCTTTTACTTCCCTGATACCGTGGGCACTGTTATGGATCACAATTTGGTTGTTGCTCTTGATCGGATTGCGTGGCTCATTATTCCTGAATCGGTCTTAGCAGGGGTGTAGTTTTTCTTCACGATTATGTAATTAGCAGGAGAGAGAACTTCTGACAGAATGGTTTGAAAGTTTTAAAACCACCAGATGCTAGTGATGTGCTCATTGGTTATGGCCATTGGAAGCGGCCGCCAACCTATTATGCTCTTGTAAAACCATGGTTTGGTTTTATGTGTCGACTGTCTAATGTAGATTCTCCCGAGCGCTACTAATCTATGTCTCAGATTAATTTCATTATATTGTTGCCGATATCAGATACGATTGTTATAAGGAAACTACTGTGTGTGAAATTGAATTGTAAGTAAGACATACCGGCTAGAATCGCTGTTGCTCATGTCTTGTCTAATATGCAAACTTTCTTTTTCCAACAATCTTGATTTCTCCTGATCTTGCAACACAACTTGTTCTTTGTGCGTGATGGTATTCTGTATTCCGAAACTCTGTGTAGGAAGAGGCCAACAACTTTTAAAGTCGTAATAAAGCTATGATTGAGCATGCTGCAATAGTGAAGAGTTTTAGAAACACCAGTTTGTTCTTGTTTTGAAGTTCTGGCAAGAACTTCTCAAGACGTACACATCCTAAGTCCAACACTGAGGATTATTGAGTATTGAACACATCTCACAAACTGTACGTATGATATTAGGTGCAAACTCTACACATGGTATTCGGTGCATTTAGTAATGCAGAATGTTGTGCAGTCTTGATGCTGTGAAGACGAAGCTGCCGCAGTCTATTTCTTGTTATTCTTACAAAATAAAGGATCACTTCCACTTCTGCTCATGGTACTTAATTTGGCCGATTCCGTAAATGATTTTGTTGGGAGGGTACACTCGAGGTATCTTCTTGGTCGGCGGAACAGGAGGCCTCGGAAGCTGCCGTTGGAATCGTTGAGGGTATCTTTTAGCAATAGAGAAAGCCGGGCCGGTGCAGAAAGTGCGTTTGATGTTGTATGTCTGCGGTCCTGGTCCCATTGGAATTGTCTTATCCCAACGCCCGCATGGTATGGTGAAGTGAGGGACGGAAGGGCGGTACACTTCGATATTTGGATCATAAGCTCCTGGCCCTGGATAGTCAAGTATGATGAATGCCATGATGAAATTGGTCACAAGGCCTTAACCGTGTTCTCTACAGTATATTGATTTTAATGCGAAATATGGCGGCCTGATTGTTGTGGGATCTGCAGCGACCACATCTATATGCTTAATTCCTCAGTTGTCATCGCCTTCAGAGCGAAGTTATTAAAGAGACTGAGATGGAGGCCGGATGTGTAGCTTCAAATGAACGCTAGCAGCTCAAATTACCACCTGATAAGACTAAAAAATATTCTGATTTCCTCCAGGATGTTTCGAATCAGCAAGGCTGTGATCTTGAATCCCTAGTTATGCGATCGTCCAATCTTGTATGTTAGCTTCTGTTAGATAAACAATGCGACTGACGCCAGAGCTTGCAGGCTTGCAGCTTGAGGGCCAAGGGAGAAGAGTAACGGGCAGATGAACAGGGCAAGGCTGGCTGAAAAGGCATGAAGTGAGGTGTGTAACGCTCACGACGGTTACAAAATTTCAGATGCATTGAGCTCCTCCATATCCAGTGTGTGTCACTGCCTAACTAAGACCTACAAACCTTCATTCACACATTCAAACACAGTGCTCAATTACAACTTGAATGGTCACCCTAGGTTTTAATAGACTCTGATAACGGTGGATTGACTCAGCCATTGTTTAACCCTTAAACGTCATTTTGGGTCCTGGGTGGGCAGCCCGGACGGAATCTAAATATTTTTTCCCCCAAAAATGGCTCTGTAGCGCTGCACTGTAGCACTCTACCATTGGAGCACTGCTGAACTTCAGCTGCCCCAACCTCAAAACTTATTCAATCTGATAACTTTGATTGCTTACCAACGATTCCACAATCTATCAAATGGGGCGAAAATTTGGAATCTAGATCGCTTTTTCGATAGCTTTCCAACGCAACAAGTCTCGCTTGATTTGGTTGAGAAATGAAACTTCTGTCTCCAATTATTCCTTTAAACCCAACCCCTCGGGCTGGGTCTGACATTTAAGGGTTAAGGACACACTGTGTACATCATGAAGACATATAGCGACCATTTATTGTAAACAGTTCTTCTAATCCTTGTACAACTGCCGTTCTGTATCAGAAATAAGATATGGAAATCTTAACAGGTTAATGGGAGGTTCATCCGGTTAGTGTTCTGGTGACTTCTTGGTGACTTTCTGCCCTGGTTCCATTCGATGAGGGCTTGTAATCTATCTTTTGGGGAGAGCGTTTGGGAGTGCGTCACTCAGAGTGCGGATAGCCCTATCCACTGACAGCTCCAGAATCTGAAAAGTCACTGGTCATGTGGGGGAAGGGGATGTAAACGAAAATTCATGCTGGCTTCAATGAAATATACAGTTCCAAATTGTGATTGTAACCGTTTCTTTGAGGAAAAATTTAGGAAATTAGATTAATGAATAAATTTTATTAAATTTTACAAATAAAATATATATTTCACATAAAAATATCTAAGCAATACTAGGCTTTTCAAACCCATCGAGCGAAGCGAGAAGGGTTTGAATAAGGGCAACGGGTCCGGTAGGACCCGTTGCCCGTTAAGTAGTTTTAGGGTTCACTCAAAACAACGATAGCGGGATAGCTAGGGTTGATCTCATTGAATTTTGGGTTTTACAGCCCCTATTTTAGCATCCAAATTATGATAAAAATAAATAAAATTCAAAATTATCAAAATCAAAGAATTAGGATGCAAAAAACCATTTATACAAAATCATTTATCATAAAATAATCACTTGACCCAATCAATGAAATTAATTTTTCATTTTTAGAAAATCCCAAATGTAATAGTTAAATTTCAAATCGTTAATTTGTAAATATCTTCATTATAAAATTTATCATTGAATTATTTAATTAAAATATTCAGTGTCTAAAGCAAAAAATAAATAAAAGAAAAATCAGTGAGTACTAAGGTTTTGGCTTCACTGTGGAGTTGGGATCAAATTTTCATCACTGTCTCAGTTTCCGTCAGTTTTTGGTCCCTTACAGCTCCACCCATGTGGTCTAAAGTGAAGCAGAATCAGCCTATAAAAGCCCTCCCCCACCCTAAGTGACCACTCCGAAACGACTACCTCCTATCTTTTGCAATGAATTTCGCTTATTGCTTAAAAAAATAATAAGAAATGAATAAATTATTAAAAATTAAAAATTAAAATTAAAAAAAAAAAAAAAAAAAGGTTCGAAGACTTTATTACACAACATGAACCCAGCTTTCATTCTACTCAACAGCTGGCTACCGATTTGCTTGTCATGAAAACGACACGAACACAGCCATTGCACCCCAACTCCAGAAGTGCAATGTGATGATCATTAAGGTACAATGCTCTTAAACCGACCGGCACCCCAAAACCGATCAGGCCCCATTCCTAGATTGTAAAAGAACAGATGTACCTCATTTGTACATTTGAGTAAGTGGGCGGTTTAAGGTCATGTACACTTTTGACTTCAGAAATTTCTAGCAAATTCAGCTTTTGCTATTTAATTGTGGAAATTTTTGCACTCACTCTCCCTCCTGTTTCCGCATCCAAGAAAAATTTCAAATAATAGACACGAAGTCGACAACAATGCTGAATCGCTTATTCGGACGGTTTAAGAGCATTGTACCTTAGTGCTTTGTAACTTAAATCTCGAGCATGTGGTAGCAAAAATGTTTTGATACATTCAGCACAAGATGCAACTACTGGGAATAATAGTGCAGTATATCCATGGTATAAAATACATCCATCTCAGTTCCATCAAGCTGGTATAAATGAGCCAGGGGCAATCTTTACACTGAATTGGAATACATTTGGTTGTTCTAAGGGATTGGCCAGAAGTCAATGCCATAAACTTGAACCCAATTTACAGCGTCTGTGAGAAGAGACCAGCCCCTCTGTGCCCGATCGAACAGTGACATTAAGAATGATAGCTAATCGATGAATCATTCCATAAGTTTCTGAAAGGAGGCTGGGTGTTCTTCACAACCTGGGACTGAGGTGACCATATTGGTTTTCAGAATATCACCCTAATGCTATCCACCAAGTTTAACCAGTACCCTTGTGAGCCCTTAACCCCTAAACGGCCAAGGGTGTTTTTCATCAAAACTGCCTGAAACCAGCCCCTCTTCAAAGCAAGGTGGATTTTGCAAAGTTGAGGTCTTAATTAGTACATCTAACCGTAAGATCTTGTAGCTAACTTCTATGTCTACATGTCCACCAAATCTTACACACTCATTCCTCACCAATTGCAAGATCATAACGTTCAAAGTTGAAAAACAAGTTTTTTTCCAAACGCAAAAAGGGATCAGCAGAGTTTTGAAGGCCCAAAAAACCATTTTTTTCCATTATGGATTTTGGGGGTTTTGATGCACGTCAAAGAAGACTGAGTTAGCTAATTGTGTTAAAAAAATTGTATTCAAAAAAGTTGTGGAAGGTTGCCAAAACAATCATTTTCCGCTAGGGGGTGTACTGAAATTCACAAACAAAGGCCGTTTTTGGACAATAAAAATAGCATATGGAAAAAAATTGGATTAAAAATCCGAACGGTGATAACATGCTCTACTACCTTATCTAAAAATAGAAATTTTTATTTTTAAAAAATATCAAAATCTCAATTTTTGGTGGAATTTCAAAGTTTCGTCTTTAGGCAGATTTGGGCAGATTTGGGCAGTTTTGGGCAGTTTTGGGCAGAAATTGCTGCATTCACAGTGGCTGAGAGCCTGCCCGTGGAAGGGCGTTTTATGCTCAGAGGAGCATAACTTTTTCTCACTTCATCCAAAAAAATAAAAAAATATCCCCATAAACCTCTTGAAAAGACCTTTTACCACAAAAAATTTCAAAAATTTTCAAGTAAATTTGAATTTTTAGGAACCTGCCCAAATTTCAAAAACACCCATTCTAGGACAATGGCCGTTTAGGGGTTAACTCGAACAGACCTACTCTCAAGATTGTCCTCGAATCCAGATTTCGGATTTTCGACCACAAACCAGTGACTTCGTGAAAATTGTATGACCTTCGTTCTTGCGATTTTGACGCTCTCTTTTTGTGTATTCACTCATCGTGCTATGGTGTACCATGTTTGCTTGCTTGCTTAGTGTTCTCGCTTGTTGTTTGTCATCGCTTGTACTTTCTACTTGGAGAGTATAAGAACTTGGCTGGGTAGAATGTAGCAGGGGTGACCTCCCATGGCCACTCCTCCCTTTCCCCGGGTCCGGGCAGGGGGAACCCGGCCTTGGGAACGGGCAGCCTTCCCCCGACCCCGTCCTTCATCCCAGACCCCGACCCCATCCTTCCCGACCCTTCCCTCATCCTTTCCCTTCGCGCCTCCATCCCGACCCTTCCCTCATTCCTTCCCTTCGCCCCCTCCATCCCGACCCTTCCCATCCCTTCGCCCTCAGACTTTCCCTTCCCTTCGATTGTTCAACTGGGAGGATTATTTGAAAACCACTTCAACTCCATGGCCAAAACCCATATTGTTAGCAGCACAATTAGTATGGTCGGATTTTATTTGCATCACACATTTTCACTAAAACTCCCTCTCACTCCAAGTTGAATTATTTTATTTACTTCACATTTTTGAAGTTTGTAAAAAAAAATTCACTCGAGCAATGGATGTCCAAATTCTCTCCATGCATGAATTTGCATCCCGCACTTCCACTTTAGAGGCTTGTGTAGCCTTTGCGGGTGACCTTGGATTAATTCCAAATGCCCGGGATTGTATTCATTGTGGGAGAGCTATGGGGCGTGTGCGTGAGCGGCGGCGCCTTGACGCATTCCAATGGAGATGTTCGCATCGGCGATGTCGGCGAGTTTTATCGGCGTGTCATGGGACATGGTTTTTTAAGTCCAAGTTAACTTTGAAGCAGACGCTGACGTTGATGTAGTGTTGGAGTAACAAAGAGATGCAGCTCAACGCAAGGTTTCATGCAGGTGTTTCGGATAACCACACTTCCGTTGACTGGTACAATTATTGTCTAGGGATTTGTTTTCTCGCCGTGACTAATGAGGATGTGGAGAGAATTGGTGGTGTTGGAAAGTTTGTTGAGATAGATGAGAGTAAGTTTGGTAAACGAAAATTTCACGGAGGTCGTAGGGTAGAAGGGCAGTGGGTATTTGGTGGTGTTGAGCGTGGTTCGAAGAGGGTTTTTTTGACTTGTGTAGTAGACCGGACGGCCTTGACTTTAGAGGAGATTATTGTCAAGTATATCGAGCGGCGAGCCCGGGACCACTATTTTGAGTGATTGTTGGAGGGCGTATAACACGGAGCGCCTTTCATGGCTTGGATATTTTCACCAGTCGGTGAATCATACTTTGCATTTAAGAGATCCAGTGACCGGTGTTCATACAAACACCATTGAGGGGACTTGGAGTGCGGTCAAGAGATCTTTGCCTAGGTACGGTATGGTGAAGGATCATTACGATGGTTATTTTGTAGAGTTTATTTGGCGGCGGAAGTATGTTCAATCTCCAGGCATGGCATTCCACGTTTTAGTAGAGCATATATTGCAGTACCATCATGAGATTGATGGTGCAGCTTGATGTAGTATTTACTATTATAGACGGTATTCATATTTAGTATGTTTTTATAGTATAGAGTATTAATATATTTTTATTTATTACATATATTATATTTGATGTATTGAGTATATTTTATTATATTATATTTAGCATAGTTATTATATTTAGTATATATACTATATTTAGCATTTCAGTATATTTAGCATTTCAGTATATTTAGTATACTCATTATTTATAGTATATTTTGTATATTTACTGGATTCATTATATTTATTATATGTACTATATTTAGTATTTTTACTATATTTAGTGTATTTTGTATATCTACTATCTTAGTATATTTACTATTTTAGTTCATACCTTAATGCGTGATCATGTGATTTTTAATATGTGTTTGGTATATTTTTGGTACATGCTATAATTAATATAGTTTCTATTTTATAATTCATAGTGATCTATACTTCCATGGTTTGTAGTATACATGCTATGTACTTTATATACTTGCTATATTTGAGGTAGTCTTTATTTTTATTTCATCTATATTCTTTTCTATAATAATAATAATATTTACCAAAACTATGCAAACCAAAAGATGTGGCATATTTGAAATATTCAATTAATATGTTTTGATTGTTTTAACATATACAATGTAAATATAGAAATTACTATGTGCAGAATACAAATTCTTCTTACAAAATTTGAAAGAATTAATATAAATTATAATATGTATAAAGATTAACTCAATAAGTATTTAAACATGAGTTTTTACAATCCATAATGTTCCATCATCAATATTTATAAATTTACTCCATGTATTTGGCATTGTTCATTAGTAATGCAATATCTGAATATACACATGAAAATTAAATTAGTAATCGAAGATTTAATAAATAATTTTTCTTTAAATTTGATTATAAATTTTTTCATAATACCCGGTTAGAACCCACATTTTTTAATTGTTTTGAATTTGACATTATTTATCAATTTAGTGTAAAATATTATTTTTAAATTTCTTATCCTTTCTTGAATTCATAAGATACTTAATTTGTACCGGAAGATATAATCATCCTTCAAATTCTTAATTACGCTCAAATTCAAATCACATTCTAATTCATATATTCAATCATTTTAAAAATATTCTGTCATTTTGAAATTCAAATAGTTTGCCACTTCAACACAATTTGAAACTCAAATGAATTCCTCATTCTAAAGCCAAAATACTCTACACTTCAATTTGATATTTTAATTTGAAACTCCTTTTCCATTCTCAAAGTCAAATCATTTTTGACTTTGGTGTTATTATAATTTAAAATTTATTTTATCACCCTCCAATTCAAATTCGTTCTCACATCAATGTAATTCCAATTTCAATTTCAATTTGTTTTCTCACTCTCAACTTCAAATTTATTCTCAGATCGATGTAATTTCATTTTCAATTTCAATTTATTTTATGACTCTCAAATGATTTTAATTTTTTCAAGGAGCTCTCCACTGAAAAATATTGAGTGAGAATGAATTTCAAAATAAACTCATTTAAGTCTGAAATTTTAACCCATTTAAATCTGAAATTGTGCCCCACATACGTCCAAGGAAGGCGCCGTCCGTCCACTGGATTTTGCATCCGTCCAGTGGACGGAGGGAAAGGGGGCAAGTTGGATGAGGAGGACTCCTCGTCCAGTTGGCGCCGGGTCCCCCTGCCCCGACCCTTCCCTTCCCCGGGGCCATGGCCGAAGGTCACCTCTGCCACATGTGTCCCAACTTGGCTATATATTGAGAAGGAAATTGTGGCTGCTGCAGGCGACAAATTTGTGAAGTGGAGAAACGACAGATCTAAAGTTGCCACAATTGAGCGAGGAGAGGAGCTTGTAGAGCATGGTCTGGATAGACTGGAGTGCTCGGGCCGGGCAATTGGAGCCATTGTTGTCTTGTGAATGGGCTAGATTCAACCAGCCAACGGCACCTTGAAGCCCTAAAACTTTCTGTGCAATGAATTCCTTGCTTCAAAAAAAAACTTCCCTACCCCTAAGGGTCGGTAGGCGGGACATCCCTTTACAGGGCAGCTTTTATCACCTTCCTCACCAAATTTCATTCTCAATCAGCCCATTCTCAATTCAAACCTAATCAAATCTGTACACTCTCTTGTGATTCCAAATTACCAGTATAGAGTCTAGACACATAGTGCTTTTCACCAAAGAATTCTCAATCAACACACTACTTACAATATAGTAGTGTATGACAAAACAATCCAAATAATAAAGAAAAGTTTGTCTCAAAACTGACAATACAAGATCAAACACAAAATAGTTTGAGTCTCCAGAAATCTTCTCATCCCTTGAATGTTGGTGTAGTAAAGTAAGAAAAATCCAAAGGTAAAGGGCCTCACCTGTCCCCATAAACACAACCAAAACCACAGTTAGAATTATGTTTGTAGACAAGGTGTCAACAGCCCTCTACAGCTTGTTATTGCAGTCACAAGAAAAATCAAACCCTACACCAAACATACAAATCAAAGGGAGAGATGAAAGAGTCTAATTGCAATCATAAATTAGAAGACCTGAGTAGTAGTTCCACTAGACTCAGCCATGTTGCACTTTGCTTCAGCTCCACACCACCATATACCAAAACTTCACAAGCTCTAAAAATCTCTCACACACATGTAGCAAACAGATGCATATGGCCAAGAAACTCCCATGGTTTTATACCCTCAAAGAAGTTCTAGAGATTCACTTGTTTGTTATATGGACAGGAATAACCTCGCTGGTCCAATCATCACTGACCCTTAGATGAAGGTTAACCTAGATCAAATGGTCATAAATTAGTGACTTGCTAGAGTAAAGTTCAAGCTTATAGTAAGCCTTAAGTAAAGTAAGCTTCAAGTTTGGAGTAACTACCAGTAAGCCATGTGTAAGGGAGGTGGGTGGGTTTCACTAATTTACACCTTATTCAGCATATCATGCCATAATAAAGTGACTACGTAATTGCTTGCAAAGTTTTACAAGTAATGTGCAAATTTATTTTGCAAGCCTACATAACTGAAGAGTGCAACTTCTGTCTGAATCATTGTAATAAAAACCTTATTTAGAAAATAAATTCTAAATTAAATACGGGTATAAGATCTTCCCAATATTTAAAAAAGAGTAAAAAGAAAAAAAAGAAAAAAAAAGAAAAAAAAAGAAAAAAATTAATTAAAAAAATAAAATCATCATCTTTCATTTTACTGAAAATTTTGGTGCTTCTGTCGCGAAGAGACAAATTCACTAGGACTGGTCAACGACCATTCAAGTCAATTCAATAAAATCGTTTAGAAGACCTACTTCTCAATGCTGTTGCAGCTCATCTGCATTGTGCAGGCCGGCAAGCTGTGCTTTCTCAGAACCAAATTGCATGCCTCAGGTTCCAAATTTAGGTGGTTAGCTCGATAATGCATTCTGTCAGTGAGGCTGTCCTTTTTTGGTCTCGTTCGTTTCGACGATATCCAAGTCATTGCCATTCACATGTGACATGGAATCGCAGAACTTTTACAGGGATTAATTCCACATACCAGTTGGTGGTCCAGGAAGGGTCGATGTATGCATAGGCACGAGGCCGCGCAAGTGGTTCACATACCTCGGTACTCGTGATGTTCCTCTTGTTGCCCAATAGAGTTCGTCGACAGAAGGCTTTTCATGACATTTGAAGCCAAAAATGTACACAAAATGTCAAAACTGCCTCTCAAAATGCCAGTAATTCTGTGTCGCTCTGACTTTTCAATCACCTAAAAAATTATAACTACTGTAATTCAAACAAGAATGACCACATGACATATTACAGTTGGACTAATTTACGAGGTAGTTAATTTATGCACAATGACTATTGATCCTCAGTTATGAGGACTTCTGCCAGATATTGATATTATACTTACAAACTTGCTACAAACCTATCCTTCACTTTTTCGAACTCCATGGATATTATTACTGAATACCATATGTGCTTGCAAGTCGCTTATAATCTCCCAGGGCTTATATATCTGTTCATCTTTATGGACTGTACTGAACGTTTGCCTTGGCAGTTGTGAACATTTACAACGATAATTCTTTTAAATGTCGCTCGACAAATTCTGGCTCAGCCAACCCCTTGTTAGGACGCTCTGAAATTCAATTCACTTAATGATCAAGTGGTTGCTACAGCATCTCTGAATCATGAATCACACAATAGCCGATCTCGACAGCAGGCTACATTTCGATGTGCAACATTTGATGCAATTTTACTGTAACGAATAGATGTGAACTGACAGTCTTGACAGAAATTGGACTCCTCGCCCTTTGTGATTGTCGAAGGCATGTCGACCAAGCTGAAAACTTGCATCATGTGGTAAATATATTTCACACCTGCCTTACAAAATTAACGTAAAATAGAATCAATCAAAGGCCATTGGCCCATTTCTCTTGTTCTCTCATTTTTTAAATCCAATGTCACCAGGCTCATATGATCACTTTTTAGAATACTATTTTGTTCCACATAAATAATTTGCAATTTTTAAAAAATAAAAATATAGACATAAATAAACCAAACAAACTTGCAAAAATTTATCCCTATTGATCATTTCAACTTGATTTTTTAATTTTCAAACTTCTAGCTCCCAAGATAAATATTCTTTTTGTATTTTTATTTTGATTTTTTCAATTTTTGAATGACAGGATAAGAGTACAATTTGTAATTTTTAAATGAAATGAATAGAATGATTCATTTGACATTATGACATACATTGGCAAACACAACAACATGATAGGACAAAAACTTCAACCTTATTAAGTTCTTGACCTGTAGATTATACGCACTACATTGTTCTAGTGTAGATTCAGATTCAAAATTTTAGAATCACACACAAATCTAGCACAACTACATATTCACATACTCAAAATTAAAATCATATGTGATTCACCAAACTCAACTCAGTTAATTGAACTCTTGTAAGTTGTAGTTTGTTGTGTTCTTTCAATCAACTAAAGTCATCACCATTTATAACAAAGAATCGTGGAACCCAATTCTAATTCTCAATTATAAGCTCTTCTCCATAATTTGCAAATTTTTGACTTTGCTAAATTAAAAGTTAGTGAATTTTTTTTACAATCAATAGTGGCACACCATTTTCACCCTAACTGGTGATTGCAATAGTATTTGTTACCTTCAAATTTATCTTGATAAATTTTATTCAATTACAAGGTGACTACAAAGTAGTGTGGCAACTAATTAAAGCCAAATACAACAAAATAGAATTTCGCCAGCCAACCATTTTTGAAGGTGTATGCTATCATTTCTACTAGTGTATAAAGATTTTGAATATTTAGTGACCAGATTACTCACCTATAGGCTAAGATGTTTAGGAATTAACCAGCGGGTGGATCTCTCCATTCATGACCCTCACAAATCCTTCCTCCATATTTCCGAGGAGCAATAAGTCAAAAACTATACTGTATCTGGGACAAAACATGGTGCTCTGTTCGAGGAAATACTCGCACACAGATGATCAGGAGTCAGGATAAACAACGACCTAACTGCCCACTTATATCAATAATTCACGGGTTCAGCCCTTAAAGGTATCATATGGGGATCGTAGTAGATTCGCTCGACAAAATTCGGCAGATTCTACCAACAACAACCTCCAAAGTTCACACTAGTTTCCCAAAGTTCAAAGATTAATAAGAACCACATAGCTATAAATTCCAAGTATACTTATGACGTCAGCCCCATTACCGCACTCGTTAAAGGTAAGGAACACCCACTCCAAACACAGGCAAATATGAACCGTATTCTACTTGACCCGAAGACCTTACTGACGTCCCTGCAATGTATCCTACATTCTGCCTTATATCAAGAAGGAGAGTATCAGACATGTATCGAAAAATTGCAGTCAACTGTACAATGCAGGTTATACTTTGTGGTGATCGTACACGAACATGTCAGAAACGTCAACATGCACACATGAAAGATTAGTAATTTGCTAATGATCGATCAAGTGGACCAGAATAATTGGGGTTGTCTTGCCGATCTCCAAGTGTTATAATTTGTTCAATCTGTTCCGAAGGATATCTCACTGAACTCGTCAGGCAGTACGTCAGACAACGTCGTCAAGCAACCAATCGAAACTGCGTTGCGGTTGTAATTGTGGTAATTGACCTCGAAAATTGTCTCCTAGACAGATCCCCCATTTTGATCGAAAGGAGCATGCCAAAGTAACTCATCACGACCCGATAGACTGACGCTACCAATTTGGAGGCGCGGAAACTTAATCTTAATGCTTAGTCTCGAGATGCTCCAGTCATTTTTTTACGGCATTGCATTAATTAGGGTCTGACGTGCACAAAAATAGAGCTGAATTAATCCATTGCAACTCGGCTCATGTGTCAGCTTGATCCCACTCCAAACCCAAGAGGTAGACTTATCGCAAGTCTGTTCATTGACATAATTAACAGTCGAGACACTGTGTTTGGTTCGGCGACTTCAAAGCTGACGGTCACCAATTTTCTGGACTGTTCGACAAGCTAAACACACCGAGAGCACGTAGAAGGCATACTCTACATTTCTAACTTGTCCGATACGGTTTGTAAGAGAATGAAATAGCCAGTGCACACCGTGTTTGCATCAATTTAAACTAAGGCTTTCAGTAGCTCTAGCCCTGGAAAGTCCGAAAATAGGTAGTACAGAATGTGGGTACGGCACATCGATCAGAAAGAACACCACTGATCTCATGAGCAAATAGCTGGCTTGTAGACTTTTATTATAATTGTTGCATGAGATATGCACAAATCCGAAACTCTAACCCGAACACCGTGAACATAGTCATGGCGTCGCATTTCATCATTACGTCTCCAAACGCAGAGCTTCCACACGAAGAAAACAAGCTAAGAACTTAGAAGCAACACCTCATGGCTCAACTGAGTCCCACAGCTATAAACCCTCGGATACTCTACATACCAAACAAACACGCTTATAGATTACACCGCCAGCGACCGTGATGAGGTCACAGCGGGCAGTGAGTCCTTATTGTGAAAAATCCAGCCCTCCCGATTTCGTTCAGGACGAGCCTGGCCTCTCCCGCTCGCCACCTCGTCGTCCACGTTATAGTCCTCCAACTCCGGGCAGTCTTTTCAGTACGCCTTGACCGGGACGCAGCAGTTCTTGGTCTTGTCGAACTTGGTGCCCTTCTTGCACTGCTGCCCGCACTTGCCACCGCTGCACCCGTACCCAACACCAGATCACTCACATTAGTTAATCACAAGTCCTATAAGTCACACCGCCACCATACTGATTGCAGCCGAACCACAATCTGAAACTGGGACGCAGTAAGTCCTGCAATATTGTCTAGCACACAAGCTACATTGAGAGGCAGACGTGCACGAAGCGCTGCCACCTCCGGGCCATGGCCAGCTCCTTGCGAGCTGCGCCAAAACCCTGAGCCTAAAATATTACGAGACACGCATGATCAGTGGAGGCGCAATTCTGCTGCCGTGGGTGACTGCGTTACCTGCAGGTGGCCTCGCCGCCCTTGAGCGTGACCTTGCACTTGTTGTAGCAGCTGCCGCAGTTGGCGGTGTCCTTGCCCAGGTCCTTCTCGCACCCGTTGCTCCACATGTTCTTGTCGCAGTTGCCCCACCCGGCCTTGCACACGGGCTCCTGGCACTTGCCGCCGCTGCACTTGGTGACTGCGTACGGAACCTGCTTGCAGCACTTGCCGCACGCGCCGCAGTTGGTGGCGTCCTTGCCGGTGTCTGTCTCGCAGCCGTTGTTCATGTTCTTGTCGCAGTCGGCCCACCCGGGCTTGCAGCTGTAGACGCACTTGCCGTCGGCGCACTTCTTGGTGGTGTAGGGGAGGTCCTTGCACTGCTTCTTGCAGTCGCCGCAGTTGTTGACGTCGTTCTTGATGCAGGTCTCGCAGCCGGGCTTGTAGGGGTCACAGTTCTTGAACCCGGAAGGGCACCCCCACGCATCGGCGCTGCCTGCATCCAGTACATTGAAACACTGGGATCAGCATTGGTGAATTGTCAAATAATCATGAACAAAATATGGAGGGTAGTACCATATTGTCCATGCAGCTCGTTATATTCAGTCATACAGAAACATTTACTTCATTACCGGGTGATTGACACGTAACGAACTTGCTGTTCGTTCAGGTAGTTCGATCACGCGTACATAAAGAACATGACGGAGAACACATCTAGATCAAATGCGCAGAGCATGTACATTCAGGATGTTGAAAGGTATATAGCCAGTAGACACTCTAATAGATCCATACTACTGAAGACGAACGGGAGAATGGAGATGGGTCGATACCGATGAAGAGCACCACCAGGGTGGCAGTGACGAGGATAGCTGCATGTCGCAACTGCTGAGAGGTCGCCATCGCTGAGCTAGCTGCAGGATACGGAGAAGCTGGGGAAATGAGACTGAAGAAGGAGAATCGAACGCCAGCAGGCTGCAGGGATGAGGATACAATGAATGACTGGCTTGAAGCAGAGTCCTCCAGACCTTTATATAGCGATTCAGGGGTCTGTTAGAAGGGTGCTCTTTAGCAAATTTCTAGTTTACAGGTGTGTTAAAGTCGAGCATGTGGACATAATGGTAATGGAATCATCCCATTTTCAAGTCGTGAACTTGAATTTTAGTGAGGTTAGTTTCAACACACTATCGACGACAAAGTTCAACGGAAGGTGAATCGAATCGTATGGTAGAACTGGGAGTGCCACTGCATTAAGCGGAGGTCTCCATATTTTATTTTAACAATTTAGTCTGAAACTTCGCCTGGTAGTTTGTTTACAAGATGCGGTAACCTTTTTCATACCTCTTAGACTGTGCTCTGACTGAGAGTTAAGCGTTCTTGGCCTACATTAACCCATGATATGGAGTACCTTAATTTTCATGACTAAGGTCATGGGCTTCATAACTCCCGGTTTAAGTGGACTTTGTCCAGCCGGTCGAATCGATCCTCGGCTGTTCGGTATCTTAAAAATTGTTGAAACGTCAACCACTGATCTTTGGAGGGTTATTTACATTT
Source organism: Ceratodon purpureus (assembly GCA_014871385.1). Lineage (NCBI taxonomy): Eukaryota > Viridiplantae > Streptophyta > Bryopsida > Pseudoditrichales > Ditrichaceae > Ceratodon > Ceratodon purpureus. The sequence goes on along the minus strand of CM026422.1, from coordinate 15,082,348 downwards.
GTTTATAAAACCTCTGCCATTTTTCCCGGGGTCATGTCCCTGTGGCTTTGTAATCTATTTCTGCAATGGAAATCCTTTTCGTCATAATTTATTTTTAAAATAAAAATTAAAATTAAAAATTAAAAATAAAAATAAAAATAAAAAAACAAACCTTTGCCAGGTTTGTTTTGTGAAGTGCGACAGATGTTCATCTGGATATCATTGTCTTTTCCGCGAGCAGCTTTAGCATCCAAATACAGGCACGGATCTCCGCGTATTCCAGCTTCTAGTGCCCATGTTGTCGTACACCTACTCGAGTCAACCCAGATTTTGAGAGTTGAGTAAGATTGTTTCATGAACGGTGGCAGATTGGTCAACGCTGTAGCCATGTGCAGGCCAGAAATCTCGTCCTCTTAAGAAATTTAGACGTTGCAGGATTGTAGTTTTGAAGAATTTTCTTTATGAAGTTAAGTGTCACACCCTTGTTACAGCGCTATGTCGATCACCATAGCCAGGTCTCAAGTCTGGCACAGCCCCAGCCATATCCACATCTAACTTCTGAATCTATGATCAATTGGTGAAATCGATATATTTTTAGGCACAAGGCATGCAGTAGAATTGGCAAAGCATGCACCTGAATGCTCACATTGCACCGGCTCATGCCCAGTGGAACTCGTCAACCAGGACCTCTTGACTTTTCGAAGCAGAGTTCTCCTAAATGTCAACGCAGTCTTTGGAAATGTCAGTAAGATTGTAACTTTGTAGTGCTCTCTCCTCAATCATTATACCCAAATTGAGTCACTGGTTGATAAGATCCACGTCAGGCACCACAGGTGCATTACTGAAGTCATAAATTTCAATGGTCGACGTAGGATAAAGCCCGTGCTGAACAACACATGCTCAGTTACCACATCCTTTATTTAGGAGCTTTTTAGGACTCAAATAGCTCAATCTAGTCCTTGCATGCACGCTTTCGATTCTACTGTAGGCAATTTCTGCGTTAGCCTTAATGAGTAAATAAATTTTCTGTCATCGAAAGGATGATCATAACGGAAGACTTTCTTTGTCTGTAAAATGGTCGTGATAGGTGACTTCTTGGGAGAGATTCAGACTTCCGAATAATGTCGAGTTCACATGTTCCCCGTTTTTCTGAAGTTGAACTTCCTGTCAGGACTTCATCTCAAAGTACAAGCTAAATTTTGTAAGCCCAAGTTGCTCACCTTGTTGGTAAACCCTGACTAGTTGCAGTTACACGGCCAGTTCCACGTTTTTCTGAAGTTGAACATCCTTTCAGGACTTCATCTTAAGTAGAAGCTGTATGCGCACATTGCTGACCGTGTTTAACGACTTTGGTATTAGACCCTGACTGGTTGGTCAGTTTCAGTTGAATTGAAGTACTCATGGCAGGTTTTAGTCCCGGATACAAACTCCATTTGGCCTTCGCTTCTCTATGCATCTCGTCTGAATGATGTGATGGAGGAAATTACAGTGTGTGCATTCAAGTCAAACAACAGTTCATTGGGCTTTCAGACTTCAGCTTTGAAGCTGTCACAATTCGAAAAGGAGCTTGGGTTCTGTGGGGATGTACTTCATTCATGCCAAAAATAAACGAAAGAGTCTATCTATCAATCAAGTCTCTGCATTCATGTCGACTCTCAGAATCCAAAACGTTACAAGGAACAGCACTGCAATGTGCAAATAGGAAGTCACAAAAGTCAACCCACTAGAAGAATACCCGGTCAACTATCTGCAGACGGATGTTTAGGATACAGTACCAAGAAGTCAAACCTGTCAAAACAGAGATAGACATGTAATTCGCCGCTGCTGACGTATCTTCGAAATGCCAAAGCCAATCTTGTGGGGTCTCTTTATTTCCCCCCTACGAGAGGTGCAACCAAACCACAACCGCTGGTTCGGTTGCTAGGCTCGGTGGGTTCCATTTTGCTGCCCCTCCCCGTTTTGGGGTCCTGGGGTCCTTTTTTGGTTTTTGAGATCCCTTTGGGATCACTAGGACCCCCACTCAAGGCGAATAATAGGGGCAAAGATTTGCCCCCTCCCCTCCCACCCCCGAGCCTGCCCTCCGAGCCACCCCATCTGCACCTCTCGTAGGGGGGAAATAGACAGATCCAATCTTCTGGACTTGATCAGCGTAATTAATTTTGTGATTTTTATAATTTTCGACCCTTCAGTGAGTTCATGGTGATCATGTGACATGGAAAAATGCTCTTTTCGATGAGATACTCGCGGACCGATGAGAAGTCAATCCAGACGAGTGCTCGATCACGAGCCAACCGAACTGAACACAGGCGTAACTTCAAGTTACTTTCCACGGTCACCAGACTAAAGTTACGTTTCACAATTGCAATGTACAGTACAGTGGACATATATACGTCAAACTGCCTAAACGGGCCTACCAGGAGGCCGGGGCTGAGGTAAATGGTGCAAGCTGTGATGACGTGCCTACACTCCGGAAAGGATTATCATTGCACGGTGCAATTTTGTGTAAGTATTGTCAACTTGCACATAGGTTGAACCACTGTTTATTTAGCAGGCGAAATTTTGCCAAAAGGCGAAATAAAAATAGTAATTTTCTAAATTTGGCTATAAAGTCCTGAAATCACTGATCTGACGAAGCCAGAACTTACCCAATACGTAAGTTGGATGGAGCCATCATTCTCCCAACAAATTGCCCTTTTTAAGGTGTCTAGTTACATAATACTACATAATACTTGAAATTAGTGGGAAAGAAACAAGGACTGCCAAAGAACTTCTCCATAAAAAAATTTGATGAAGCCAAAAATTCGCTCCTAATATATTCTTTGTGGCCACGCTAACACCAAACCAAAAATCCTAAGATTTACACTGGGTTGAACATTGAGTAACTCAGTAACTTTGTACCCCGGCCAGGGTACTTAGAATGATTGAGGTCACGTGGCCAAGCTTTTGTGGTCGTGCCGCCCAACCAATGTGAACATTTTAAACGTATTTACAATGTCATTTTAACAGCTAAAGTCGATAAGAGCCATAGCAGGGTCTATTGGACTTTGGTCAGGGTCTCAGTTACTATATAGACTATATGAAGTTGGATTCTTTTGCAGATCGTGGAGTTTTCTGATACCTTCCCAACAAGACCAATGGCCATTCATGCTTCAAAATTCCTTACACTTGAGGAGATATTTGCAATCAAAGTTTGAAAACACTGTTAGGGCAGTCTAAAATCTGCTCAAAACAGTAGTATATGCTCATTTATCCTCAAAATCTGTCCAAAATTAATTAGATCACAGAAATTTCAAACAATTGCCAAAAACTGAAAATCTACTTTTTTCAAGTTTTTTTTATTGTACTTGTAAATAAAATATTAGGGCATAATCTCACTACTTGGATTTTCAATCCAATATTACTCTGTATGCCTTTTTGATTATCAAAGACCGGCCTTTGTATTTGAATTTGAGCATACCTCCATGTCCATGTGAAAAATTAAGTATTTCTTTAGGTCTTATAGGTCATATGAACTTATGAAGGTAAAATGTGCAGGGACATATTCCCAACCCACCTAGGAACAAGAATTTGTAGAGCCTTAGCTCAAGTTTACTTTGGGAATTGATTTTTTTGGCTCACAAAACACTTCAAACCCATTTTGCACCTAGGAAAAAACTTTTTATCCAACTTTGAACATTATGATCTCCGAAACAGTAAGGATTTTTAATTTTGGATTTAGAGTACATATACATGTACAAGTAAGGTACTAGATCCTATAGTTATTTTCTCCTAAAATACATCAAAATTTGAAAACTTACACCTTCTATTGAAAGAGGCTAGTTTTAAGGGATTTTGGTAGTTTTGAGGTCTTTCAACTTTAGGGGTTAAGAACCTTTAATCATCTCACTGATTGATTGTCAACATAGTCCAGGTCAAGTGATCAGTGGGGTCTTCACTTGCTATCAACAGTTTAGATTGCAAATCATTTGGATGATATTATATTTGACCTTTTGGATCTCCAATGAAAGTGACCGTGTATCTCCAATGAAAGTGACCGTATAATCCAAAAAGAAGTCTAACAATTTTGTATTTATTGAATTTTGAGTTGAACTTGAATAGAATTTGGCCTCGAATCCAAGAGGGGTGAAGATATAGAGAGATTCTTAAAATTTAGTGGAGATGAATGTGGTCTTCTAGATCTAAAAAGAATTCTTAGTGTATAATTTTTTCAAATTATTCAACAATTTAAGAGGTATCTCGATTCTCAGGTGTATTGATATTTTGACAATGTTGTTTAAAATTTTTCATATTGGCGCAATAGTAAATACATAGAGATTCGCTCCAAATCTTTAAAGTAATATATTGTTGGAAATCCCTTGCAGCTTTTCAAAAAGATATGATAAGCCATATTTTCTAAAAAAAATTGTCATTTTTCATTCAAATTATCAAAAATGGTGTCAAAATCCAACCACCTTAATATATTCTTATATCTGGAAGGAACATCTTGTTTCAAATATTTGGCTCTTTAGATGGGCCTGCTATAAGCGTTTCTGTAGGGCAACTCCATTTTTTATGACTATTTTTGTGTTTATTATATAGACAAGGGGGTCGTTTTTATTTTGAACGATTAAATTATCACTGCTTTTTTTACACTTGATGTGTTATTTTGGTAGACAAAGAAAGGTCTTGGATCCGAGAGCCTAGAGGATGGTGGAAGGATGATTTTTGTTTTGACTTTTGACTACACTTGAGGGCTTCCTTGAACCTTGCATGTGCACTTTTCACATTTAGTATACTATTTTGGTAGATAAATAGTGGCCTTGAATCGAAGAGAGGGGTGGAGTATCTTTATTTCATTTTTTTCTTGGAGTTTTGAGTTCAAAGTTTGTTATATTTGTAATGTGACATCTTGAAAAGTGTCTATCATGAAGATTCAGAATATTTGTCATTTTGAGATTTTTAAGGCTTAGCCTGAAATGACCAGTAATAAACTTTAACTCATTGCAACAACAAAGGAGAGTTAAAAGCACAAGAAGAGATGGTTGAGATGGTGGAACATAAGTAAAGAAAGTTTCCAAGAGTATAACTTTCCTTCTTCACTCACAAAAGATCTAGTTCTTTGTGTCTAAATGCTAATATATGTTATCAATATCATGTCCACCTCAATTTACTACACTAGTTTAATTGTTTATAAATTTTTTAAATAAACTAAAATATTGTAGACATCATGCTAGTGGTTTTGCTAATTAGATATTGATTTTTGCAATTAAAAGATGAGGCAATGATCATATCACCTTGTGGAAGAAGGCCTTTAAGGAGGTTTTTCTAAAGATTGGCACTTATACAAAGAAGGTGTTGTTCTTTGCCCAAGATGGTATAGAAAATGCTATGAAGAAGGCCATCTTGAGATTTTTTTTGAGAGAGTTAGTGGTTAAAGGGACCATTGATAGGACATAAATGAGCATTTGAACAAGTGGATAGATGTTTCAAATAGCGGGAGTATTTTTACAAATTATTAAAAGAGATATGATTTTGGTAAACCGAGTCACCTACTTCAGTGTTCAAGGTGTATTGAGCTGAAGGAGAATGAGAGATATCCTGGAGAAGAAAGAGCCTTGAGATTTAGTTATGATAATATGGTGCAAGTTGCAACACCTATTGCTTGAGAATTTGGATGCATATTGAAGAAAATTCATATGAAGTTTGTGATAATGACTTTTTATCTAACAAGCAAAGAAGAAAATGAGCTGACAAGTGGAGAAAGGATGAGGCATGTTTGAAGGAGAAAAAAGATAAAATGAAAGAGAAGGAAGATGATATGCAGTTGAAGAAGGAGGTTGCACCACAGAAGAAGGCTTGGCGAAGGTGATGTTAAAAGAAGGGCCATTATAAGAAGGGCTAGAGAAACTACTTCTCTATGTACGTATTTCTCCTTTGGGTAGCAACATGTCTTCCACTCTTGCTCCTTTAATCTATCATGTGCTCTTTTATGTTGCCCCATTTCCTTTATAGATTGTGTATATTATTCTTTGCTTGCATTTGGATGATGCTAAGATTGAGGTAGAGATCATCAACATAATTTTATTGGAAATTTTGAACTTGTTTGATGATGTACACGTGACAGACATGAGCGAGAGATTTTGGATGCATATATACCGTAGGTGGAGGGCTGGTTCGACACTAAATAATTTAAAAATTATAAGTCGAATTTTATTTGAAATTATTACTTAGTATTGCCGGAATCAATCTAAAATACAATAAGCATTTGACGAAATAAATTAAATTCATTAGGTTCAACCCTAAATGGAAGGTGTGTGTGAGATTCATTGGGGAGAAGGTGCTCCTCAGTAATCAAACCCACTTACAGTTGTCCACAAAGAGTATGGGTTAAGACGTAGCAAGACTCTAGGTGAGGTTTTTGAAATGTGTTGTATACAGATTTTTGAAGTCCAATTAAGCATATGAGATGAAGTTTAATGGAATTGTGTCAAACTAAAAAAAGTTGAAGAATCAAGCCTTCTTCCACTTCCAACAAATTTTGTATTAAAATAAGTTTTTATGCAAAAGATATAGACAAAAAAACATTGTAAAGGTCTATGTGTCAAACTGCGTTTCTAACAGTTTTTCAAAGCTCATTTGTGCTTAAAGGATCAACTTTTTTGGTATTGTTTTGGTCTAAGAAAATCTTAGGAATCAAGTACTCTTTCATCTCCAACAAATTTTATGTCATTTGAAGACTTTATGCAAAAGCTATGCATGTTATAAAAATAAAGACTAACTAGGTGCTTCACTTCAAAGTTCATATATACCACATGGATTGTTGGATACAACTCCACTCCACTTGTATAAAGTACAGAGCATTCTTAGAACTCCACACTCAAATCTCACATGCTAACTTGTTGAAATGACTTGGTCTTGACAACATAATAGAATTTATAATTTCAAGGAGAAAATCAATGCCGAAATGATCAAAAACATTTTTTTTAGGTGTCGAACGTGCTTTTTCCACTTTATTAATTATTCGACAAACAAGTGTCAAACCAGCCCTCCACCTACGGTATAAAGGATTGGATTAATCCCTAATTGGCTTGCATAAAGAATCCCAAAGGTAGTTGAAGGAAATATCAAAATTTTGTAGCCGCCCAAGGAGTAAAAAAAATTGCTTTGGGCACCATAAATATTTTTCCAATGTTTATTGCAAAAAAAACAAGTATATTCCTGCAAAGCTCTTGCAATTCCCTACGTTTACAAAAAAAGAAACAAAAACTCATATCCAAAATTGACACCGTAGAAACTTGCCCAAAATTTCAAAAAGCCCACTTTTGGCTTTAGGACTATGGCCAATTAATGATTTAATCGGAAGTTTGCATGCTCAACGCCTAGGATACCTAAGGTTGTTGTTTTCAGAGGTCATAAGAATTTGACTAGTCCTGGACTCCTGTATTTTGAGGAGAGATCAGAGAGATGTGAAGAGCTCTCACAAATTAGGGCTAGAAATGGTGGAGAATTTGTCCCCACTTTAAATACCCGGACTCCGGTGTTAAGGACCACTAAAGAAGCAAGACTTAGAGCTATGAGGTTGTGAGGCTGAAAATGTAATTGACTTTATATGTTTTATGCTTCAAAGGATTTAAATATATCTAGCCTTGGTCTGGCTAGTGAAATTCCATCTCAAATCCTCATCCTAAGACTAAACCAAATGGTGTAGATGAAAAAGATAGACTGTATATGGATTAAAATATATTTTGGATTTTCTATGTAGTTTTTTTAAAACAACTTCTCTTATTTGTATCTTTACTAATTCCAAATTCATTTTGAATGAGCTTTTCTAGTGGAACAAATTGGACAAAGTTCCCAAAGGAATCCAAGTGGATTGCAATCAAAGGCTTTCTTTTAATTGGTCCAAATCATTCTTCCGCTTTACACAAGTATTTCATTGTGAAATTATTTGATATAATAAAGTACTTAATGAAGAGGTTCCAATGCCAAATTTTGTGTTCTATTACCACCTTAACCCCTAAAATTCCTTGACTATGTTTCACCAAAAAACGCTCCAAAAGTGCCATTTCCAATGTAAAAAGCATGAATGACTAAAAAAATCATTATTTTCAAATTCTAACCGTAAGATCTTCAATAATATTATTTTAGTAGATAGCTCAATAAATTTCATCATAATCGACCGCAGATAAAAGAAGATTATAGCGATTGAAATTTGAAAACAAACTTTTCTAATAAGATTTTTGACTAGGTTCACACACTCTAACTTTTTTTTTCTTAGGTTTTTTGCTTTATGGATTTTTGGGGTTTTGGTGCACGTCAAAGCAGACTAATTTAGCTAATTTTATAAAAAAACAAATTACACACAAAAGTCAAGTGTAGCATTTTGAAAACAATATTTTTATTAAGTTGAATACAAAAGAATGTTAATTCATATTTCTTTCCTAGAAATTCCATTATTTTATAAATTTCCAATCTAAACGGTCAAAGTAAAGATTAATGTCCATATTATAAGTGAAAAAAAGAAAATACCTAAAATAAGATTTTTTCTAACTTTTATGAAAGAAAGCAGAAGTTTTTTTAATACGCTACCCGAAACGGTGAGAAAAATTTGATATTTTGTGGAGTGAACATTTTTTACTAAAACAAGTTTTTTTTAGGAAATTTCAAAGACAAGAACATTAATTATTTATAGAAAAAATCTTAGAGGTAACAAATGTATTTAGCATGGCTGCCCAAATTGCCCACCAAACACAAAATTCAACTTTGGGTACCATAAGAATTTTTTGAAATGTCTAATTGAAAAAAAAAGTAGATTCCCTCAAAGTCCTTGTTATGGAAAATTTTCACAAAAAGTTTCAAAAAATATTGATTTAAATTGAAGTCACAGGTTCATGCCCAAATTCTGAAAAAGCCAAATTTTGCCACTTTGTCATTAAGGGGTTAAACTTTTTGTACAAAGCATCAAGTTGACTTCACATGGACATCTTACAAACCTAATTAGTGTTGATTCTCTTATTGATTAGTCAAGGAATTGCAAGCCATTTAGAGGGACATTAGACTGGTCTTTTAATTCTCTCATGGCTTTTATTAATCTGTGCACTATTGAATCTTTTGATATTAACCTTCTCCAAGTACTAATTTATTTTATTTGCTCCGGGTGCTTCTATTTGGACATCAAAGAGCCTTTAGTCTTATATTATTGCATTTGAGTATGATAATATCCTATACAAAGAAGTATTGGTTTCTCTTTTTCACGATAAAAAGAAGCCCTTGTAGCCAAAGTTACAAGGCCTTCACCAAAGAAGAAAAGGCCTTTGGAAAATATAAATGAGCTAGAGAAGACAACCGGTGTCTAGCAATCTTGTAAATAAGTCCACACTAGATATACATAAAAAGTCTTTACCATTTACTCATTTTTTAACCACCATCTCTAAATGGATTATACATGTTTATCATCAAAACAATGCTCAAAAGCGTTGAAGTCTTATGATTACAAGTATATTGAAAGCACTCTCTTAAATTAGATTAAAAGCCCTATTAGACCTCTCCACCTTCCTTTCCATATTCATATTCTTGACAAGCATATATGGGTACTCTATGATTCACCTAAGCCTCTACCACAAATATATGATAATAATTTGTAGTAATTTAGATAAATATTTTTATATTTCTCTAGAAGTGGATGGCATGGTCTTGCCTAATGACAATGACACATAGCATGGATAGATTGAGCAATCAATAATGATGATATGTCTTGTTGATCAATCCACCACTACGCATTTTTAAAATTTGTATTTTCTTCTTATATATTTTATATTATGATGCTTGTTTGTAATATTGGTTGGTTTCATGGACGGTGTTCTCAAGGAGTAGTTTTTATATTGTCTTAATTATACATACATTTTCTCTTGGTTTCCTATTTAGTTTTGAGTCGTAAGTTATGATGGTTGGTTTTGAGTGCTAAGTGTAGATGAACTAGGCAAAATTAAGTGCTCAAGAGTAGAAGCTTGATGGTAGTCCAAGGAATAGAAAAGCATTTTTGTACTCTTGCACTGAACGGCAAAATATAAGTATGGTATGGCTTTTCAACATTGAATTATTGCAAAATTTCGTAGATTTGGCACCTCTATTCATGAAATTGCAATATTAACCCCTAAAGGCTTTTGAGAACACATTGTGGTTACGACACATCTTTATAGACTATTATTCGCTCCCACATTTTTGTATTTTCCAAAAATTTTACTACACATAATTTTCATTTGTAGCTTTTCAATGGCGCAAATTTCATAGCATCTCGATTTACGATGCAGAAGGTATGGATTTTATAAGAATCTGCTTTATATTTGAGCATCCAATAGCGAATCAAAATCTACGATTTTTTGCCCAAGTTGCTCGTCATAGACAAGGGCAGAAAGTAACAATACAAAATTTTAAAAAGTAGACACTTGCAAAATCATAAGCCCAATAATTTTCATCCATACCCATTTATGCCCGTTTTTATCAGCTAGACATTTTTCGACTAATTCACATTTTGCATCTACACAGGTTGCTGAATTTTTTTCCATCAAAATGACAACTATAGTCTATGATCCAGAACTTAGTATTTATTCAAAATTAATTTTTTATCCACATCAAATATTACACCCAATCTTTATTTTTCATCTTCTCTTAATAAATTTCATCCAGTATTCATGATGTGGTAAGGAGGTTCATCCCTGCAACCCATCATTTCAAAAACTTCCCATCAAAATTACACTGAAATTTACTTTGTCAACTTCAAAAAATTCCAAAAATTTAAGTATCACTCTGATTGCATTAAATTTTTTTTGGTTATTCCTCTAATTGGCTTCAACATACATGTTTTTTGGATTTCCAACTAAACATGTTTAGATTACCCTTTTGGTAGTTTTAATATTGCAGAATGCAAAGCATTTTCAACACATCTTTTTTCACAATATCAAGGATTTTTTCCCCTTCTCAAGCGTGTACAAGGCTCAAATTTTGTGCGCGTATACCTAATTTTCACATCTACAGGAATTGATGACATTAACCCCTAAAGTTCCTTGATTATGATTCACCAAAAAACGCTCCAAAACTGCCATTTCCAATGTATAAAGCATGAATGACTAAAAAGTCATTATTTTCTAAATCTAACCATAAGATCTTCAATAATATTATTGTAGTAGATAGCTCAATAAATTTCATCATAATCGACCGCATAAATTAGAAGATTATAACGATTGAAATTTAAAAACAAACTTTTTTGACGACGTTGACACACTCTAACTTTTTTTCCGTAGGTTTTTTGCATTATGGATTTTGGCAGTTTTGGTGCATGACAAAGAAGACTATGTTAGCTATTTTTTTTTAAAAGAATACAAACCAAAAACAAGTGTAGCATGTTGAAAACAATATTTTTATTGAGTTGAATGCAAAAGAATGCTAATTCATATTTCTTTCCTAGAAATTCCACTATTTCATAAATTCCCAATCCAAACAGTCAAAGTAAGATCGATGTCCATCCTTTAAGTGAAAAAAAGAAAACGCTTAAAAAAAACAAATTTTCTAACTTTTATGAAGGAAAAAAGAAGTTTTTTAAGAACATTGCCCGAAATGGTGAGAAAACTTTGATATTTTGTGTGATGAACACTTTGTATTGAAAAAAGTTTTTTTTGAGAAATCTCAAAGATGACAACATTAAGTATTTATAGAAATCATCTCAAAGGTAATAGATGTATTTAGCATGGCACCGAACAGAACATTTCACTTCATGTACCATAATTATTTTTAAAAATGTCTAAATAAAAAAATAAAAAATAATAAAAAATCCCTGAAAGTCCTTCTTATGGCAAACATTCACAAAAAGTTTCCAAAAATCTCGATCTAAATTGAAGTCACAGGTACATGCTCAAACTTCAAAATAGCACCCAGTGGGCTATTTGTCCTTTAGGGGTTAAGCTTTTTTTTGGTATCATCTATGCAGAGCTAGGAGTAACCATTCTAATTTGAAGCAAAAACATGACTATAAAATGGAATCTTTAAAGTGAGGAATAAAAAGAATTATCCATTGAAATTTAGGAGTTAATATTATTTTATGTTTATTTTTTAAGGTAGAGATAAAACATATTTATTTCAGTGGATGGACAGGATTCAAGTTTTCAACTTAGTAGTGCTAATGACTCATACAAGCCCATACTATCTTACGAGCGGTAAGTGGTGACTAGGGAATTTCAATCTTTTAAGGAATTTTGGAAATCATTAAAGTAAAATGCATAAATAAACCCCTATGGCTGTGAAGTATTTTGGTTTCAGAGTTTACAGTAGGCTTTTATAAATTTCAAAAGTAATTGACGTTATCTATTTCGGTGAAAAAATTCATACTATAATGGAAAATTAAGAAATGTTCGACATTATCCCAATTTTATCTGGATTTGCAAGACTAAATGTTGTTTTGTATCCAACATTATCTGAGTAAAGCCCTTTGAGCGTTAGGTCCTCCAATCCTTAACCCCTAAAGGCTCTTGGTGTTTTTGGAACCGAAATTGCTAAAAACATACCTTTACTTATAACAAGCTATTTTTTTATTTTTATTTTTTTAAATAGACATACAATTCAGTATATAACTATAGGATCTTGTATCTACCTTATCCAAAAAGGTGCGTACCAAACTTGGGCACAATCCACTGTACAAATTGCGAGATTATAACATTTGAAGTCATAGTAAAAGCTTTTTTTGACAGTGCCTCAAGAATATACCTAAGTTTTCATGCCGGCCCCATAAGTATATATAGCAAACACATTTAACCCCTAAAGGACAAATAGCCCCTTGGGGGCTTTTTTAGAATTTGGGCATGTACATGTGACTTCAATTTACGTTGATTATTCTTGAAACTTTTTGTGAATGTTTGTCGTAACAAAGACTTTCACGGAATCTAATTTTTTTATTTCATTTAGACATTTAGAAATATAATTATGGTACTCAAAGTGAATTTTTTTCCACGATGGGCAATTCGGGTAGCCCGGTAGCCATGCTAAATACATCTATTACCTTTGAGATGATTTCTATAAATACTTAATGTTGTCATCTTTGAGATTTCTCAAAAAAAACTTTTTTCAATACAAAGTGTTCATCACACAAAATATCAAAGTTTTCTCACCATTTCGGGCAATGTTCTTAAAAAACTTCTTTTTTCCTTCATAAAAGTTAGAAAATTTGTTTTTTTTAAGCGTTTTCTTTTTTTCACTTAAAGGATGGACATCGATCTTACTTTGACTGTTTGGATTGGGAATTTATGAAATAGTGGAATTTCTAGGAAAGAAATATGAATTAGCATTCTTTTGCATTCAACTCAATAAAAATATTGTTTTCAACATGCTATATTTGTTTTTTATTTGTAAGTTTTTTATATAATTAGCTAACTTAGTCTTCTTTTTCATGCACCAAAACTGCCAAAATCCATAATGCAAAAAACCTACGGAAAAAAAGTTAGAGTGTGTCAACGTCGTCAAAAAAGTTTGTTTTTAAATTTCAATCGTTATAATCTTCTAATTTATGCGGTCGATTATGATGAAATTTATTGAGCTATCTACTACAATAATATTATTGAAGATCTTATGGTTAGATTTAGAAAATAATGACTTTTTAGTCATTCATGCTTTATACATTGGAAATGGCAGTTTTGGAGCGTTTTTTGGTGAATCATAATCAAGGAACTTTAGGGGTTAAGATACAAAATTTTACAACCACTGTCAATAATTTCTACTAATTGTTTATATTGTCCATATTAGCTAATAAAAAATAATCTTCTTATTACTATTTGATATTTTTGTTTCAAAATTGGTTGAGAAATTTTCACTCAAATTTAAAAAATCTCACCAGGATAAAGAAAAGGATTCATTAGAAATTCATGAAGCAAAAACAACAATTAGTTGGACAAAAATATCTGGACTTATAAGTGGTCGAAGATCTATCGACTTTCAATAAGATTCAAATACTTGATATGTAATTCTTATTCGGGACTAAATATCATAACAAACAAACAACTTCATAAAATGAAATTTGAAATTTGACAAAAGATACTAGTTTGAAAAATTCCAAAAAACGCCTCATCAGTATTAGTGATTTAGGAATTTGTCAATGGGCTCACAAGTTACAAACTCTCACACTATATTACCAAGGAGCAATCACTCAACCGAGAATTTTTAGAGGTCTGCGGACCACTCCTGTCTACCTGAGGAATTGAGGCATCAAAGTCAAATAGGCTGACAGAGCTCAGAAGTTGCTATTTGCTATTAACATAAGTTCTGCATGGGCTATATCTAGGAAAAAAGAAGTTGCTCCGATCGAGGAAATAATCACAGATAGATGGTCAGCAGTCCGGATAAGCCACAACCCCACGTGTATCGATAATTCACGAGCTCAGCCCTTCCCATGGGGATTGTAGTAATATACATTTTTCATCCATTTTTTTTTTCATCTAACCAACCGATTCCATCTAGAGGAATTATCTTCATTCTTGAAACATTTTCATCCAAATGACAGTTATCATCCATAATTTAGTTTGCATCCAAAATATTGTTTTTTATTTACATAAAATATTACATCCAATCTTTATTTTTCATCCTTTCTTTAAAAATTTCATCCAGTATCTATAACGTGGTAGGGGGTCCATTGACAGGTCCACCCCTACAACCAAAACTGCCCTTTGAAATTAAAGAAAAATATACAATTTACACTTAATAAAATTGCAAAAATTTGAATAATTTTACTCTAATTTGCATTGAATATCTTTTGTGGTTCCTTTTCTTATTGACATGAACATATCTACTATTTGGATTTTCAATTGAACATGTTTAAATTAATCTTTTGGTGGTTTAATACTTGAAGAATACAAGGCAATTTCAGCACACCCGCTTTTACATAATTAAGGATTGTTTTCCCTTCCTAAGCCTATATAGAGTTCAAACTTTGTGAGCGTATACTTAACCCCTAAAGATGAAAGGCCTCAAAACTGCCAAAAATCCTCAAAATTGGACTTTTTCAATACAATTAGGTGGAAGTTTATAAGTTTTGATTTATTTTGGGAGAAATAACCGTAGGATCTAGTACCTTACTTATACATGTATATGTACCCCAAAATATTAGATTCAAACTCCTCACCGTTTGTGAGACCAAAAAAACCAATTTCAAAAGCAAACTAGATGTAATGCTCTTCAAATTCTTGTTTCTAGATAAGTTAGAAATATGTCCATTCAATTTTTTCCATCATACGACCTGCAAAACCTAAAGAAATGCTTGATTTTTCACATAGAGGTATGCTGAAATTCAAATGCAAAGGCTGGTCTATGATAGTAAAAAAGGCATACGGAGAAATATTTGATTGAAAATCCGAGCAGTGAGATCATGCCTTCAAATTTTATTTACATGTGGAAAAAACAAAACTTGGAAAAAGTAAAATCTCAATTTTTGATGAATTTTTGAAGTTTCTGTGATTTGATTATTTTGGGCAGATTTTGAGCAAATACTGCAGTTTTGGGCAGATTTCAGCACGCGTGAATAGTGTCTTCAAATTTTGACTACGGATACCTCCTAAAGTATGAGGAATTTTGAAGCGTAAATGGTCTTTTAAGAAAGATATGAAAGTTTCCCACACTGTGCCAAAGTTAGAGCCACATCTGATAAAATTTGACTCATCTAGAGTATGACCAGACCCTAAATCATACCAAAACGGTTGAGTTGATGCTTTAGGGGTTAACTTTCACACCTACAAAAAATGATACATCAAATTTGTTTGTGCAATATATACTCTTTGGGAATCAAAACTCACTCTTTAGCTATACATTTGGGGCATTGTAAAAACAACTTTTTAGTGAGTTCAAACATTATAATCTCACAATCTATATTGTGGATTGATCTCAAATTTAATGTGCACTTTTTTGGAAAAGGTATGTACAAGATCCTACAAACCACAGTTACATATTCAATTTTAAGTCTAAATTTATAATTCAATTCCTATGGGTCACATTTCTGTAATTTTGGCTCCAAAAACATCAAGAACCATCAGGGGTTCATTCCAGCATACTTTGACCTCAAACCCGTTGTCAGCCCCATTATCAGACCTGTATTCGTACCCATTATCAGAGTCTACAAAAGCTGTGTATCAATTCCACACAAACGTAACATATACCGTCTAATTACCACAATCAAGCAAACCGTCTACTTCCCTCGGTCAAGCAAACAGGGTAACAAACTATGTAGTCAGAAACTGAAGCGAGAAATCGTAACCAACATGTCAGAAACGTCAACATGCACACATGAAAGATTAGTAATTTGCTAATGATCGATCAAGTGGACCAGAATAATTGGGGTTGTCTTGCCGATCTCCAAGTGTTATAATTTGTTCAATCTGTTCCGAAGGATATCTCACTGAACTCGTCAGGCAGTACGTCAGACAACGTCGTCAAGCAACCAATCGAAACTGCGTTGCGGTTGTAATTGTGGTAATTGACCTCGAAAATTGTCTCCTAGACAGATCCCCCATTTTGATCGAAAGGAGCATGCCAAAGTAACTCATCACGACCCGATAGACTGACGCTACCAATTTGGAGGCGCGGAAACTTAATCTTAATGCTTAGTCTCGAGATGCTCCAGTCATTTTTTTACGGCATTGCATTAATTAGGGTCTGACGTGCACAAAAATAGAGCTGAATTAATCCATTGCAACTCGGCTCATGTGTCAGCTTGATCCCACTCCAAACCCAAGAGGTAGACTTATCGCAAGTCTGTTCATTGACATAATTAACAGTCGAGACACTGTGTTTGGTTCGGCGACTTCAAAGCTGACGGTCACCAATTTTCTGGACTGTTCGACAAGCTAAACACACCGAGAGCACGTAGAAGGCATACTCTACATTTCTAACTTGTCCGATACGGTTTGTAAGAGAATGAAATAGCCAGTGCACACCGTGTTTGCATCAATTTAAACTAAGGCTTTCAGTAGCTCTAGCCCTGGAAAGTCCGAAAATAGGTAGTACAGAATGTGGGTACGGCACATCGATCAGAAAGAACACCACTGATCTCATGAGCAAATAGCTGGCTTGTAGACTTTTATTATAATTGTTGCATGAGATATGCACAAATCCGAAACTCTAACCCGAACACCGTGAACATAGTCATGGCGTCGCATTTCATCATTACGTCTCCAAACGCAGAGCTTCCACACGAAGAAAACAAGCTAAGAACTTAGAAGCAACACCTCATGGCTCAACTGAGTCCCACAGCTATAAACCCTCGGATACTCTACATACCAAACAAACACGCTTATAGATTACACCGCCAGCGACCGTGATGAGGTCACGGCGGGCAGTGAGTCCTTATTGTGAAAAATCCAGCCCTCCCGATTTCGTTCAGGACGAGCCTGGCCTCTCCCGCTCGCCACCTCGTCGTCCACGTTATAGTCCTCCAACTCCGGGCAGTCTTTTCAGTACGCCTTGACCGGGACGCAGCAGTTCTTGGTCTTGTCGAACTTGGTGCCCTTCTTGCACTGCTGCCCGCACTTGCCACCGCTGCACCCGTACCCAACACCAGATCACTCACATTAGTTAATCACAAGTCCTATAAGTCACACCGCCACCATACTGATTGCAGCCGAACCACAATCTGAAACTGGGACGCAGTAAGTCCTGCAATATTGTCTAGCACACAAGCTACATTGAGAGGCAGACGTGCACGAAGCGCTGCCACCTCCGGGCCATGGCCAGCTCCTTGCGAGCTACGCCAAAACCCTGAGCCTAAAATATTACGAGACACGCATGATCAGTGGAGGCGCAATTCTGCTGCCGTGGGTGACTGCGTTACCTGCAGGTGGCCTCGCCGCCCTTGAGCGTGACCTTGCACTTGTTGTAGCAGCTGCCGCAGTTGGCGGTGTCCTTGCCCAGGTCCTTCTCGCACCCGTTGCTCCACATGTTCTTGTCGCAGTTGCCCCACCCGGCCTTGCACACGGGCTCCTGGCACTTGCCGCCGCTGCACTTGGTGACTGCGTACGGAACCTGCTTGCAGCACTTGCCGCACGCGCCGCAGTTGGTGGCGTCCTTGCCGGTGTCTGTCTCGCAGCCGTTGTTCATGTTCTTGTCGCAGTCGGCCCACCCGGGCTTGCAGCTGTAGACGCACTTGCCGTCGGCGCACTTCTTGGTGGTGTAGGGGAGGTCCTTGCACTGCTTCTTGCAGTCGCCGCAGTTGTTGACGTCGTTCTTGATGCAGGTCTCGCAGCCGGGCTTGTAGGGGTCACAGTTCTTGAACCCGGAAGGGCACCCCCACGCATCGGCGCTGCCTGCATCCAGTACATTGAAACACTGGGATCAGCATTGGTGAATTGTCAAATAATCATGAACAAAATATGGAGGGTAGTACCATATTGTCCATGCAGCTCGTTATATTCAGTCATACAGAAACATTTACTTCATTACCGGGTGATTGACACGTAACGAACTTGCTGTTCGTTCAGGTAGTTCGATCACGCGTACATAAAGAACATGACGGAGAACACATCTAGATCAAATGCGCAGAGCATGTACATTCAGGATGTTGAAAGGTATATAGCCAGTAGACACTCTAATAGATCCATACTACTGAAGACGAACGGGAGAATGGAGATGGGTCGATACCGATGAAGAGCACCACCAGGGTGGCAGTGACGAGGATAGCTGCATGTCGCAACTGCTGAGAGGTCGCCATCGCTGAGCTAGCTGCAGGATACGGAGAAGCTGGGGAAATGAGACTGAAGAAGGAGAATCGAACGCCAGCAGGCTGCAGGGATGAGGATACAATGAATGACTGGCTTGAAGCAGAGTCCTCCAGACCTTTATATAGCGATTCAGGGGTCTGTTAGAAGGGTGCTCTTTAGCAAATTTCTAGTTTACAGGTGTGTTAAAGTCGAGCATGTGGACATAATGGTAATGGAGTCATCCCATTTTCAAGTCGTGAACTTGAATTTTACTGGGGTTGGTTCCAAGTTCCATCAAACTCCGAACTTAAGTTATGGTTAATGAGTTAGTGGGGAGTGCCAGTTTTTCGGACTTAGGCCATGCTTACATTAAATCCCCAAATATCGACTTAGCCTTGTAGTCATTCTACTTACTTGGAGTAACGAATAACCTAGTATCCCTCAACCTAGTATCTCTTAGCCTTGTAGTCATTCTACTTACTTGGAGTAACCAATAACCTAGTATCTCTCAGATTGAATGTTGAGCTACAGTGACCTACGACCATGGCGGTCGATGGAGATGGGTATGGGGATTGGTTTAAAACCGCCTGTTTAAGTCGACGCTGTCCAGCCGGTCGGATCGATCCTCGACTGTTTGGAACCTTAAAATTTGTCGGAATGTCAGCAATTCTTTGGAGGGGTGTTTGCATTATTGGTTATACCACTGCCAGGATTATCTTGTGAAGTCAGAGATGTTCATATGGATATCAACCGTGTCTTTTCCGCGTTCACCTTTAGCGTCCATACACGGGCACGGATTATCGCGTATTCCAGCTTCTAGTGCCCATGATGTCATGCAAGTTGTCGTACACCTACTCCAGTCAACGCAGGTTTTGAGAGTCAAATTAGGTCGTTTTAAAACCATAGCGGAAATGTCAACGCTGTAGCCATGTGCACGCCGGCAAGCTCTACCTCTAACGAAGATCAGATGTTGTGCGTAGGCTCGTAAGTGTGCGGAAAATTTTCTTTGAAGTTCTCAAGTGTCACAAATATGTCAGAGCTCTCTATGGATAAACATTTGCTAGCTTATTAAGCATCCAAAGGCAGGCACTGATTTCTGAATTCTGCATCTCCTGGTGCCCATACGTGGCGATCGTCAACGCCACACCTCACTGGACACCATCCCACAATTCCAGAGTCCAGTTCATTATCATCTAGAAATGTGAACAGAAGCGTCAAGTTCGCATACACTGGCTAAGCTCGCGGGCAGTCGCAACCAAGCTGGAACGAGATCATATTGATTGAACCGGAATGCATGCGGTTGGTAGCAAGTCTGAATCTACAATTCTTCGAGGTAAAAATTCCTTAATGCTTAGCACGAGATCGAGAATATCCTTATCAGCACCGACCAAGAAAGCTGAATGGACAGTTCTGTGCGTTGTCGGTTCCTTGGCTCGCAAAAAGCACCATTTCTTCTGTCGTTATCCGGTAGCGAGTCACTGATTCAAGCCATGCCGCAAATGGATTGAATCGAAATCTCGTGCCTCGGCATTCAGATCGCCCATACCTAAAGGTCGATCTGGGCCATGCATGCATGCAAAGTCAAGCAGCTCGACTAAGTCAACTGAGATTTAGCTCGACTTACTCGACCGACGAAATCGCGTTTCACTTACCTGCTCAGTTATTTGTGAACTTGGCATGCTAAACCTTAATACTCATGTAATGCCCAATGTGAGGATTTTCAAATCCAAAATGAGAATCGCAGAACCCAGGTTTAGAGCTCAAAAGCTATGGGCTACTTATTGCTCTGCAGCATTGTTTACTTGCGGTACACTGTGAAGGAATTAGTTCCAGAACCCAATTCTGAAGGACCTCACAGTTCGATCAAGTAAGGTAACTCACAGTTCACGGAACTGTGCATAACGCCGTCTATCCACCGATCATCCGGAGCTGTATACTCCACTTGCTAGATGTGTCCGTTCTCAAGATACACGTGTGAGTTGTACTACACTTGAATCCGATGTGGCATGTCAGGTCAATGCAAATAATGAGTCTAATTTTAGTGCTGTTTTGTCCATTTCGATCCGCTGACATCCAAATTTCTCGTCACCTCGTTGACAACGATGTCGTGACCACCTGAACTCAGTGAGCCTGGTCAAATTGTCAAGCAAGTCAACAGCTATTAATACATTGCCTGGTCAATACAATTGAGATTCAGGTATAGCACCTGTTTTCGCAGTTCCTGCAGTTCAAAGAGGAATATTGCTGTTAGTATCTCCAGGAGTTCCTCCATATGTCTGGATCGGAAATGCATGTAGAAAGTTTGGGACTGCGCATTTCTATCCAATGCAGGTAGATTCTGTTTACGCATGTTTTCAAGTTTGAGTGTCGCATTGTCCTTTTGCGGGCAGATCGTTGTCGAAGTGGGGCTGACCAGGCATGTCAGTGTAGCATTTTAGCCAGCCACTGCTCTGCTCATCAGGTTAGTAACGAAAGCGCTCGGGCATGACACAAAGCTCATTCACAACGGGGGCATTACGAGTGCAATGTGAGTGCCCCTGCCCTCGTCAGAAACCTTGCAATCCAAAGCCGCAGAGAATTGAATCGTCACAGGAAGTTTTCGAGACATCGGCCGAGGCTAACGCACAAAGGATGAGTTCCTTATTAGCACCCCCTCCCACACGAAGCAGAAAATCTCGGATTTTCTTGTACTTCAAAATTTTGCCCCCAAAATGATCCCATTACCGGGCCTAGTCTGTATCTGTCGCTCGCGAGCTTGAAGCTTAACCCGGATAAAGTGCCACTGACCAGCCCCCGCTAGTTTAGCCCCGGGGCTAACAGGTTGAGAACTTCCTGTGCATCAGGGCTGGTCTGCTAGCGTAAAATAATCTGCCAGCGGCGCTTTCTCTGGTGCAAAATAGACCCAAGTTGCAGTCAACGCCTCAGAGACACGACTGAAATCGATAAAATCTTCACTTGCCGGCCTGAACAGGCGAATTTCTCACATATTTACATAATGTCCAGAATTTGCACGCACTCCAATTTACTCTCAAGACTCCGTTGACTAGAGTGGCCATGATGGGCACAAGCAAATGCAACTGGGATGCACTGCTGAGCTCAGTCTTTCCTGCTCTTTGTCACCCCTCCAGGACGGCCCTCGAAATCAAACATCCATAGGCCACTTATCTAGGGACACATTCATTGTTGGCTATAGACCGTCCCGTGATCCAAGCATAGAATCCTCTTCCCCTGGGACTCTAAAGAACCCATCAATCAAAGAGCCACTTTCTGGGCCAGCTCAATTAAGTCGGGTCAAGTTAAGGTGAAAATAGAACTCGAGGTCCTGGATTCCAGACCGAGCCCGGATAACGCCTTCCAAAACGGTTACTCCTCATCCGAGAACGTTATCGTGCTCTCTAAATTTACAACGGATAACTTGACCCAAGTAAGTGCCACTGTATGAAATGCTCCAAACATTCTCAAAGGGCTTCGTATCACCTCGATAGTATATGAGGGCCACTCCACTTCACCTCTTATCATCGTACTGCCCTCCTCGCTCCAGTCTACTCGTGCTAGTATTCCTCCAACCTTCCTCTCCTGCCTTCGACTTCATCGCACCAGTCCAAACACATCCTGCACCTCTCTCCGAGATGTCGACCTCCCAGCAATGGCGCCATGCGGGCCTCATGGTGGCAGTCGCGATGGTTGTGCTCTTCATAGGTAATTGTTTCTCTCCATCCGTGTCAAACAAAGTCTCTAGTTCCAGTTCGACCATGATTTCATAGCGTACGTCAAGGCTGCTGTCAATGTCATCAATGGTATGTAGCATGTGATAACGTAATCGATCCAGCTATAACTGCATCCCCCTAGACTATCAAACGCCTGATACTTGCATGGCAGGCGATCTCGATAATTGCAATTGCATGGTCGCAGAAAATCTAATGCATGTGGCAATGTACGTGATGCAGGCAGCGCCGATGCGTGGGGGTGCCCTTCCGGGTTCAAGAACTGTGACCCCTACAAGCCCGGCTGCGAGACCTGCATCAAGAACGACGTCAACAACTGCGGCGACTGCAAGAAGCAGTGCAAGGACCTCCCCTACACCACCAAGAAGTGCGCCGACGGCAAGTGCGTCTACAGCTGCAAGCCCGGGTGGGCCGACTGCGACAAGAACATGAACAACGGCTGCGAGACAGACACCGGCAAGGACGCCACCAACTGCGGCGCGTGCGGCAAGTGCTGCAAGCAGGTTCCGTACGCAGTCACCAAGTGCAGCGGCGGCAAGTGCCAGGAGCCCGTGTGCAAGGCCGGGTGGGGCAACTGCGACAAGAACATGTGGAGCAACGGGTGCGAGAAGGACCTGGGCAAGGACACCGCCAACTGCGGCAGCTGCTACAACAAGTGCAAGGTCACGCTCAAGGGCGGCGAGGCCACCTGCAGGTAACGCAGTCACCCACGGCAGCAGAATTGCGCCTCCACTGATCATGCGTGTCTCGTAATATTTTAGGCTCAGGGATATGCAGCTTGCAAGGAGCTGGCCATGGCCGGGAGGTAGCAGCTCGCGAATGGTGCAGCGCTTTGTGCACGTCTGTCTCTCGATGTAGCTTGTGTGCTAGACCTTTGTGGGACTTACTGCGTCCCAGTTTCAGATTGTGGTTCGGCTGCAATCAGTATGGTGGCGGTGTGACTTATAGGACTTGTGATTAACTAATGTGAGTGATCTGGTGTTGGGTACGGGTGCAGCGGTGGCAAGTGCGGGCAGCAGTGCAAGAAGGGCACCAAGTTCGACAAGACCAAGAACTGCTGCGTCCCGGTCAAGGCGTACTGAAAAGACTGCCCGGAGTTGGAGGACTATAACGTGGACGACGAGGTGGCGAGCGGGAGAGGCCAGGCTCGTCCTGAACGAAATCGGGAGGGCTGGATTTTTCACAATAAGGACTCACTGCCCGCCGTGACCTCATCACGGTCGCTGGCGGTGTAATCTATAAGCGTGTTTGTTTGGTATGTAGAGTATCCGAGGGTTTATAGCTGTGGGACTCAGTTGAGCCATGAGGTGTTGCTTCTAAGTTCTTAGCTTGTTTTCTTCGTGTGGAAGCTCTGCGTTTGGAGACGTAATGATGAAATGCGACGCCATGACTATGTTCACGGTGTTCGGGTTAGAGTTTCGGATTTGTGCATATCTCATGCAACAATTATAATAAAAGTCTACAAGCCAGCTATTTGCTCATGAGATCAGTGGTGTTCTTTCTGATCGATGTGCCGTACCCACATTCTGTACTACCTATTTTCGGACTTTCCAGGGCTAGAGCTACTGAAAGCCTTAGTTTAAATTGATGCAAACACGGTGTGCACTGGCTATTTCATTCTCTTACAAACCGTATCGGACAAGTTGGAAATGTAGAGTGTGCCTTCTACGAGTTCTACGTGCTCTCGGTCTTTACTTTGTGACGGAAAATTGAAAATTTGAAAATGAGTTATTTAAATGTTTTTGCAAAATTATTGGGAATATATTCCTCGAAAACTGATTTGTTACAGCAAATATTAGATTTATTTCAGGTTGTCCACTAAAATATATTATATGCTGTTGTAAATTTGATATTATGTAGTACCATGTTACGTTGATATTACGTATTACAACGTTGATATTATTATTTATTATAATTCTAAAAATAATAGCGTGAAAATAAGAATATTATGTAGAGAGAAGAAAGGGAAATAGAATAAATTAGTTTTTTCAATATTTTGTGATTTGTTAACCATTTAAGGTTTGTTTTTATGATTTTTTGCTAAAAAGACAAAAATTGAGAAATTTAGTTTATTGAAAAGCGATTTTTTTTTTTTAATTTTATTTTATTTTATTTTTTTAAATCAAATATTTGTTTGCCATGTGGCAAATCTGCTGTGGTGATATAGTAGTTATTCTTGCTTAAAATCTTAGATTGTAATAATTTATGGAATGGATGAACATAGGTTGATTTGTTGTAAATTTAGCCTTCACTAAACTAAGTTTTTCATTTTATTAATGACTCAGGAGCCATTTAGAGGAGCCATTTAGAGCACAATATGAAATTCTTTTTTGATGTGATATTTGAAAACACATAATTTTATTCCATTGAAATTTCAAGATAAGCATGCAACAAGAAGTATATTACAATAATTTGAACAAAATATCAATTTATGAAGTTCAAATGTTTTTTTTTAATAATGAAATTTAATCAAAACTAAGAAGTAGACTTTGGGAAAATTTCAATTTTTTTTGGATACAATTAGAATCAACGAAATTGGATAAACCCATGTTATTATAAACAAATATATGCATCTTTACTTTAGTCTTTAGAAAAAGGTTGTAGATTGAATTAGATATTACTCAAATATATGCATCTTTATTTTAGTCTTTAGAAAAAGGTTGTAAATTGAATTAGATATTACTCAATTATTGTGTAAGTATTAGAATCTTGAATGAAATGGACATTTTACTTTCAAGGTAGTATTATTAATTTCATTAAAAGACGACATCATTTAAGGTGAAAAAGAGGCATTTAAAGTATCTATAAGACTTTAATATAGATCAATACACTTTGGCTTTTTATAATTGGCAGTTTTACACGATGAATTTTCAAGGTTTGAATATATGACAAAGAAGACTATTCAGTTAATTACTTTTACATCAAATCTAATCTTTTAAATCATGAATTTTATTAGAAGAAAACACTTAAACGGAAATAAGGTCATAATATTGCTAATTCATATTTTGTTTTTTTTGTTTTAATTTGTCATAAAATCTCAATTTAAATGAATAATACATAGATTGATGACTGAAGAAAGAAAAGGAAAAATAGAAAAATCTCTTAAATTTAGATGAAAGAAGATTATATATATATATATATATATATATATATATATCATCTCATGAAGTTCTTGTAGTTCGCTACATCCAAAATAAAGATTTCAAAGAATTTGTAAGCATGTTTCAAAAACATTTAATCCACATTGAACTACATCAAAATTGCATTTATGGTCTGTGCATCCACAACCACATGCATTTTGGTTGTATACAATTTCATAAATGCTTAAAATTTAAAGCATTTGATACATTATTAATGTTAATAAAGCAATACTAGTCTTTGTAATATGGTGGATAAATTAGTGGACTCAACTCTATTCTCTTCCTAAGGTGCTCACATGGCAATGCCAAATAATACATATCATACAACCACTCAAACAAATCCATCATGTTTCAAACTAAGACCAATTAAGTAAGAGAAATGCTCTTTCCAACCTATACTTGAGCACTTGACTTGGCAAACACCTCACCCAACTTCTAAATATTATACCAAAAAACTAGAATCCAAAACCTTTTTTTGGACTTTGTTCATAGTCACTGGTTGCATAAATGTACTCTAATAAATGGGAGTAGTTCTATACCCAAAACCTCAGTCTCTTGGACTTAGGCTTACGGTTGGAAACATATTCACAACAGCCTCCTCAAGACACTAGAGTTTCTATTTCTTTTAAGAATTTAAAGAGTAGGCCGTGGTTTTCCTTGAAGGTAACCATAACATCATCATCTTCCATAGCTGAATCCACATGAACCACCTCAGAGAATCATTAGCCGTCCCGGTCTGTCAAGACTCCATTCAACGAGAATGCAAACAGTGAATTGTGTCACGGAGTCCCACAAGGATGCTAAAATATGCAGGATTCAGGAAACATGCCGAGTAACCAAGCATGCTCTAGTCTACTCGTTGATGCCATACAGAACCAGAACCATAAATCTTACAGCCCTCTTGTAGAACCCCAAACGACGGGATCCAACAGACGATATGCAGCATCAATGCAGGTGCAAACAAACAATTGTGGTAACACAACGCATCACAAAAAAAAAAAAAATCTTTTCCAAACTAAAAGATCAGCAACAGAGTAGAAAATTAATACGTCTTTGCCGAGACTTGCACAGAGAGTGATTTTTTTTTATCTCTTCAATTCATGAATGTCTTCACATACGGTACTGAACATATGCTTCTTGACAGTGATCGTTTTGTACAATTAGGGTTACAAGGTTGTCTTTAACGACACCCGAGAATTGCAAACATACAAACATGATACAAGTTTTTGCACAAAGTGTGATTCTAAATATCTGAAGATCCGTCCAGCTCGTTCTCTATCAACAAAATGCAGTCTCCAACAGATTTACCAGCTGACATAGCCGCCGCAAGCTTCGCCTGCAGGCCGGAGTGTCTTCGCAGGATTGACACAGTGTTGAGAACGGCCCATCGTACCTGAGAGTCAGCCTTCTTTTGCGAGAACTGCAAACCTTTCAAAATGGCGTCAAGTTGGAGAATGTCAGCAAGCCCTCCCTCTGCGACTTCGTAACGCAGATACTCCGTCGCAACTCCAGCCAAGGCCACGCAGGAGAATCTGTTCAAGGTTGTCGAAGAAAGCTTCCCGGTGCTAACCTCTTCCTGGAAATCGTAGTCCACGAATGTAGTACCCGCCTGAACGTTGAGAGCGCCGTAGTTGCGGAAAGCGTCGAGACTGGAGAGCGTGAAACTCTTCGGCAGAATGCCAACCAAGTAGGAGACCAGAAAATGGCCCGATTCATGCTGCGCAACTCGGTCCTGGTACTTGGGGCTCAGAATTCGTCCCAGAGAATCCAGCAACAGAGCTTCGACACCGCCCCCATTCGCAATCTGGTCGACCGTGCCGAGGAATAAGAAGAGCACAGCGGCCGCCAAGAGCTGGTATTGGTCCAACCCCAGCTGCCACCAGGCGACGACGCCACCAGCAATGGCAGCATACTGCAAATTCCGTTTCACGTCGCCGAGGGTTTTGTCCGTCGGAGACAACAGCCGGGTGGCGTCAATCTTGTTCAATCGCAGCTCGTCAAGGCTGTACAACCGCTGAGGCACCATAGCCGCCTTGCCAAACGCACCCAAATTGGCCGCCAAAGCGACTGCATCCCTATCTCGATTCTCGCGCAGCGCTTCATCAATCAATCTCACCAACTCCTCCCTGCCAACCCTCCCCTTCTTCGCAGCGTTTAGCTCCTCCTCCAACTGCTCCTTCAGCTTCGGCGTCCTGCTCCCCTCATCACTCTCGCTGAGCCTCAAATTGCAAACCACCCTCAAGTTGCGCCCCGCAACATGCGAAGGTCGTCTAACTCCGAACCACTGCGCAGTTGACGAAGCTCGCCAGCAACGGTGAGCAGTACCAGATATCGAACAGCACAAGGGGGCAGCGCCACTCCACAGAGCTTCCGCGGCGGCCATAGCCAAATCAATCGCTACTCAACTTTCTGAATTTCGCTTCCACTCCAAACACTTCCTGCTTCCACCAAACGGATTACGAGGCAGTCTTCCCCAGTCTTTCGCCCTCCGCCAGTTCCAAAGCTGCCCCTTGTCTCAACTCCATTGGCACCATTTCGCATATCAACCTGATATCAAAATGAAAACTAATCATATCAAATTCCATACCGTAGTACCATAGCAGGTTTGTCTAAAAATGTTTCTAAAACATAAATCGTAAAAATTAGAAGATTGTGAAGAGAAAGAAACAAACATAGAATAAATTACTTTGGTACTGTTTTGTTATTTCTAAACCATTTAAGGTAATTTTTGCTGATTTTTTGTTAAAAAACAGAAATTGAGAAATTTAGTTTTAGAGGGACAAATCTTATTTTTTTCAAACAAGAAAAATATTTGTTCGTTAGGTGGCGAACTTGTTATGGTGTTACGGTGCAAATGACGTCTGCTGATGGTTGTAGTTTAAAGTTATAATAACCACAAGCAAGTGGGGAGGCGCTATAGGTAAAGTTGACCCACCTTTGGATCATTTGGGCATCATTTGGGGACAATAAAGAATTTTAAGTACTATTTACCATCATTTACCAATGGATAAAATATCAACATCAAAATCAAAGAAATCTAGAACTAAATGAGGTTATGTAGAAAACTTAAAATATAAATTAGAACATTTAGAAATTAATACTAAAAAATATAATTGAAAATAGAATATACAATCCTATAGAAGTGCTTCATTACTATACAAACAAATCTCCCCATATTTCTTTGTGGTTGTAGAATACATTTTATATATCAAGAAAGCATCTTCTAGTTGTCATTATAAAAATTAATTTGAACTGTTCCTGTACAGGAGTAAATGATTCTTTTGAACTTTGGAGCTAAGCGTCTACTTTTCTTCCTTGAGCCTCATC
Source organism: Ceratodon purpureus (assembly GCA_014871385.1). Classification (NCBI taxonomy): domain Eukaryota; kingdom Viridiplantae; phylum Streptophyta; class Bryopsida; order Pseudoditrichales; family Ditrichaceae; genus Ceratodon; species Ceratodon purpureus. Next base: position 15,053,476 of record CM026422.1, on the reverse strand, counting down.
TTTTTGCTCAAATTCCAAATTCTTTTTAAACTTCATATTTCTCACAATTCATTACTTTGTATAGTCTATGTTACAAAGAGTTTCACAAATTTCATTCTAATACTTTAATTCACTAATTTCAGTTCTATAAATTTGAAATCATACACTTCAACTAATTAATTATACTTACAATACTTTGAAGCCAATAATTAATTAGAGTATTTTACAATTTCAGACACACTAGTCTTTTGCTACTCTAATCCACATATTTTTCTTCTAATTTGCAGTCTGATTCATAATTTTTCATCAATGAAGTTCAAGCTTGAAATAGTTCAATCATCATAAGCTGAATTTCTTTAATCTTTGTGAATTCTGTATTTTTAATCAAATATGTATGACTTCAAATAGGTATTTGTTTTTTTTACAAACCAAATGTTTGAATGACATACTACCGTTGTATGATTCTACATACTTAATATTTATGGATTGCAATCAATTAGTCCTCTTGCTATTATTCTCAATACTTCTACAATTAAAAATCCAACTTCCTCATAAATATGGATTATAAAAGTATAAATAGAAATTAGCTTCAAATTTAGGATAGGAAGAAGAACTAGGCCCCGAAGGAGCCGACGTGAATATAGTGTTTGTTCATTCTATTCACTAATTTAATGACATAGGATAATGAATCTAGAACTACTCCCCCTTTTCGAAGGTAAAATTAGGATATGGCTTAATACATTTGTAGGTCACCTTAAATATGTGGAAATTCTATACAGGTTCTTCTCTAGTAAGAGTTACTAAAATTCAAGAATCAACATCCTAATCAAGGGCTACAATCTTCTTTAATGCCTTCTAGTTCTACCTTTCAATTTTCATAAACCTTTTAGCCATAAATGTTCACATTAGATCCGATAAGTCCTAGGCTTAAAGATTGATTTCCATTAAAAAGACAAAAACGCAAACAATAAAAATAAATATGCTTATATTATAATCATTCTAGAATAACACCAATAAAAACAATGTTGTTTATTTAAAGTATTCTACTATAAGGTACAATTTTGGAAATTATTGAAGTTATATGTTATGAAGATGATGAAGATCCTTGCGTCATTGAAAGTCCTCTTTCTTCTTTTTTACCACCATTCATTCTTCCAAAAACATTATTTCAAAAATTTTAATTATCTACATTCAATTTTTAAATTATTTTTTGTTATTTTTTATTTCAGATATATTGCTTTCTTGGTGTGTTTTTTATATTCCAATAATTTTTCATTATGATTTTTTAATTTTGTTCATTACTTAGCATTTGTAATAATTTTAGATTTATTTTTCAAAATATTTCTAATGGACAATTTTGTTTTCATATTTATTAATTGTGGTACATGCATTGGCTAAAGGATATATCAATATGACTAATTGTAAATATACTAGTGAGACCCGTGCCGTTGAGCACATTGACTGCACCTCGGTTTGTCTCCTCGACGGATTCCAAAGTGGAACCGTCGTGTGAGACAAACCATGCTCAATTGTAAGATATACATATATATATATATATATATATATATATATATATATATATATATATATATATATATATATATATATATATATATATATATATAAGTGATGACAATTGTAATATAAATATATTTTTTTGAAGAAAAACATAATGAAGCAAAATAAAGAGAAAAATTAAAAATTAAAAAACACAAATTAAAAAAATTTAAAAAATCCAAAGCCATAAAAACTAATTCAAGTTTCAAAAAAGTAATCTAAAATTGAATAATACCATATATAATATTAAAACCAATAAATGAATATTTTATATAAATAAATAAATAATTGAATTCAAATAAATATACACAAAAAATAATTAAACCAATTAAAATGTTAAGATATATAGAAATAAATAAATTATAGGAATTAGTACTTAACCCCTAAAGCATCAACTCAACAGTTTTGGTATGATTTAGGTCCTGGTCAAGCTCCCTATGAGTCAAATTTTACCGGATGTTGCTGTAAAGTTGGCACAGTATGGGAAATTGTCATATCTTTCTAACAAGACCAAATTTTACTTTCATCGGGCCCGTAGTTAAGAAATAATTTGTGTTAAAAGATCAAAATTCAATTCAAGGCAGCTCAGGCAGGTTTGTGGCCGATGGGAGTGGTGTACCAAAGCTGTGACAGTCTACAGTGACTTCCAAATGATCCTTTCTGAAATCGTTTCACAATTTTTTTTAAACTTGATTTTGAAAAATCCAACCATAGGATTCTGTTGAGAGCCATCCAATTAGGCTATATACCAAGTTTTGTAAATTTTGACGATACGGATCTTGAGATATATTCAGTCAAAGTTCCAAGTTTTATAAAAACTTTCAGGCAGATCAACAGTGATTGGGTCACCTTCATCACCCATTTTCCCTTCACCATTTTCTCCTCCTAAACCACAGTATATGCTGTAAAATTTATATCTATTTTGGATTTATTTATTTTTTGGATTTCTTTCCTCTACAATTTCTTTTCCATACAAATGCATGTATACACTGTTTCGATTTCAAAAAATAGATGATCTTCTCAGGCATTTGTAGTGTGGAAAAAGAGCCAGCGTATATGCATTTCATTTGACTCCCGTCACTGGAAATGTGGTTTTCCAAGGCTTCTGTGTGTTGTATTGTCTTCAATTTTTTTGAACATACTTCCAACTCACTTAAGAATCCAAAACTGAAGAGCCTCCAACCACACGATCTCAAATAATTGGCTGTTTCACTCTCCGAAGGGTGGCTGTCCCTGCCGAGCAATACCAAAAATAACTTTTCTCTCAAGTTCAAACCTTACGATCTTCCAAACGGTGAAGAGTTACAATCTAAAATTTTGTGTACACATACACGTTCAAGTTAGGTACTAGATTCTACGGTTAGATTCTTTAAAATACGTTCAAATTTGCATAATTCTACCTTGAACTAAAAGAGGGCAGAATTGAGGCAGAATTTGGGATTTTATGGCCAAAAACTTTAAGGGTTAGCCTTTAAAGGTCATCTCCAACCCAAGGGGCTGGGTTTCACAGAATCTTCTCTATAGCTCCTCATGTACTCAACTTTTCACTTTTTTTTTTTTATATCATTCTAATTACGTTCTTATGATGCATTCACAAAGTCAAATTTTACAATTCAATCTACAATTTATATAAGTGATTTGTGCTTAGAAAGGATTATGGTAGGTAGGTTGGGGTTGCACACAACCTTGTAGGAGGTTGCAAGCTCATCATCGATTGGTTCATTCATGATGCCCAAGTTCAAAAAATGCACTATCCATAATGCTCAAGTACAAAAGATGTTGTCATCCAATTTTGGTCTGCCTTCCAAGGATCCAAAATGACCTTTAAGAGTTAAAAGATAATAGTATTAGAGGTTGGAATGAGCTTTTGGTAACTTGGGTATGTTCCTATAATGTCAATTTTGAATGAGGCTTTTAGATTTTTTTTATGAATCTAGGAAATTGCGAGAGGTTTGTAGAAATATGGTTTTTTTTTTTTTTTTTTTTTTTTTAATTTTTTTTTTTTTTTTTTTTTTTTTTGAAATTTTAAATATTGGAAAGATCTTATACCGGTATTTAATTTAGAATTTATTTTCTAAATAAGGTTTTTATTACAATGATTCAGACAGAAGTTGCACTCTTCAATTATGTAGGCTTGCAAAATAAATTTGCACATTACTTGTAAAACTTTGCAAGCAATTACATAGTCACTTTATTATGGCATGATATGGTGAATAAGGTGTAAATTAGTGAAACCCACCCATCTCCCTTACACCTTACTTAAGGCTTACTACAAGCTTGAACTTTACTCTAACAAGTCACTAATTTATGACCATTTGATCTAGGTTAACCTTCATCTAAGGGTCAGTGATGATTGGACCAGCGAGGCTATTCCTGTCCATATAACAAACAAGTGAATCTCTAGAAACTTCTTTGAGGGTATAAAACCATGGGAGTTTCTTGGCCATATGCATCTGTTTACTTGTCTGCTTTGAAAGTAATTCTAGTTTGCTACATGTGTGTGAGAGATTTTTAGAGCTTGTGAAGTTTTGGTTTATGGTGGTGTGGAGCTGAAGCAAAGTGCAACATGAGTGAGTCTGGTGGAACTACTAGTCAGGTCCTCTAATTTATGTTTGCAATTAGACTCTTTCATCTCTCCCTTTGATTTGTATGTTTGGTGTAGGGTTTGATTTTTCTTGTGACTGCAATAACAAGCTGTAGAGGGCTGTTGACACGTTGTCTACAAACATAATCCTAACTGTGGTTTTGGTTGTGTTTATGGGGACAGGTGAGGTCCTTTACATTTGGATTTTTCTTACTTTACTACACCAACATTTAAGGGATGAAAAGATTTCTGGAGACTCAAACTATTTTGTGTTTGATCTTGTATTGTCAGTTTTGAGACAAACTTTTCTTTATTATTTAGATTGTTTTGTCATACACTACTATATTGTAAGTAGTGTGTTGATTGAGAATTTTCTGGTGAAAAGCACTATGTGTCTATACTGGTAATTTGGAATGACAAGAGAGTGTACAAATTTGTTTAGGTTTGAATTGAGAATGGGCTGATTGAGAATGAAATTTGGTGAGGAAGGTGATCAATAAAAGCTGCCCTGGAAAGGAATGTCCCTCCTACCCACCCTTAGAGGTAGGGAAGTTTTTATTTACACTAGACATTGAAATTTAAAATGATCTAAGAGAGTTCATCTACTTCTTAGACAGCTCCAAATTGTTTCCTACAACCAAATTGTTTCCTACAACCAAATTGTTTCCTCCAACCAAATTGTTTCCTACAACTGTCACAAATGTTATCTTCTGAGCGTAGAGTAGTGAGTGGTGAGCAATGAGTGGTGAGCTGAAAATTTTAACTTACATGTTACTTTGTTGATATTGAAATGTATGAATAGTACAAATGATCGTGGATAAATTGGCTCGTCATTTATTAAATGTCAAGCAATTTCATAAAGGATTTAAAAACGCCTTAAAGAAGTGAAAAGCTGTCGGGACTACCAGAATAAGTAAATATCAAACATGCTAAAATGAACCAATGTCAATTTTGCCTAAAACTTGAACTAAATGAAAGCACACTACACAAGGTATATTAAACCCTAAAGGACCATTGTCCTAGAATGGGCTTTTTAAAATTTCGGGCAAGCACATGTGATCTCAATTTTAGATATTTGTTGTTGAATTTTTAGTGAATGTAGGCCATTACAAGAACTGTGAGGGAATCTAATTTTTTTTCAATTGAACATTTATAAAAATAGTTATGGTACCCGAAGTGGAAATAGCTGCTCGATGAGCAATTTGGGCAGCCATGCTAAATACATTTGTTACCTCTGAGATTACTTCTATAAATACTTCATGATGTCATCTTGGAGATTTCTAAATAAAAAACTTCTTTCACTTCAAAGGGTTCTCTCCACAAAATATCAAATTTTTTTCACCATTTTGGAGAAGTATATTTCATTAAAATATCTCTGCAGAGTTTTGATTATGTGCAAATAACATTAATCCATGCGTAAAGGAGAATAAGAAGTCTTTTGAAGTACGATGGTCCCATGTGTTTCCATGACATGGCTTGTGAAGACAAGTATCAACTTAACCATTAAGTAGATCTTGGCCCTAAATGAGGCTGGTTTTCAACTGCAACACTGTGGCGCCTTATCTCTAGGCCAACAATTCCAAATTGCAGCAAATATACCACTTCCAAAAGCTCATTTCTTACTCTGGTAAATTTAGATTCACATCCTAGGTACTACTTGCAATGGTTTTGCCATCAAAAGGAGCTCAGAGGCACCCACTCTTGAGCACGGCAATTAATAGACTTATAGACAATTGCTACGTAATTAGTGTTACATCTGATCATAGATGTGTTATTTCCATGGATAGCGGAAATGAGAACTTAAGGTGTAATGCACTACTATCTCCAACCAAGATGTCCCTGCCAAGACTTCATGAAGATGACATCAAAAACTCTAGGAAAGAAAGGACAATGAAAGTACTATAAACATGTGTACTACATTATTCAATATTTTTGCAAGATTGATTTTAAAGTGGATACTTTCATGCATGCACCAAGCTTCAGTTATAACGAGGTTATGAAAGTTATAGAACTTGCTAAAGTTGCAGAACCAAATGAGTAGTTTCAATATAGCTCAGGGCAAGCCAGGACAATATATTTATCTACATGTTTCCATTAAAATCTAGCGGAAATGTTTAGAATTTGATTTTGAATTGCCTTTGAAGTTTGAACCGGCATTATAAGAATAAAATTTCCTTCATGGCTATTTTAATATATCATTTTAATTGTGAATTATTTATCATGGAAAATTCTTTATTGTTGATAAATGTTCTCCTAGACGAATAACAGAGGAATATGCTCCTTTCAAATCCAAAAACCTCTCCGTTTTGGTTGATAACCATATTCTTCTCAGTTTCAAATTCTGTCAATTTCTCACCGTTTTCTTTCAAACTCATTGAATTTTTGACTTTTTCACCATCTTCACCACTTGGATCTGAGAGACAATTTTTGTAACAAATTTTTAATCTTCTAAATAAATAAGTTCTCTTCCTTTTTGTAATTTACATTTTTCCTCAATTTCTTGGCACACATGTTTTTAAAATAATCTGCTAAATTGTACCTATGAAATTTCAACGGTAATAGGTATCATATACAATTTAGTTATCCTATCAACATCAATGTACTTTAAGTCCATTTTTAAACAAATTTGATCATTTTTTTTAATGGAAAGAAAAAAGGTTAAATTTTTATATCAATCTTTTACTCACAACTCATAGATATTGTTGTAACTTGTTGCTACAAACCTCTACTACCTTTGAAATTTTTTATACAAGTAATTAACATGGTTGCCTTTGAAATTATCAAATCAATTTAAGGCTAAGATGGAGAAAATTTATTTGATTAAGATCCAAAGTTTTATCATCCTTTTTGATTAGGATGTAATAAAGACTTTTTCTTTATCACATTGAAAGACTAGTAAAGAATGTGTTCTTTTCTTCCTTTCTTTTTTCTTACTTTAGGAATAGTTATAAGACTTTATTTGATGACTATATGGATTCAAATTCTATAAGAAATTGATTCAACAAAAAATAAAATGTTTGAACTTCCTAAATTGATTTTTTTTTCCACATAATTGGAATATACTACTTCTTGCATGGGGGAGAGCACAATAAAGTGGACCATAAAGTGCAAAATGTGACCACTAAGAAGTGAACAATAAAGTGGACCATAAAGTGCAAAATGTAACCACTAAAAAGTGAATATGAAGTGTGCTGTTTTTAAGGCTCAAAGCTGATTTTGAGCATTTTGGTGTAGTTTTTGAGCATTTTAGTCACTTTCTAGGGTGTCATTAGGTATCTTACACGCATCCAAAGTCTTAATTTCTTCATTTGGTGCCCTCTATTGTCTTTAAAAGATGTTTTTTTCAATTTAAAAAACAATGTTCGGTGAAAAAAAAACGCACAAAAAGTACCGCGGAAGTGACCCTCTTAAAAAACATCCTTGCGATACTTTTGGAACCCTAAACCAATTAATGAGTATATGAATTGACTATTTTAGAATACCTCTTAAACATACAGAAGGCACTGCAAAATTAAAAGTGATTTTGGACAAAACCCTAAACCGTTATATTCACTTTTCTGAATGACTGCATTCACTTTGCCTGACTTCGACGTCTCCGTTTTCCATTGTAAACTCAATATCATTTCCCGCAACTTTGGGAAGTTGAAGAAGATCAAGTCTACTTTCTGTATTCCAAACTTAATTTTGCATCCACAAAATGTAGATCGCACTTTCTCTTGTGTTTATGGAAGGGGCTGAAATTGGACAAAACATAAGCACTTTTTTGGTCCACTTTATTGTGCTTCCCCCCGCATGCTTATCTTGAAATTTCAATGAAATAAAATTACGTGTTTTCAAATATCACATTAAAAAAAAAATTTCATTCTGTGCTCTAAAAGACTAAATGGCTCCTCAGACATTAATAAAATGAAGAACTTAATTTAATGAAGGCTAAATTACAACAAACCAACCTATGTTCATGTATTTAAGAAATTAGTCCAATCTATGATTTTAAGTTAGAATAACTACTATATCACCAGCAGGTTTGCCACATGGCAAACAAATACTTGATTTAAAAATACAATAAAATAAAAATTGCTTCTCAATAAACTAAATGTCTCAAATTTTGTTTTATTAGCAAACAATCATAAAAACATCCCTCAAATGGCTTACACATAACAATTTAAGGTGGCTTGTAGACTTTTATTATAATTGTTGCATGAGATATGCACAAATCCGAAACTCTAACCCGAACACCGTGAACATAGTCATGGCGTCGCATTTCATCATTACGTCTCCAAACGCAGAGCTTCCACACGAAGAAAACAAGCTAAGAACTTAGAAGCAACACCTCATGGCTCAACTGAGTCCCACAGCTATAAACCCTCGGATACTCTACATACCAAACAAACACGCTTATAGATTACACCGCCAGCGACCGCGATGAGGTCACGGCGGGCAGTGAGTACTTATTGTGAAAAATCCAGCCCTCCCGATTTCGTTCAGGACGAGCCTGGCCTCTCCCGCTCGCCACCTCGTCGTCCACGTTATAGTCCTCCAACTCCGGGCAGTCTTTTCAGTACGCCTTGACCGGGACGCAGCAGTTCTTGGTCTTGTCGAACTTGGTGCCCTTCTTGCACTGCTGCCCGCACTTGCCACCGCTGCACCCGTACCCAACACCAGATCACTCACATTAGTTAATCACAAGTCCTATAAGTCACACCGCCACCATACTGATTGCAGCCGAACCACAATCTGAAACTGGGATGCAGCAAGTCCTGCATTATTGTCTAGCACACAAGCTATATTGAGAGGCAGACGTGCACGAAGCGCTGCACCATCTAGCGAGCTGCTACCTCCGGGCCATGGCCAGCTCCTTGCGAGCTGCGCCAAAACCCTGAGCCTAAAATATTACGAGACACGCATGATCAGTGGAGGCGCAATTCTGCTGCCGTGGGTGACTGCGTTACCTGCAGGTGGCCTCGCCGCCCTTGAGCGTGACCTTGCACTTGTTGTAGCAGCTGCCGCAGTTGGCGGTGTCCTTGCCCAGGTCCTTCTCGCACCCGTTGCTCCACATGTTCTTGTCGCAGTTGCCCCACCCGGCCTTGCACACGGGCTCCTGGCACTTGCCGCCGCTGCACTTGGTGACTGCGTACGGAACCTGCTTGCAGCACTTGCCGCACGCGCCGCAGTTGGTGGCGTCCTTGCCGGTGTCTGTCTCGCAGCCATTGTTCATGTTCTTGTCGCAGTCGGCCCACCCGGGCTTGCAGCTGTAGACGCACTTGCCGTCGGCGCACTTCTTGGTGGTGTAGGGGAGGTCCTTGCACTGCTTCTTGCAGTCGCCGCAGTTGTTGACGTCGTTCTTGATGCAGGTCTCGCAGCCGGGCTTGTAGGGGTCACAGTTCTTGAACCCGGAAGGGCACCCCCACGCATCGGCGCTGCCTGCATCCAGTACATTGAAACACTGGGATCAGCATTTGTGAATTGTCAAATAATTATGAACAAAATATGGAGGGTAGTACCATATTGTCCATGCAGCTCGTTATATTCAGTCATACAGAAACATTTACTACATTACCGGGTGATTGACACGTAACGAACTTACTGTTCGTTCAGGTAGTTCGATCACGCGTACATAAAGAACATGACGGAGAACATATCTAGATCAAATGCGCAGAGCATGTACATTCAGGATGTTGAAAGGCATATAGCCAGTAGACACTCTAATAGATCCATACTACTGAAGACGAACGGGAGAATGGAGATGGGTCGATACCGATGAAGAGCACCACCAGGGTGGCAGTGACGAGGATAGCTGCATGTCGCAACTGCTGAGAGGTCGCCATCGCTGTGCTAGCTGCAGGATACGGAGAAGCTGGGGAAATGAGACTGAAGAAGGAGGATCGAACGCCAGCAGGCTGCAGGGATGAGGATGCAATGAATGACTGGCATGAAGCAGAGTCCTCCAGACCTTTATATAGCGATGCAGGGGTCTGTTAGAAGGGTGCTCTTCAGCAAAGTCCTAGTTTACGGGTGCGTTAAAGTCGAGCATGTAAGCATAATGGTAAAGGAATCATAATTTCTATTTTCAAGTCGTGAACTTGAATTTTACTGGGGTTAGTTTAAACATACTATCGAAGTCAAAGTTCAACGGAAGGTGAATTGAATCATATGGTAGAACCGGGAGTACCACTTCATAAAGCGTAGGTATCTCATCTTATTTTTCTCATTGAATTCTGAAAACCCCCCTGGAAGTTAATTTAGTACTACACATAATATTGTTCGTGCCTTTTACCACTCTGACTAAGAGTTAAGCATTCTTTACCTACATTGAAACATGACATTGAGTACATTTTCGATGACTTGAGTCATGGGCTTCATTACTACCGGTTCAAGTGGACTTTGTCCAGCCGGTCGAATAGATCCTCGACTGTTTGGTATCTTAAAAATTGTTGAAACATCAGCAACTGATCTTTGGAGAGTTATTTACATTTGTTTATAAAACCTCTGCCATTTTTCCCGGGGTCATGTCCCTGTGGCTTTGTAATCTATTTCTGCAATGGAAATCCTTTGCGTCATAATTTATTTTTAAAAATAAAAATAAAAAATAAAAAAATTAAAAATTAAAAAACAAAAAAAAAAAAACCTATGCCAGGTTTGTTTTGTGAAGTGCGACAGATGTTCATTTGGATATCATTGTCTTTTCCGCGAGCAGCTTTAGCATCCAAATACAGGCACGGATCTCCGCGTATTCCAGCTTCTAGTGCCCATGTTGTCGTACACCTACTCGAGTCAACCCAGATTTTGAGAGTCGAGTATGATCGTTTCAAGAACAGTGGCAAATTGGTCAACGCTGTAACCATGTAACCCAGAAATCTCGTCCTCTTGAGAAATTTAGACGTTGCAGGATTGTAGTTTTGAAGAATTTTCTTTATGAAGTTAAGTGTCACACCCTTGTTACAGCGCTATGTCGATCACCATAGCCAGGTCTCAAGTCTGGCACAGCCCCAGCCATATCCACATCTAACTTCTGAATCTATGATCAATTGGTGAAATCGATATATTTTTAGGCACAAGGCATGCAGTGGAATTGGCAAAGCATGCACCTGAATGCTCACATTGCACCGGCTCATGCCCAGTGGAACTCGTCAACCAGGACCTCTTGACTTTTCGAAGCAGAGTTCTCCTAAATGTCAACGCAGTCTTTGGAAATGTCAGTAAGATTGTAACTTTGAATTACTCTCTCCTCAATCATTATACCCAAATTGAGTCACTGGTTGATAAGATCCACGTCAGGCACCACAGGTGCATTACTGAAGTTATAAATTTCAATGGTCGACGTAGGATAAAGCCCGTGCTGAACAACACATGCTCAGTCACCACATCCTCAGTTAACACATGCTCAGATAGCATGAAGGTACTGGAATCATTCCATTTTTCAGTTGTGAACTTGAATTTTACTGGGGTTGGTTTCAAGTTCCAACATACTGTGTACGTAAGATGAAGTGAAACTTGAACTAAACGGGTTGAGCCAGTTTACCAGAGAAACCCCATGTTTACTTTAAATCTAAATCTTGGACTAAGACTTGTAGTCATTGAATTACATAGAGTTTTCCTACCTTGTAGCTTTCAGATTGGGAGTAAAGATACAGTGACCTACGACCATGGTCCATGGGGAATATCGAAGATGGGGATAGGGATAAGTCCATCACTCCCCTTAAAGAGCAAGTTGTTCAGCCGGTCGGATCGTTGATCCTCGACTGTTGGGAACCCTAAGATTTGTCGAAACGTCAGCAATTCTTTGGAGGCGTGTCTGCATTATTGGTTATACCTCTGCCAGGATTGTCTTGTGAAGTCAGAGATGTGCATATGGATATCAACTGTGTCTTTTCCGAGATCAGCTTTAGCATCCCTAAACGGGCACGGATCTCCGCGTATTCCAGCGTCTAGTGCCCATGATGTCATGCAAGTTGTAGTACACCTACTCCAGTCAACCCAGATTTAGAGAGTCAAATAAGATCGTTTCAAAAAACCGTAGCAAAAACGTCAACGCTGTAGCCTTGTGCACGCCGGCAAGCTGTACCGCTAACGAAGATCAGATGTTGTGCGTAGGCTCGCAAGTGCGCGGAATATCCTGAGTCTATGAAGTACTGAAGTGTCACAAAATATGTCAGAGCTCTCTATGGATAAACATTTTCTGGCTTAAGCATCCAAAGGCAGGCACTGATTTATGAATTCTGCATCTCCTGGTGCCCATACGTGGCGGTCGTCAACGCCACACCTCACTGGACACCATCCCACAATTCCAGAGTCCAGTTCATTATCGTCTAGAAATGTTAACAGAAACGTCAAGTTCGCATACAGCTGGCGGGCAGTCGCAACTAGGCTAGAACCAGATCATGTTGCTTGAACCGGCATGCATGCGGTAGATAGCAAGTCTGGATCTCCATTTCTTGAATGTGAAATTCTTGTTGCCCAGCGCAAGACTGAGAAAATCCTTATCAGCACTCACGTCCAAGATAACTGTTTGGACTGTTCTGCGCATTGTCGGTTCCTCGGTTCGCAAAAAGCACCAATTCTTCTGTCGTTGTCCGGTAGCGAGTCACTGATTCAAGCCATGCCGCAAATGGATTGAATCGAAATCTCGTGCCTCGGCATTCAGATCGCCCATACCTAAAGGTCGATCTGGGCCATGCATGCATGCAAAGTCAAGCAGCTCGACAGAGTCAGCTCAGATTCAGCTCGATTTACTTGACTGACGAAATCGCAGTTCACATACCCGCTTCGTTATTAGTGAATTTGGCATGCAAAGACCTTAATATGTAATGCCCACAATGTGAGGAATCTCCAATCCAAAATGAGAGTAGCGGAACCTAGAGCTCAAGAACTACTGGCTACTGATTGCTCTGCAGCAATCTCCACTTGAGGTAAACTGTGAAGGACCGATTTAGTTCCAGTACCGATCCTGAAGGACCTCAGTGTTTGATCAGGTAAGGTAACTCACAGTTCACGGGACTGTGCATAATTCCGTCTATCCACCGAGCATCCGGGACTCTCTAGATGTGTCCACTCTCAAGATACACATGTGCGTTGTACTACACTTGAATCCGATGTGGCATGTCAGGTCAATGCAAATAATGAGTCTAATTTTAGTGCCGTTTTGTCCATTGCGATCGGCTGACATCCAAATTTCTCGTCACCTCGTTGACAACGATGTCGTGACCACCTGATCGGAGCGAGCCTGGTCAAATTGTCAAGCAAGTCAACAGCTATTAATACATTGCCTGGTCAATAAAATTGACATTCAGGTATAGCTCCTGTTATCGCAGCCCCTGGAAACCAGCGTGGATTGATGTATGTAACTCCAGGAATTCCTTCATATGTATGGAACAGAAATACATGTGACGTAGAAAGTTTGGGACTGCGCATTTCTATTTCTATCCAGGGCAGGTAGACTCGTCCTCAAGCAAGTTTTCACATTTGAGTGCCGCATTACTGTCCTGTTGCTGGCTGGTCGATGTCAGAGTGGGGTTGACCAGGCATGTCAATCTAGCACTTTCGCCAGCCACTGCACTGCTGATCAGGTTTGTAAATGAAAGCACTCGGGCCCGGCACAAAGCTCATTTCCAACGCAGGGCATTACGATTTAAATGTCAGTTTTCCTGCCCTTGTCATGCAACCGTTGAAATCCGAAGCCCCAGAGAATCGACTCAAGAGGGCTGGTCACCACGTCAATAAATCTGCCAGCGGCGCTTTCACTGGTGCAAAATAGACCCAAGTTGCAGTCAACGCGTCATGGAATTGATAGAAAGCGAAAAAAAATTCACTCGCAGGCCTGCAAAGGCGAAGTTCAGACATTACATACATGATGTCCAGCATTTGCACACACTCCAATATACTCCCAAGACTCCATTGACTTGAGTAACCATGATGGGAACAAGCAATTGCAACAGGGATGCCCTGCTGAGCTAAATCTTTCCTGCTCTTTGTCACCCACCAAGAGTCAAGACGGCCCTCGAAATCAAACATCCATAGGCCTTTTGTCTATTGGCTACAGACCATCCCGTGATCCAAGCATAGAATCCTCTTCCCCTAGGACTCTGAAGAACCCATCAATCAAAGAGCCACTTTCTGGGCCAGCTCAATTAAGTCGGGTCAAGTTAAGGTGAAAATAGAACTCAAGGTCCTGGATTCCAGACCGAGGCCGGATAACGCCTTCCAAAACGGTTACTCCTCATCCGAGAACGTTATCGTGCTCTCTAAATTTACAACGGATAACTTGACCCAAGTAAGTGCCACTGTATGAAATGCTCCAAACATTCTCAAAGGGCTTCGTATCACCTCGATAGTATATAAGGGCCACTCCACTTCACCTCTTATCATCGTACTGCCCTCCTCGCTCCAGTCTACTCGTGCTAGTATTCCTCCAACCTTCCTCCTCCTGCCTTCGACTTCATCGCACCAGTCCAAACACATCCTGCACCTCTCTCCGAGATGTCGACCTCCCAGCAATGGCGACATGCGGGCCTCATGGTGGCAGTCGCGATGGTTGTGCTCTTCATAGGTAATTGTTTCTCTCCATCCGTGTCAAACAAAGTCTCTAGTTCCAGTTCGACCATGATTTCATAGCGTACGTCAAGGCTGCTGTCAATGTCATCAATGGTATGTAGCATGTGATAACGTAATCGATCCAGCTATAACTGCATCCCCCTAGACTATCAAACGCCTGATACTTGCATGGCAGGCGATCTCGATAATTGCAATTGCATGGTCGCAGAAAATCTAATGCATGTGACAATGTACGTGATGCAGGCAGCGCCGATGCGTGGGGGTGCCCTTCCGGGTTCAAGAACTGTGACCCCTACAAGCCCGGCTGCGAGACCTGCATCAAGAACGACGTCAACAACTGCGGCGACTGCAAGAAGCAGTGCAAGGACCTCCCCTACACCACCAAGAAGTGCGCCGACGGCAAGTGCGTCTACAGCTGCAAGCCCGGGTGGGCCGACTGCGACAAGAACATGAACAACGGCTGCGAGACAGACACCGGCAAGGACGCCACCAACTGCGGCGCGTGCGGCAAGTGCTGCAAGCAGGTTCCGTACGCAGTCACCAAGTGCAGCGGCGGCAAGTGCCAGGAGCCCGTGTGCAAGGCCGGGTGGGGCAACTGCGACAAGAACATGTGGAGCAACGGGTGCGAGAAGGACCTGGGCAAGGACACCGCCAACTGCGGCAGCTGCTACAACAAGTGCAAGGTCACGCTCAAGGGCGGCGAGGCCACCTGCAGGTAACGGAGTCACCCATCGCAGCAGTATTGGGCCTCCACTGATCATGCGTGTCTCGTAATATTTTAGGCTCAGGGATATGCAGCTTGCAAGGAGCTGGCCATGGCCCGGAGGTAGCAGCTCGCTAGATGGTGCAGCGCTTCGTGCACGTCTGCCTCTCAATGTAGCTTGTGTGCTAGACCTTTGTGGGACTTGCTGCATCCCAGTTTCAGATTGTTGTTCGGCTGCAATCTTTATGGTGGCGCTGTGGCATCATCATGCTGTGATTGACTAGTGAGAGTGGATTGGTGTTGGGTATGGGTGCAGCGGTGGCAAGTGCGGGCAGCAGTGCAAGAAGGGCACCAAGTTCGACAAGACCAAGAACTGCTGCGTCCCGGTCAAGGCGTACTGAAAAGACTGCCCGGAGTTGGAGGACTATAACGTGGACGACGAGGTGGCGAGCGGGAGAGGCCAGGCTCGTCCTGAACGAAATCGGGAGGGCTGGATTTTTCACAATAAAGTACTCACTGCCCGCCGTGACCTCATCGCGGTCGCTGGCGGTGTAATCTATAAGCGTGTTTGTTTGGTATGTAGAGTATCCGTGGGTTTATAGCTGTGGGACTCAGTTGAGCCATGAGGTGTTGCTTCTAAGTTCTTAGCTTGTTTTCTTGGTGTGGAAGCTCTGCGTTTGGAGACGTAATGATGAAATGCGACGCCATGACTATGTTCACGGTGTTCGGGTTAGAGTTTCGGATTTGTGCATATCTCATGCAACAATAATAAAAGTCTACAAGCCAGCTATTTGCTCATGAGATCAGTGGTGTTCTTTCTGATCGATGTGCCGTACCCACATTCTGTACTACCTATTTTCGGACTTTCCAGAGCTAGAGCTCCTAAATTTTTGGAGTTTTGTTTCATTGTATCATTATTTGTCACTTAAAAAGTTAGAAGACATGGATGAATTTGGGTAGATCTTTATAATTATTATGCAATAACTTGATGATCTATTATGTCAAAAAAGAAGTAATTATGTTATTGCTTCATCGTTGTAAAATTATTTACTTACAGTTCAAAGGTTACCAAGTTCTTCTTTATTAGATATGAAGAAACCATCATGCTCTTATTTGTTACAAAGTGTTAAGAGTTAACAAATAAGATGGCATGTAAGTCAATTACTACATGCATGTGCAATTAGTCTATTGTCAAAGTGCATTCTTGCATTGACTATACTTGCAAATTTCCAATACTTTATAATCTACTCATTCAGTTTAAATTGGGCTAATCCCTTAATCAGACACAAATTAGCATGTTTAATGTAGGTTGAGTCCTCATTGTAAGTTACTCTTGTGTGACTGGAGCTGACCTGTATCTAACAAACTATATCCTTAAGTTGTGTTTAGTTTTCCGTTGACTTTGGTACTTTGATCCGTACTTTGTTACGTCTGTTTTTCTCTTTTTTATAAATTATCTTCCAGGATGACCTGGACTACGAGTGTGGAAGGTTGGGTCTTGGAATCAATCCAAGGTGAAAGAGATAACATTTAGAACGAAACTAACAGTACAACTCATTTGAAATGGAATCATTGTCCGAAAGTGCATATTCTCAAAAACTCATCATAAGCTGTTCCCGTATCATTTGGGAGGTATGCACCACCAACCTTGTTTCATGAGCTGTATTTCAAATTCTAAAATATACAATTCTAAACATGTGTTACACGTATGACAGAGGTCCTGACCGGAACCTGCCAAGGGGGCTCTTGTTTGTCGACGGTGTTGGTTCTTGAGGGCCACGTCCTTCAGCAAAGGACACCTTCCGGCTGTAATCCAATGGACCCGAAAAGCGGTTTGCTTTCCTACGTGGCTTACCATCTGCACCCAACTCACCCGATGGTTCAACCTCGGGCCGCTTATGCTGACCAGCAAACTTGATGGGACCTGAAAAAATGGAGCCTCTCGAGGTTTGTTGTGGATGATGGTGTGTTGATTCACTTGGCTCCCCAGATGTGTCACCCGGTCCCTTCATTAGGCCGCCATTGCCGAGTGCTGAACCAGAATACTGTCGTGTAGAAGGATGAACATGGACAAGGCTTGGAACAGAACTCTCATAATACATTTGATAGATTGAGCGCATGATTGTGTGAGGGACATAACTTTCTAGTGTGCTTCGGGGTAAGTAAGCTGTCAACTCACAAAGCTGGTCAAGAAATATCAGCTTTGCGACCAGTGGACTCCTACAGTAGAACAACCAAAAAGATGATATTAGAATGCATTACAATGAAAATCCTTACCCAACTAATATTTTTAAGAAACTATCAAAGCGTCTTCAGGCAGATATTTTAAAACTTGAATTAATCTTTCTATGCACCACCTTCTTTAGAAAGTGAGAAAGTGCATTTGAACACTTTTAGAACTGTGCTTAAAAAAAACTTTGTGAAACACCAAAACCTAGTAATTAAACAGAGCAGAACAAAACGGAGTAATTGAAGATGTAGATAACTTTGACGAAAAGTCAGTGAGCAATACCTGTGCGAGTCATCCCAGGCTTCGAGCACCGTGGCAACCGCGCACTGCAAAAAAGTCTTCATGGAGGCCTTGATACTTATGTCCACATCTGATCGACTTTCTGCAGTTTGAATTGTCCCATCTTCTTGCATACTTCTACTCCCTGGATCTAACGTTTGCCGGTTCTGTTCTCTTCGCTCTGACCGCACCCATTCGTTGGCAACCATCATAGCATTTATGCATCTGTTGTCAAACTCACAAGACTCAATGACATTGTTATGCAGAAGTATTATAAATCTAGTTTTTATTTTATTTTATTTTCATGAAACAGAAGACAAGATATTTGAGACAGAAACTATGCACAGAGTTTCTCTGGTTCAGAAAGCAGACCTGGACAAGCAATGAACGTTTGATGTGAATCCGCCAGTGAGGATGCTGAAGGTGGTGGAGTTCCAAACATTTGAAGTCATGCATGCAACGAAGAGAAATGGGAGAAGTCCCCAGGTCGAATCACCAGATCCATCCATAGTGCTCAGAATGCTATGAACCATCACGGCATCACCCTCTTCAAGCTCGATGGCACCCACACGACTGGCTACGTTTTTCAGTCTCAACAGATTAGGTTTCTCAGGAATATTTGCAGGAGCATGTTTGCAGAAGTCTGTCAAGAGGGAAAAGAGGAGTGGGGTGTTGGTCCTGAGCACTTGAGCAGTGGCTTCCGCAAGAAGAGATCGCATGCTCAGAATATGACCTACCCGCAAAGTGTTGGACATAAGTGTCTCCAACTCAACTAACTGGTTCAACATGTTCTCACGGTGACCTTTACTGTGTAAATTACCAGCTAATGATTCCAGGACCTCCTTATTTGTACGCAAAAAGGTGTCAAGGGTATCTACAAGAGCTGTCAGCTGCGTAAACATGCTATCGCAGAGCTTGTCAACGCCATACGGACCAAAGATACGCACAAAGGCCTTCAGCTCTGCCAAATCTGCCACCGACTCCGCAGCGACTCGTCCAATTGGTCTGGTGCTCTTGAAACATTTATCCAAAGCAGAAAATACAACGCCAGAGGATTTTGCGTCACGCAGAAGATTTTCAACATACCAATCTGTAATTGTGCATACCGCCTCACCACCAGCCCCAACTTCTCGATCGTCAGGGTGCAGATCTTGCATATGTCGTGCAAAAGACTCGGTCAAAAGAACTTCTCTAACACCCCGTGTAAGATCCAGTTGCACATGCTGTTCCACAAGATGCACAATGCTCATATGTCGCTGCAGCCGTGCTTCCACTACAGACGGCCGTTGAAGCTCACCATCCACCATGATTATACTTGTTAGCCGTGTGCGGAAATTTCTTATTACTCGGTCCCTTAAGTACTCCCGTGGCACAAACATGTGGTTAAGGACCCGCAAGGGCTCCATCTCATTAAGCACTGAACACAGGCTGGTAAGTCTCTGAACAGCTGCCTCCAACATCTTAATAGAACCCCTGTGGACTGGTTCGCTCTCTAAACCAGGCAAAGGAAAATCCAGCATCCCATTAGCATTCTTGAGGCCATTAATGCCAGCTCGGGATAATTGGTTGAGACGTAAGGCAGCTTGCTCCAAAAGAAGCTTATTATCAAGAGAACCATAACCTCCTTCGGAATCTAAAATGTTGATGAGACCCTCCAATCCACCCATGACTGAATCAAGGATAGATTCTGCATATGAAACTGCGTCGCGAGCAAACTTTGGCACCTCATCGGGAACATTTGGATGCGCGTTGTCTGGGAATGAGCATGCGAGACTAAGCCAAGCACAGCAGTGCTGAGGTCGACCTTCAGGTCCAAACATTGTATGTCGAAAAACCGCTGTGACATCAGGCCGATAGAAATACAGAACTTTAAGGGATGTATGTTGCAAAATCTGCTTCTCCATTTCGTCCACACTCCTCGACCACATATATGCAAGGTTACCTTCGGAAACAATACTATCATTCCCTGTAGATACAGTTGCTTTGTCTAAGTGCCGAATATTTATTGGAGACCTTGAGGAAGATACCAGCATAATTAGACGCAGCCAGTCCCTGCGGAATGCAGAGAGATCGAGCGAGGTAGGAACAACTTTGTCGTTCTGAAGCTTAGGAAGTTGGTCCAGGCTTTCCAGAGCAGAACTGAACAGCTCACGCAGCTCTGGGTCTATATCAAGAGCTACCATTCCCGGCCCAACCAAGAGAATCTGCATTCTTTGAACTGCAGCTGACAAGTAGCCCATTGCAAATGCTCTGCAAGCTGCAAAAAGCATCAACAACCATAGTAATAAGTAATTTCATCCAACACTTTTTTACACGCCAACTTCCACTGAACTCACTAACTAGGTACTTGAAGAGAGCTGAAAATGAAAGCTATCATAAGAAAGGTGGAAGCAGTATGCCTTTTGCGAAAGCTAAAAGCTGCTGGATACGATTTTATACCTGGAGTGTACTTGCGAATGAGACTGATGAGACGATCCATACCATCAAGGAGAAACCCAATTGTAGGATCTTCCATATCCTGCACCAGCCAATCAGTAAAGCTTGTAGATTAGAGAATACTAATCCAGAGAGAACGAGTGTGACAAGGTGCAATAGACCCGAGCAATTCAAGCCTAGACTTAAAGACCCCATGCCAAGATAGAAAGGATACAATGCAGGAGTTTGTAAGAATGGGCACCATTTCTATAGGCATCACTCGAGCGCCCTTAGTTTTTCCCACCGTCACTCCAACGTGGCTAAAAAACCATAGAATCTCGGCACGAATCATTACCAAAGCAGCAAACACCATCTGCACTCGAACAATTACGATGTGTCGGCGGAGTTCGGTTTTAGAAATAGTCTCAATAATGAAATACTGAAACTAGGAAACAAATTGAGAAAACCAAACTGATCAAAAAAGAATAGAAGGGAATATCGTATGGTAGATGCTTGAGATGTTTTTAGATAGAAACATGATGCTACAGTGGCATATGCATAAGCGTTAACCACGCTACTTTAAAACCAACTCAGACTTGGACACTCTTATACAAATATCAGACATCATCATACATGTTGAATGGTTTCTACCAGGGCATAAATATTTAAACAGCTCAAAACTACCGTTTATGCAACATTTAAAAAAACGGAGGGTCATATGCACCTGCAAATTGGGTGCAAGGAGGGTGGGTTGATCTGAGAAAAACAATAGCATACGGCCAATCTCCTGCTTCAATAATAGTCGGTGCTCCTTGTGAGCCGCATCTGCATTGTTGATAGCAGTGTCTTGGGCATCGCTGAGACAACAACCCAATGGCATGGTTCTTTCATATAGAAGTAACATGACACTGAAGTAATCTTCTAAAGACTGCCTACGGAAGGCTATGAAAGCAAGTTCAGGTTGCCTGGTGGGTGTTATACAATGAGGGAGATGGTCCTTAACAAGGTTAATCAAAGTCAAATGTAGCAAGTGCATGAATCTCTATTCCAACAGGATTCAAACAGTGAGATGATTCATGAGTTTACTCCGTACACTCACCAGATTTGCTTCTCGACCTGCTTGGCCAGATTGTATTCCGCATCAGCATCACGACCCTTGGATCGTCCTGCCTTTGCAAGCTTTTTCGACTCAGCTATCCTCGGTAGTACATACTGCTGATACTCCTCATGCAAAAGAATATACTGCAATTGTCCAAGTTAAACGCCTGTTAGTCATCCTCCATGTTCGCAATAGCCTTCTAGGACCCACACTAAAGACTAGTTCTTGAAGATGAATAATTTAGCGACAGAGTGACTAACTGTACGTAGATAAATATGTTTCTTAAACGTAAATGCGCATATAAGAATTTTTACAAGAGTCTATTCGTCTGTATCTACATAAAAATATTCGCAATGATCACCTCATCTCGAAAAAGTGGCAGAATAAGAGACTCTTTGAGCAACACCTGAAACACGATCAAAATGCCGACGATTCAGATCAATCACGAGTCAAAAAACATAAAAACTCGTTTCATCCTTGCAGTTAGTTTTAGAGATTTCAGTTCAAAGATTTAATTAAATTCAATTTTAAAGGAAAGAAAAAGTAAATAGGAGGCTCCTGATGACTACATGGTTGAGAAGATACTCACAGAGGCAATATCCACTGCCCCAGGCCGAAGAAGTTCCGTCGGGCACACCAGGTACCCAATAAGTGCCCATTCTCGATATGATTCAATGTTTACCAGCTCTTGAGCTCTCTGCAAAAGCCAAGATATTGTATGATACATCAATTCAACAATACACTTGCAAATCATGTATGATCGTAATGGCTCATGTATAGAGCATTCTCCTACTATAGAGCTTACAGACATTGAAACTTGCAGATCAATACTCCAACAAAATGTATTCCTGTGAAATGGTTTGAGAAAAGCGAATAAAAGCATAGCACATGCTCATTTCCCGTATCAAAACTTACAGCCGGATGTGCTGAGTTGGTAAGTTTTTCGGGATAGCGAGGATGAAATGGACTGAGGTAACCCTCACTACGCAGCTTTTGAAAATCTGATCCAAGAAGCACTGTAGGACCAACAGCGTCCAAGATCTGTGGTACATCAAAAACATGGATAAGCTTCAACTATGTCTTAATTATACTACCATTAAAACGATGTCAATATCATTTTCCTCGACTCCAATACTCCTCTTTTACCCGAAAAACTATCAGAAGTATTTGCCACCAAATACGCTTACGACCTCAGCAATGAACACCAGAACAAACTAGGGTAACAAAGCAAACCCATTTCTTACTTAAAGTTTCAGTTTGTCGATTCAAATACGTACTTCACCTATGCGTGGGCTCACGAAGTTGAGATCATCGTGTAGTCCCTTAAGAGGAGGATCGTATGCTTCTACAAACTGCACCATCCTGATAAAATATGTCCAAACGTTTAGAATCAACTGACATAGTGTGCCGACTTGAAGCACACACTGTTAACTACGACTTGGTTAACTACGGAGATTAAGAGACTATTTCACCCAGCATTGTATCTACATCATGAAATTGTATCCTTCTCCACCACTGACTATTTTCCACGAAAAGATTGTAAACTTCATTTTTCTCAATATGTTATTTAATGATCTGAGATTAGAATTTGTGTCCGTCAGTATCAGTGAAACTTTACAAATCTTATGCTTAGTAG
Organism: Ceratodon purpureus; assembly: GCA_014871385.1. Classification (NCBI taxonomy): domain Eukaryota; kingdom Viridiplantae; phylum Streptophyta; class Bryopsida; order Pseudoditrichales; family Ditrichaceae; genus Ceratodon; species Ceratodon purpureus. The sequence continues at coordinate 15,030,446 of CM026422.1, read as the reverse complement.
GTCATCAATTACAAATGCATGTAACACACGTAATAAACATCAAGTTAAAAGCCGTCTTACCGATGGTAAGCCCCATAATCTCTTCCACTTTTCATCATTGTATGCGTCAGGTTGTACATCTGAAGAAGCATCTTCCTCGGTACCTGCATAAAATCAAAAGGATCATCATGCAATTTGTGCTACGCCATTTGCAAACTGAAAAGTGACTAACTCTAACATCGTCAAACAGGTGCAAACATAAGAAGCCACAGAGGTAGAAAATAAGTATACCTTGTCAGCTAGAAGATTAACCCGTACAAAAGAACAGAATAAGTCCATGAACACTCGAAGAAGCAGAGGGTTTTGGTTTGGCTGCACAAAGATGTCATGAATCAATCAAATAGCGCTTAGACCCGACTCTCATTTTATAAGCTTTAGTAACTACCAGCATTAGGGCCTGTTGACAAAATGTGGGACGAAGCCTTCGTTAGCTTCAAATGTAGGATTCATAAATCACTAAGTTGCAAAAAAAATATGATCCGCAAAATTCATGCTATCAACTAGTGATGGGTTCCATACCGAGTGAGGACTAGACTTTTTTCCACGTATACATATTGCATTCGAAATTAGAGATATTGACATAGAAAACCTTCTATGTCGACCCAAAGTTTAGGGCTTACCAGCAAGGTGACGACCGTACTGCTCAAATCGAGTATTACCCGAAGTGATTGTTCTCGAAATGTCATGAGATCCTCTAAGACCTGTAGACAATCGTGAATTCAGCTGGAAATAGAAATACATATTGATCCAACCAATTAATTTACTAATAAGTAGCGAACTAAGAGTCTGCCAACAACTATTAAAGTGCCGAAAAAACAAGCTATAATAACCTTATAAGCCAAACAACTGTGTGCATGCCACTAAATCGAAACCACATGTACCATAATCCAAGGCTCAAGAGTCGATACATATCGTCCAGCATGCTCATGTAACATGTCGACTCCAGCTTTATCAACCTGAAGAAACGACGATAATCAAAATCAAGTGGGATATGCTTGAAGACCCAGTATTCGACGTAACATGCTCAAAAAGAAACATCACGATCTGAGTTCAAATAGAGCAGAAGCTTTCTTAGACAACACACACATTAAACTAAAACTTCATCCTCAACAAACTCGTTTATGAAAGGAAAGGACAACCCACCTTGTCAAGCTGCATTTTCGCAGGGTGCTCTGGAAACTTGCGTGCAACATGAAGGCAGAGCTTTGGCATATCTGGAAATATTCCAGTCTTCCAGAACGAGTCAGGATAATGCATAGATCCCAGTTCTGGGGGTCCCAAAATCTGGTGTAGCTTATGTAGCTTGGTCATAAGCCCACGTGCGACCTCTTGCAAATGGATGACCCACTCGATCTGCCGTGTCTTCTGAACGTTTTTCCCATTCGGCTGAGAACGCTGAGTCGCCATCGAGACGCGCCTCCAAACAGGCGAATCTGTACTTCGAGCTCCTGTGTCCTCAGCACTCCACGCCTCCTCCGCTGGACCTGATCTGATTGGTGAGGCGTCATTGTTGCGTTTCAACCGCAATTTGGCCAGAAACTGCTGGCTAGTTTGCAAATCCAACTCCATTACGAAACTCTTTACACTGATAAGAGCAGTGTGTTAGAAGGATTACTCAACATGAGTTCGTCCAAAACTCATGGCACACCACTGCTTGGTCTCTCCCTCTTACTACTGCGTGGATGATCGGACCACAAAAGCCCATACCTAGAGATACATAAAAATTTAAAAATAAAAATAAAAGTAAAAATTGCTCTTACACATACATGTGCAATGCATCGCGAAACCGAATCTACAATGCAGAAACCAAAAATCTCATCCAAAGCAAACCATCTCTACTCCCAGATCGGTTCACAGTTTCTAGCTTAGGTTCAACCCTAAACCAAAAATCCAAGCCAGCTAGCCCAACTACTATTTCCCGGGCAATTATATCAGACTACTAACGCATGCCCAATGCGGCTAAACAGAACATGAGGCAGAACCCCGTGAGCATTAAAAAGCCCACAACTAAAAAAAAACCCCTCATTCTCAACAACCCATTTCCGATTAGCACGATGATAAAAACCAGGGTTAGCCCATGTGCTAGAACCCCACAAAGCACGGCACTAACAAGCCACCCCAACTAAACCGTGCAGCTATCGTCTCAACCCAAAACTCACACTCCTCTCCCCTCCTCTCTCTCTCTCTCTCTCTCTCTCTCTCCCTCCCTCATCGCATCTCTCTACAACACTTGCCGAGACGATTCCCACTTGCTCTTGTCGAAAAGCAAGCCTCGATCAGAAAGCCCCTCTATCACATACATACCTCACATTGAGGGCTTGCCTCCACAACCGCCGCTTCCGCTCCTCCTAGATCCAACACCAACCAACCTGATCACAAAACCACCCTAGCAACAAAACCCATTAGCCACAAAGCAACCAAACCCTGCACCTCATCACACCAACCTCCACACACTCCACAAATCCCAACTGCAAAAGGACTCAGCCAAGTTACCCACCTTGCTCAGGTATCCCAAACCATGGATCGGAAGCTCAAAACTCCTGCAACCATGAATGTGAGCATAGGAACAATGTGCAGAGTCTATGAAAATGCAGCTTCCAGACGATTGATGTTTGCTATCATGTGATGTGTTAGAGCATGGGGCTTAGGTGTGGTAGCAAAGAGGGAGCCTTGTCTTGCAGCAGTGGAGGAGTGGGAGAGAGAGATGGTCTGCCATCGCCAGAGATGGGGTCGTTGCGAAGGCTTTTGGTTTCAGGCAGCTGAGGGTTGGTGTGATGATCGTCACTCCCAATGATCAGCGTTGGAGTGATTTGATGGAGTGTTGGTTGATGTTTTTGATGATGATGTTGTTGTTGGGCGGGTTTTCTTTCTGTTTGGAGGTTTGGGTCAACAGATATCTTGACTCTAGTTGTGTGTTAGATTTGGGTCAGTGATTTTGGGGGTGGGTGTTATTGTTTGCGTCGTTTGGGGATTGGAGGGCATTTTGTTCCGTGTTAAGTGGAGTTTGGGTTTGGTGCGTAATTTGGAGTTTGGGTTTGGGAGTTACCATACGTCAATAGTAGGTTTGTTCATCCTTGAGTAAGTGTTTCTTTTTCTTAGGGAAAATAAGGTGTGTCTTCCAAAATTTTAATTAGGTTTTTGTTTTTTTAAGAAAAAATACTAAGAACTAGCCTTCTATGGATTCAAAATAAACAAATATTACATAGAATAATTTCTCATATTTTTATTTTTCCATCCTTAAAATTTTCAAATATATATATAAATATAAATTTTTAATCATTTAATAACGAAACTGCTATTGAAGTATGGTAATGCCTAGAAGTAGGTGTGGGGATACTTTGGTGTTGGGATTTTGGAATTTGAGGATTGAAGAAGATTGTCAAAATGTATGAATGTAAAGTAGTTTATATTCAAAATAGAGGTGAGTGTAGAAATGTTTGATTATAATATTTGATGTTGTAGAGTTACTTTATTATTTGTTTTGAATTATATGGAAAGACCTTGATTCTATAAGTTTGTTGATAAGAGTAGCATATCTCCAACAAAGAATTACTATAGATTTTTTAAAAGACTTAAATAAATTAAGTGAATATTTGTTCAATAATTTGTATTGATGTCATCTACAAAAAATCAATGGGACTATACCATTACTATTTCTAAAAAGAGTAAACTCTAATATATTGGATTTAATGTAGGAGTAGGAGTATAGTGATGAGCCATTCATTCATGGCATTGGATTAATATTCGCCAAGCATATTCAAGCATCAAAGTAAAATGATGGTCAACAAAAAATTCTATGAATGAAATCAACAACTTTACTAAATTATGGGCTTAAATCAATGTAATTTATTCTTCTTTTAGTTTAATAATTTTTCATTAGTGGAATGTACATTACTTCTTATTTTTTTTCATTGCAAATCATTTTTTTCCATATTTGCATTATTAAAATTCTTTACCAATCTATGTTTTTTCAACCATATATTTAACATTTAGATTTTTTTCCTATATGTCATAATTATATCATGTATATATACATATGATAATATATTTTTAATTGTTACATATATTTAACATCAAACTAACAGACCAACATAAAATTTTATATGATGTATTTATATTTCAAATTAATTTATTTTAAAGAATTTCAATTTGATAAATTATCCTACAAGCATTCAATGATGTTCATTCATTTGGTTCTTTCATAATAATTGTTAAAATTATTGAATATTAAATATTAATAAAATTAAACATAATATTAAAAGGAATTTTTAAATTTTTAATGACTTTTGTTAAAAAAAACATAACTTATCATAACTGCATTGACTTTTGGATTTAAAGACAACAAGAAATTATGTCAAATTATAATATACTTTACTGTAGTGTAAAGCAACGTAATGCATTATAACGTAGTGCAATGTAATATAGTATAGTGTAATATAAGGTAGTGCACTATAATAAAAAACATATTTTAAATTTTAAATTATCAAATATTTTTTATAATCATTAAATAGAGGATTAATCAAATAGGTTATCAAATGTCATTTTTGTATTAAAATATTTAAATGTGATCAAAATCAATAAAAAAAATCAATTTGAGATATTTATATAACACAATTTCATTCTTAGATTAATTGAATTTTAATTTATTGAATCATTCATTAATTCTTTTTTTAGATACAATGATTATGGATCTGGAGAATTTTTATTTTTCTAAATATTTGGATGAAACAAATTACACAGATTGTAAAGATGGTATGAGCGTCTGTAGATTTTGTGATGGTTAGAAGCAAAAGCATACCACTATTAATACCTTTAATCTTTGTAGAATCATGATTCTCTTGCAGCCCCTGACTGCTTTGATCCTCTCCAGGATCCTCATTACCTCTCTAATTTACACCTATTTCTAAATTTCCTAAATCGTCTCTTGACTCAGTTCAATAATAAGGCCGTTTTTTATATAAATATTAAAATTTCTTACTCTAGGCTACAACAATTAATACATGCGTCTTCGACCAGCAACACCAACATGATTTTGGCCACTTAGGCCTACTAATTTCAATCCTTAATAAATAGATTTAATGACTAGCACTTTGTAATTTTTTTTGCAAATTTTACTACCCTTACTAATTGAAAAAATCAAACTAAGATGAACCAATTAACAATCAACATCAAATTAAAGGATAAATAAGATAAAGAAAAACTTAAGTATTATAGGAACAAAAGAAAAGGTGGGGGTAGGATTAAAATACATAAAGAAAATTAAAATGGAAATTAGAAATTGGATGACGTAAAGAACAAGAGGATTTTGAAAATTAGCAATAAAGATAAATGAGCAAAGCAACAAATTTGAAAATAAGCGGAAAGAGAATAAAACAAAATTGGCTTTTACGGAAAAATTAAAATTTAAAAATTAAAAGAAGGGCAAAATAAGAATTTTAAGGGAAAAAAGAAAAAAAACATGAAAGGAGTAAAAGGAGGATAAAACTCCATAATGATTGAAGGAGTTAATCAAAAATGAAATAATCAGTGGTGTATAGGCCTAATTAATCTAGTTGTAAAGGTTTCGGACCTTTGGATCATAAAAGTATAAATTGTCGCTAGTTAAAAAGAACACTTTGAGTGCTAACTTAGAAGAGGATAACATTTGTATTAATAAGCTTGATTAAATAGATGCATTAGCTTTTTGAACAATAAAAAAATTTCACTTGAGCTCAAAATCACTAAGCCAGAGATGCGTCAAAGATAACGCCGTTTAACGCGGTTTTTAACGCGGTTTAACATGGATTTTTTGACTAGTCCAAAGTGACGCGCCCTGTCACATAGGTCTTTTGATTATGACGCGGCGCGTCATAATACGTTAAAACGTTTTAACGTGCGCACGTCATCTCTATTAAACCACGTTACTCGGAATTGCCAGAAGTTACCTGGGGTCAGTAAATCGAGGCCCGAGTTACTTTTTGCCACGTGAGCATTTCCCGCTGTTTTTCATTCCAGGTTGGAGTTTACGTGGATATTTCCCTCCATTGTCCATTCCACGTCAGATACTGCGTGGCAGTTGACGTGGCACTTGATTTCAACGGTTAAGATGGTGACACGTGTCATGATCACGGATCCGAGAATATTCGCGGATGCATTTATGGTGTCGGGTTTTGTATGTTTACAAAAACGGTTTAGGGTGACGGTTTTTGTGTGTTTATGTAAACGTAGTGTGACGTGTTTTGTATGTTTACGTAAACATAGTGTGGACGTTCATTATGATGTGTTTGGACGCTGATAAACGCATGTGTCACGTATTTGAATGCGTTTTGAAAAACGCATTTAGACGGAAGTTGACGTTCACAGTGTCAACTCTTTGTAACATTAAAGTGGATTTTGGGTGTTCACTGAAACGCAATTTAATGTTTATCCGGACGCATAGCTCATGATCATTATGACACATACAAACACTATTGAACGTAAGCAATAACGTTCTGGAACACAAGAAAACGTCATTTAAAACGCAAACGAAACATCAATTAAAACACAGGTAAACACGCTGTAACTTTTTTGATACAATGTTCTGTTATTCAAATACAAAATACATAAAGTCTACCTCTACATTGCGATGGCATACAGCTTTCTACCAAAATGAGCTCGTCTAGTGCACTTCTTGGAGGAGCGATTGGCATGTAGAGGACACAAACGGTGCGTACATCCCAGGAGGCTCACGCTAGATTCTTCTTAATCTACACAGCCCACGTGATCAAGCCAACGGAGAGGTCACAGCAACAAATCAGCCAATCAATCCCATCTGAAGGTTTAGTATCAAGAAGCTCTTACTCGTTTAAAGGTTTTCACCGGCACTGTAGCATTCTGTCCAAGCAATTTCTCCAAACCCTCAACTTCTTCCTGTATACACAATTGCGTCATCATTAGGATAGAGGAAAGTAATGGCCTCATGAAAGTAATATTCAACTTCTACACTTTCACACACACACACACACATTCCTAGCTCCACACTCTCACACACACACACACACACTCCTAGCTTCATACTCACACACACTCCTTGCTCCATACTCACACACGCACACACTCCTAGCTCCAGCTGAAACACCCAGATAGAGAGAAAAAGAGTCAATCCTCACTCTAAAACCCCCTCAAAAACCTAGCCGCCAAACCCTAGCCGCCAACCCTAGCTGCCTTCATTTTTTGTAATACATTTGAACGCACTTTATGTTACAAGAAACACACTTCCCGTTACAAGAAACGCACTTTCTGACCCAAGAAATGCGTGCGTCACTGTTGACAGCCTCCTAGACTCCCAAATAAAATATTGCAGGTCAAATCTTACATTCCACGTCACCAAATTCCTCCACGCACACGTTCCACGTCTGCGCACGCATTCCACGTCAGATATGTTCATACATTTTTTGTAACTCATCTTAACGCACTATCACGTTACAAGAAACGCGCACGTCAATGTTGACAGTCCCCCCGGGCTCTCAAACATTACTTGACCGGTCATACCCTAAACCTTCCACGTCAGCCTATCACCCTACAACGCATTCCACGTCAGCACAGTCATTCCACGTCAGACTTCTCGGTACGTTTTTTTTAACACACTTGAACGTGGCGCATGTCACCTATGACTCCTCAATGTTATAAGAAACGCGCTGCTCTGGATACTACTATGGTCGACCATAGTCAAAACTACCTTCCACGTCAGCCATTGACTCTTCAAGCATTCCACGTCAGCGCACTCATTCCACGTCAGCGCACTCATTCCACGTCAGTCAATGTGTTACGTTTTTTTTAACACATTTTAACGTAGCACCTGTTAAGATTGACGTCCTTCCTGTCATAAGAAACGTGCTGACGTGGAGACTTATTATATTTAGTCATATCTAAAGTTCCTTGAGGTAAAAAAGTAGGTGAAAAAATTATTGTCCAACAGGAACGTGTCCGTTTAATTTAACGTGATGCCGTTATTTGGAACGTATAAATTTTATTCGCGTTTCACCCATATCCTCTTTGACGCAGTGACGTTATTGGTGACTTTTTCACGTTAAAACGCTTGACGCGCGCCACGTTTAATTGGATATTTTTTCCACACTAATTCAGGATAGTGTGGATTTACGTCAAATTTGACGCATCTCTGCCTTAGTGAATGCTTCATACGAGCCGATTGAATACTACAAAGTGAGTAGTAGAAAAAGCCTGTAGCTACTAGCTACATCTAGAAACCTTATTTGTTCTTAGCTCTTTACTCCTCCAAAATGGCCTTCATCTCCTTCATCTCCTTCATTTCCTCCTTTATCTCCTTCATTTCCTCCTTTATCTCCTTCATTTCCTCCTGCATCTCCTCCTTCATCTCCTCCTTCATCTCTCCCTTAAACTCTTTCATCTTCTCTTTTATCTCTTCCTTTAAACACACAACATAAGTACTGTAGAGATAAAGATATATGTATATATATGCTATTGTATATGTAAAAATATAAAACTATTTCATAAAAGACATCAAATTCCACGCTCGAAGAAAACTGAGATACTCGGAGTGAATGAAGTGCGATGGACTTGTTGTGCGAGAAAGAGAGGCATTGAATGCAGTATGCGGCACTTAGGGGAGTGTGCTGCATGCGTTGTTTTGTGGAATCTGAGTGTTGTAGTTCATAACTGAAACAAACTAGCTCTTTATCTTTCAGGAGACTTGAATCGAAGAGTAGGTTGCTTCACTATAGTTTTTTTACTTTGTTTTGATAAAAATTTAAAAACATATATTTATAATATATTAGTATATATTTTTGAAGCTTAAGAAAACTATTTATATGGATTTCAATTTCTATATTATTGTTTTTTATTTACATAAAAGATTTGAAAGCATTGAATTACAAGTACATGACATTGCTACCATCATACCATGGTGAAAAAAATTAAATAATCTTTAATAATTTAGAGAAATTTGAAGAAGATGTCGAATTTGCTGGAGGTTGTAATTTATGAGACCATTCTACTTGTAGATCTACTCAGCCGTAGGGCAAATGGAAACGACCATGGGATTTTGTGGGTCGTTTATCATCTTGGACTCCGCCAGCAGTGATTACATTTCAAGATATTGAGAATGCTCGTGGAGTTTCTACGCTTTGGAAGAGGGAAATTGATAATAGTTCCGAATACGCTGGCTTGAGGTTGGCATATTATGATTCATATACAGATGGCCACTGGTTTCTGAAGATGAATATCAGACATATCGATTTAATGTGAACCGGAACATCTTTAAGAATTTGTGGGCCTTTGTAGAACCAATTTGGCAATGAAAGATTGGAGATGGCGTCACTAGGCAAATTAAGTTGTTGTGAATTGAATCATTTAAAGGCCTTGCTTAGTAACCGTAGGAATCACACTCTCTGGTTGCAGCCAGGAGAAAAGGTGGTTCGAAGACCGGGCATTTGGGTCTCACCAAAACATCGATAGACCACAATTTAAAATTTCCAATACTATTGGAGCAGATTCTCTTCAACTAAGCTTTAATGTCTACATTGTATTTTAAGTAAAGAATCAGTAGTACTACCAATTTTTAATTGTTATTTTTATTTCAATGTATTACTTCAATTATTTTGGCTATAATAACTAGTTATATATTCTTTATAATTTAATCTCCCACAAGAGTAAAATACATCAACCATTGAATTAGTGATTTATTTTTATTTTTATGGAAGTTAAATATCAACTATACTATGCGATGAAATAACTTCATATTAAATTCATCATTTATTTTCACACTAGATCTAAGATATGAAGCTAGTCTAGTTGATTAAAAGTAATGTTGAATATGTCTCAATAGTATTTGAATTATTATGAATTATGAATATGCTTGTTTCTTAAATTACTATGCATACTTTAAAATTAACTTATAAAATCGATTAATAATTGGCACAAAAAAAAATAAAAAATAAAAATTCCAATAGTATTGGAAAAGGAATATATTTGAATGCACAAACATAGACAAGAACATATATGGAAGGGAAAAATATTACACTAGATATTTATAACTATTAATTCATTATATAGCCCAATGCATTTTTTTAATAATTCGTACTCTGATTCATTAATAATCTTCGGTTTTTGAATTATTACAGAATATCTTCTTTTGAATCTCTTTGGTCAAAATATATATTATTCACGATTTATCTTAGTGAAATGTCTCCATTATACATTGTATAACTCAATTTCAGCACAATATGTTCCCATTATCTAAAAATAATGTAATAACTATATTTCACTATTTTTTACTATACTACATTATAATTCAATATATTGACAATGACTAACTTGAGATTCAATATATATCAAGATTAATTTTTACAATATTAAAGTGCATTTCATATTGTGTTTGGAAGTTTTATCACAACTTCATCCAATTCCGGACACTTATCGTCAACCGGATGACAGTTGTGCACCAACCATGTAGTATTGCTCTGCATTGATTGTTTTCCAACCGGTGACCGAAGGTTCGTTGAGGAGGGCAACCGGTGGCCGAAGGTGGCAATGGTTTAACCGGCGCAACCTCGTCGGAATGAAGACAAACTAGTTACAACGATTGATAGTCGTCTCGCACCTAGGGTCAGGGGAACCAGAGTTTTATAAAGGATATTTATTTATAATTAAATATTAGAAGTAGTATATATTCTAAATAATAAATTTAAATAAATTAAAAAAATTAAAACTTTATTTAATTTTAAGTCATTAATTATTATAAATTCTAATACATTCTAATATAACACAATGTAGGGCATTGTAGTGCAAAGTTAAGTGTTACAATGCAATGAAATATAGTCTAAATTAATGCAATTCTATAAAAATTCTTTTTACTTATAGAATTTACAATCATTAATTATTGTATTGTAATTACAAACTAAATTCTTACTTTCCATAAAACATTTATTGTCATTTTTCTTATAAAAGGAATCAATTGAGATTAACATTATTGCAGAATAAATGAATTTGTGATATTTATATAATATATTATGGTTATCAAAATATTTAAACTTAATTATTAAATCATTAATTAATCTTATATTTTGAAATACAATGTTTATTCATTTTAAAGAAACACATAACTTTTAAAAATTAAATTTTTAAAGAATGAAATTATAATATACGTTATTATAGTATAATACAGGAATGCTATCTTGTGAGCGGTAACTTTTGAAATTCTGGCAAAAATTTGGAGAATTTTTTTATCAAATCCAAGAAAAGAGCCTTATAACTGTGGATATGTTTTTGCAAATTTACTACAACTAATGACCAACAAACTGCCAAAGTTCACATCTAGACACCTTATTTCCGTGCGGCAAACAATCAAAAGTTCTAAGCAAACAACATTGAATAATTGAGCATTAACCTAGAAGACATGTGCATTGGCTCTACGACTTAGAGAACTTGAGCATTGACTAGAATAAATAAGAAACACAAGATATAAGATATTACAAAATCAAACACTCAAAAAACAATTTATTTTTTTGAGAAATGAAGGATTGATCAACATGACATATTGTCATCACAAATTGCCTCAATCCACTTATTTCTAGAGTCACTATCACTAGATAGTACTACTCTGCTATCAACCTCTGCAAAAAGTTCAAAATAGTTTCCTACATCAGGGTTTACACTACCGTATTGTGGCGCAGAGGAAGGTGATGGAGCCGCCGTATATGCATGTGTAAGAATCTCAGCATGATAAAGAAGATGTAAAGGACGAATGGAGCTTCTTATTTTGCTAGGATGCCTTGAAAGGATACCTTGAGACCTTAACGCTTTTGAGCCTCCTCTGCAGCAAAAACAACAATAAGACTTTTAGTAAAAGGTGCAATGGAAAATTAAAAAGAATAGAAACTTTCAAAGTAGATAGTATAGACTTATTTATAAGAGCGCTTGAGAGCTGTTCTCTTCCTTGGTTCATCTTTATCCTCTAAAGAGCGCTTTTTCTCCGGTGACGATAGCAACAACAGATTGGATTTCCTATAGCTATGGAAAAAGAGGTACCAGTATCTCTTTCTACAAAAAAGTGTCATCTTCAAGGGCAATGACATATCAGAGGAGGCTCTTGCAAGTACAAATGGATGCACCTACAACAATATGAGAATATTAGCAATTTAAAAAGATGTTCATAAATATGAATATCAAATAAATATAATAAATAATTAAAAATTACGCATTGAAGCTATGAAATCCATGATCGTCATTTTGAACAGTGCAAAGATCAACAAAAGCCTATTAAAGATTAGCAGTTTCCTCTCGTGCATCTTTGGATGTACCTGTCAGAACTTCATGAAGATGACATCCGAAATCCTTGGAAAGAAAGACCAATGGAGGTATTGCAAACATGTGTACTACATATTCCGTTATCACTACAAGATGGATTACAAAGTCGATACTTTCATGCACGTCCCTAGTTTCAGCTATAACAAAGTTATATGCGTGTCTTAGAGCTGGCTAAAGTTGTTGAACCACTTTAGAACTTTAGTCACAACCTAAGGCTTTTTGGAAAGGTTTTGATTTTCAGCGCTTTCTAGTCTAAAATTACAAAATTGATTTGTAATGGATTTGATTTGTATTTGAATCCGCACAGACAAATAAATATGATATTTTGAAAGCTGCTTGTTTATTAGAAGAGAATTTCTTATCATTGGATTAAAGTTGTTGCATTTAATATGTACCTACAAGCAAAAATAATTACTGTTCATGGCAATAGAAATGAATATCACGCAAACAAATTTCCTTTGACAATTTAGTCCACGGTTATAAGCGCCTTAATAATACTGAAATCACATGTCCTCCGAAAGTGCCCTTACAAACTGAAACAATGCTAAAAAAATCCAACCACTCGAAGAAGAAAAAAAAAAAAAACAGAAAAAAAAAAGAAAAAAAAAAAAAGTTTTTATTTGATTTTTTATTTTTTATGCTCGCTGCTCACTGCTCGCCGCTCACCACTCACAAGATAGCATCGTTGGGATGCAAGTGAATAGCGTCGTTAAAGGAAAAAAAAAAACACAATAGAAAACTTTTAGCATTAAATTGTAATTTGAAAGTGCTTGCATATTGTTTGCAATAGGATCACACAAGCTCAAAGTATTATATCATTTCTTCATTTTATCCTCTTTATATTGCAAGAATGCGCACAAATTTTTTTAATTTATTTTTTTGGAGTGAGTCTTTGGAAAAAAACAAATATAGCTTACAAAACTTGGAAGAAATGAATTATGTCACTTCATAAAAGATTTTTTTTGCTAAATTGTTTTGTATATAAGTAAGTCATTATTGATCAAAATCTTAATTTAACTTTGATGAAGAAAATTCTAAGAGAATTCTAGTTTTTTTTTTAAAACACTATGAATGAATGATATGTAACATTGTTCATACTAGAGTTTGTTTTAATATTATTTTCATTAATTTTTTGGTACTTTTTGTCAATTATTTGTTAGTTGTTATTTGTTAATTAAAATCATATTTAATAAAAAATCATGGTATCTAAATCAAACACTAGATACCTCTACAAACAACTCTATTACTTTATTAATAGATCTTAACAGAGTTATTTAATAGAGTAAATTAATAGTAAATTAATAGAGTAAAGATCTATTAGTAATTTTTAAAGATCTATTAGTAAAAAATATTATATAAGTTTGCAAGGTAGTTAGATACTGTCACTGTATTAGTGACTATCTAAGGTTAAGGACAATTAAGTATACAATATGAAGTTGTTGTAGATTTTCGTTTCTTCTTCTTGTAGTGACTCACGGTTGAACAATGTCTTTGAACTTAACTCAAAATCCTTGGGTTTCTAAATTATAATCTCGAGCTTTCTTCCACACCGCTTAACTTAGATTGCAATCTGATTGACAACTACAAAGTCCTTGAGTTTCAGTTTCATGGAATTTGGATCATAATGGATAGTTATATTTGGGTATTAGATCGGTCAACATATACCACAACTAGACTCCTATTCAGGCATCTTTAAATTTTATCATGGGCCATTTTGTCGAAGATTTACGGCAGCATCGCCAAGCCTTGTTAAATAATTTGATTACATGTTGTTTCAATAACGGTCTGCTTAATCCTTAATGTCAAAATGAACCCGATCAGGGTCGATTTCGGTCCGGTCAAGCTCGCAGTTAATAAATTTAGATCAAATGAAGTTTCTACTTTTGGCAGATTGTAGAGTTTTTCCATACTTTTTTGAAGAGTCTTCTCATGCTTCAAAATTCCTCATAAATTAGGAGATATTTCTAGTCAAAGTTAGAAAACACTATTTGAAATCTGCCCAAAACTGCCCAAACTGCGGTATATGCTCGTTTATTCTCAAAAACTGCCCAAAATCAATTAAATTGCAGAAACTTCAAAAATTCACGAAAAATTGAGATTTTACTTTTTTTCGAGTTTTTTTTCATTTTTTTTTTTTTTTTTTTTTTAAAATATTGGAAAGATCTTATACCCGTATTCAATTTAGAATTTATTTTCTAAATAAGGTTTTTATGACAATGATTCAGACAGAACTTGCACTCTTCAGTTATGTAGGCTTGCAAAATAAATTTGCACATTACTTGTAAAACTTTGCAAGCAATTACATAGTCACTTTATTATGGCATGATATGCTGAATAAGGTGTAAATTAGTGAAACCCACCCACCTCCCTTATACATAGCTTACTGGTAGTTAGTCCAAACTTAAAGCTTGTTACAAGCTTGAACTTTACTCTAGCAAGTCACTAATTTATGACCATTTGATCTAAGTTAACCTTCATCTAAGGGTCAGAGATGATTAGACCAGCGAGGCTATTCTTGTCCATATAACAAACAAGTGAATCTCTAGAGACTTCTTTGAGGGTATAAAACCATGGGAGTTTCTTGGCCATATGCATCTGTTTACTTGTCTGCTTTGAAAGTAATTCTAGTTTGCTACATGTGTGTGAGAGATTTTTAGAGCTTGTGAAGTTTTGGTTTATGGTGGTGTGGAGCTGAAGCAAAGTGCAACATGGCTGAGTCTGGTGGAACTACTAGTCAGGTCCTCTAATTTATGTTTGGGTGTAAGCATGGTAAAGTGTACCAAAAAAGTGCTTAAGTATTTGTGAGTTTCAGCCCTTTTGCTAAAAGTGTGCAAAAGTGATGGAAAAATGTTATTGAATTCAATTTTTTTTGCTAATATAGATTCTCAACTTGTGTATGTACAACTTGGAAAAGTTTCATGCAAATTAGACACTTTTAAGTTATTGTATGAGGGCTTTAAATCCAAGCAAAGTGAATGTGACCGTTTGAAAAAGTGGCTAAAAAAGAATCAAAAACTATCTTAAAATCACTTTTGATGAAGGGGGGCCCTCTGTATGTTTAAGAGGTATTCTAAAATAGTCAATTCATATACTCATTAATTGGTTTAGGGTTCCAAAAGTGTCGCAAGGATGGTTTTCAAGAGGGTCACTTCCGCGGTACTTTTAGTGAGTTTTTCTTCACCGAACATTGTTTTTCAAATTGAAAAAAACATCCTCTAAAGACAATAGAGGCCACCAGATGAAGAAATCAAAACTTTGGAAAAGTTTATTTTCATGATTTAGAACTAGTGGTCAAATCAAGTTTTGATTGAAGATGTTTTTTTAACATCGGATGCATGTAAGATACCTTATGACACCTTAGAAAGTGACTAAAATGCTCAAAATCTACACCAAAATGCTCATAATCAGATTTGAGCTTTGAAAAACAACACACTTCATATTCACTTTCTAGTGATCACACATTGCATTCACTGGTCCACTTTACCGTGCTTACACCTGTTTGCAATTAGACTCTTTCATCTCTCCCTTTGATTTGTATGTTTGGTGTAGGGTTTGATTTTTTCTTGTGACTACAACAACAAGCTGTAAAGGGCTGTTGACACCTTGTCTACAAACATAATTCTAACTGTGGTTTTGGTTGTGTAAATGGGGACAGGTGAGGTCCTTTACCTCTGGATTTTTCTTACTTTACTACACCAACATTCAAGGGATGAGAAGATTTCTGGAGACTCAAACTATTTTGTGTTTGATCTTGCCATTGTCAGTTTTAAGACAAACTTTTCTCTACTATATGGATTGTTTTATCATACACTACTATTTGTAAGTAGTGAATTGATTGAGAATTCTTTGGTGTGAAGCACTATGTGACTATTTTGGAACTACATGGGATTGTTGTGTCATACACTACTATATTGTAAGCAGTGTGTTGATTGAGAATTCTCTAGTGAACAACACTATGTGACTAAACTGGTAATTTGGAATTACAAAAGAGTGCATAGACTTGATTTGGTTTGAATTGAGAATGGGTTGATTTAGAAAGAAATTTGGTGAAGAAAGTGATAAAAGCTGCCCTGTATAAGGATGTCCCGCCCACCCACCCTTAGGGGTAGCCTGAAGTTTTTTTTTTCAAGTAAATAAGGTTTTAAGGCATGATCTCACCGTTTGGATTTTCAATCCAATTATTCTTCACATGCCTTTTTTATTGTCAAAGATTGGCCTTTGTTGTTGAATTTCAGCATACCTCTATGTGAATAATCAAGCATTATTTTAGGTTTTATAGGTCGTATGAGGGTAAAAATTGAAAAGGCATGCTCCTAACTCACCTAAAAACAAGAATTTGAAGAGCCTCATATTAAATTTTCTACCAAAAATGGCTTTTTTGGCCCTCAAAAAAGTAGTTACCCTTTTTTCAACAAGCAAAAAAAACTTTTTTTCATCTTTAAACATTACTATCTCACAATTGGTAAGAAATTTGAATTTAAGATTTGACATACATATGCACATACAAGTTAGGTACAAGATCTTACAGTTTCATTTTCAAAAAATACATTAGAAATTAAAAATTTGCACCTTGCATTCAGAGAGGGCAGTTTTGAGGGTTTTTTTTTTTTTTTTTTCCAATTTTGACATTAGGGTTTAACGTATATTATTGACGAAAAAATAATCTACACGTCCTGGTGATGAAACTTCTACACTGTATACCGCTTGTATATACACTGCATAATAATTTATCGGGAACCCCACTTCTCACAGGTTTCCCTACCTACACCCATTTTCACAGGGAAGCTGGCTAATTGAGTCACGGAATTCCAAATTAACCTCGAGTCAGAATCGAGTCGGAATTGTTAGTTTAAGTCACTAAGAATATTATTGGTTTGTGTGCAGGTCGTGAGGTTCCTGATAACGCATGTTCCTTCCTGGCGTCCTTGCCGGTGTTTCAAAAGGAAGTACAGATATTATTTTCTTGTCTCACTAAAATTCCCTGACGATAGTTGATCCTAGTTTCCTAGTGACTGATCAAACTTTTAGAATTGTCCATTTTCAGGATTGTTAATCTGGTGTGATGTGTATATATCCTTAGCTTAAACACGGAAAATTGGGGGTGGCATTTCCGTAGTCCATCATCCAGTGTCTGCATGACAGAAGCTCATTGAAGTTGTAGTCATCATTTCCCGATCTTTGTAGAATCTGCAAATTCAGCGTCACGGGATGTGGACGAGGCTCCACACCTTCCTACCCCTAAATAATGGAATGCTCCCACGGCTTCTCAATGGCGATCATGATCGAAGATAGTGATTCCAAAATATGCAGATCAATAGTTGTTCGTCGACACATGCATGCTCCTGCGAAGTGATGATATATTCCCTAACATTACTTAGTACTAGCTTTCAGAAGTTATGTATTCCTTAGAGTCACAGTTCATTGTCCGAGCCATTTAACTGACAGTCTGCGGGCGCCTGAACTCAATGTAATCACCATGAAACTCGATCTCCAGCAACCGATTGATAGTTTGTTGGTCACCAAAGTAGGACCAGTCCGCAAAGAAGCTACACCGTTGACATTTAGTTCATTTCTTAAATGTCAACTTCGTGAGCCATCCCGAGATATTCAGACTTGAAGATAAAATGGTAATGAAGAGCATATGATCAACAACAGCAGTTGCTCGTATTAAATATTGATCAATTGTACGCCCTGCTCTATCTGCTGCCTTTGCCTCAGATACTTGCTGTCCGGGCTCCGGAATAATGGCGAGCATCTAATTATTATACTGATTCTTGAAGGATGGGAATTCCTCTAATCTTATAATTACGGCAATTTATTTGAAGTTTAAAAATGAGACATTTACAGTTACGTAATAATATCTCGGCCGGATTCATCTCTCATGAAATCATTTCATCCTGTTGACCATTCTTCAAGATTATTGAATAAATTTGGATTCCAAATGTGCAATGTTTTTCACAGTAGAAAGCAAGTAGGAGATATTCACCAGCAGAAAATTTAACGAGCACATTTCTTACATGCTCATCCAAGTTCCAATGTAAAACTTCATTACAGCAAATCAATCTCCGCTCTGACGGAGCAATTTGTTTCTGGCGCCCACTTGTTGATTTCTGGATCTAAAACAGGACTTCACGACAATTAGGTCAACGACATGACAAACAAGTTGGACATATTTAGAACCTTATCCAACCGTACACTCCGCCCAGGTGGGATGAAACTAAATCTAGACCCATCGTTTGCAAAGTACACAGATACGTATTACACTTGGCCCGTATTAAGTCGAAGTAAGCGCTGCACCAATTTCGTAGCGTCATCCTGATCGATGACTTGCTTCGGTATCCTCCCCTCCAAAAGGTCGAATATCCACAATCCAAACGATTTGCAATCTAAACTGCTGATAGCAACATCTGGAGACCCAACTGAACACTTGACCTGGTCTGTGAACTTGGCAATCTATCAGTGAGATGATCTTCGAAAAGCGACCTTGTGAATACGTTACTTGGTCGACGACTTCGAGAGCTCGACCAGGTGACCTCAATAATTCAGGTCCTTGCAGATGCAAAGTTACTAGTTCTGAATATTCAACGTTACCGATGTGCAAGTTGACAGTTCTTACACGACAATGCACCGGCGTGCAAATGAAAATGCTTTCCAGATTGTAGGCACGTCATCATGGCTTTGCACTCATTAACCCCAGCCCGGTCTCCTCATGGGCTCGATTTAGGCAGTTTTACGCATTTGTGTCCACAGTACATTACAATCGTGTCACGTAATGTTACTCTTGTAACAGTGTGAAGTAACTTGAACGTATGTGTTCGGTGGGTCGTCATCGAGGACTCGTCCTGATCGACTCCTCATCGGTCCGCGAGTACCTCATCGATCAGAGCATCTTTTCTACATCACAAGATCACCACGAACTCACTGAAGGGTCGATTTATAAAAAATTACAAAATTAAAACTTAAGCGAGAAATATTGCAGCAAATAATGTTGGTTCAACCCAGAACCCGCATGCATGCGGTTGAGTTTTTTCATTTCTAGGAGATGCGTCAATAGCGGCGAATTACATGTCTACCTCTGTTTTGATAGGATTTGACTTTTTGGTATCCTATATATCCGTCAGATGGCAAGCCGGATATTCTTCTGGGTTGACTTTTGTGACTTCATATATGCAGAGCTCTTACCTGTAACGCTTTTGATTCGGAGAGTCGACATGAATGGAAAGACATGATTGATTGATCCCTTTTGTTAAATTTTGGCACAAATGATGTACATCTCTGCAGATTGCAAGTTTCCAATTGAGTTAAGATAGCTTCAAACCTGAAGTCTGAAAGCCCAATAAACTGTTGTCTATCAATCCACGTACTGTAAATTTCTCGATCACGTTATCGAGAGTAGATACATAGAGAAACGAAGCCAAACTGAGTTTGTACCCGAGACGAAAACCTGTAATCATTAGTTCTTCATTAGTTTTAACTGTAACTGAACGACCAGTCAGGGTTTTGAAGTCGTTGAACACGGTCAGCAACTTGCGCATGCAAATTTAAGCGTCCTTGCACCGACGATGAAGTCCTGACACGAAGTTCAACCTCGGAACAACGTGAAATAGGTGAGCTCGAGATTTCCACGCATGCTGTTCGGCACGGGCTTTATCCTACCTTGGACAATTAAATATAAAACTTGAGTGTTAAGATTGCAACTGTGGTGCCTGACGTGGATCTTATCATTCAGTGGCTCAAATTTGGTATGATTGAGGAGAGGGCACTACAAAGTTACTATCTTACTGACATTTCAAGAGACTGCGTTGACATTTAGGTGCACTCTGCTTTCAAAAAGTCAAGAGGTCCTGGTTGACGAGTTCTACTGGGCATGGACGGAGCAGTTCGAGCTTCCAGGCCCGTGTTTCAGTAACTGCAATATATGCCTTGTACCAAAAGATTTATCGATTCCACCAATTGATCAAATTGTTAGTTGTGGATATGGCCGAGGCTGTGCTAGACCTGGTATCTTGCTATGGCCTGTTTATCGACAAAGAGCTGTGATAAAGGTGTGGTCAACACACTTAACTTCTTATTAAGAAAACTCTTAAAACTTATTAGCCTGCAACATCTGATTTTCTTCAAAGGAGCAGATTGCCGGACTGCGCATGGCAACAGTGTTGACTTTTTTGGTACAGTTTTTGAAACGATCTTACTCGACTCTCAAAATCTGGGTTGACTCGAGTAGGTGATGGACATGCAAGACAACATGGGCACTAAAAGCTGGAATACGCGGAGATCCGTGCCTGTATTTGGATGCTAAGGCTGCTTGCGGAAAAGAAAATGATATCCACATGAATATATCCGACT
This sequence comes from Ceratodon purpureus, assembly GCA_014871385.1. Classification (NCBI taxonomy): domain Eukaryota; kingdom Viridiplantae; phylum Streptophyta; class Bryopsida; order Pseudoditrichales; family Ditrichaceae; genus Ceratodon; species Ceratodon purpureus. Next base: position 15,009,758 of record CM026422.1, on the reverse strand, counting down.
TCACAAGGCAAACCTTGTAGAGGATTAAAATACTTGATTTAAATTACCCTTCAAGGAGTTGCTGACTTTCCGGCAATATTTAAGGTAATGATCCTTCGAGAATCGAACCGTCCGTCTTGGCAAGTCCAGTTAAACCCAAAGTATAATTGGAGCTCAATTGACAAGTCCACTTAAACCCAAAGTATTAGAGCCATCCCATGATCATGAGAAAGTTACTCAATGTAGTAGGTCAATGTAAGTAAATGTTGCTTCGCTCCTTCTCTGAGAGCGAAGAGACTGTAAAGTTACAACACGTATGTGTAGTAAGTCAATGTTGCTTCATTTCCAGACGGAGAGGAGTCACAGAGTTTGGGTTTCAAATAGAATATACTGGCAGTCCCGCTTAACCTTAGGATCAAATTTCGCCTCACGTTGAAGGTTGACGTTGAAAGTGCTTTGCAACCAGCCTGAGTTAAATTCAAATTCACGTCTTGAATATGGAATGATTCCATTACCAATATGCGTACATGCTCGACTTTAACACACTCATAATTTAGAAATTTACTGAAGATCACCTGTCTGGGCGACCCCTGAATCGCTATATAAGGTCTGGAGGACTCTGCTTCATACCAGTCATTCATTGCATCCTCATCTCTGCAGCGTGCTTGTGTACGATCCTCCTTCTCCAGTCTCATTCCATAGAATTCTTCACTTATCTCCATTCAGATTCTGCCGCTCGCTGAGCGATGGAGTCCTCTCAACAGTGGCGACATGCAGCTATCCTCGTCACTGCCACCTTGGCGGTGCTCTTCATCGGTACCGTTCCATCTGTATTTCCCCGTTCGTTTTTAGATGTATGCCTCCGTTAGAGTGTCTGCTGGATATATGTCATTTGATAACCTGGATCTACGTACTCTACTCATTCAACCTATATATACAGCGTCATGTATTATACGTCCGGGTGATCAAACAGCCTGAATGAACAGCAAGTTCGTAACGTGTCAGTCACCTGGTAATGTAGGAAGTTACCTTTCTGTGTAAATCAATATGAAAGCTGCATGGGTACCGTGTTATACCCTATGTACAATAATCATGAGTTACTTAACCCATTTGATCAGATTGTTTCAATGTACTTCGATGCAGGCAGCGCCGATGCCTGGGGGTGCCCTTCCGGGTTCAAGAACTGTGACCCCTACAAGCCCGGCTGTGAGACCTGCATCAAGAACGACGTCAACAACTGCGGCGACTGCAAGAAGCAGTGCAAGGACCTCCCCTACACCACCAAGAAGTGCGCTGAGGGCAAGTGTGTCTACAGCTGCAAGCCCGGGTGGGCCGATTGCGACAAGAACATGAACAACGGCTGCGAGACAGACACCGGCAAGGACGCCACCAACTGCGGCGCGTGCGGCAAGTGCTGCAAGCAGGTTCCGTACGCAGTCACCAAGTGCAGCGGCGGCAAGTGCCAGGAGCCCGTGTGCAAGGCCGGGTGGGGCAACTGCGACAAGAACATGTGGAGCAACGGGTGCGAGAAGGACCTGGGCAAGGACACCGCCAACTGCGGCAGCTGCTACAACAAATGCAAGGTCACGCTCAAGGGCGGCGAGGCCACCTGCAGGTAACGCAGTCACCCATCGCAGCAGTATTGCGCCTCCACTGATCATGCGTGTCTCATAGTATTTTAGGCTCAGGGTTATGCAGCTCGCAAGGAGTTGACCATGGCCCGGAGGTGGCAGCGTGCAGCGCTTTGTGCACGTCTGCCTCTCGATGTTGCTTGTGCGCACGACTTTGCGGGACTTGCTGCATCCCAGTTTCAGAATGTGGTTCGGCTGCAATTATTATAGTGGCGTCGTGAAAATATATATACAAACTGTGGTTAATTAATGGGAGTGATCTGGTGTTGGGTATGGGTGCAGTGGAGGCAAGTGCGGGCAGCAGTGCAAAAAGGGCACCAAGTTCGACAAGACCAAGAACTGTTGCGTCCCGGTCAAGGCGTACTAGAAAGTCGACCCGGAGCTGGAGGAGTATGATGGACCACGAGATTGCGAGCCGGAGCGGCTGGATTCGCGATTAGTTACTTCCCGCCGTGATCTCAATGCTGTCGCTGGCGGTTGGATTTGTTAGCATGTTCGTAGTCGATCTAGTAGGTCCATTAGTAAGCGTGGGATGATAATAAAGATCTGGGGAACTCACTGAGGTTTGAGGGGGTACCTTGGTTTCTGTATTCTGGCTGTGAAAGTTTTACTTTGGTTTTCTAGCTGGTGACGAAATGTGACGCCAAGACTGTGTTCACGGTTTACGGGTGAGAATTGATTTCTGCATATCTCATGCAGGAAGAATAAAATTTGAAGTCCAGCTGTTTGGTAATGAGAAGATGTTCTTCCTGATCGATGTGCCTTATCGTCATTTTGTGATACAGTTCTCGGGCTTTCGTGAGGGGCGTTTGAATGATTCTATATTGATGGAAACACGTTGTGCACTGTGTATTTTATGTTTTTTCAAAAAAATTAGAGATTTGTGTTAAATGAATGTAACATATTAGTTAGTTTCTTGAGTCATCCAGTATTTTTCAAAGATGCGATGAGTTTTTTTCATATATTGTTAAATATAGTTAGTAAACGTGGAAGAACTTGGTGGTCTCTTATTCATATTTGGTGTGTAAGAAGTCGGTCTCTAACCTCAACAAAAAATAGTTTTTAAGGATAACAAAACTAATTTTCTAAGGTTTAGAGACCACGAGGCTTTTACACACACAAATGTCTTTGTTACGTGTAACAGTTTTACAGAGTGATGCCCATGCCACTGTGATGCTGTAGCCTACTTCTGGAATTTCTGTGGCTTAACCCCTAAAGCATTTGGCCATAAAATCCCAAATTCTGCCTCAATTTTGCCCTATTTTAGTTCAAGGTAGAATTGTGCACATTCAAGCATATTTTAAAGAATCTAACTGTAGGATCTAGTTCCTAACTTGTACATGTATGTGTCCACAGAATTTTAGATTGTAACTCCTCACCGTTTGGAAGATCGTAAGGTTTGAACTTGACAGAAAAGTTTTTTTGGGTACTGCCCTGCAGGGACAGCCACCCTTCGGAGAGTGAAACAGCCAATTTTTTGAGATCGTGTGGTTCAAGGCTCTTCAGTTTTGGATTCTAAGGTGAGTTGGAAGTATACTCAAAAAAATTGAAGACAATTGAAGACAACACACAAAAGCATTGGAAAACCACATTTCTAGTGACGGGAGTCAAATGAAATGCATATACACTAGGTCTTTTTCCACACTACAAATGCCTAAGAAGATCATCTAATTTTTGGGAATCCGAATGGTGTATACATGCATTTGTATGGAAATTAAATTGTAGAGGAAAATAATCCAAAAGATAAATAAATCCAAAACAGAAGTGAATTTTACAGCATATACTGTGGTTTAGGAGGAGAAAATGATGAAGGGAAAATGGGTGACGAAGGTGAACCAATCAGTCTTGACAGTTTTTATAAAACTTGGAACTTTGACTGAATATATCTCAAAATCCGTACGGTCAAAGTTTACAAAATTTGATACGTAGACTAATTGAATGGCTCTTAACAGGATGCTACGGTTGGATTTTTCAAAATAAATTTTTAGAAAAAATTGTGAAACGATTTCAGAAAGGATCATTTGGAAGTCATTGTAGACTTTCACAGATTTGGTACACCACTTCCATCAGCCACATACCTGCCCGAGCTGCCTTGAATTGAATTTTGCTCTTTAAACACCAATTATTTCTTAACTACGGGTCCGATGGAAGTAAAATTTGGTCTTGCTAGAAAGATATGACAATTTGCCATGCTGTGCCAAAGTTACAGCCACATCCGATAAAATATGACTCATAGGGAGCGTGACGTTACCCTAAATCATACCAGAACTATTGAGTTGATACTTTAGGGGTAAAATTAAATTAAAATTAAAATTAAATAAAATTTAGCGGGCTGCCCGTCTAGTGGCGCCGGGTCCCCTGCCCAGACCCTCCGTTTTCCCGTGACCATGGCGGCATGGGCACGGGTCACCTCTGCTATATGTGACCCTTTTGGTAGCTATCGTTTGTTACCATTCATTGGTGTTTATTGCGAAGGAACTTTGAAGGTCATATTCATTAAAATGGCCAATCCTGATTATATTGGCCATGCAAATAGTGTGAATTCAGTTCTTTTTCTCTCCTTATTTGAATAGTGTGGCGGCCAATATGATCGGGAGTGGCCATTTTAATGAATATGCCCTTTTTGGATCATTCGTTGACTTGGCTTTGTGAAAGTATTTTGGCTCTCCATGGTTGGAAATAAAGAGCTGAAGTAATTCTCTGTAGCAGCGCTTGTGACTTGTCAATGCAATCTCACCTCAGAATACACGTTCTAATGTCTATCTATCGGTATGGAACGACCTGATTAGTACAATGTTAGTTCTTGCTTGCTATTAAATGGTTCAGAAGGTCCTCATTGAGATGGGTTCGATCCTTCTCCAGAACTTGATCCGACCTCCATGGAGATAATGGTCATCTAATTCCAGAGCAGCATCTAAGCCACTAGCTAGAAGTGAGACCAGAGACTGGTTACTTGCTGTAGATTTTTACGTGTCTCAACACTAGTGGAGAACTCGTCCTGGATGACAAACTCTGTGACCGTAATCTTTCCTGGTCATGGAATTGTTTCCTGTAAGGGTTTTCATTGGTGGACACTGCTAATTGCCGAGAAAAGCACTTTCACTGACATCGTCCATAATGTCCTGGACTTCAGTGACCATGAATTTGCAGGCTTGATCTGTTGTAGCCAATCCGGGGATGTCGAAAGCTTAAAAATGGCAGGGTTCGATCCCGAGGTGGGCCATGTATTACTCCGTGGTGAGTGCTTTAACTTGGAGTTTACTCGGATTCCTCTATCTCTGTGAAATTCCATATGAGGCCATGGTATCAACTGATGGTCGATGATACCCTGATGACTCTGTTAAAATATCGTCAGGGGATGACAAGATATTCATCCTAATACTCGATACCTTTACCCGGATATTATACCTCGTGAAGTGAACGGGTCAGGTCAGGGGCAGGGTTTCTGAGTAATCTCAAGTCTTGCATGGTATTTGTTTTATGTTTTATTCGCTTGCGGTTGATCCACTTCAGGTGGTATTTCCAACGGAGTCCTCTATCACAATGAATGACAATATCAGAGAGATTCAAAACTTGACGAGAAGCTGCTGAGAACACTATAGGGACTATTGAAAAGCACAGGAGAAGCTGGTGAATGTGAACTTTTATCAAAAATTTCAGTGAAAACCAGTGTCATCAAAATTCCAGCAGAAGTACTGAATTAGAAGAGTTTCATTATAGAGAGTTGCTGAACTTCATTAATTCAATTCGCATCCACAAAGGAACGCGACTGTATAGAGTGTATGCGTATTCAGTGGCAGTCTGCAAATAAGCGGGAAAAAATAAACGATAACAGAATCCACTTCGAGTTCCTATTCGAATTTAAGGACCTTCAACTTCCTTATGAACTACTCGCATGAACTTCAACACGGCGTCCATCTGTGCTACGTCGGCTGTCAGGGACTGCCCATTGGAATTCGCGGCGTCCTTAACGTGTTTAAGTTTTGCCTCCAACTCTTTCACGATGTTCTCTTGTTTAGACATAGTGGTCTTCAGCGCATCCACTCGCCCCGATACAAACTCAACGTTATGACGTGCCAAGTTCAAGGCGCTTGGGCAAAACCTGTACTCTTCAGTTCCATCCATTGCCATTCCCGTGGCTTCGTCCTTGTAAGCAACCGCGTAACCTCTCTGAATGGCTTCCTTCAGCAACGTCCCTGCCTCGTGGGAATTGGCGCGAGGTGCTTGAAATGCAGTCTCCCATTGCTGCGACACTCGGCGTAGGTCTTTCAGCATTGCGCTTGCTCGTTGGAGCTTCTCTGTTGCCAGTCGGTGAGAGACTACGTCCCCTGCAAGATCTGTACATGCTTGGCGTCTGCGATTCCGAGCCATCTCAGTTATATGTTCGTGAAATCGATTGAGCCCCGTCACTACCAAAGCCGTCGTCGCTGCATTCCTTCCGACCTCTCCTGGTCTGTCCTCCACATCTGACGAGGACCCATCGTCCGCCTCCTCTGCCTCTCGCCCCTGTCCACCCCCCGGCGCTACCGCGGATCGCCCTTGGCGTAGTACACGAGGTGCTGCATTTCTCTGCAACCATAGGCGACACGGACCAAGGGTTAGCACCTCCATTTTGGTAGATGGCAATACTGAAGATAAGGCAGAAGAGAGGACACGATGGTGATACAATTAGGTATATCTGAAGTCCAAAAAACCAAATTGACACGCCTTTAAGCGTTCAGGCCATGGCGAAACAGGGGAAGGAATGACATGTACAGTACAGGGTCTTAGAATGGCAGCTAACGGGACCTAAAGAGTCACAATGCAGCCTGACTTACCTGAACGTAATCACGGCCATGGTCCGCATCGGGCTGACATTTTTTGTACGTGAACGGGAGAGGATGACGAAGGTTGCGCGATAAATCAGTAGTATCTTCAAAGCCGGATCACGACGTCCTCCGCCTCGGCGCTTTGAAACTGCAAATTGTGCCCAATCAACTGCCTCACCGTCTTCCTCTGCGAGCAACCCCCGTACAAAGTGCCACAGGAGATAGTCTCCGCGTTTCAGTTTCTTCTGACATACTCGCTCATACAACTCGGTTACGTAGTTTAGGTACTCTTCATTTCCTCTATGAACCCAGGGATACGTGCCGAGGTGGCTAGGCACTCCCATTCTCGCTCGGCATTCAGTTTTCGGATAGAAGTTCCAATTCCCTTGGCTTGGGACATAGCCCGTGCCGGGAAGGCACAAAAAATCAACATACCACTGCTTCCTTCCCTCGACGACCATGATCCTCAGATGCTAACAACAACGCGCACACTGATGGTCCGACCCTGAACGCGGAAGTGAGGACTCAAAAGGGAACTCTGCATCTCTCTTCCCCGGCATGCGCCAGCATTGGTTGCCAGATCAAAAAACATAATGATATGATCTGGAAATAAGACTGTAGGGTTCTCCTCCTAGGGAGTAATGATATCTTGTATTGTGGAGTCGAGTCATGCAGGACCTAGATCATCACATCAAGTAGGGCAATATCAGATTAAATCCAGAGAAAATTTGAAACTCATAATTACAATTCATGAACTGTTATGTCTCACAGCCCCCCTATGATATCGAGATGTGTCATCTGAGATCAAGCTACATGTCCGTCACTTCACAATTCCTCAGAACTACACAATAGAGTACTCACAGAAGAGGATAAGGTAAGACGTGTATGGCGTAATTTACAAAGGGGCATTATGAGTTTCAGTATCATAAACTGTAACCTTCTAGATGAAACGGAAAAAACATCGACAACTAAATCGTAGTTCCTCTACTTTTGACGACATCATAACCTGTAATACCTGGATGTGTACAATCAGAGGCCCGTAATGGGTTCAACATTATGTATGGTGCACACCTGGTATCCGCGATGATCTGAGTATTGTCGAAACCGCCATATATTGGTCATGGCATGTGTACAATCTTTCCGGGCATAGGTCCAGCCATAATGAATACCCGGCTTGTAAGACTCTGTACGAATCTACGTACATAATCATTCCTCTTGTGGTTAACATACGAAAACAGAGGACTCATCAGATTATGAAAATTCTTTATCAAAAAATAAAAATGTAATCCAAGATTTTAAAAACATCGCTAGTAAATTGAAAATGGCACATACGGTGTTTTTAATGTTTTATCAAAGGAGAAGGAGTCTTTCCTGTATTCCTGAAAGATTAATTAAAAGAGTACCCTATTGTACTGACATTGAAGACGATATGCTATCTGGATGTGAGCGACATATACAACATGTGTGTTTGAGTTATAACATGGCAAAGCTTGCAAATTCTGGGGACGGTACTACAAGAAAGATGAGTTCCCTGTTCCTTGCTCTACTGAATGCTACAAAACACCAAAACCATACTCGGTCATGGCATTCAAACTGAACGCACTCGTGCAATAACAGTACCATCAGACGTCTTCACTTCCGAGTTTCTATGTTTGCATTCGGGAAAATATTGCTAAACATATTACAGACTTAAAGGGAACTCAAAATGCATTCCTATATCTTGCTCTCAATAGACAGCAACATTGATGGACTGTGCCGTGTTTTACAGTCACGTGATTCAGCAAGAACATATGTGCCTTTAACAGAACCCAACATATTTCTTTCATTACCATCTTTACCCCTTTACTATGTAAATTATTTTTTAAGAAATCACAGCATACACTACCGAAGACCATTGCGACTGAGTACTAAACATTGTACGTGGAAAATAGCTACTCCTGCTGACGTTAAGGCATACTCGTCCGTGGTCCAAAAAGACTGCATTATTTCATATGAACGTCTCTCCAATACTAACAGACATTACTTTAAATGAGTACATGATGACATTAAATTTGAAAGGAGTCTCTTCTTTCCACGATTTCCTTTCGGTTCGAAGGTGCATGTGGACATAAAGTCTGGGGAAACTACTTACGCTTGCATTGTATCAAATAAAAAAGGGTGCGGGATGTAAACTAAATGCGCACCTGCCTCTCAAGATATAGCTCCTCTCCGACTCATGACGATGAACCTCAGAGTGGCACTTGGTCCTCCTGGTAATCTGCGTCGTCAAGGTATGCCTCATCGTCCACGTTGCCCAGGGGTATGTCCACGGCTCGCATTTCGTTTTTAGGGACGATTTCCTCAGGACCAAAGACCGTCGACTGCTCTGAAGCTGCTGCATCGTCAGCAATAGCAACACCACGCGGCAGAGGATAAACTTCACCAGCACAGTCAAAGTCGATTCCCTCAGCTTCTCCTGTCACACGTTTGCTCCTAGCCTCGTGTCTCAGTACAACTTTCCAGTCTGGATTTAACGCGTCTCCCATGAAGAACACTTGCGAGACACGGGAAGGAAACACAAATGGATTCTCAGACTCTGGACATCCCCGTGACTGGTACATCACAGACCAAAAACCGAGACGGTCTTTCTTTATCGCCGCCCTTCCCTGGTCACGTGGTTTTATCCACTCACCCTTCATTACAACACAATTCAGCTTTCCATAGGTAATCAGTAATATGTCTTTCAATAACCCGACGTCGAGACTGGATGTGTCCTCTGTAACCGAAGCAATCCCACAGTTGAAGGACACATAGGAATTCATAGCATCTGGAGTGCATCTGAAATGGCATCCGTAGGCCCACATACCCTTATACGAAAGGGCATGTGGGCTTGGCTGACAGTGTAGCTCTTGTAGTTCAGGTTCAATCGGGAAACCATCATCACGAAGACGACGAACATGATTGTTCAACCATTGAGAAAAAGGAGGAAACGAAACCGCAAGATGGGGCGGGTACTCGATGACGGTCTGTCTGTCTCGGCCAACACGAGCACCTCTTCGAAACAGTGAGCGCTCTTCCGCATAGGAGTCAGCCTCTTCGCTCCATGCACTGCTGGGTACCAAATAATTAGTCCCCAAAAACCAGAGAACCATAACTGTAGAAACTTACAGGAAACTTAAAACATACTCAAGAAGAATTCACTTTGCATCAGTGATGGACAAGGGTTTATGAAATTATTGGTGTACCTAAGAAGCTCGGCTCTGAAAACAGAGTGCTTAATAACATAATCATGCACATGCTCTAGCTCAGACGCTGTGAGGCGTCTCTTATTTGGTTTGCCCATGAGCACCTCCCCTGCGTCCTTCATCTCTTCTTCCGGGTCCCATACTCTTTGCCTTGTGTGCTTGTACAGAGCAAAATATTCTGTACAGAAGCCTAGGCTTTCGTCGACCATGTAACCCGAGGCCATTCCCGCCTCGGGCTTCGACTTGTCCCGTACGTAACTCGTAAGCTGTCCTAGGTAACGCTCAACAAAGTAGCACCATCGACTGTGGACGGGACCACAGATTTCAACCTCTCGAACAAGGTGGATAACGAGATGTGGCATGATATCGAAGAATCCTGAGGGAAAGAACATCTCCAACATGCACAAGGTTTCTGCTGCATCGACGTACATTGAAGGAATCTCGGACCTCTTGATTGTTTTTGAGCAGATGCGTGAGAAAAGGTTGCCTACCCGAATGATTGTCTCCCTCACGCCCCTGGACAAGCTATGCCGAACCGCTGCCGGTAGAATCTGCTGTAACAAGACATGGTGGTCGTGGCTTTTTAAGCCAGCCATACGACTTTTGCCCACATGTTTTATGAGCGTACTACTGTAACCCATAGGGACTCGTGTGCTTGACACAAGACTCAGGAACTCTCACGCTCAGAGGTACTGAATACGAAAGGAGCTCTCGGTTTTCTAAAGTCTCCGTTTCCCGTGGGAATCAAGTGCAGGTGGGGCATCTTCCCTGCCTCCTCTAGGTCTCTCCGAAGCGCAACAGTGTCCTTCTCTCCAAATAAGTGCCGCATTAAGTTATCCGAGATGTTACGCTCGATATGCATTACGTCAAGCATATTTCGTATGGGAAGTTCCTGCACCAGAGTCCAAGAGCTATGTCATATATATCATTTACATGTATTAAATTGGAGAATGTAAGGAAGATGCATAGTCACAGCTGGTTAGTTCTCTCACCTGCCAATAAGGTAGTGAAAAGAGGGAGGAAATTCTCTTCACCCCGTACTGCCTGGCACGGTCTTCGGATGCCGGAGCTCCTCCACGGAGCACAAAATCCTGTCGGAGCCGCCCCCAGCGCTGCAACTCCTCGGGACTTATGGGCTCTGGCGGTCCCCGTAGCTCATCAGTCCCATCGAAGTCCACTCGATTAGTCCGCCAGGGGTGCCCGCAAGGGAGCCACCTGCGGTACTGGTTATTGTAAACCTGCTTCTTCAACGAAACTGACCTTCGGCTGATGGTGTTTTTGCCACACACTGGACAACCTCTATACCCCTTGGTCACCACACCAGCTACTACACCGTACGCAGGGAAATCATGACATGTCCACATTAGAATGGCCTTTAGAAGGAAAGTTGGAGAACCTTTGTAGTTGGCAGCATCGTGGATTCTCACACCTTGCGTCCAGAGCAACTGCAACTCCTCCAACAGCGACTCCAAGTATGTATCAAATGAATCTCCAGCTACGGACCTCTTTACCAAGATGATGAGACTGAGCATTAAAAAATGCTTCTTTGTCGTCATCCACGGAGGGAGGTTGTAGTTTATAATGAGGACAGGCCACGTACTATGTATAGACCTTTTTACAGAAAAAGGATTTACTCCGTCAGTAGCCATACCTAAACGCAGATTACGGTCCTCGCTTGCAAACTCATTCCACCAGCGCCTGTTGATATATTTCCATTGGTGGGAATCATACGCTCCACGCATTGTATCATCCGTACTCGACAACCGTGCATGCGATGTCATGAAACTGGCCTGCACGGGCGTGCTGTACATTCTCTCCAGCCTGGGTATCAAAGGGAAATGCCTTAGAACTTTTAGGGGTACTTTAGATTTACCAACCTGTTTGTAACGGTCTGCACCACACTTAGAGCAACGATCCAAAGTTGAGTTTATAGGTCCCCTGAACAGCATGCACGTCTCAGGTCCAGGACAAACGTGAATTGTATCATACGCAAGTCCAAGTTGTTTTAGCATTTTTGAGGCAGCATATTCCGAGCGGGGCAGTGAGTTGATGCCTGGTAGAACACTGTCTCCTAATAACTAGAACAATTCATTTACAAGTGCATTAGAAGCTCCGTGAGTTCGAAGGCAATTCAGCAGCAACTGTGTGCAACTTAGCTGGGACAATTTTGCGCCCGCAAACAAGGGGGTTCTTGCGCTCTCTTCCATGATGTTTCTCCCTGTCTGCAAGTGTGCCTCCATGGCTGGAATGTCATCGTCGTTGAATACTTGTGCTTGCTCCCCTCCGAGTCCATCGTCTACAAGTCCTGCTTCGGCATGTACTGGTTCTGTAGCTGGCGCAGTTGGTACCCCCACGCCGCCATTGTCGCCCGTAGCTGCCTCTGCTGGGTGCCCTGCTCCATCGTCCTCTGCGTCTATGCAGGCTCCAATAGATCCTGACATTCCATCATAAATATGAAACATATGCTCCACCATGGCCGGCATATCGAGGTTATCGTCCATCGGTGCTTCAAACAATTGTAGGAACCCTGCTTCTCCTGTTCCGAATCCTTGCCGAATGTGTGAATCCCATTCACCATCGGAGTCATCTGGAGGCCAGCCCTGCAATTAATCACATCCATATGTTCAGTAAGAAAACAAAACAATGCATTACTCTGCATACCCTAATTTGAAATAATATGATATCTTCTCCGAGGCGTAGCCAGTTTTTGGCGATGATAGAATGTAAGTAACGGAGTAGAACATGGTATGGAAAACAATCAAGAAAGATAGTGAATTACCTGAGTCGAACCCCTATGGAAGGGGTGTCTACCATATTTTTGAAGATGATACCTCACTGTTTCGCGCAGACGCTTGGAATGGTTTAGGCCCAGACAGATGTTACATGGGCAAGTGCGGCGACTCTTTTCTTGACGATCAGCAAGTGCCTCTTCTCTCTCCTCCAACTTCCTATCCCTAGCTTGTATACGGACGTCGCAAAATACTGGATTCTCACCCTCCATGTTGGGTAATTGTATATGTGTCCAAAAATCCTTGTGGGAACCCTACGCGCACAGCATGAGGGTTTCGCTCAAGAAACAGCAATGTGGTGCGGGATGGAAAACCCTCGCGGGAATTGATAATTAAGTCAGACTAGAATGGATTACAACATTATTCATCCATACTTTCGTGGATGTTTTCGTCGACTGCGCAGCGCTCCATAAGTGCGAATACTAGGTGGTGCACGAACGATGGCAGAGACAGAAACGTGGAGATCAGTATGTTCTGAATTATCTTGAGATCCAAGAGTCGATCTTTATTGAGCCAATGCTCCTGCGCTGGAAGGCAGTTCTCTAAACATGGATTCGGGAACACAATTCAAACCTCCATGGCTTCAAACTGTACTTGAAGATTGAGGAATAATTACATTCCTATCATGAAAGCAACCCTAATGGCAGAATTCCGTACTACACGAACACCATATCTAGCAACCAGGAGAACACCATGCCCCACAAACTACCAAAGACTTCCACATTACAACAGTGTAGTTCCGCAATCTTGAAGAAGAGTAATGTCGTTAGGAGATACGACTTGCATTCACGGTATTGCATGTCAACCATGGGTCCGAATATTGCCCTACCAAGCGGACAGGGTCACCAGTCCTGTTCTAGGTCAAGAATGTCCCACCACGGATCAATGATATGGAGTTGTTCTCCTTCTCCACTTAGGTTCAACTGCGATAGCTGATGCTCAATATCATCTTCTCTACCTTCGAGGCTCCTTGGTGTCGCAATTGCGGAAGGTATCCCGGACACTTCTCGGCCGTTGCTGCGCCCTGGTATCCGCGATGGTTCCATGACGAATGTCTCCGGCGCCGAGATGGCTGAAGGCGCTCAATGCCTCCGGTAGCACGACTGTCCGTTCGAGCTATAAGAATTTCTTCATGTACTGTGGGATTCTTGTAAATGGATTAGGTTTTGCTCTGCTCTTGCGCTTTCCCCCTACTCTGTACATGCTTGTTTAGGATTCTGCGGTTCTTTAACTCCCCCGTTGTGTGTATATTCCGATAATTGTTTTGTCGTTATCTCAAAATCCGCTGATCTCTCTCTTTCTTTTTGCAGGGCACAGGGTTCTGTGGAGAACGTCAGAATGCATTAAAGCGGGAAAATGCGGCACCCCCAGAATGCTATTATCGTGCCTGCCTTTCGCCCTTTAGTCAGGCCACATACCGGTAACTTTAGTGTTTGATTTTATCGTCTATTAACATACAGATCACGTCGCCCATTCCAGAACTTATCTATATTGATGCGTCTGACGGCGTCACGGTATTGGTGGTCTTGTATTGATTCGATTAAGGACAAATTTCGGGATATTCAGAAATTTGCAGATGCATGTCATCGACTCATCTGGAGAAAGGGGCACCACTGGAGGAGAGAATTCTTGTGGAATTCAACCCACGTGTAAGTTGGTTAATCCGCAGAATTGCGAGTCACGAAGAATAGTGCGTGTGGGCGGCGTAGGTGCACCGTGCTGACCCCGTTAGAATTCTCTGAAACCCTAATGCCGTCAGCCCATCGTGCCGCATGAACCTTAGGTAGCCAGACATTAGGGGAAAAATGAGGTCTCCAACGGGCCTTGTAAGGCAGCCCGGATTAGGTGGGCTGCCTGCCCAAAACCCCCTCTGTCGCTGTCAGCAGGGGTCTGAAACGCTGCCCGAAGCGGACGGACGGGAGTTGCGTGGCCGGATTTTGCCTTGTTGGCGAGAGGGCGTGGACGGTGGTTGTTGAGCGCCAATCCTTGGGATTTATTGCTCGGCGATTAATGAAGTGCCTCGATCCGTTGCCTCGATCCACGGATTGTCAACTTCGAATTGCTGCCACAACGGTCTGGGCGCGATGGCGCCACCGGCTCTACGCCGTTCAGCACCAAGAAAACAAAGCGCCCTGTTCTGCTTCAAGCAAGTCGTTGTTGGCACTGTGGGACGCACAATCGTATGTGATTTGCGGGAAAGATTCCGAGTGGCGATGGCGCCCCAGACCGGAGGAGCAAAATTGAGATTGCAATTCATTTCTTGGCAGCGTCCGCTGGCAGCGACGGCGGCAAGGGGTTGTTCTCAGTCGGCGACCAAGGTTTCAACGAAGAGATGAAAACTGATGTACTTGAAGGGAAGGTAAGTTAACCTAATTCGATAAACCTTTGTGGGGTGTTCAGGGGCTACTGGGTTTTTGAGCAATTTGAATTTCGATTTCATTAGCCCTTGCTGCCACAACGGCATAAGGCAATGTAGGTTTCGTGGTCGATAGCGCTTGTAGATGCCACGCAGGTCTATCGAATTAGGTTCGGAGTATTTGAGGTTGTGAATTCAGTTTTTCATTGGGTGTAGGAGGTGTCCGAAGATCAGAACAAGTTCTCTCGAATAACAGCAAATCACCAAGTGTGACCAGGGGAGATTCAATCAAGATTACCGACTGTAGGGTCCACGATGGCAGCAAGGGCTGAACGAAGCAATCAGTACATTCCCCACTTTGCACTGGACACACGCTATGCCCCGGTCATGAGACGAGGTTCTACGCAAGTGGAGCTGTGCATGAGGAGCTCGTTTCCAACACGGAGGTTGCGTGGAGACACGAACATTGACTTGTGGATCAATGGAGACATTTACCCTGTTGACCCAATGACAGGGAAGCCACCTCCAATCAAGTCGCTAAAAGAGTTTGTTGAATTCATATGTCATGGAGAGCAGGGTCTTCGCGGATATACACACAGGCTGCTGGATCATTGTGTACATGGTTCTACACAGGAGGAGACGCGGATCCAGTTGGCACAGTTGAGCGAAGAAGTGCTTCAGCTTAGAGGCGAAGCTCTGGCCAGCAACTCAAGGGCAGCCCAAGATGTCCAATTGGGGAGAATGCGTTGCCTTGAGTTAGAGAAGAAATGCAGGGATTTGCAAGCTGAATTACAGGCTGTCCGTGATTGCCATGCCCAAAGGGTGGAGCAATTGGAGCGCCATGTGCGGGGTCTCCAAGAAGACGTTGACCGCTGCCAGCGGAGGGCCAGCTTCGAGAAGGAGACCCCCATGGGCATGCGAAATAGGAGGAGGGCTCTCAGAGGGATTCACGAGTTAAAACCTGGATCAGGTGGATCAAAAGCAAGAGTGAAGCTTGTGCGGACAGTGCTGCAACCAGATGTGGTGCAGTTTGTTGTCAAAAGGAACCGAGAGAACCGGAAGTGCTCTCGACTGCGGGGGGATAAAGAGTCCCAAAATAGGACTGCAGTAGCACTAGCTCGAATTTTGTCACGGCATGAAGGTGTAGCGCTCGCTTCTCAGCCTGCAATGGCACATGTTCAGTCAGATATTGCGAAAAATGTGCTCAAATCGATTGGTAAGAGTATTGGACCGGACAAAATTCTTGCTGCTTGCGACCAGGCAGGGGTTTCCCATCGGGGATATGGTGCTCTCTACAAATCTGTGAAGGCTCCCATTGCTGCTCTGAACAAAGGAGTCTCCGGGAGTATTTTGCCGAGCCCCTATCACGTGAAACTGCTTCGGCAGGAGTTAAATGCAAACCTGCCACAGTATATTGGCGAATACTACCATGCTGAAGGTCGACTTACGCTGCCAGCAAGTTCTAAGAAGAACAAGAAGTCCGAGGACATGGTAAAGGAAGTCGTTTTGACTGACAAGAATTCCCTATTCACAGACCTTGAGGTGGTCCAAAGGAGCATGGTGATCTTCTACGGCATCACGGAAGAAGGTAACGTAATCACCTCAGACTGTTGTTTTCAGAGTTTGCTGCCAGGAGGGTTATTTATCAATTAACCGTGACTTACACATCCACTCGCCATGTTTCCACAGAGTTAAGAGGGGCACCGCTGGTATTTGTCATGAAATTGGACGAGGCCGAGATTGTCAATGGCAAGAAGTTTGAACGGGTCAGCATCACATTGATGAATAGGGCGCTCGACCCAGACATTCAGAGAAACCATGCCCTGTTTTTCTCAGTCCAGTCGGAGCAGGAAATCTGGCCAGTGGCAACCTTTCAAGTGGAAAAAGAGTCCTACGAAGTTCTGTCGTGGATATTTGGGAAATCCAAATTTCCATCTGTGATTGCAGCACAGTCCAGTGGCGAGAAACTCACGGTCCCTGAAGTTGGAGAATTCCATGTGGAGTGGCATCTCGCTGCGGACATGAAGACGATCAAGTGTATGTACAGGCTTCAGTCGGGGCCGTCGTGTGCGATGAACTGCATATACTGCGAGCAGAAGAGGGCTAAGCCTACCGTAGGGACAGCAAGCCAGGCGAGTGCTGCCATCAGAAAACGTGGGAAACCAAACTGGGTGGGGGGACTGTTTGCCAACTCTGTGGAGCCAGAACCATGTGACATGCGTGCACATACAAGGTGGAGGCCTATCTTGCCAATTCCGTTGCAAAGAGTGCACATTTGTACACTTCACGCCCTAGTTCGCCTAGCGGAGAAGATTGTGCATCAACACATCATTTATGTCTGGAACATACAAGATCAAAGACTGAGGGCTACAGCCATAGAGCAAATGGAGAAGTCCTTGTCAGCTATCGGGGCTCACGGTGGCAATGTGGAGATTAGAAAGGATCCGAAACTGAGTGGCAGCACAGGGAATGTGCCACAGAAGCCATCTTTCTGTGAGGTTGTTGCTAGCAGACTATTTAAACCAAGCGTATGGTCTGGAAACGACAAGGCCTGGAAAGACATATGTCAAGCAGAGAGCAATAATAGTGGCGGCGGTGCACATCGTAGGGCAAGGGCTGCTATGTGGCAAGCCTTTGAAGAGGTTCTACCATATTTTAGCGGCTTGGTGCTGACAGCAGAACAACGACTCCAGTTCAAAGGGAAGATAGAAACGTGGGGGAGAACATTTTTGGAGGCCTTCGGAGAGGAGCATGTGTCGCACTACATGGTGAGTTATATGAACGAGGTTTGGGATGAA
Source organism: Ceratodon purpureus (assembly GCA_014871385.1). Lineage (NCBI taxonomy): Eukaryota > Viridiplantae > Streptophyta > Bryopsida > Pseudoditrichales > Ditrichaceae > Ceratodon > Ceratodon purpureus. The sequence goes on along the minus strand of CM026422.1, from coordinate 14,992,173 downwards.
TTAGGGGTTGATGGCTGACCTCACTTTCGTCAATTCTCTATCCAGGACTAACCTTGGAGTGGCTGTTGACAGCATGTAATTGTCAGGCATGGCAGTTGGTTTGTGGAGGAATACGGTAGTCTGGCCGTATGGAGTTGCCAGGGTATGGAGAAATCCCATCATCAAGCGAAGGCAGCGAATCAAGCGCATACAGCTCACGGTGGTGGCAAAGAGCGCATCAGTGTGATTTTGCAACAATTCCAACATTGGTACCGAAATATACAGCATCGGTATAAGAAGAAATTAGAGTGCACCAGGGTTCTAAATACCCCGGACGATGAGGCCCGCATGGAGGCTACACGTAGAAGGCGAGAACAGTGGCATCGATCAAATGCTGCCAGGGCTTTGGAGAATTGGCGGTCAAGGCGACGGCGTGTTGGCAAAGCTTGGGTGTGTGATAACACCGTTGGAGGTGATGGAGCCAACAATGATCAAGCAAGAGGATCTGCCAACGAAGATGACCCCGGGGAGGAGGGCAACAATGTGGATCTTGAGGAAGGACGCAACTCAACTGACGGTGACGACGCTGGCAACAACGTGGACAGCGATGACGCTGGCAACGAGCCTGTATGAATTGAGTACAAATTATGCGTTCTAAACTCATTGGATGGACATCTATAATGTAGCAAGTTTTTAATTTTTTTTAATTTTTTTTATCGGAGTAGACAGTGGATCTTCTTTAACATGTTTTTTGGTTTCATTCTAGAATAGCCATTTACGGATAGATTTATCAAAAAATGAGGATTTTTTCGAGCAATTCCCTAAAATGGCTTATCCATTGCTAAGTTAATCTCGATAATTATTAAAGAGGCACCCATGGAGAAGAAGGGGAGTCCACTGACAGTGAGGTGGCTGGCAGCAATGAGGACAGTGACGACGCGAGCAATGGCCGTGTGTGACTTGACCGCAATGTGCCTTGGTAATTATGTTATAACTTATACCTATGTAGAATGTGGCTGGCAACAATGTTTTTTTTGAATGAGTTAGACCATGTTTCTCCCCTAAACTTGTTTTGTGGTTATTTCACTAGAAAGACCAATCCAAGGGATTATAACTCTTCATAATGATGAATTCAATGAATGTGTCTTAGTAATCATACATGTCACTCACCCTTAAATTTTAATTTTAATTTCTATGCCAATTTGTTGCAATTAAAATCAAATGGGGAAATGATGTATAAGGCCGTGGAAATGATTGACAATTAAGGTTGCTGTGACCTTCCCAACACCTCCTTTACGACCCCCCTAATTAACATTGCTTAAGAGTCTCATACCCCCCTTGAAGGACGCTGCCCACGTGGCAGGCGGTTGACTCCAGCAAGAGTCTCCTTCACACCAGTCTTGGGCCTTCTTCCCGAAAAAAGATATGGGGTTGACTGTTAGCTTCACTCCTCTCTTCTACTGCCGCGCTCTTGCTTCCAGCAGGCGCCTCGGGTTTGCACTGACACGGTAGTGCTTCGGCTTCTTCATCCTTTGTCTTTCTCCATACCCTTGATTTCTACCGTTGAAGAGCGCAATTTCGAACTAGGCGGAGGGGGGTGTGAGGATTTTGTGGGTGCAGAGGGAGCCGTGGAGGACTCATCCGTGCAGCCGTACTGGGAGGTGCGACCCGTGGAGGACCTGTGAGGAGGAGGGGCGAGGGCGGTGCGCTTGGGGGAGCTGAGGAGTGCGGAGTTCGGCGGAGCCGCGAGGAGCGGGGTCGAGTTCTGAGGAAGGAGTTGGGGGAGTGAGGAGCTGGGTGGCTGTCACGAGCATCGGGCCCGCAGCAGCTGCGCGGGCAGCAGGGGGGGGGGGGAAGGCTGCGGCCACAGCTCTGGCACTGCAGCGGTAGGAGCTCAGCGCGGAGGTGCGACCAGCGGGGTGGGGAGGAGCTAGGGCGCCTCAGGGAGCAGTGAAGAAGGCCAGCGCGAGCAGCGGGGAGAAGCAGCGGGGCGTTGGGGAGCTTCGGCGCCGAAGGACAGCCGCGGCGCAGAGGGAAGCTGTAGGGGAAGAGGGAAGTGAAGGCGTAGAGAGCGGGTTCGGGCTGCAGAGGGGAGCAGAAGGGGAAGAGAAGAGCAGGCCGCGCAGAGGAGAGCTACAGCGCGGCGAAGAGAGCTTCGGCAACGGAAGACAGCTCTGACTGAGCTTCGGCTTAGAGGTAAGCAGCTTGTTTTTGCAACTCTGTTTTGGCAATTTCTCTTTGTTGTTGTACAATGCGTAGAGGGGCATGGCACAGTTGGGTGAGGTCGTTCAGCCATGGCCGCGAAGGTCCTTTCAGTTGTGAGGCTTCATGTTTTCAGAACTAAATTCAACTAAACCGAATGAATAATGTCTTGTCAGTGGTCTTCCCTTTTTCAGCTGCCATGCGCGATCCCCCTTTCGTAAAACGTGTTGTTTTTGCACTACCAGCGCCAGGGATGTCGAGCCGTAGGAAGGGAAAGGAGGCCGTCGTGAAGAAGGAGGTCGTCGAGGTTGCTGACAGCAAGGAGGATGGCAACGATGTTGAGACGCCGTGGGATGACGCCTTCGACTTGGACGGCTTACCCCCTGCACTTCATGCACAGCTCCACCACCTCGCCCCATTTCTGCTGGGTAGGCAGGCTGCGGATTACGATGAGGACTTCTTCGCCCGCACCTTGCAGCTCTCCAACAAGGGGTTGAAGTTCAGTGACCTCAGCGGCGACAAGCATTGCAGGAAGGCCGACTTCATCGACAGATGGCCAGAGCGTTCTTCTGGGCGGCACTACGTTGCTGACTGTGAGGATCCGGAGGCCCAGAGGAAATACTGCGAGATGTACCGGTGGACTTATGGAGGTGACCCCGACAACTGGGCATTCGGGACCTCCTTTCTTCGGGCTTGCCACCTCTACTTTGAGAAGGGCGTGGATGTCAACTTCGCCCAGAAGGCGGAGGCAATTGTGAAGGGGCGTGAGAAGCTGCCAGGGCGTAATCCGCAGAAGTTGACTCCCCCGGCCTTGAGGGAGCAGATTGAAGCCATTATCGACTTCCTCGCTGGCCACATCCCCGGTGCTGGCAGCAAGGGCAAGGGAGGAGGGGCGGAGTCGAGCGGAGGAGCCAAGCCACTTGGAGCCACCTCCAAGGCTTTGATCACGGCCGCGGAGGCGAAGAAGGTCAGGGGACCTAGATCCCTGCCCCCTCCTGCCAAGGCCGTGGCTGAGAAGAAGGCCGTGAAGGCCCTTGCTGCCGTTGCCATCAAGGTGCAGCCCTTGGTGGCAACGGATCCGAAGCAGGTCCTGGAGCAGCAGCGCCTCAAGAAGAAGTCCTTGGAGGCGGCACTTCTGAAGGTGGAGGCCAGCCGGGACCGCGTGAAGGTCGACCTTGCAACCCAGCGGGACTACATCAAAGCCAAGGAGGCCGAGGAGTCCAAGCTCTATGACAACATCTTCTCCGCCCGCGAGGCCTCCAAGAAGGCCGCGGCTGATGGCAACGACCAAGAGAAGAGGCGCTTTGATCACGCGGCCCGCTTAGGCCAAGACAAGCTGGGGCTTGCAAGCAAGGCACTGATGGAGGCCCAAGCCCGCATTGACAGGGTCTACAAGAAGTTGGAGGAGATGGAAGCCGATGAGCAGAGACGCCACGCCGAGGTCTCCGCGCTGACAGCGGAGATCTCGGCCTTGGAGTTGGCTTCAGCTTTCTTGCGCCCGAAGAAGGTGTTGGCTCGTTATCCATTGGAGTTCCAGGTGTTGCCAATAGCCCTGAACGACCCATGCCCCTTCTGCGAGCGTTACTTCGTTGACACCTGCTGCGTACCTTTGTTCTGCGGCTGCTTGGCACATCCCCATTGTATGTTTGAGGCAGTCTTCTCCCAGGACGCCCGGTGCCGTCGATGCGAGCGGGGGATGACTGGAGGGTGGCTTGGGCAGTGGGGCTTCGACCTTGACTCCAAGGCCGCGGAGGAACTACGCCTCACGGAGGAGATCCTTCTGGCCGAGCCCGCTTCACCACGTGCTGGCAGCAAGAGGCCCGCTGCCCCCTCAGTGGCCGCGCTTCCGTGGAAGAAGGCCAAGGGCGACCAAGGTTTGTGGCCCCTCATCCCATCTACCCATTTCTTGTTGCCTGCCTTGTTGTTACATTTACATTTTCTTGTTTTCTAACTCTTGTTTGTTGCCAGCAACTGCAGAGGATGCTCTCCCCGACTCAGACTCCCTGGCGTTCGATCCCACGCAACGCTCTCCTCAGGAGACCCAGGCAGCCCCATCTGGAGATGGGAACAAGGACTCATCCGCCACCACGCAAGGACCACCTGAAGCAGAGAAGAACGAGGACGACACCAACATGGAGGGACTGTCGAGCCTTGTTGAGGCAATTGCCACAAACGCAAACGTGGAGTAGATTCCCACCTTGGATAGTTTTGTAGGCCGGGTTAGGGGTTTGCTGGCAGCGACTTCTGGTCCGGACTTTTATGGGCCACCTTTCTTAAACTTTTCCGAACTTGAAAACAATTTGCCTCTGGACTGCCATGTCTCTTTGAAAGATATGGCATTCTTGTAACCCTTCCTTTTTATTCGCAACTGTATTTCTTCTTTATTGTGGACTGCTGACAGCAAGGGCTGCTCTTTAGCCGCCATTTTTTTTTTCTTCTTTCATTATTCGCCACCATGGTCCCTTTCAATTTTGGCCATTGTTGTTATTTACCATCTGCGACCTACTTCATCTCTTATGTACAACTGTTTTTTATTTTTATCTTGTTCTATTAGAATCGAGCGTGGTTCTTTTTTTATTTGCAACCTTCATTTTTTCGTCTTTGTTGGCACCAAGAGCTGCATTGTGCCCGCCGTTGCCAGTTCAGAGCACCAGGTTCACGAAGGAGCCAGCCTCTTCGGAGGAAGTAACAAACTTTACATTCCTTCCTAATTACTTCATATTTGTCAAGTGCCAAACTCCATTTTGTGCCTCTGAAGGGTCATGTGCTCTATTGTATGCAATTGTTTTTCTTTTCTTATTTTGCGCTGGCAGCAGGCTCCAGCGTCAATGGCGCCACCACAAGTTCGAAGCAATTTTGCGATTCAGACCCAGGCCCTCTGAAACCCCGGCCATTCTTCAGACTTCTTGTATTTTATTCTATTTTTCATTTTGCACCCTAGGATTCACCACTGGTAATTGTAACTGTTTTTCTTTTCTATTTCCGCTGGCAGCACGAAGATCAAGGGTAATCACAAATTTGCCTCCATATAACACGTTAATACAGGATGTCCCACAGAAAGTCCTGAATGGTAAGCAAAACCACTACCTGAACTCGCTAACGACTTCGCGAAGAACCTAATGACTTCCCACATACTGTGACTACCCATCCCCGAAATCACTTTTCCTACAGCTCCACAATCTTCATCCTTTTGGGAACCGTGACATCCGCAGCTGTAAGGTGTCTCTCATGGCGCTGGTTGATCTGCATCCAACAAATCCTGTCATTTTCGTTTGCTGGCAGCAAGGAGCTCTGAACAGCCAATTCCCAACACATCAAAACGACTACATGAATTCGGCTAGACTCATACCTTTTTCTCACGAACACCGTTGGCCTCTATCAAAACCAGGTTGTACTGCCCAGGTACGTCATCTCCAAGTGCCATTGCAATTTCGTGCCGCAGGTGGGATACTGGCCAACCCTTGCCAACTTCGAATGTTGGCAGCAAGTTCCCCCTAAACATACAAGACACTTCCACCATCACCTCCTCTGGTAGGTGATCCAAGGCTTCCCACTGACTGTTGGCAGCCCCCCTATACCTTGTATACATGAACCTGGTGTATAATGTTTGTCTTCCCACGTGATAGCGGAAAACAATGCTGGTCCTGTTGGCAACGCACTTGATGACATCTTGGCCAATGTGGAACTTCTCGTTCCACCCTGGGTTCATTAGACTGCTCAGCAGAGCCTCGGATGGACTACTCAAAACAAACAATGTAGGTGTCCGCTTAATGCTGTCAGCAGCTACCGCAAACAAATCAACCATAACATGGATTGGCATAAACCATTGCTGGTGGACGAAGCTGCTACCAGTTGTTGCTTTCATAGCATTTGCAAAATCGAGAGTGAGCTTTGTTCTAAACGCCTCAGATGTGTGCATGTCTGGCAAAGGCCACTCCACATCGTTGAACCCTGGAAGCGGGAGTGCTTCAACCTTCCCGTACAGCGTGTCACCTGTTGGAGGCAAATACAGACCACCAAGGAAGAATGTACCTATGTCCAGCAACTCCGCGTGGCTCTGTCGATTCCGTGTTGCCTCCCCAATCTCAACATGGAGCACAAGAATGGGACCAAGGATAGATGCGGGATGTACCCAATCCTCCGAAACCGACGCGTACAGGTAGTTTGCCATTCCCAATTTGGTTGCTGCCTCCGCAGGATCCAAGCGCAGATGCCTTGGTTGATATGCATGTTGCACAAGCACCTTATCGAGGTCGCATGCTCCATGCTCCGTGGAGATCCAAGAGAAATCTCTGATCTGCGCTTTGAAGGCCCCCCGAAAATTTTCTCCACCATGTCGCCTTGCCTCTCTACCCCAAGGCCCATCCGAAGCTGGTTGCAGCATAACCCATGAATCACGATCCACCCTCATCGGGATCCAGTTGCCCTCCAAGTCTTGCGTATTATGCAGAATGACACTCTGTACGAGGGAGTTTGGCCGTGAAGCCATACCACTAGAATGCATGAAATTTTCGACTGTGAACTCAAAAACTTACAAATGGTGTCGTCGCTGTCATCAACCGCCAGAACTACACGCTGTCAACACACCCTCCGCCATCACGAACGGCTGAAACCTGCGTCCACGGCCTCGCAACCAAGGTACGACCTACCCTAAAACCTCATCCCGAAACCCCAATTCCCAACTCAGGTAGTCTCTCCAACCTATGTGGATGGCAGACCGCTGGCAGCGTTGGAAGACCACTACAGCTAAACCCTAAATCTCTACTGCACAATGCGTGACCACCCACAACCCAAATCGAACAACTTCGCCCAGCCTTTGGAGGCCTCCACCGCTCCATCCTGCTTGACAACGCAACAACGACAACTCTCTCAGGGGAACGCATGAGGTTCGGAATGACCGTTGGCAGCATTTCGACATCAACACCTTGTGCACGTTGCATCTCAAAGGGGGAGCGGCAATTCGATTTCGGTAGGTGGCCTGTGGAGTCAGTTTCGCAGGCGTTCATAAAGCCCACCACCGCTGACACCCTTCTGCAATGCTCGAATTCCGTGCGCGAAGAGGCTCCGTTCTCGACCTGCGGGACTACACGCGCGGGGGAGGGAAGCCTTCCTGCGCGACCATTGGCCGGACCCCCCCATTCGCGATTTGGCTCGCTTTTGGCGACCTGCTGGCACAGTTGGTGCCAGCAGGTAAAGTGCACGGGCATGCCCAAAACTTTGGCACGGAAAGCATGGAAAAGGCCCGTTGGAGACCCCAAACTGCTCCTAATGAGTATCTGTGTTGGTGGATTTCAGCGTCATCCTAAGTGCAACCCTAATGGCGCATGTAGGGTGGCAGATCTTAGACGAGTTTAGCTCGTCCCCAACTTTTAGCTCCTCTGTGGACACATTAGACCTACATGACTCTGCAGATTCAATGTCTTCTCAGTGTGCGACATCCACCCCTCTAAGTGTGCATTACCCTCGCAGCGCAAGTCTCAGAATGTCTTCGCAGTACATGGCCAGCTCCAGTCAATTTCCTGCACGCAGCTTGCAGGCAGAAGACATGGGACCGGGTCTGGAGAACTCAAGAGTGCGAGATGAGGTTCTTTCTTCCCTTTCATGACTTTGCAATTTCCGGTAGAGAAGTATCTTCGTGACTTTCGTGTGTCTTCGACAGTTCATTACAGTTTTGAATTTATTGCTTGTCCGAGAAAAGGCCACGATTAGTTGCCATCGGTATACATCTGCGACTCTTATGAAGTCCAAGATGATTAGTTAGAATCTAACTTATAGTAAAATGTCCTGCAAGTAGGCACAGTATCAAGAACTAGACGGTGAGTTTGAGTGCGACAAATTCAACGATCTTCCTACGTCAGTGCAGTGCAGCCAGTACGCTGTGAATCATCGTTATGGTTCCATTCTGGAGGGACCTTCGCAGTCACAAGGTATGCCTTCGTCGAGGACGTGGCCTAGTGATCGCACTCCTCCACCACCGCCACAGCGGACAGTACGTAACATCTCCGGACTTCGTGAAGGATATGCTGGACTCAATTTCCAACAAAGGCAAAGCACTCATGACTTCACTGTCGCACCACCGGCCATTCCACAAGCGCAAAGGAACAGTGGACGTGGAGTTGTACAGCGCACTTCACCGGATAACATCCGCCTGTCACAAGAAGAGACGAACAAGAGGAGACGACTCCAGAGAGATTACACGAAACCTTACTTTACCGAAATGGCCAGCGCCCACGCTGAGCGGAGATCACCCGTCATACATGTTCCCACCACGACTACAGGTAAGCCAATTGGGCTACGTAGCGCTTGGCATCGACAGGTGCGTCTCATTGCTAGACAGAGTATGGACCAGACAATCAGAAGTTACAGGGGAAGGAAAGGTCTTTGGTGGGAAGCAGTAAACAGAATATACAAGTCTCTTGATGAAATTTTCACATACGATTATCCATTGTGTGCGAAATATCTATTGAAATTCCTAAAGGGCGCTGTGAAAAACGACAGATTAGAGTGGAAGGAATTTTTTTTTGCAAATAAAGGTGGTCAACATGAGAAATGCCCGGATGAGGCATTTGCAACATTGCGACGGTATTGGCTGAGTGTTGCAGGACAGCAAGAGTTCGAACAAATGGTAGCTTTACGTTCACTCGGTCCACAAAAGTGTCCCAGCGAAGACTCTGATGGGCCTGCTTCCACAATGCCTCTCCCGCATCAGGTTTGTTTTATGTATTCACCGATTTTAATTTTTGTGTGCACCTTTCAGATTTTATAAAGTTGTAGAATAATAATGATCCAGTTTCCCCTCAGTGTATGCTATATTGACGTCATGACGATGGCACTGTAGGAGCAAAGCCGGACTCATCAAACGTCCTCTGTTCCATCTGGTAGCACGGGCCATGGGGAGAACTTTCCGACATCAAGCGGATTCCGTGATACGTCTACGAGAGAGTCCGCACAAGGTCACACTTTGGATGCGGATGGCACGCCAGCATTCCCAAATGTAAGTCCTCATCCTTTTTCTTATTGTTCCGTTGACAGGAACATGCATACATTTAGTGCTGGTGGTTATTTTACATAACCTATAAGTGCACTATATCTGTCCATGTACAGCACACACCAGAGTACACTCGAAGAGGGCGAACGCGACAGATTCATGAGGAGGGGTCTCATCTCCAAACAGTGGAGGACGCAATTCGAATTCAGACTCTAGAGTCGCGAGTGGGAGACCTCGCACAGCAAGTAACGCACAACATTTCGATGGTCGAAGAGGTTCTTAATACACAGCGCGACTTCAAGGACATGCTTCTGCTCCTCGTGAACTCATCGTCATCCGGAGCACTCCCGAAAGTAGCCGAGGCAACGACGACCACAGACAGGTCGTTTGAAGGACCTCTTCCACACATGATATCTGTCCCTCCTTCAACCGCCAGAGTGAATGCGCAAGTCATTGATACTACTATTGAAGGCCACAGTGCTCCGGATGAGGAAGACGGAACGCCCCAGAACGAGGGAGTTGTCAATCCAGCAGTGCAGCCGGTTGCTATTGCAGGTAATCAGGAACGTCCATCAGCATCGTGGATGAGCGCGGATACTGTTCTTCTGACCCCTAACGAAAGGAACTCGCTTCGTCGTGGAAGTGCACAAGTCCTGCACCAAGTCGCAGTATCAACTGATGTATCGGATGCTTCGATTGCCAATGGATCTGTCAATGGATGTGCGAGCCCGGTCGGGCAACACGGACCATTATCACGCTCTATGAATCATACCGCCACTGAGGACAACCACAAAAGGGGAGAGGGATTTCAACCTCAGGGTCCACCTCCGTCTCTCTTGGATCCTCACGAGGTCACAGGTAACGCTCCAGCCATGGCAACGAGGGGTCGTGCCGTAGCTGTTGACAGTGAAGTTTGAGCGAATCCTTCACATCAGACGTCGTTGAAGATTCTGCCACGCTCCTCCAATGACGTAGTCGCGGTTAACAAGCTATGTTATATCTGTCACCCAGATACAGGGGATACTGTAGTCGTAGAAGGGCGCACAGGTGGAAGTTGGAAAGCGAAGGCGCAGAAGTTTGGGCACCTCTGCGGAACCGGTGAACAGATGGTCCAAATCCACCGGATCCTATGTCCAAACCTGCGCCTTCTGTATGCCGAGAGCAGACACAGCTTTGCCACCATGGACGACGCTGTGGTGAAACCAATTGGTTCAAATGTTTTTGTGAAGTGGGATTCTAGATATATTCACAAGAAGGTTCTAGCATAACCGGTACATTTACAGGCTTGTCCATGTGAATCGTGTTCTTGGTATGTAGTAGCGCAGATAAGTCTCCTAGCTGCAAGCGTTCTATCTTAGTTGTCCTGAACAAATTTTGTAGCTACTGTATGGAATCAAATATACAAGATCCGTCTTTATCGATTGCGAAGATGTTCTTTATCGAATTCAATTGCTGATGGTGGTTTTTATCAAGCTGGAGCATGAATTGAATGTGCTATCGTTTTGTAGCATAAACCAGGGTGCTGTAGCTGACATGTACCCGTCACTGTTCATTCTTTTTATAACCACAAAGAATTTCATTGAATCGTTCACAAATTCGTGGACTAATTCTTCGGGTGACAGAAACCCTAATACACATTATTTACGCATTTAAATATCTTGATTATCCAGAGAATATAAATTGGGATAATAAATTTAAATTGATATCCGAACTGTATGTTCCGGGCATCAATTCCTGAGCAACGGATATCAGCAAAAGTCATCGACCCAGGGTATCCACTAGTGTATACATAATTAGATTCGAATATACCGTCATTGGTGGGTATACATCTAAACCAGAGCAGGTTCTCTTAGTAGTCAGGGTATAAATAAAGATCCGGTCATCAACCGTACCATCCCACGACGACGACGGGTATCAATAATATATTCCTCGGGCATGAGGAACCGGTTATAGACTTCCTCGGACATGAACTACAGTAACTGGGCGATAAAACAACCCACGAGAGTAAGATTCTTTATTATACCCTGACTACTATATTCCTCGGACATGAACTACAGTAACTGGGCGATAAAACAACCCACGAGAGTAAGATTCTGAGATGAATTGAGCCAGGAGGCCTGGCAGTGGGCCCAAGTTGCGCCCTGCATCACAGCCTGCAGAATGCTAAACACGGCATGCCCGATTTGACCAACTTTTAGCTAGACGACCACAGTTCGAACCTGGTCACCTACCGGGATTACGGTCACAGGCTTGGTCATAACTCCGGTCATGGTGTCACACCCTCCCACTAGTGCAAAAGATGAAAGTCATATGGTCTACATGGTGAGGTACGTAGTCGAGTACAAACATTTTCAGATAACAACTCGCATCAGTACTTACTTCTGATCTTTCGAGATAGGAGCTGATATTGACAAAGAGCTGCTCAAACTAGCCTCTAAGATGCCAACCAGTTGACAAGTTCTTATCATAAAAAGTAATTACTATACCAGGAAGATTTCTAGAAACGCGTTACGCGTCCCCAGCAGCGTTCCTTGAGCAATCAGTGCTGGAGAGCATAATAGGTTGCGAATATGCAAAATTGTGGCCTTGGTTGGGATATGTCTCAACCACACCTTCCTCAATCATTATGTGTTCGAGTTTTTTCAAAAAGATTTAAATTTTTTTTTAATATATATATACATATATGTATTTATTTATTTATTTATTTATTTATTTATTTATTTATTTGCAGCTGCCTCAGATTTTCATTAAATAAACTATCAAACGCAAGGTTGAAGTTCATCAGACTTGTGTTTAAAAGCAATATCCAAATGGAATGTTTAGGAAGTAGATACTAAAAACAGCAGCACAAAACTGGGATGGCGACAACGTCTGTGATGAGATCAAAATATATGGAGAAAGAGTGAAGGAACAAGAGCAAGAGCACAACTCATATGTATTGAACGGCCTCTACTAATCAACAAGTTTATAGATATTTGTATATCTATCATCATGTTTGTTTCTCAAGTTTTTGTATTAAACCAGGTGTCCGACTATACAAGGCGGGGACAGACTCTGCACCATTTGGAACCCTATTCCTGTGAGGTCTCTCCACCTCTCTCGGAGCTCTCAACGAATCAGAACGCTAATTTAAGATCTTTTGACTCCGAAGTTAGAAAAAGGAAGGTAACCTTGGAAGTGAGTGGGGGACTACCGGTTTAAGTATTATGCAAGGAGCACCTTCACTAACATAGTTTTCACAATCCAATCATAGTGAAATCCAATCCTTTCACTTCATATACACTTGCATTTTCTTTAGCATTTGAAGCCCTTTTTGATACATAAAATGTATCAATTTTGATTCTATCAAACTTCAATAATTAATCTATAAACTTGTTTTAACAATGGACATATTATCAAACAAAAACCACATGTTTGTCATTAGATTATATGTTTAGATTATTTGTCAATTATTTTATTTTATTTTTAATTTAATTTTCTATAAATTTTCAAATGTTCAAAACATAAAACCTTGGACTTGTCACTTCTTACTCAAAATTTTAATAGGTCTTCACACTATAACCAAGATAAGGTTTCAACTTAAATCAAATGTCAAGTTATATAAAGTAGTGATGATTTCTCTCATTTGGAAACCTTAATTTTATGAATCCTCTTTACCTCTTACTGTTCTCTCTCCACTTCTCTCTTATCAAATGCAAGCCAACTTACTCTAACTTATTATATGGAGTAACTACACCTCCTCGAAAGCCATTGAATCCAAAACTATCAGCTTAAGTGTTTTGGTATATAATTCTAGACCACTTGACAAGTTTGGACTCTTGGCAAGACTTGGGCAAGTAGCTCGGCCACCTCTTGTCATCATTCGAGCAGGCTGGGTACAGGCAAAAGCATGAGGTTGCTATAAAGTTTGAAGGAAAGTGAAAGATGTAAAGTAAAAGTTGCTGTTTCAGTTGCATTATACGTAGGTGCTTCAAATTTGAACATTTGGTTCGATTCGTTCCAAAAAATATTATATAAAAATTAAATAAATAAAAAATCATACATTTGGTGAATGAGTGCAGGCTGGTGAACGGATCTTACGTCAGCTGCTGTCACCCTTTCAGTGAGTCTGAACGAGCTTATGATGTACACTTCCCGTAACGTTCAGGATCTTTTCAAGTGCTACTAGGGTGGTAAGTCTGGTTTAAAATCTAACTCCAAGCGAATCAATCCTTCAACCAAGGTTGAGATGAACGGTCTTCGTGTGTGGATTTTTGATGGTCTGGAGTAGATTTTGAGTCTTTCGTTTCGACATACACCAGGATTTCAAATTTGGACAGGTGGGTAGGGATTATTTAGGACGAGAACAATAAAATATCACGACGTTCTGCAGGTACATTTGAGCATTTATTTTCTCCCAAATGCTGCGGTTCATAGTTCGCAGTTTAGTGAAGGCAGGCGATGAATTTTCCAAGGCCGTGTAAATAACGTTCCTAATTCGTGGTTCTCTTTGTTTCCAATTTCTGTAGTAGTTGACAAGTAATGGTGTTGTTCCAGGAACTGTTGTATTTTTGTATTAATTCAGTTCAATTCGTATTTTCTTTGGTAGAATTAAATGCAGCGAAGTTGAACTTGTTGGTAAATCGCTTTAACAAATCGAGAGAGAAAGTTAGTTTCACTTACGCGATTGGATCGAAGCAGGTTTCTATTGGCTCGAAGCAGGTTTCCACTTTGTAATTGGAAACTTGAAATACTGAGAGTGATCATGGTCATTGCTAGCATGTCCATGAAAGTTGTTCTTGAGCGCTTTTTGACAGAAAGACGCAGCAGATTAGCGCTTCGGTGGCCAGTAGTCATAACTTATTATGAGGTCATGGACTTGATCACTGAGCAAAATATCGAAAAGAAAGAATGTGACAAGTCTCCTTCAAATACTTCTGTAGGAGAAATGTGTAACTCCGTTAACAAACAAAACCAATCATGGTTCACCGTTCATGATTACAAAAATCCAAGTTCGCCATCTATTACCCACAGTCACAGGATTCAGGAAGTTTTGGAGCTGTTAGTCCCCGGGGCTAAAACGGAAGGGGGCTAATCCTTGCCACTTTACCCCAAGTAAATGTGCCCTTTCTTTTAGATGGGAAAGATTAGCCCCAGCAATGTGATCTTTTTGGGGCTAAAGTCCAAAGCAAAAAGAAATCTCAGAATTTTTGCCGTGTGTATAAAGGGGCTTAATAGGGGCTAATCAGGGGGCTAATCAAGGACTAACGCACGTGCGTTAGGCCCGGCAATGTGATCCTTTTTGGGGGCAAATGTCTTGAAAACTTTGTGTGAGTTCTCATTTCGCAGCTATCCAACTACTAATCTCAAAAATGTTGAAGTGTAACTTGCACCATGGAAATCATGTAGATGTTACAAGTTGTGACATTTACAGCAAAACAATATACAGACCATGTAACATCTACATAAAATCTCCATTGTGATTTGCATATACTATTTAGAAATGTGCAATCTACACCCAAATCATGTAAATGTTACAGATATTTCATGATTGGAAAAAATATGTAACTCTTATATAAAAAGTATAATTTTTTTGTGTAGAAATTATAAATGGCCTTTGCACATGTTTTTAATGCAAACTTTTGCTTGTATACTTTATATGACATTTACATAAATCGTTCAAATGAGAATATCATATAACAATTTTGATTGGTTTGCATAATCTTGTTGAAACATGATCTTTATGTTGATTGTATTAAAATGTAATAAATGCACATGTACATATCATGCATAAAAAAGTGACATGTTATCGCAGCATAATCCAAAATAAGTTTTAAATAAGATTTGTACAAGGTTTACATAGATGTTACATACGCTTTCACTTGGAAGAATCATGGGCGTGTTACATAAATTAATATGGAAGAATTGTATAGATGTTACATAAAATTTATATAGACGTTAGATAAATCGTTCAACAATAAAGCCATTTTGAGGCCCTTCTTGCAAAAACAACGAAGTCATTGCGTGGCCCTTTTAGCAATAAAAATAAATAAATAAATAAATCATAGCCACATTGAGTAAAAATAAATAAATCAACAAAGTCATTTCATAATATGTTGTGAAAATCATATCTCTTTTGGATTTATTTTTTAGTGGATTTAGAGTTTAGGACAATTTTTTGTTAGTACCAATTGACGTTCTCACCGTTGGGATTTTGAAAATTAGAAGATTGAGATTGGCATTTGTAGTGTTCAAAAAGAACCAGTGTCCATTTTCTATGACCCATCTCACCGTTGGGATTTTGAAAATTAGAAGATTGAGATTGGCATTTTATATGACCCTCGTCACCAGACATGTGGGTTTTCTATACTTCTGTATACTATATGCTCCTCAAATTTTGGGAGCATACTCCCAACTCATTTTGAAATGAAAATCAGAAGAGCCTCCACCCACATGATCACTAAAAATTGCCTGTTTCACTGTCCAAGAAGTGGCTGTCCCTGCGAGGCAATACCAAAAATATTTTTTTCTCAAATTCAAACCTTACAATCTCTCAAATGGTGAGGATTTACAATCTAAAATTTTGTGTACACATACATGTACAAGTTAGGTACTAGATCCTACAGTTAGATTCTTCCAAATATGTTGGACGTTGGATATATATATATAATTTTTTATTTTTTATTTTTTTATTTTTTAATTTTTTTTCATAAGGAAATTATACACTAAAAAAATCTAAGTTGAATTTTAAATTTTAAAAATTAAAAATTTCCACTTATTTATGAAAACCTTGTTTACATCAACATCTCCAGAATATGGGACTACATGAATCACTTTTAAGATCTTCTGAACATCTACCAATAGGTAATTAGAAATGTTATGCAACTGGGAGCTACTACTAGCATGAGTACTACGCATGTCGTTTGTCGGTCTATTCCATGATAGCATTGTGCACTGAGTAATATCAGTAGTGCCATCAGATTCTAGCTCATAATAGGGACGGATGAATGCAAGGTCAAGAGTATGATCTCCTACTTGTGATCCGACCGCTTCAATGTAAGAACATCCTTTGCAATGTAATAATAATCTGAACTCACCATATTTGACATTGGAAAATTGTACCACCTCAGTGGTGTCCAATTCTACACTGCTATACCAAGGCAAATCAAAAAACTTATGTGTTGCACGAGCATACATTGGCCATTCACCGTGCTCATCACTTGGGCCACCTAGAATAGCAATTGTTGTACATACTCCCATAACCTGAATTATTATTTCATAATTAATACTCATTTTTAATCCACATATTCATTGTAATTCATAGTATTAGCAAACAAAAGTTTTATGTATATTTCATATATACAAACATTAATATACGATTAATGATAATGGTAATTTATATATATTACTTCTAGACTTAATTTATTTCCCAAAATGTTTTCCAATAAATTGTAAATTGAAGCATTTCAAAGTAAACTTAGACGTACCTCTCCAATAGTTATGTTGTGCTCTGCTTCATAGGTAGCAATAGCTGTGATTAGATGGTCACTGATTTCCGGTTGTGTTGTCAACAAAATTTGAACTTTTTTAGCTATCACAGCCTTTGAATAAGATCTTCTTTCCTGTATAACTGTAGGAATTGAACTTGGAATTTCATTTTGTAGCCACAACCTGTGTACATTAAAATCCACCCGTGCCAGCACATTCTTGCATTCTTTGATGGCCTGCACAATGATAATTTAAATTAAATACTGTCTCCTTTTGCTCCTACAATTTAAAATGCAAAGACTCCATTATCTTCAACATATTCAAGACTTTGTAAACTATATAAATATGTAATAATTTAGATAACAATAAATGTTTTTTTAATTTTTTATAAAATCAATAAGAGTAAAACATTTAATACAAAAAATTAAAAAATGCACATGAAATATTCTTATCTCATAAATTTAGATTAAATTTTTTACTGAATTGAAACTCTCATCTTTTTAAGTGCGGTGTCTTTGCTATGTGCTTAATTCTCCAAAGCTTCAATATCTTTTTTGGCCGCCCTTAATGCTTCTAATCTACGATGGTATTTTACTATTTGTTCATCTGCATTTCTTTTGTTACTAGATCTATACGCCTTTTTCATTAATGCAATGTGCATTTGATCAAACATATTTGAACTGTACTCCCAAGGTACACCTGCCCTTTTAATAGATGAACTAAAATGAACCATGGCATGAATCTTTGCAGTATTAAAATCATATTTTTGCCATTGCAGTAAATAATCTTTGAATTCCACCAAAGTCCTGTTCACATTTTCCATCACCATTGATTAATACACATAAATAAAAATTAAAAATCCTACAAATTTTGTTCACTGTCATGATAATAATATTTATTGTACTAAGACTAATTTTTTAATAATCACAAAAAAATATCTTCTCATTAGTGTGTCCATTGTATCCAAGCTTCTGTTTGTGTGAGAAGCATTTCTGGTAGCACACATATACCACTCCAAAAATGTTGTAAAGCATTCGATGACATATGTTGGAATCAGTCCAATCATACAAAACACAATCACCTGCAATAGCATGTTACAATGGCACAATTTTTGTTTCATTTTATATCGAAATGATTTAGCATGTATACATATATATATTCATATATGTATATATATGTATATATGTATATAAATGCAGGCAACAATTGATATCTCAAACATATTGGATTTTTAAAAACACTAAAATAATCAATTAAAAAAAATAAAAATAAAAATACTATCAATATGACCATACTTTGTTTTAAAATATTTAAGATATTCAACGTACGTGCATAACTGACCGATGCTCAAATCCAGCAAAGTTCGCTTGGTCAGAGAAATATCTGGCTCTTAGAGAACCAGGGATACGAAAAGAAGAGAACCTAGATATCTGTTTCATAATAAAAAGGCGTCTATCCATTTCTTCCAGGGTAGCTTTTCATGACATGTCCCTTGTAATGTTAACCAACATTTTAAAAATACCCAGGTCACTTTGATGGAGTATATCCACGTGCAAAGCAAGATACAGATTACTTATGGCATTGTTTTCTCCATTGAATCCCCATGGTGCATTCTGAAAACAAAAACAACAAACTCTCCATGATTACAATCCTTATTTTAACGTACTTTAAAAAAAAAACTTAAAAATACAAATTATATAGTATCATGCCAAATGTTGACTTTTTTGAAAAATTTTATTTAAAAAAAATACACAAGTATAAAAATAATGTCACTTACCTCTACATGATGCACAGACCATTGCTTTGAAAATAATTTTTTGAAATCTTTCATTGTGTGCTGCCTGCATTTGTTGGAAAATGCGTTTCATTCTTTCTACAGTTCGAGCTTCATTTACCTCATCAACCATGCCCAAATTTTCAGATTTGCACCAGCACATGCTACAAGGGTATTGGCTCTTGTTTGAATCATATGTACATGTGATCTGAAATAATAGCCCAAATATAACAATTTATTGACCAAAATATTTAATTTATTTATAACGTATGAAAAACAAATGTACTATTACCATATATTTCCTATTCACATATAATATTATATATAGTAGTAAAACAAATATAGATCCTTTGGTTAAAATAATACTTGTTACAAGTACACTTTGTAGATGGCAATCATGAAAAACTAAAGTCTCACCTTACATCCTTCAGGGTGGTCGCAAACATATGCAAATAATAATGGGAAGACAAATCTTGCAACTCCAAGAGGATTCACCAAGTCAAGCCGCTGTGACATTTTTCGAGTACATACAAATTAAAATTAATGTAAACTTTTTTCACAAAGTAATTCCAATGTCCAATAATTTCACAAAAACAAATTATTGTACTAATCTAATCAATATACTCATGAGCTCATAATAAAATTATGTATCATACCTGTAGCTTGCATTTTTTAATGGTTGCAATATTATTTTCAAGCATGCATGAAGATAGCGTATTTTAACAATGCTCTCTGCACATAATCACATTACAACAAAAAGCACAACTTATTACTAATAATATAGAATTAAAATATGATCTATTATCCCTATTGATAGAATAAGGTATAATTAAATATTTGAAGCATATGGACATTATCAATAACACTATTATTATTGGATATATGCATCATGATTGCATTGATTTAAAAAAAAATAACTACAGTGAAATATTCATTTGCAAGACTCATTATTAGAAATGTATGGGTTATAAATCTGTTTCGCTTGGAAGAATTGGTAACACCGCTAGTAAAACACGGCCTTCTGGTTCTTGTCTTTTTTTGCTTGAAATGTTTCCCAACGTCAAAATTAAAGGATTACCACTAACACGCATGTTTTCAGATAAAACGGTTTGATCGCTATAAAATATTAGAGGAGCAATGACACTGTCATCACAATCTACAACTTTCTGCACACAAATAATACAATACACACAATTAAAAATATTTTCTACAATCATTGAATAAAGTAAAAATTCCAAAAGTATTGATTTATTTGTACTTTGAAATAAGCAATATTTACCTCCATGGTCTCCCACCACTTGCATGTATTTGGTGTTGTGTACATTCTTTCACCATCATTGTTTTTCACTAATTCAAACACTTCTTTAAAATCGTCACTATTTTTAGGTGATGAAAACAGTGAAGCCAATGCCAAAATAGGATTCCTATAATGTAAAGTTAACTCAGGGCCACCTACTTCAGAAATAATTTGATTTGTCCATCCGTGAAAAGTCACAAACACATTTTAGAAATGTGAAAAATATAAAAAATATATTTGGAATAAAATCAATTTTTATAATAAAAACTTGCATTGTTGCCATAAGTATTAAAAATTGAAACTTACATCTTCTTTGGAATATAATTTTTCTTCCCACTTTTGGACATCATAAGAATTTTTACAACCACTTTATTTATATCCACACTTGGATTGAAAAGTGTGTCCAAGAGTGAGTCCATATCTGCATTAGACAAGCCTTCATTGTTCTTGCAACTTGGAAACGCATTTACAATATGGTAGGTGGAATTGAAGGATTCATGTGATACATTATTTAGAACACTTTCTTCTTCTACTTGATTTGTTAAAGGGTCAGGTATCCACCATGATGGAATTGAAGTTTCAGGTTGTTGTTGGCTTGTTTCTATATTAGAATGATTGTGGACATTGATATCTACTTCCAATAAATTGGTTTAAATTTCCTCTTTCAGCATCTATATTTATTGGTCTTCTTCTAACATTTCTATTGACATTGAGCCGAGTGGACAATACAGATGATTCACCACGTGTAATGATTTCACATCTTTTTTTTATATTCTCTCAATACAGATCTAGTTTTACAATTCATTTTACACATATCACAAATCGGCATTTTTGAAACTTTAAACTATGAGGACAATTGTAAGTTTATTACAAGAACAATTCATGAACTAAAAATATTAATAAGAGAACCTATAATGCGTTGACCGGAACCTTTTAGCTTATTTAGCTTGAAGACTCAAAATTTACAATATAATAAATATAAACCAAAATATATTATCTGAGGATCTCCAACCAACCATAAAGATGAGAATCACATAATAAATGACCCACCTTCTCACCCCAAGCCTTTGAATACTATTTCCTTTCCAAAGGAACAAGCCTCTGTATGAATTGCATATTGGAATTAGAGTAAACAAAAATAACATAGTCTACGATAAAACTATACGAGAACAAAGTGGGAAAGACTTTAAATGGATATGAGGAATTAATAATAAAAACAATATTCTATTGTTATAATAAAAAAGTAAACAGTTATAATAATCTATGACTACTTCTGAATCTCACCTAGAAATCCAAAAATCTGGATGTTCATAGGATCTGCCTGAATTTAGTAACGACACATACGAGTTGTCCACTTAGAAGTGGTGCATTTATTTTTAGAACTGAGTAAATAGTGCTATACATTAAAAATGGAAACCATTTCATTACGTTCTCTATTTTGTCTTGCACTAGATTCATAAAATTGGTGTATAATTTTGTTTTTGATGATGGCCAATTCATTCATTTGTGCCTTACCTATATTAAGAACTTTTATTTAAATTATTTTACATTAAAGCTTCATAATTAGGATATGAACTTAATGTTCTTTATTATTCGGAACTATAACATTGTACATTAATGATGGCATAAATGTAAAAGTGATATTACATTACTTTAATAATGGATTTAATAATATTATACGTTATCTGAATTTACGATAGAAGTATAGGTTTAGGGTGTTAATTGTTATGGTGATTCTTAATTCGAATGAATTGTAACCGAAAACACTATTGATGACAACATTGGGATTAATATTATAGAAATGTGTAGAGGACTTCTTACGTATATTGTTACCAAGACACAAGTGTTTTTGGTCCTTTAGTAACGGATATCTTACAATTAACTAAAAGGAATTATAGAATTGTCAAATCCTGTTGACAACGTATTTGAGGTTTGCATTCAATACATTATTGATGAGTTCAAACCTAAATTACTACATAGCATTCCAGAAATTAGCAATTTTGAGGACAATACGATAATTGCTCTTACAGCTAGGTCATTCCTTCATAATGCATTACTTGTGTTCAAAGGTGTGTTGTGTTGAATGAACCAAATTAAATTAATAAAACATGAGATGGCAAAAATGTAACAATCATTCTTTATATAAGATTAAAAACATTTCATTACAGTGCCATTTTTGAAATAAACTGTAAAAACTATTATAGTTTTGAAGACTTTTTAAACTAGTTTAATTCGAATAAAATAATTTCAAAATTAATTAATTAAAACTATTGATAAAATTGCCTTCAAAATAGTTTCAAAATTAATTAATTAAAACTATTGATAGTTTCAAAATAATAAATTAAAACTATTGATAGTTTCAAAATAATAAATTAAAACTATTGATAATATAAAACTATTGATAAAATTGTCTTCAAACGATATCATTTGCGGACTGAGCATTTTATAATATAAGAAGTACTTATCAGGCAATATAGAGGACAACAAAATGTATTTATGCAATAGTCTTGAAAGGTAATAAAGTATTCACTATGGCTGGCTGAATCTATCTTACAATTGAGCATGTTTGTCTCACACGACGGTTCCGTGATGGAATCCGTCGAGGAGACAACATCAGTCAATGTGCTCATCGGCACAAGAGTCCCACTAGTTCCCCAACAAATACTGAATTCCATGTTGGATACGATCACAACTTTTTAAAATTGGTATATAAGAAGGGGGTGATAGGCATATGAGGAAGGTAAAAGTCAGAATTTGAAAGGCTTAAAAGGAAAGTGACGATTTATTCAAGAATGCTCATTTTCGTCGGCCCATGGTCTGGTTTCTGTACTCTCGTCTGATTTTGAAGCGATTTTGCTCCCGCAATATTGCATTTTATTTGGTTGTGCCATTTTAGGACTTTTGGCCGTCACAAGAGGAACATTCTGCACGTAATTTCTTTAGGTTTCAAGTGAGGAGTTGTCTCAATGAATTTTTCCGGATGTGTTCAAGTGGAAAAATGATTTCTGGGCTTCTGGAAATTTTCTTGTTGTCTATGGCTGAAGTGATAGAATTAGCGCCCTGAAATCTGATCACAGTAGAGTAATACAATGTGAAGCAGTTGCAGAGGAGCTCCAGTGTTGAGTGAAGTCTTGGGTATAAAGCCGTTTAGGATTATGATTCCAGCTTGATGGTTTTTTTACTTTTGTTTTGTTTTCCTTGGCAATGGCCAATTTGTACATTTTCAGTGCCTCTTCAGCTACTGTGAAGACGACCAGTGATACACCTCCTTGCCCTAATTTGAATTGCCTGGATGTGTGTGTCACAATTCAACAGCGAGTTTTCGAGTCTGGGTACCCTAGGTTTTGGGAATTTTCAGTTTTTGTTGTGATGAATTGTGCGGTGTGATGGCGGGGAAACCAAGTCTCGTGGGGTTTAGAGGTCTGTTTTATAGGCAATGTGGCTTTTGTTTTGTTATTGCTTTACTGTTCCAGTCATTGGTGTACTCAACATGTGCATTTTGTCTTGTGGTGCAGGTTCAGCCGGACATGGAGCCAGAGAACCGTCGTTCAAAAGACTTTAATCCATATGAGGATTAGCTGGTTTTGAGGAAAAGGGCTTTGTGGGCAGATTTGATTTCTTCGAGCCACCATGAATTTAGCCAGGGTTTCATGCCGCCCTGGCGAGGAGATTGCTCTCGGGAAGCCTCACGGTCGCAATTTAGGTCGAAGGTTAAGTGAGTCAGGGTGTAGTCAAAGGATAACTCTCGTATGGAGCCCATTGAGGTCAAGTAGGGGAGCAGGGGCCTTACGGAGGACTAGTCTTGATTCAACTATTATAAATGCAACTTTGCCGAAGCAAATTCTGGTACATCTCCAACTTTCCTCTCTTTGATTCTTTTGCGTGTGGTCAGAATCGTGTGACAGGATTTTTCATATTTTTATGAGAAGCTGATTGACCACTTGATCAGTGGCTTCACCAATTTTTTAAGAAACAGATGTTGATCAACCGGGCCCTTCTCTTCACGCATTTCTGATGCGTTCGCAAATTTTTTTGAACTGGTTGAAATTCGCGTCGCCGGGATTGTTGTCGCTCGGGAAGTTCGCGAAGCTATGGCGGGCGAACTGCAAGCAGGCCACTGCGAAAATTGCATCAGAACGAAATCCAAATCCTGGCAAGGATTTAGCTTCCAAGGTAATGTATACCAACCTGTCTTAATGCTATTCTAAATGTCGTGATTAGCGTTCGAGGCTTCATTCGATCTATAGTTAGTGAAATCCGTGTGTGCTATTATGTTGCTAGTGAAGATTGCTCGTTCATTGAGCGTTCAATGTACCGATCAGTCACGTAATCCTGGGAGAAAATTAGCTTGCAAGGTATGCTGTTCTCACGCTACTCTATATCATGATCAGCGTGCGATCTCTTGTGGTTAGTGAAGATTTGCTGGTTCACTGAGCCGCTTCAGTCTATCGAATGGAAACTTAATTCTGCAAAGGATTCATCTCAAATGATTAGCTTGGTGGTTTGGTGTATAGACATGGACTAAGTAGAATTTTTTGTTGCCATTGGGAGCAGGGAGGCAGAGGATTGAGCGTTACAGCAAGCATGTCGACTGCCAGTGGGTCGGTGCCAGAGGCCGCGGCCAACAACCCGGGCTACTGTGACAGTCCTGATGCAGTTACCAAGGGCTACCATGTGCAGCAAACAGTGAGTACCGACTGCCATTTCAAGGCTCAGTGCTGGATTATGTTGTGTTGTAAGGAATGGTGATGTCAGGTGAAGATCTTGTTCGCTCCTTTGGCGTTCATGAGGATGGTGCCATGTTTACTGATCCTTTCTGACGATGGTTTCTTGTTGTTTGTTGATCAGATGAACAGAATCAAGGACCCTAAGAGGAGCGTGGAGTTTTATTCCAAGGGGTTGGGAACGACGTAAGATATCGGCCCTTAGTGGTACCAATTTATGGTCTAGAAGCAATAGTAGTTTGATTATGGATACTGTTTTGAGTAACTAGTGTGGGTGAGCTTTGTTTGTGAGCAACTGTTATAAGGAGGGTTGTTTGGGTGATGTAGGCTTATTAAAAGACTCGATTATGAAGAGGCCAAATTCAGCCTGTACTTCATGGGTTATGAGGTACGATTACTAAGCGCTTTATGTTTATTCGATTTTTCTGTGCAACTAGTGCAGAATTGAATCAAACAATACTTTGGTTGCATATTGTTTAGAGCATATCCTGAATATGCAGAAAACGCTCTTATGCAGGATCCGGCATCCATTCCTAACGACCCAACCGAGAAGACTGCGTTCTTAATCAAGTGCAAAGCTACTATAGAGCTCATGCAGTAAGTTTTGTCATTCATCTGCTTCTCTCTGAAACTCGCTGGTTTACTCATTGATTTGCTTGTGCTTTGTTTTTTGGTTACTGACAATTTACGGTCTAGATTCTCACATTTGCCCTGCATTTGATTGCCTGGGCGATATTTCATCCAATGGTCACCTTTCCGTTAATATCTAGCAAATATATCTGACTGTGTTTTGCCTCCTGTACACAGCATCAGGTTGTTTTATTAGCATATTGCAGTAGTACAGTTTTGGCCTCATAAGTACCAGCAGGTTGACAGCCAGATTATATAGATTTGTGAGAAATGATTTAATCAGAATTGTTTTTAATGCAAATTTGTAAGTATGCCTTGTTCATGGTATAAGTGAATAAAGCCTGGGTTATGTATAATGTACCTACTATTATTATCACAGAAGCCCATCATTTTGCAAATTATTATTTTCATTATTTATTAATGAGAAGTTGTAATGTACATGTTATATGGAATTTGTATAAGAAAGTATATCTTAAATTTACAACACGCATGTAACAAGCATGTAAACTATACCATTATGAAACTTTTACATGAAATTCTTGTAACATTTACACGTCAACTGCTTTTGAAACATCCACATAAATTTCATGTCACGATCTTATAACTGTTTACGTATGACATGTACATGAACATTATATAGAAATTATATAAAACATCTCTAAAGATTTTGTAACATTTAATTTCAAAACATTTATGTGATAATTAGTAATTACAATGGAAAGCACACATGAAAGTTACAAGTGTAACCTTCATGTAACTTTTACATAACATGCAATGTTGCAAGTTACAATATGTAAAATCATGTAGATTTTTCATGAAAGTTACTCTTCAACATTTTTATGTAGTACATTGCATCAATCGATACCACACATCCTGGCTATTAGCTTGTTCTTCACAGATTCTGTGAGTCGTAACAAGCTCAGACAGTTTAACGCAAGTTTCACAAGATCTCTCTTATTTTACTCTAAATCGGGAAATCAAGCTATCACGCTCTCAGGCTGTGACTAGCGATGGCGTGTTGCTGGGCAGCAACATGAAAGCAGCCTAAAGTACTTGAGAAAACAGCAGGTGCTGAAGGTTTTGGCTACCTAGCTACGTGTTATGAAACTCGTACTGCTGCATAATAAGTGTCTAGGATATAATTGAAGAAGTTCCTCCATAACCGATTTTAACCCCTAAACGACCACGGCCACCAAAATGGCTTTTTGCTATTTCGGGCAGCTTAGATAAAGGGGTAAAACTTGATATTTTTACTTAAGATTTTTACAGGATGTTCCCTATACTACAAGGTGTATGTGGGAAAAATTGCAAAGTCAAATTCCAAAAATTCAAAGTTTTAAATGCAAATTTTAGTTTTCAGCCTTCGAAGTTCGGGCCGGCAGAAAAAAACTTTTTTTTTTTGAATTTTTTTGAATTTTTTTTTTTGGAAAGCTACTCCATAACCAAATTCATGTTAGAATTCCCAAGTGACCCAAGTAAAACATTTTCCCAATTTCTCAAGGGCAGCCTCCAAAAATTACAAGGCTAAGCTTCATAGTTTTCTGTAATTTTCCATTATTTTCTTTCAAAATTTGCCAAAATTTGAGATTTATGAATTTTTCAAATTTGTTTTTTCCTGTAATTCAGAAACTTGTAAAGGTACCTTCTCACCGTTCATTTTTTCCAAAAACCAAATAAAATTGACAAAATCTGGGTTTTTTTGAATCATTGTTTTCATACTTATTTTTAGAAAATAAATTGCATGAAGGTTCAAAAAGCCAAATGAGTATCTAAAATTTTGCACGGGTGTTCCCAACTTTGTTATCTACATGGAAAAAAATATGAGCCAAACTTTTGGGGTAACAATCATCAAGTCCCCCTTTGCACAAAGTAGACTATGTCTGCCCAAAAAAAACTTGCATCAACTTTGAATGTTACGATCTCACAAATGGTTGAGATCCATCGGCTGAAATTTTACATAGTGTTTTTGATAGCAAATAAGTCTAAGATCCTACGGCTGGAAGTACAAAAAAATAATAAAAACTTTGTACTTGTACCTCAATTTCAACAAGGTGGTAGAAAATCGCAGTTTTTGGTTTTGGAGGTTAGAAAACAGCTTAGTCTTTTAGGGGTTAAGCTTCGTACGAAATCGATGCATGAAGTCAAAGGTGATGCTGGAATTCAGGAAATTCGTCCGTGATGCAATGAAAGATGAAGGCACTTCACTTGTTGAGTTCCACATCACTTGTTGTTGAGGGTAACTGTGGGCACAGCGTAGGGTTTTTATTTGTGACTCGTGCCATGTTTTACCAAAGAGTTCGTCAATAATCCAAAATGTTTGCATTGAAACATGTATGTTCCAATCATAAATATGAACGATGTAAATAACAAGGTGACATCACATGTGACACCACATGTGACACGATAAATATTCATGAGGAATGGTGAGGTAACCAAGAAGGCGATATCACATGTGACGTAATAATTGCAAATCAGGTAAAAAACAAGGTAACATCACATGTGACATGCTAGTTAAGTTTCAAAATAGAAGGAGAGAAGGAAAATAAAGAATTCTGCTCCCTTTTGACTACATCTCATGAAGCAAAAGCTCTAATTAGGTGGGTGAGTTTACAAATACCTAGTATATTCAGATCCGCTTCTTTTCTCCTGCCAGACTTCAGCCTCAAAAAATATGGACCACCTGCTGATCGACCCTGCTCCGAAATCGTCACATCCGAACACACGACCGTAAATAGCCGTGGATCACCCATTCCTACTACATACGTCGCCACAGACAAAGCTCAGTAACGCCTCTATGTACACAGTACACTAGCTAGTTGATCAACTTGCTATTTCTACAATCGATTTCTTAGTATAGTTTATCATAGTTTGGACAGTGTATGACTTTATCATAGTTTCAATACATGAATTTTCGGAGGATAAGATTTTCGGCGTCGTTTGTCATCAAGGAGAAGGGTCAATTGTGGGACACCATGCATATTTGGCAGAGAGAGAGGAACTCTGGCCCGGAGGGCCAGCGTGAATGAAGGGTTCGTTGGGGGTAGTGCTACCAGTATGGTCACCAGGACCAGGCTGGGGCGGGCTACCCTTGATGCCTTCTTTCGAAGGTGAACCCTATGGACACGGAGGATACTAAAGTAAGAAACTAAGGGACTAAGCTAAGAGGAAAAACTAAGGGACTAATCTAGGAGACTAAGTTAAGGGACAAACTAGATGGATGGGGAGTTTGGGGGAGAGTATATGTAAGTGTGGATATGTTTTTGTAGATATATATATATATATATATTTATATACATATATGTGTATATATGTGTGTATATATATATATATATATATATATATATATATATATATATATATATATATATATATATATATATATATATAGATTTATACATGTGTATAGATATAAAGGGAGGTGTATGTAGGTATGGGAAAGGATGAGTGTCCGGATGGTTTAATCTCCAGGAAATGTGGGCAAGGTTTGTTTGTTTTCAACGCGGCGTTTTGTGAGAATGATATGGTGTAAACATTTGATGGCGGTGGTGTGGAGTGCTTTGAGGGTTCTGTTGATGAGTGTGTCGTTTACTTTGAGTTGAGGGTGTTTAGAGAGGGTATTTTTGATGTTGGCATGGATAGCTCCGCGAGCTCCAGCTGTGAGGACAAGGAGAGGTGCAACTGTCCAGCCCTGGTCAGTGATAGCTTGGAGTAGTGGGGCGTATTTGGTGGTTTTGTTAGTGATACTCTCGGGGGGGAATCGATCATGACAATAGGTGAATTCTATGAATTGGATTGTAAGGTTGGGGTGGGGTTCTAAAGGGGGGGGGGGGGGGGGGGGGGCATCAATGGGGTGATTGAGGACAAGGAGGATGTCCGGGCGAAGGCGTGCGAGGCATTGGCAGGGTTGTGTGGGACAAATGCAGGGTAGAAGCCAGGAAGGAACTGTGTTTTCGGAAGTGCGGGTGTTGTGTTTGCCAGCATTGACAAGGTTATAGTATCGAGTTTTTGTGTTAGAGAGAAACATTTTATGGATGTCCCAGACTGCAGTGTTGTGGCGTTTGATTCGAAGTCGGTGGATGTTGTGTTCAGGGCAGGCTAGGAGAAGACGGGGCCAAGTGTCAATAGATTGAGCTGGGCAGAGGGAACAATTAATGGATGTGTGTTGGTTTGGCCAGAAGAGATGTTTGCGGGCGTTGCCCATGTATTGGCCATACCGAAATTTGAGGAGTTGAGTGATTTGTACATCTGTGATTTCGGGGTTTTCCCAGAAGTGGTTGGAATATGTAGTGTCTATGTCTGCGTTTTTGAGCCATTTGTCTATGTATGTGAGGTTTTTGGCGGTGTCTTTTTGTTGGATAAGTTCTTCTGTTTGAAGGTATTTTTGGAAGTTGCGGATGGGGTCTTTAAAGGGATGGTCAGTTTGTTTGGGAATGGCTCGATGGAGCCAAAAAGGGGCGCTGTGGCCATGGTGGTGTGGTGCGGTTTGTTCTAGGCGTGGGAGTAGTGTGCCTGCTTTGGCAAGACTGTCAGCTTTTTCATTGCCAGTGATATTCATGTGGGCACGGACTTTGTGGAGGAAGGTGGGCGTAGGATTTTGTTGGAGGAGGGCTAGGATGGCTTGGAGGAGGAGTTTGTCAGGGTGGTTGTTTTGTAGGGATGGTTGTTTTATGTCGGTGCTAATCAAGTAGAGGGAGTTTAAACTGTCTGTGAATATGTAAATTGGTTTGGTTTGAGAGGTGGTAAGAGTAAGGGTGTGGTGGATTGCTGAGAGTTCGGCACGGAGGATGTTCTGGAGGCCGGGAAGGCGGTGTATGTTGTTGATGTTGCGGCCCGGGTTGTGGATGCCGTAACCCGCAATGTCTCCGCTACCGTCGTCTTCTGGAGGGGTAAATGCCCCATCTGTGTAGTAGCTGTCAAGGGGGAATTTTTTAGGGGGAATGTGAGTGAAGGGGGGGCAAGGTGGGGGGGAAGGGGAGGAGGGGAGGAGGGGGAGGTTTGGGGCGTTTGTCCAAAGGGGGGTGGGGTTTACTTTGGAGTGGGATGTGGTGATTTGGGGGTTGCGGGTTGGTGGAGGGTGAGGGAGTTTGAGGAGGGTGGTGAGGAGATGGCGGAGGTGGATTTTGAATCTACTGTTAGGGAATTTGGAGGGAGTGCGGTGGATACAGAGGATGTGGAAGGCAGAGGGTTCGTTGGGGGTGGGTATTGGTTTAGTGGGGTGTTTAGGCAGGAGAGGGGTATCATAGGGGAGGGAGTCGGCAGGGAGGTAGGCTAATACATGAGTGTCATTGTATAGGTGGGAAAGGGGGGTTTGATTGGTGTACCATTAGAGGTCCGGGGAAAGGAGTATGGTGTAATGATTTGGATCTTCTTGGGCGGCCAGACGGGCCCAATGGAGTGCTTGTGTGGCTAATTCAGGTGTATGTGGGTGTGCGAGGCCGACCGTTTGCCAGCGGTGTTTGAAAACAGGGCCTGAGGAACCAAAGATTTCATCACGCGGGTGTGGGGAGTTGTAGTGGGAGAGTTGGAGGGGGCATGTGATTGGGGAGGAGAAGTAGGAGTGTGTGATACCGAAGGTAGAGATGAGGTAGCTAAGGATTTCAGGGTGGATGTGGTATTGGCTTTGCTTGTGGGATTCGTCGCGAGGATTGTAGTTTGTGTAGCGTTGGTAGAGGTGTAGAACCTCAGATTCAAAGTCTTGGAGGGGTGGGGTGATGGGGAGCTGGTGGTGTAGAAAAGTTTGATATTAGGACCATAGCCATTTTAGGCGGGGGATGGGGATGGCCAAGAGGTATTTACCAGTGGTATCGTAGAGATGAGCTAGGTCGGTGCGGGTAGTGATCAGAGGGCGGGAAGTACGGAGGTCGGTGTCAGGATTACATTCAGTGATGGAGATGTGGACGTGGGAGAGGTGGTTGGGACTAGTGCGATGGCGGGAATCGGTGAGTTGTGGTTGGAAGAAGTGTGTAGAGAGGACAGTCTGATAATGAAGGTGTTGGCGGGTGGTGTAGTGGTTATGTAAGATGGTGAGGTTGTGGGTAGTGAGGGTGGGGTTGGCGTAGGGGAATAGATGTTTTTCTAGGAGCCAGAGGGTGTATGTGTGTTGGGTTGGAAGGGTCCAAGAACAGTGATATTTGTGAGAGAGGTACTTGGTGCCAGACGCTCGATCAAGTCGGGTGAAGGGGGTGATGTGAAGAATTTGGGTGAGGGGAAGACGCTTGAGGTGGGTAGGGGAAATGGCGGGAGGAGGTGTGAGGTTGGAGGGGGGGAAGGTGGGGGGAGGAGGAGGAGGGGGAGGCGGGGGGGTTTGTTCGGGAATAAGGGGGTGGAATTCTGGTAGGAGGGAGTTGGTGAGGTGATGGGAGGAGCAAGGAGTGTCACATCGGGAGTGGCAGGGGGCAGGATGACAGAACATTATTTGGCAACAGAAGAGGGCGGTTTGTTGGGTGCGGGTGCAAGTACCATATTGGAGTGTGAATTGTGCGGGGGTGAAGAGTGTGGTTCCGGGGGGAGCAATGAGTTGAGGAATGTCTTGTATGCCGGTTGCGTAGAGTTTGTGGAGAATTTTGGTACTAGCTTGGATTTGGGGGGGTGGGAGTTTGTGTTTGTTGGCGTTCCATAAGAGTTCAAGGGGTGTAAGGGAGTGAGGGAAGGATTTGTCTAGACTATGGATTTGGACTTCAGCGTGGTGGAGGAGGGCAATGGTGCGGGTGGTGGGGGAGTGGAGACAGGCTCTGGTGGTGATGGGATCGAGGTTTGTAGAGCCTTTATGGATGGCCATGATGAAGCGGACTGGGCCGCGGTATATGGTGCCGAGTTGGCCTGGGTCATTTAGGGCATCACGGAGTTGTTCGCCAATACATTTGATATAGTCATTGGTGAAGGAGAATGCCTCAATGCCAAAGAGTTTGGTGGGAAGTTGCGTGGTGAGGTTTGGGGTGCATATTTGGCACATTTTGGGCTGGTCCTTCAGAGCAATCATGGCCGTCTTTGTGATTGACGTTATCGGCAGGATGATTTACAACCTCTGTTTTCACCCCCTCGCGCAAGTTCCTGGGCCGCGTCTCGCCGCCGTCACACACTGGTACCACACCTACTGGCACGCCGTGAAGAAAGGCCACTTCGTGCCATATAAACTTCCGGAGCTTCACAAGATATACGGCCCAGTGGTCCGCTTCTCCCCGGACGAAGTGGACATCCACGATATCGATGCGTACAATGCCATCTTTGCCCACAATTCGTTGTTCGACAAGGACAGGATCTTCTTCGACGCGTTTGGAGTGCCTCGGTCAGTGGGGATGGTGAAAGACGAATCCGACCATAGGATCTTGTTAAGAGCCATTCAATTAGTCTACGTATCAAATTTTGTAAACTTTGACCGTACGGATTTTGAGATATATTCAGTCAAAGTTCCAAGTTTTATAAAAACTGTCAAGACTGATTGGTTCACCTTCGTCACCCATTTTCCCTTCATCATTTTCTCCTCCTAAACCACAGTATATGCTGTAAAATTCAATTCTGTTTTGGATTTATTTATCTTTTGGATTATTTTCCTCTACAATTTAATTTCCATACAAATGCACAGGGTTGTCATAACGGACGTACATGGGCCAAATCTGGCGGACCGGACGGCACTTCGAACGGACAAACGGACCGATCTGTCCCATTTATCACACAAAGCGGTCCCCTAGAAAAATATTAATAGGTACATATATTCAATATGTGCAAGATAATCTTCAATATATGCAAGATTGGGCAGTCAACCCTAAGTCTTGGTCAAACGGACCTCCCCTGACCCCAAACAGACGGACGAGCAGACCGGACGGTCTTTCGGACGGAGAGGTCCTATGAACAACCATGCAAATGCATGTATACACCATTCGGATTCCCAAAAATTAGATGATCTTCTTAGGCATTTGTAGTGTGGAAAAAGACCTAGTGTATATGCATTTCATTTGACTCCCGTCACTAGAAATGTGGTTTTCCAATGCTTTTGTGTGTTGTCTTCAATTGTCTTCAATTTTTTTGAGTATACTTCCAACTCACCTTAGAATCCAAAACTGAAGAGCCTTGAACCACACGATCTCAAAAAATTGGCTGTTTCACTCTCCGAAGGGTGGCTGTCCCTGCAGGGCAGTACCCAAAAAAACTTTTCTGTCAAGTTCAAACCTTACGATCTTCCAAACGGTGAGGAGTTACAATCTAAAATTCTGTGGACACATACATGTACAAGTTAGGAACTAGATCCTACAGTTAGATTCTTTAAAATATGCTTGAATGTGCACAATTCTACCTTGAACTAAAATAGGGCAAAATTGAGGCAGAATTTGGGATTTTATGGCCAAATGCTTTAGGGGTTAAGCCACAGAAATTCCAGAAGTAGGCTACAGCATCACAGTGGCATGGGCATCACTCTGTAAAACTGTTACACGTAACAAAGACATTTGTGTGTGTAAAAGCCTCGTGGTCTCTAAACCTTAGAAAATTAGTTTTGTTATCCTTAAAAACTATTTTTTGTTGAGGTTAGAGACCGACTTCTTACACACCAAATATGAATAAGAGACCACCAAGTTCTTCCACGTTTACTAACTATATTTAACAATATATGAAAAAAACTCATCGCATCTTTGAAAAATACTGGATGACTCAAGAAACTAACTAATATGTTACATTCATTTAACACAAATCTCTAATTTTTTTGAAAAAACATAAAATACACAGTGCACAACGTGTTTCCATCAATATAGAATCATTCAAACGCCCCTCACGAAAGCCCGAGAACTGTATCACAAAATGACGATAAGGCACATCGATCAGGAAGAACATCTTCTCATTACCAAACAGCTGGACTTCAAATTTTATTCTTCCTGCATGAGATATGCAGAAATCAATTCTCACCCGTAAACCGTGAACACAGTCTTGGCGTCACATTTCGTCACCAGCTAGAAAACCAAAGTAAAACTTTCACAGCCAGAATACAGAAACCAAGGTACCCCCTCAAACCTCAGTGAGTTCCCCAGATCTTTATTATCATCCCACGCTTACTAATGGACCTACTAGATCGACTACGAACATGCTAACAAATCCAACCGCCAGCGACAGCATTGAGATCACGGCGGGAAGTAACTAATCGCGAATCCAGCCGCTCCGGCTCGCAATCTCGTGGTCCATCATACTCCTCCAGCTCCGGGTCGACTTTCTAGTACGCCTTGACCGGGACGCAACAGTTCTTGGTCTTGTCGAACTTGGTGCCCTTTTTGCACTGCTGCCCGCACTTGCCTCCACTGCACCCATACCCAACACCAGATCACTCCCATTAATTAACCACAGTTTGTATATATATTTTCACGACGCCACTATAATAATTGCAGCCGAACCACATTCTGAAACTGGGATGCAGCAAGTCCCGCAAAGTCGTGCGCACAAGCAACATCGAGAGGCAGACGTGCACAAAGCGCTGCACGCTGCCACCTCCGGGCCATGGTCAACTCCTTGCGAGCTGCATAACCCTGAGCCTAAAATACTATGAGACACGCATGATCAGTGGAGGCGCAATACTGCTGCGATGGGTGACTGCGTTACCTGCAGGTGGCCTCGCCGCCCTTGAGCGTGACCTTGCATTTGTTGTAGCAGCTGCCGCAGTTGGCGGTGTCCTTGCCCAGGTCCTTCTCGCACCCGTTGCTCCACATGTTCTTGTCGCAGTTGCCCCACCCGGCCTTGCACACGGGCTCCTGGCACTTGCCGCCGCTGCACTTGGTGACTGCGTACGGAACCTGCTTGCAGCACTTGCCGCACGCGCCGCAGTTGGTGGCGTCCTTGCCGGTGTCTGTCTCGCAGCCGTTGTTCATGTTCTTGTCGCAATCGGCCCACCCGGGCTTGCAGCTGTAGACACACTTGCCCTCAGCGCACTTCTTGGTGGTGTAGGGGAGGTCCTTGCACTGCTTCTTGCAGTCGCCGCAGTTGTTGACGTCGTTCTTGATGCAGGTCTCACAGCCGGGCTTGTAGGGGTCACAGTTCTTGAACCCGGAAGGGCACCCCCAGGCATCGGCGCTGCCTGCATCGAAGTACATTGAAACAATCTGATCAAATGGGTTAAGTAACTCATGATTATTGTACATAGGGTATAACACGGTACCCATGCAGCTTTCATATTGATTTACACAGAAAGGTAACTTCCTACATTACCAGGTGACTGACACGTTACGAACTTGCTGTTCATTCAGGCTGTTTGATCACCCGGACGTATAATACATGACGCTGTATATATAGGTTGAATGAGTAGAGTACGTAGATCCAGGTTATCAAATGACATATATCCAGCAGACACTCTAACGGAGGCATACATCTAAAAACGAACGGGGAAATACAGATGGAACGGTACCGATGAAGAGCACCGCCAAGGTGGCAGTGACGAGGATAGCTGCATGTCGCCACTGTTGAGAGGACTCCATCGCTCAGCGAGCGGCAGAATCTGAATGGAGATAAGTGAAGAATTCTATGGAATGAGACTGGAGAAGGAGGATCGTACACAAGCACGCTGCAGAGATGAGGATGCAATGAATGACTGGTATGAAGCAGAGTCCTCCAGACCTTATATAGCGATTCAGGGGTCGCCCAGACAGGTGATCTTCAGTAAATTTCTAAATTATGAGTGTGTTAAAGTCGAGCATGTACGCATATTGGTAATGGAATCATTCCATATTCAAGACGTGAATTTGAATTTAACTCAGGCTGGTTGCAAAGCACTTTCAACGTCAACCTTCAACGTGAGGCGAAATTTGATCCTAAGGTTAAGCGGGACTGCCAGTATATTCTATTTGAAACCCAAACTCTGTGACTCCTCTCCGTCTGGAAATGAAGCAACATTGACTTACTACACATACGTGTTGTAACTTTACAGTCTCTTCGCTCTCAGAGAAGGAGCGAAGCAACATTTACTTACATTGACCTACTACATTGAGTAACTTTCTCATGATCATGGGATGGCTCTAATACTTTGGGTTTAAGTGGACTTGTCAATTGAGCTCCAATTATACTTTGGGTTTAACTGGACTTGCCAAGACGGACGGTTCGATTCTCGAAGGATCATTACCTTAAATATTGCCGGAAAGTCAGCAACTCCTTGAAGGGTAATTTAAATCAAGTATTTTAATCCTCTACAAGGTTTGCCTTGTGAAGTCGGATATATTCATGTGGATATCATTTTCTTTTCCGCAAGCAGCCTTAGCATCCAAATACAGGCACGGATCTCCGCGTATTCCAGCTTTTAGTGCCCATGTTGTCTTGCATGTCCATCACCTACTCGAGTCAACCCAGATTTTGAGAGTCGAGTAAGATCGTTTCAAAAACTGTACCAAAAAAGTCAACACTGTTGCCATGCGCAGTCCGGCAATCTGCTCCTTTGAAGAAAATCAGATGTTGCAGGCTAATAAGTTTTAAGAGTTTTCTTAATAAGAAGTTAAGTGTGTTGACCACACCTTTATCACAGCTCTTTGTCGATAAACAGGCCATAGCAAGATACCAGGTCTAGCACAGCCTCGGCCATATCCACAACTAACAATTTGATCAATTGGTGGAATCGATAAATCTTTTGGTACAAGGCATATATTGCAGTTACTGAAACACGGGCCTGGAAGCTCGAACTGCTCCGTCCATGCCCAGTAGAACTCGTCAACCAGGACCTCTTGACTTTTTGAAAGCAGAGTGCACCTAAATGTCAACGCAGTCTCTTGAAATGTCAGTAAGATAGTAACTTTGTAGTGCCCTCTCCTCAATCATACCAAATTTGAGCCACTGAATGATAAGATCCACGTCAGGCACCACAGTTGCAATCTTAACACTCAAGTTTTATATTTAATTGTCCAAGGTAGGATAAAGCCCGTGCCGAACAGCATGCGTGGAAATCTCGAGCTCACCTATTTCACGTTGTTCCGAGGTTGAACTTCGTGTCAGGACTTCATCGTCGGTGCAAGGACGCTTAAATTTGCATGCGCAAGTTGCTGACCGTGTTCAACGACTTCAAAACCCTGACTGGTCGTTCAGTTACAGTTAAAACTAATGAAGAACTAATGATTACAGGTTTTCGTCTCGGGTACAAACTCAGTTTGGCTTCGTTTCTCTATGTATCTACTCTCGATAACGTGATCGAGAAATTTACAGTACGTGGATTGATAGACAACAGTTTATTGGGCTTTCAGACTTCAGGTTTGAAGCTATCTTAACTCAATTGGAAACTTGCAATCTGCAGAGATGTACATCATTTGTGCCAAAATTTAACAAAAGGGATCAATCAATCATGTCTTTCCATTCATGTCGACTCTCCGAATCAAAAGCGTTACAGGTAAGAGCTCTGCATATATGAAGTCACAAAAGTCAACCCAGAAGAATATCCGGCTTGCCATCTGACGGATATATAGGATACCAAAAAGTCAAATCCTATCAAAACAGAGGTAGACATGTAATTCGCCGCTATTGACGCATCTCCTAGAAATGAAAAAACTCAACCGCATGCATGCGGGTTCTGGGTTGAACCAACATTATTTGCTGCAATATTTCTCGCTTAAGTTTTAATTTTGTAATTTTTTATAAATCGACCCTTCAGTGAGTTCGTGGTGATCTTGTGATGTAGAAAAGATGCTCTGATCGATGAGGTACTCGCGGACCGATGAGGAGTCGATCAGGACGAGTCCTCGATGACGACCCACCGAACACATACGTTCAAGTTACTTCACACTGTTACAAGAGTAACATTACGTGACACGATTGTAATGTACTGTGGACACAAATGCGTAAAACTGCCTAAATCGAGCCCATGAGGAGACCGGGCTGGGGTTAATGAGTGCAAAGCCATGATGACGTGCCTACAATCTGGAAAGCATTTTCATTTGCACGCCGGTGCATTGTCGTGTAAGAACTGTCAACTTGCACATCGGTAACGTTGAATATTCAGAACTAGTAACTTTGCATCTGCAAGGACCTGAATTATTGAGGTCACCTGGTCGAGCTCTCGAAGTCGTCGACCAAGTAACGTATTCACAAGGTCGCTTTTCGAAGATCATCTCACTGATAGATTGCCAAGTTCACAGACCAGGTCAAGTGTTCAGTTGGGTCTCCAGATGTTGCTATCAGCAGTTTAGATTGCAAATCGTTTGGATTGTGGATATTCGACCTTTTGGAGGGGAGGATACCGAAGCAAGTCATCGATCAGGATGACGCTACGAAATTGGTGCAGCGCTTACTTCGACTTAATACGGGCCAAGTGTAATACGTATCTGTGTACTTTGCAAACGATGGGTCTAGATTTAGTTTCATCCCACCTGGGCGGAGTGTACGGTTGGATAAGGTTCTAAATATGTCCAACTTGTTTGTCATGTCGTTGACCTAATTGTCGTGAAGTCCTGTTTTAGATCCAGAAATCAACAAGTGGGCGCCAGAAACAAATTGCTCCGTCAGAGCGGAGATTGATTTGCTGTAATGAAGTTTTACATTGGAACTTGGATGAGCATGTAAGAAATGTGCTCGTTAAATTTTCTGCTGGTGAATATCTCCTACTTGCTTTCTACTGTGAAAAACATTGCACATTTGGAATCCAAATTTATTCAATAATCTTGAAGAATGGTCAACAGGATGAAATGATTTCATGAGAGATGAATCCGGCCGAGATATTATTACGTAACTGTAAATGTCTCATTTTTAAACTTCAAATAAATTGCCGTAATTATAAGATTAGAGGAATTCCCACCCTTCAAGAATCAGTATAATAATTAGATGCTCGCCATTATTCCGGAGCCCGGACAGCAAGTATCTGAGGCAAAGGCAGCAGATAGAGCAGGGCGTACAATTGATCAATATTTAATACGAGCAACTGCTGTTGTTGATCATATGCTCTTCATTACCATTTTATCTTCAAGTCTGAATATCTCGGGATGGCTCACGAAATTGACATTTAAGAAATGAACTAAATGTCAACGGTGTAGCTTCTTTGCGGACTGGTCCTACTTTGGTGACCAACAAACTATCAATCGGTTGCTGGAGATCGAGTTTCATGGTGATTACATTGAGTTCAGGCGCCCGCAGCAGACTGTCAGTTAAATGGCTCGGACAATGAACTGTGACTCTAAGGAATACATAACTTCTGAAAGCTAGTACTAAGTAATGTTAGGGATCGAGGCTGGCGCCCATGTTCAGCAAGAAGGCGATCAACGACCTAACACACAGCGCCGTGTACCCGCTGATTCACAAGCTATGCGGGCTGCTGGACGGCTTCTGTGAGCGCAGACAGGCCGTCCCCTTGGACTCCGCCATGTACTGTGTGACGGTGGACATCATTACCAGATACATCTCCGGCAAGCCGTGGAATATGCTGGACGAGCCGGGACTGGACATGAAGCGGCTGGAGCTCATCCGGTGGTTCACGAGCGGTACGAATCTCGTGATCTGCTTCCCCTGGACACGACAAATTGCGCTGTTCCTGAATAAGTGCTTCCCCCGCGTGGTGCTGGGCGGGTACACGCAGATGAAGCGGGCGGCGGAGGGGGTCGTGAGGGACGCGATCGAGGAGGACCAGAGAGCGAAAGCCGACGGACGATACCCGCACGGGCAGAAGCCGAAAGACGTGATGGACAGCCTGCTGAACCCGGACACAACCAAGGGGCACACCCGACCTGGATTCGACGACCTTGACGACGACACCATGCTACTCACCTCGGGAGGCGGCGACACAAGCGCGAACATCCTCCAGTTCGCGTTCTACAAGCTCTGCAAACTTCCAGACGCACGCGCGCGCGTGCGGGAAGAACTCCACACCTTGAAACGAGACCCGATCACAAACCGATTCGACTTCCTTGAGGTCGAGACCCTGCAGTTCCTCACGGGCTTCGTCAAGGAGATTCTTCGGCACTACTACGGCGCGCTAGGCCGACAGCCTCGCATCGTTCCAAAACCCGGCATGACAATTCCAAGCACCGGCACCTTCCTCCCTGCAGGCACGCGTATCAGCTGCTCTATCGTGGAGTACCACATGGATCCCCGCCTGTTCGACAGCCCGCGCGAGTTCCGCCCGGAGCGCTGGATGGGCGAAAGTGGCAAGACGCTCCACCGATGGCTGCTGAGCTTTGGCCGCGGCGACCGCATGTGCTTGGGCATGCATCTGGGGTACCGAGAGATTTATCTGGTGATCGCGGAGCTGCTGGATCGGTATGACATGGAGCTTTTCGACATGGAGATGGTGGACCATTTCGCGGTGGCGCCGCGGGGACGCATGAAGGTGATGTTGCGAAGTCGTGACGAGCGCTCGCTTTCCTAGCATTCATTCCGAATCACTGCTCGCATCCCACCCTCGCCTTGTCGTTAGGCATTAGAAGAACTCCGATTCCAGAAGAGCCCGGCGTGAACCCCTATCAGTGAACTAAAATCACACAGTTTGACCCGGCTATTACCTCACTATCTGACCTAGTAATGATTTGGCAATAATGGTTGATAATGTGTAGCTTTCTACCAGTAATGGTGACTAACCTTGATAATTAGGGAGCTAGGTCTCTGGCTCTGCACACATTGTGTTCGTTGCGAAGAAACTTCGGATTCTAAATTTGGCTTTATGAAAGTGTATAGGCTCTCCATGGTGGTAGAAATAAAGAGCTGAAATAATTCTCTGTAGCAACGCCTGTGACTTGACAATGCTATTACACCTTAGAAATCCACGTTCTAATGTCTATCTGTCGGTATGGAACTACCTGATTACAATTTCGATTCTTGATTGCTACAAGATGATTTAAAAGAGATAGGTTCGATATTTCTCCAGAACTTGCTCCGACCTTCATGGAGATGATGATCATTTCATTCCAGAGCAGCATCTGAGCAACAACTATAAGTCAGACGAGCTGGTTACTTACTGTAGATATTTGCTTTCCTCAAAAGATGGATGTCACATTGGTATACATGGCGAGGTAGTCGAGTGCAAACGTTTTCAGGTAACCCACGTCAGTACTTACGTCTGGGCATTTGAGATAGGAGCTTTTACACAAATGGAAGGTAAAAGTCGTGCACGATTCAGTTAAAGCTTCATAGGAAAATTAGTGTCCTCAGCTTTAACAACTACCAGCTACCGTACTTATGACTGACCTGGAACGTCTATCTCACAAAAATTGAGGCTAAGTAACTTAGCAGTTTGAAGGTGCACTTTAGCCTGAGTCTTTCAATCAAAACTAGCCTAAAGTTTCTAGCGCATAAAGTTTCCACATCCGTACAAAAAATTGCAAAATCGGATGTTACGTGTTGATAGCTTTCTAGATCACTTTGTGAACAAGTAGAGAGGACGACTGAAGCCTTTGGTGCTGTTAGGAACCTCGAGAGATATCTCTTCGCATGACTTGAACCCGATCTGCAAGCATATTAAATTTTCAAGTCAGAATTTGTCAGTTTGCAGAACTGGTAAAATTCAGCCAGAGACGAACAGGACAATTACTCCCCTTGCGGGCAAAGATATGATATATATAATAATAGTCCTGAGTATTTGTATCAAATCCGATTTAAAAAAGCTGCAAGGTAAACAAGCGACTTTTTCACTAACAACTACAGTTTTAATTCATTCCAGCTTAGATAAGTTCAAGGTGTTAATAGAGAAACTATCAACTCACCTGTTCAAGGAGAATTCCAGGAAAGTGATCTGGTCGAAGAATCATATTCCTGAAATTCTGACGACATACCTGAAATGCAGAAACCTCCCACTTCAGTTAGTGTATCTCTTACCAAGAGTGAGATCCAGAAATACGGTGCATAAACCACGAATTAAAATGTGGTGTTTCACTATCACATGACCATATTACCTATCCATAATAAAAAGATCAAATAATCACCGCACTAGTTCCTATTCCTGTTAGTCCATACGCACTCAGTTCTGGATCAGAAGAACTACCTCTGATACTCTGCATTTCCGTTCATATGACGACCAGGGTTGGGGCTCCAAGATAAACGCTCCACCCTGGAATTCAATCAACCATTCAACAAAGTGAGCTGAGTTATATGCCATTAAACCTAAAATATAAACCTGATTGCTTATATTTTAGAGATATGCTTAAGAAGCATGATCATGAGAGGAAATATTGCCTTAAAAATATAGGTGTCATTTACATCTGATGCGACTTCCCTTCCAAACTCGACTTCTCGTGCAAATGCTGGTGGCTGCAAGCCAGGTTCTCTTTCTGATAATATTGTCCTACTTTACCCTAACAAATACTTCTAGAAATTTAAGTTGCAATATTTAGAAAGATGACATACCGGACGGAGGGTTCGATACGTCATGATGAAAAATTCGAGAAGGCCTTCGTCACCCCAATTCAAATGTATCCACTTTACTACACTCAAACTGAAGACACGCCAGGAGTTCAGGTGACGTTAGTAGATACGAAGGGAACGCAACAGAGAAGAGCTTGTAATACAGAGAAGGAATTACCCTAGTGTATAGTAATCCCTTTGATTTTATCTTGAGTACACGGTCATCAGCATCTGAGAATGTCGCGACACTGATGATAAATGGAAGTATAAGAGACTAAAAAATGGAAACTCTTTAATAACCAAGTTAAAAGGATAAACTATATGGCAAGCGGTGAATTCATACCATAGCACAGTATCCACAATGTTGCTGCGCAAATTACAATGGAGTACGTTTGCATTCTTAAAAATGACTCTCTCGAGAAGCTCCATCCCCTCAAGACCACCCTCCATCTTGTCATCGATTGTGGTCTCAGCACTAGTACCCGTAAGAGCAGGTTTCTCAAAATCTTCATCATCACAGTCAAGCCAGTCCATGCCTTCCTCATAAACGTAATCACTCCATTGATATAAACTTTTTACAGTCCTGCCTTCTGTCACCCCAGCTTCATTTTCCAAATTTTTCCAAGCTTTATGTATCAACCCTGTGCATAGCAGGTGTCGAACTACGTAAATTTTAATTGCCATTCAGCTGAGCAGGATGGCGAAACCTAAAAAAATAGATACATCGAGCGATCTATCACGGTGAGCATATATATCTTATCTTAAAACCAAATCTGACATGACAGCAAATGACACGGAAGGCAAGAATACACACCTGGGTCGATG
Organism: Ceratodon purpureus; assembly: GCA_014871385.1. Classification (NCBI taxonomy): domain Eukaryota; kingdom Viridiplantae; phylum Streptophyta; class Bryopsida; order Pseudoditrichales; family Ditrichaceae; genus Ceratodon; species Ceratodon purpureus. The sequence goes on along the minus strand of CM026422.1, from coordinate 14,949,019 downwards.
TCGAGGCCACACATACTTCGCACGCGGTATTTCTGAACTGTTAAAATACCACCATCAAATTTCTCACAAGTCCTCCATAAGAAATAACTCACCCAGCAGCTGCTAAACAATCCCCACAATAAATCATCAAAGAAAAAATGCTTCCAAGAACAAGAACACTGAAATACCTAAAGAAATTGTAACGTGGCCTTCGTTGCAGCCGACATCAATAACATCCTTGTCTTCAAACCAGCTCTTCCGCATTAAACTCATGCGTGGATCTTCTTCAAGAGTGCTGCCAACCTGCACGGTGGAACCATGAACCTCTCAGTAAATGATCACCACTTCCCAAATTAGAACATAAATAAAAACAAGTGACAAGCTACATCTCTCATTGCCAAGAAAGACGAGGCACACCATAACACACATAAACTCCATACCACCATATATTCCAGACATAAACACACACAGAAACAAAATGTCGCAAGACAGAGTGAGAAAGACATACCCGGTACCCATAGTAACGATTATAATTCCCATACTGAAAAATTATTTTCCGCTTCTTCTTGTTCCCATTCTCCTTACTTCCTTTCTTCTCCTCCTCTGCAACCTCCACTTTACTCACTTCACCCACAGACCCCATATTATCAACACCCAACAAACTCTTGAACCCTCAGACCCTGATCTAGCAAAACCCTCATCACCAGCACCAGAACGACTAACCCGAGACTACTGAAAATGGCGTGATTTCCTGAACCCAGATCACAAACTCTTGGATTATGCAAGAATAAGATGAAGAAAACACCAAACTCTTCAAGTTTCTAGAAATGAATCGTCCCGGGCTTTTCAAAGAACAGAAATCTAGCGCTTCCTCAAACACTAAACCCTCGTACTCCTGCTAAAGGCTCTCCCGGACCGTCCGATCCTTAAACCCCAGATCTGTTCCCGTCTCCTGTTCCCGGCCCCTCGAAGTGTTCCCATCACGACAATGGATACCTAAACCCGTCAGTTCTCCTAAAACAAAGTGATATCTTTGTCAGGTGTCTGATTTGAACACTGAGATCTAGAAACGGGGTTATTCTGGGAGAAGTGACGGTTTGGGTTTGCATCCCCTATGACCGTATACCGAGCTTGTGTTGCCCGGTGACTGTTACAGCAACGGCAGCATTAGCGGCTGCTGCACTGTAGTGTAGAGGGCTCGTTATTTTGTTGAAATGGAGTGTGTTACACTTTAGCAGGGGCCGGTATTATTCTGGCGGCAGGTCAGCGGCAGGCTGCGGCTGAAATACCGGTGGAGTGCTCGATACAGGTTTGGGTGGGGAGTCAATTTGAGTTCTGTAACCACGTTCACGGCACTTGTGTCGAGTTTAACTGAGTGTGTGGGCTGCAAACTCTTTGAATCTAGAAGTTGCTGATCATGTGAAGTTAGTTTGAGAGTGGTTTGGGAGATTGGAGAGTGGTGGAGCAGAGTTCTTTCGGTGATATGTCTGTTGATGCCATTGGAGTGTTGGTCGGTTGTTAGCGCTTGTTGTTAAATTATGTACACATCTCTGGCCGTGGCTGTCTCGGATCTGATTCATTCAAAGGTGAAACTGGAATTGCTGTTTCCGTTTTGGTTTTGTAGCTAATCTGAATTGCTCTACTTTGATTTACTAAATACGTCGTTCTGTCCCTGGATGATCAGAATCCTTCAATCTTGTGGGTTGATGTAGTAGGAGTTAGGCATAAATGTGTAGTGCAGCTCTAGTGCAAGTTTTGACGGAGTGTTCAGGATTAGATGATTATGTTGTCTTCTATTTACGTATTGAGGGATTCCAATAGGAAAATATTGACAAACAAGGATCGTGGTATTGTCACAAGAACACGCATTTTCTGGAATGGGAATTTCGCAAGCAAAATGGATCAGGAGATCGGCGGATTTGATAAGAGGACACTAAGTTCTAGGCCAACTTCTGGCACAAGGGTGCAATGTGGGCATGGCGGACACGAGCAATTTAGACTATTGATCCGTCCCCGGAGTTCCCGTACATCACTCTACACTATCACAAAACATGATAGAGAGCAGACTTAGTGGATTCAGCAGCTATATCAGTCTTGACATTGCTTTCTCTAGGGACGTTCATTGGGGTGAATTGGATCCTGCATATCAGATGAAGAGGCTTCTTCAGCTGAGGCCACCAGTAATCCCGGTAAGAGGCTCAAGAACCATCTCCGATATGGCAGCTTCTTTTAGGATTTCGATGGCCTAGTGGTTGGTGAGAAAATCGGTGAAGGAGCACATGTAGAGATTTTTCAAGGGCAACTCCCGCTTTTTATGATCTGGCATAGCAGTCAATCTGTAGGCTATGATTTTGAAGCGAAAGTGTTGGAATGTGGTTTTGCCCTCCAAGACCTTCAACCGCAGTAACCGGTTAGAATGTTGTCAAATGCTGGAACAGTTGGAGCGTTTTGACCCCTGCGCTAAATTGAAGGTGGTACCTTATTGAAAGGTGAGAGGTTCAAGATCAGGTTTGCATTTGTGATGGTGCGACAGTGGGGTGATCTCAGGAAGTTCATTGATCTCCAGATGGTTTGCTGAAATGGCCAGTGTTCACCTTTTGGTATCAGCCAGGTCATGCGCATTATGAAACATATTGCTTATGATATGCACAGCTTGCACATGGTATTCTACATCGAGGCTTGAAAGAGGCAAAAGTGATTATCTTTGCATCGCCAACAGAAATGAATCAGTATCCATGTAATGCCGATGAATTGTGATCAATGCACATGTGGCAGACTTTGAATGTTCGGTCACTGGGGATTGTAGGGACTCGATTCTGGAGAGCACCTGTATTATTGCAACAGAATGGACATTTAAATTTCGGAATTATTTTCACAAGTGAGATGGTTGTGTATAGTTATGGCTTCCCTTGTTATGAGCTCGTAATTACAGTCCGATGCAAACCATTTGAAGACTGTCAACTGTCAGGGCGTGATCATGTTCGCAGCGAAAGGAGACCAGATTTGCCTGCTGATCTTGATCTGTGCTTTGAAGAGATTAGAAGGAGCCGTTGGCATTCTGATCCTAAGCAGAGACCAAATTACTTTCAAGACATAATAGAGAAGCTTTCTGTAAGATCGTGTTCCATGAGTAGGTACCTGTTGCTGCTTTCGGTTACTTCGTAAGCTTTACGAAGCACCGTAGAAGCAAGAACAGATTCTACAGTTTATATTTCCTTCTCTTTTTTAAACCAAGTAACAAATTACTGCTTGCAGCCCCTCAGGAGGTGATGTAGGTTTTGCCCTTTTAGGTTGCTGTTATGCAAGGTTTGAATAATCCGTGGCGTCCTAGAGCCTTGGGAATGGAGTAGTCACTGTTGTGGCACGGAAATGACGGGGGAAAGAAGTGCAGTGCCCACGTGATGCTTGGCTTCCCATTTGAAATCTCACTGTTGTTGCAGGCAGTGACTCATTCTCCTTGTCACTGTATCAGTTATGCATTTCCCCTACCTTGAAGATGACTCACTTGATTTATACGTTGAACATAGCAGTTCTTTATGGTTGTATATATGTTGAAACTGAAGATATCTAACCATTTCTGAGCATTCCAGATTACCCGTTTCAAAGGCTCACAAATACGGTAAAGTACAATGTCATCAGATTTCGTACTTATGAAGATAATATGTACAGCACGTTTAAGTATTTCTTGTACACAATACTTCACATGACCTCAGTGGCCATAGCAGTCTTCAGTAAGTTGTAGGCGCTGTCCTTTTTTTAAGTCCCAAGCTTCTTAACTAATATATTCACAAAAAGGAAATAAAAGAGCCCCTCTAACTTGTATAAAAAAATGTCATAACTTCCACGAAAACTTCCACACGCATGATATATTTTGTCTACTAGTCAACATTGCGGTGAGAGGAAGGTCCGTTGGGTGGTCAATCACCACTTTGTCAAATCTCAGTTTACGTTATCATGCAGGCACTGTAATCTAAAAATCCTAAAATATATTTTACTGTAGCAAATTTCTCAAAACTAGAATCTAAATAGGAGTAGGTCAGGCTCGAGTCACGAATGGTGCGGTTGGGCATGATAAAGTGCCAGGAAAAAAAATACAAGAGAATAGCAGCTGGTATGCACTACGGTGACAAGTGTTGAAGCATAAGAGAAAACAGCTCAACACCCACATGTTCTTATCATTCTGTTGGTGACTTGTAACTAAATTAGCCTGCCGCTGAGAAAAGCTTGAGAGCAGACTGGGCGGTGATGGAAGCAACATGAAGGAGGTCTTTGATTTCTAGTCTTTCTGGGGGCTGACTCAAGGCGCTTTGCACGGTGCAAAGACTGCAAGCAGACATGTGTCCATCTTGACAGCTCTTCTCTCGCTTGTGGCTGTTCCAAGTCAGCAATAACAAATCAGTCTTGTGTTGGGAGCACACTAACTAATACCCATCGAACACCCTTTTTTAGCATGTAGAACACTGTTCATGTTCTACATGTAGAACCCTGAAACTACAAATGCGGGGTTCTACAATCTTTTTTTAGATTATTTTTTTCCAAATTCGGGTTTTACAATCCAAATTTAGTTGGATAATCCCTCCCGCATTCCGTAGGACCAATAACCTGCAAGTTGGGAGGTTCTACATGGGCCCACCCGGGAAGTTCGATGGGTATTAGTTCGTGTACCGCCTTGTGTTGCTTGAATTTTAGGCCTAGTGCAGAATTCTAGGGGGTGGAATGGCAGATGAGAATGCTCATGTGGTTGACAATAATTGGTTCGTCGAGTTGTGATTGCCTCTTATGCTTTCGCACTCTTGCCTCTTGTCTCCACGTCGTGGTTCATGGATGAAAATAAAGTCTAGATGGTCTTGAGTGGCAACAAATCACTACAAGGGGGTTTGTTTAGTATCTCCAAAAAAGTTGACTTTGTCCATGCTTCCTCAAAACATTTTGATTTGTCCCAACCATATACTTCTCCTTAGAAATTGAGATCATCATGTGACACATGAAAAACACATTCTTAGTCTTTTACAACTTTTGCCTTCCAATGTATCTAATGTGAAGCATGTCGTAATTTCTAACAACTCTTGATGAAAAATTATTCACTTCTATACCTAAGATAGATATATATATTTCTTTCAACCCGCCAATTCTAGATGCATATGGTAGTACTTCTTAAGATTTTTTGATTTTTGATTTCACTTTGCAAATCCAACATATAAATTTGATAAAGAATTCACTTTTTAATACATTTCTTGACATATTTGTTTCATATTTCTATGAGAATCTTACATTTTTCAAACCTTTATGTCGATGGTTGAGCCATGAAAGTGTAGAATTAGGAATGAACCTACTTGTTATTTTGAACCTAACTTGTCTGTCATATGTTCATCGAAGTTGATTTGATATTCTACTATAGAATAGAGCATTGGCAATATAGTGGTAGTTGAATGGTGGATGATCAGTGTGTATAAAAAAATAAAATTTCAAGAGTATTAAAGGTAAATTAGAATATTGTAATATTTCATAACAAAAGATATAAAATTTTGATGGCTTTTCATTTTGACCTCTATATTTATTTTCCCTTACTCTCATATGAATCTAAAATCATAGATATAGAGAACACTAAAATTTCAAATAATAGTATCAATAAATCTATAGAACTTATTACAAACTTTACAATTTGTACAAAGAATTTGTACATTTTGTAGTAATTCTTTTTTATAAACATACCATAGAACCGTAAGAAGGTGGCCACATAATGTGAAAATACTAATCTATTTTGAAAAACTAGATTCCTTTCTCTGTAATAATTTTCTTTTTGTCTCATTTAGGAAAAAAATCATCAAAAACAACCTCAAATGACTGAGAATTATAATTATTTTTCAAAATTTCCAATTATTTTGTTTTAAAAAATATTTTAGGACTACCCTACAATGGTGCTGCAGCAGTGTAGTTCAGAATCATCATCCAAAGTTCTCTCTACCAAATATTCAAATTTTGCAAACAACCCTCATAATATTACAACTGAAACAATAAAACCATCATAAAATGATTTCCAATTATTTTTGTTGAATTTCAAATCAATCAAGAACACCAATCCACCATTAAACATAAATTCCAGATAGAATAATCTAGTACGGTTTTATTAAAAATTCTGTTTGAGGTTCAACCTCACAGAAAAAGTGTTGTACATGATTCATCAAAGATTTCATTCTGCATGTGTGAAAACTTCCCGCCGCATGTGTAAAATATTCTTTCCATTTGCTTTTCTACAGTTGTGTGAAACATTCCTTCCAATAAAAGGGCTTCTTTCTACAAATGCGTTAACCCCTAAAGTTCTGAGGGTATTTTTCATCAAAAATGCCTCAAAACAAAACAGCCCCTCTTCAAAGCAAGGTGGATTCTGCAAACTTGGGGTCTTTTTAAGTACATCTAACCGTAAGATCTTGTAGCTAACTTCTATGTCAACATGTCCACCAAAATCTCACACACTCATTCCTCACCAATTGCAAGACCATAACGTTCAAAGTTGAAAAACAAGTTTTTTTCTTTGCGCAAAAAGGGGACAACAGAGTTTTGAAGGCCCAAAAAACCCATTTTTAAAAGTAGATATGGAATGAGTCCCTCCATATTCTTGTTCCTATGTAAGTTAGGTATGTGTCCAAAAAATATCATATTCAAAAAATTTGTGGAAGGTTGCCGCTAGGGGTATACTGAAATTCACAAACAAAGGTCGTTTTTTGACAATAAAAATAGCATATGAAAAAAAATTGGATTGAAAATTCGAACGGTGGGAACATGCTCTACTGCCTTCTCTATACAAAGAAATTTTTATATTTAAAACATATCAAAATCTTAATTTTTGGTGAAATTTCAAAGTTTCGTCTTTGGGTAGATTTTGGTAATTTTTGGGCAGTTTTGGGCAGAATTTGCTGCATTCAGTGTCATTCTCATTGGCTAACTTACTTTGCAAACCTGCCCTTGGAGGAGCTTCTGAGGTTCAGAGGTGTATAATTTTTCACTCCAACATCAAAATTTAGAATAAAAAATACCGACACGAAGCTTTCACCAAGGCCTACTTTCATTAAAATTTTCATAGAATATGAGTTTAAATTGCATTCACAGGTACATGCCCAAACTCCAAAAAAGCCCCACTTTGCCAAATTGTCCTTAAAGGGTTAAAACCCCTTTCCAGTGCAAAGATTACCTTCTTCCGTAAAATAATTGTGCATTTCACTGCATGTAGTACTCTCGCTTCCTACCAGCTTGGGCAGCTTTCCAAAAAGAGTAGGCATCATTTTAATTAACTTTCTTTGACTAACCTGCTACAAATGTTGAATAGTGTATTTCATATGGACGTAACTTTTAACCGTTCACTTTTTAAAAAAACCAAAAACATTTGACGTTATTTAAGTTTTACCATATTTTAGTTTTTGTACCTTCTTTTGGAAAATAATTTGCTTGAAGGCCCAAAAAGTTTAATGAGGCTCTAAAATTTTGCATGGAGGTGCTCAACTTAGTTACCTACGTGGGGAAAAAATGAGCAAAATGTTTGGGGTAACAATAATCAAGTCTTCCTTGGCATCGTTTAGAGCAGTGTTGGTATGTTATCACCATTTAGTCATACCAGCCGGTTTAGGGTATTCAAGATTCCTTAGAAACCCGGATGGGTAGGGTACATGGTATTGCAAATTTCCCATTTTCACAAATATAGTACTGATATGAATAATGTCAAATGCTGCAAATTCCAAACAGTATATGAATATCAATATGAGCACATGAGATACCAGTCAATTATCAACTCGGGTAGGGTTTTTTTTTTGCAACACATTCACACTGTAGATTTCTATGAACAGCTCCGCAACTGGAGAATACATTTCAAAGACACTGTTTCGCCCATGGGAATTGTATTGGTTAATCCTGCTCTACGAGTCTAATCAAATAGTGGAGCTAGAAGTTTGGTGCAAACAAAGATCAGAGGGAATGTCCAAAACACCTTAGACACATGCGCAATGTGGCTGATGGCTGCAACCAAGACACAAATTTCTCAGACACTTGCATCAGTCAATTACAATGCTGCGTATCTGTCGAAACTAGCAAAGCAACAGAGTTTTGAAAGTGACACATCCAAACTTTACGAATTTCTTTACGAATCCCCAAAACCTACCGTACCATTAGGAGAAAAATGAGCTCAAAATAAGGCCGTGTAAGCCTGCCCTTTCTAGGTGAACTCCCTACTTTGGGCACCTCTGCCGCTGGCAGCGGATGCCAGAGTTGCTGCTCGCACAGAACTGCGTGGCGCACTCACAACAAAGGTCCTCGGAATATTAGATGAGACATGAATGCCTCAGCTCGGGCTTTGGTCCCAAGTGGGCAGGTTGTGTCAGCCCGACACTGTAGATGTGCCCTCCACACGCCTCCCTCGGAGGTCATTGGTTCGAGCCCCCGTGGCGGTTGCTGGCAGCAAGGTGGCACCTCACATGCCATGTCAAAAAGTACGTGGGCAGCACCCGTTTTTTTCTCTCACGTGCCGCTTACACGGCCTTTTTGTGACCAGATTTTTCTCCTAATGTTGCTCTCACATATGCAAGGCCGGTTCCAATAATTGTATTGCGGCACATGAAACCCGCACAATCTGGTACGAAGCGCAGTTTCAGAAACACACATATACGACACACTATGAATAAGTCACTGGTTTCGACAATTTACATACTCCCCAGGTCGGGTTTCCAGATACTCTATTGATATCCTTCCTGATACCCGCCGGCCCCCACAATAACAGTCCAACACTGGTTTAGAGTATGCCTTCCGCGCAAAGCCAAAAAACAAAAAACAAAAAACTTTGAACATTATAATCTTACAAATGGTAAAAATCCAACAATTGAAATTTGAAATGGTATTAGTGTAGTTAGTTAGGTTTAAGATCTTACGGTTGAATGTACCAAAAAATTAAAAAAATAAGAATCAAACTCCAACTTCTACAAGGTTGTCAAAAATCACAGTTTTTGGTTTTGGAGGTCCAAAAACGGCTTGAACCTTTAGGGGTTAAGGGCTAAAGATGTAGTGTCTACCTCCTTATCCAATGGCTATAGTCTTGTATTCTTTGTTATTGTTTAGTGAACTTAGCATATGGTAATTTATTGCCGATCCTTTAAAAGTCATAACGTATCTTCTTCTCACCTAAATATGTTATCTATATCATTAGATTATTGAGTACGTAAATGTTTGTGAATGTTCTTTAATCCCTAAAGTTCCTTGTTGATTTAGGAGCAAAATTTCCAAAAATGACACTTTTCTAATTGAGGTTAAATTCATCTAAATCTAAGCAATTTTTAGTAGGTTTAGACGTAATATTCTAAAATTGACTTGACATACTATTCATCTATTAAAATTAGACCGTTCATATTTCTTGTAAGATAATGAAAATCAAAGTGGCCTAAATTTGTTATTTAGCAACTGTAGAACTTAGTTTATCAAACTTTGAAGCTTGACCTTGTAAAATTCATATATAATCCAACTTGGATAACTTGGTAATATGAGTAAGAATGTGATTAAGAATACACTACAATAAAGTAAAATATTTAAATCAACCCCTAAAGTTCTGAGGGTATTTTTCTTCAAAACTCCCTCAAAACAGCCCCTCTTCAAAGCAAGGTGGATTCTGCAAACTTAGGGTCTTTTTAAGTACATCTAACCGTAAGATCTTGTAGCTAACTTCAATGTCTACATGTCCGCCAAATCTCACGCACTTGTTCCTTACCAATTGCATGATCGTCACATTCAAAGTTGAAAAACATGTTTTTTTTCCCTGCAAAAAAAGGCAACAGCAGAGTTTTGAAGGCCCAAAAAACCCATTTTTTAAAGTAGATATGGGATGAGTCCCTCCATATTCTTGTTTCTAAGTGAGTTAGGTACATGTCCAAAAAATATCATATTCAAAAACAGTGTGGAAGGTTTCCAAAAAAATCATTTTCAGGTACGGGTATGCTGAAATTCACAAACAAAGGCCGTTTTTTGACAATACAAAGAGCATATGAAAAACTCTTGGATTGAAAATCCGAACGGTGGGAACATGCTCTACTGCCTTCTCTATACATTAAAATTTCTGTTTTTGAAAAATAACAAAATCTCAATTTTTGGTGGAATTTCGTCTTTGGGCAGATTTTGGAAGATTTTGGCAATTTTGGGCAGTTTGGGGCAGTTTTGGGCAGAATTTGCTGCATTTACACTGGCTGAGAGCTTGCCCGAAGTTTGGCTGAATGCAGCTTTTGACACTCAAAACCCGTAACTTTTCTTCCGTATGTTCAAAAAATAAAATAAAAAAATCTACACAAACCTCTTCAAAATGCCACCTACATTAAATTGGAATTCTAGGAACCTGCCCAAATTTTTAAAAAGCCCATTCTAGGATAATTGTCCTTTAGGGGTTAAAATTCCCAAAAAATCCTAAATTCATCAAAAACTCACACTGTTAGTTTGCAGTACAATGTTCATCCTTAAATACTCTAAGGCAACAATATGGCTTTTTATTACTTCATCTTATCCAAAAACTTAAATTAGGTTTAAAAGAACTTCAGGGATAAACATGAAATTATCCAATTATGAATATAGTATTGACCTAAATGAAATAAAAATATTAAAGTAAAAGTTGTATAATTACGCAAAAAGGTTAGGCATCCATTACCCACACCAAGGCCTGCTTCACATTATCTATATAATAAGGAAGAAGGGTTTATTTTGTATGTCTATTAGTGCATGACATTTACACATGGAATAAGTGGTTATTTGACTAGGTTTCGGAATGAAACCTGCTTGGAGCATTCGTGGCATTTTGCGAGTGTTTCTTGGGACTCTGCGAGTGTTCTTGAAATTGTTGTGCAGCTTTTTTATGTGCCGGCACATGTCAAGCTAGTATGCAACAACACACAAAAATTGTGAAAGAGTGCTAGTGCATTCATCATATGGCACATCATATCAAGTTACAAAATATAAGGCCCTCTTTATACTTACAATCGAAAGGCCAAAGGCCGTATGATAATTTTTTTTTGAAGGTTGTGATTGGCTAGAATTGAGAAGCCATTGTATTTTGGCTTTATACTAAGAAAATTCAGTCCAAGGGACATAGAAGAAGAAAGTGAGGTGGCAAACACTTTTTTCCTATATGGCACCAAAAGTACACCGGTTTAGTGTCCTCCGGAATTTGTGTTAGACCCACCTCTTTGAGAGCATCCCCAATTGTACACTATATAGCGCCCCTCTAAACCAAAACTATCTTTTGACTGACCTAAAATTAGACATTGTAATTACCATCATTAGAAGCGCATTAAAATAAAGGTGAGATATTTCTCAAGAAAAAAAAATTGTAAAAATTTGACAAAGGTGAAATGTCCCATTGAAAATACCACATTTTCAAATTTTAGAGGGAGTACACCAAATCTTGCTTAAAAATGGAAAGATCCTTCCAACTCCCTCTTAATTTCAGAAAATTTAGAGGGAGTTGGAAGGATCTTTCCATTTTTTTTTTCTTGAGAAATATCTCACCTTTATTTTAACCCCTAAATTTCCTTGTGTTTTTGAAAGCTTGAATCCTCAAAACTGCAATTTTTTACCACTATGCCCTCCCGAGGATATGAAACAAATTTTTAAACTTTTTTTGGAATTTCAACCGTAAGATCTTGTACCTAACCCTGCTTGGAAGAACTGATCCAAATTTCAACCGTTGGATGTTTTTCATTAGTGAGATCGTAGTGTTCAAAGTTTCAGCAGATATTTTTTTGGGCCTTGGCCGAGAGGCATGGTGCAAATGGGCAAAAGGGAGACTTACTGATTATTACTTCAAAAATTTTGGTCATATTTTTTTCCATGTAGCTAACTAGGTTAGGTATGCACATGCGAAATTTTAGGCCAAAAAAACGCTTTTTAGACCTTCATAAAAATTATTTTCCATAAGAAGGTATAAAATTGACAAAATAGTAAAACATGCATTACAAAAACAATTTGTGAGCTTAAGAAAAAGTGAACGGTGAGTAGGTACCTTTATAAATTTTTGATTTTTGGGAAAAACAATTCAAAAAAAATTCAAAAATCTCGAATTTTGACAAATTTTTAAAGGAAAAATTCAAAAATTACTAAAAACTGTGAAGCTTGTCTTTGTAAGTTTTGGAGGCTGCCCTTGTAAAATTGGTAAACTTTTTGACTTGGGTCACTATGGAACTTGAGTATTGATTTGGTTATGAAAATATTTCAATTTTTGTTTTTTTAAAAAGACCTAATTTTAGACTGCCCGTTTTGGACTTGAAACCTAAAGTTTCTAGATGAAGGTTCTAAAATTGGAATTTGGCTTCAAATTTTTTACTACATAGACCTTACCATAAAGGGAGCATCCAGTAAAAATCTTGAAAAAAAATATTACTTTTAACCTCCCCATCTAGGCTGCCCGAATTTGCAAAAACCCATTTTGGGTTTTAAGGATAGTTAGGGGTTAATGCGCTTCTAATGATGGTAATTACAATGTCTAATTTTAGGTCAGTCAAAAGATAGATTTGGTTTAGAGGGGCACTATATAATGTACGATTGGGGATGCTCTGAGGTGGGTCTAACGGAAAACCCGAGAAGCCTTCTCGAAATAGCTGGAAAAAGTTATTAGGAATTTAGGCATTCAGCCTTTGGCTTTTGGGCATTCGGCCCACAGGCTTTTGAGCATTCGGCCTCTGGCTTGGACCTCCAAGTATAAAGAGGCCCTTAGTTTTAGGAGAGCATGAAACATGACACTGAAACAACATTTTTTATCAACAATCTGAAGGCACAAGAGGCACTTGCAACTCTATGAACCAATTGTTTTCAAGCACATCTTCAATCTCTCCACCGGCTCCCTCTCGCTGCCTGATGTATAAAATACCGAATTTAAACACCTTTGTAGAATTCCTTCTCTTTACCATCCAAAGAGGCATGAGAAGGTTTCATTCCCTAGACTTGGCATTGGCATTCATGACTCCTGGGTTGATGAGTTGATGCTCAATCATGTGATTAAAAAATGTCAGAGTCCTTTCTGACTTGCCACACTTCTGCTCTGCCATTGGTCCCATTTTCAATTTCCATTTGAATCTATCAGCCTGACTGACATCATCACCAAGCTCCCACCATCCCCACACTGTTCGAAAAGTTTTTTTTTTTTTTTTTTTTTTTTTTTTTTTTTTTTTTTTTTTTTTTTTTGACACAAATAAAGGAGAGCCCTTTATTGCAAGAAAGGAGCACAAATACAACCCCCCACCAGGACCGGCGAGGGAGGGAAAAGCAAAGCAAAAACAAAAAGAATTTTTTAATCTACATGTATCTCGCTAAGGCGGGGACCAGTGAGGTTCCAGCGGGGGCGGTCCACGTCCTAGCTGGCCAACAACCCTTTGCAACACCACAGCGAACGAAACTGCTGAAGAATATCTTGACTCTTCTTCTGATCATCCTTGACCTTCTTCAGATTCCGCAGGGTCTTCTCCCAGGCTAACCTTCCGTAATCCATGATTCCTAGCCAAATCTTGCAACAAATCTTCTCCGGTGGCCAATGTCTTCCCTCGAAGGAGGCCTCATTCCGAGCGCGCCAAGTGGTCCACAGAACCGTGCCACGCAAAAGCAGCCACATTTGGAATTGGCTGATGGTCTTGAATCGTTGAGGGATCCTGTGGGCAAAAATACAATGCTTCCAATTCAACGTGAGCGCCCTATTATCGATTTGACTCGTTCTTGGGCTCGATGTTCCTGTGTTGTTAAGTGCTGGCTATAAGGGGTTACCTGCATCCGATGGCGAGCGGGGTGTGGCATTTGCCCCTAAGGCATCAAGTGGCCTGAGAGCACCTTGTGCCTTCTGGGCACTTAGTGCGCTTGGGGCACTACGTGCTGGAGGGACACTGGGTGCCCTCGGAGGGCTCTGAGTTTGCTGCTTGCTTGGCCCCTGCTGGCGCCCTCAAGAGTGGCGCTGGTTGGAAGACGATGTTGAATGAAGCCTCTGAGGAGCCGAATGACTTACCGCTTGGGATGGTGGTAGTAAGATATTAAGAATATGTGCGCACCATTGCCAGGTGCGGTGGACCACTGGGCATTCCCAAAAGCAATGTAACACACTTTCCCTTGTTCCTGTCCTTCACACCGCACAAAACTGATCCGCGTGATTTTGAGGCTTGCCTCTCCATGCATTAACCGCAACCCGTCGGTGCCAGATGGCCCATAACAACCCGGTCTCCTTCTTCTTTCTTTCTTTATCCCAAGGATTTAACCATTGAAGCCTATACGTAGGTGAAAGTACCCAAAACCACTTTGTAGCTACCACCGAAGGAGCAGAGTGAAGCTTGTGCAACATCTTTCGGCCAATTTTGGAGGTGAATTCCATGAGGGGGACTCCATCTGCCCATTGCAACCTCTCTGGGTCCCAATCAAGGTCGCGTACCTTCCCGTAATAAAAAAGAATAATACTTTTCTTAGGCCCGCGCTTCACACTAACCACTCTAACTCTCCGAACGACGCCAATTAGCTCATTAACCACATCGTCTCCACGCTGATCGTACCTTGCAGTTTCAAGCCATGTCGAAAACGAGATCTCGGACAGTGTGGCTAAAGGCTGCCTCACTTCGTAGATTGGGACTGAGCTCGGGATAGCGTGTATACCGGGGCCGAGCACTGGGTGGAATTGTTCTGCCGCTTGACATACGACCATGGGCATTGACACAAGATTGTCCGCGAATACAACAGCCCACTGACCCAATTTGAGGACGTCGGGGAGTCTGAAGAGATCTCCCCACTCCCTCCGAATGCGCTGAAGCGCGGCGTTCAAGGCCCCTGTCTCCTCCGGTAGAAGGCCGAACTTTTGCCTGGCTTCCTCAGCTGTGAGAAACCGCCCACTTATCCATGCATCTCGGTACAGGCGGAGGCCAGTACGATGTAGTGCTGCAGCTCAAGAATTAGAGAAGCCCACCACCACCAACTACAGGTGAGTAGTTCGTCCCTGCACTTGGGACGCACAAATACAGTATGCGGCAGCAGAGTTTTCCACGCAGTGGTTACTCGATTCCACACGATAGAGCCTCCCTTAGCTTGGTGCTTAGGGATGAGGAAGTACTCTAGGCTCGGATGCCATCTCCCCTGACTATACGGTTGGAAGTGCTACAGGCGGAAGCGCAAGAACAGATGAAGGTTAGACTGGCCGGGCTCCATGGCTTTCAATATCCACTTCGCCATGAGCGTGGTCACCCCATCTTCTGGGTTAATAATGTTGATTCCCCAATCTTTCTTCGGTTGACAAAAGTGGACCCAGCTGACTCGAGCCCGTGACCACTGGATTTTGCCTGCAGCTATATAATTCATGATGGAGGATTTGAGTCGACAAACCCCCTTCTTGGTTCCTCCCCATATGGAGAGAAGAAGAATAGCGATGACAGCAATACACTGTTAGCGACCACTCCTCTACCTGGTGAATTGATTTTTGTAGAACTCCAATATGTGATTTTTTTGACAAGCCTCGAGTGCAAAAAGTCGTCCACATTGGCTGTATTGAGTGAGAGTCTGAAAGGGGCTCCCAGCAACTTGCTAACGCTGTCGTTGTCGGCCCATGCTATCCCCAAATGGTCCGTCTATGCAGGTCGAAATTCCTGATTTGCACACTTCCAGTACCCATTTGATTTCGCCCAGTTAAGTACTAGTCCTGTGGCCAAGCAGAAGGTCTCAAGGATATAGATCATGTTTCGGACCTTGCCCTCATCACCGAGGAGAGTGAGTGAAGTGTCATCGGCATATTGGGCAAGGGTTTGCTGCCTATTACCGAAAGGGAGCCGAATGCCCTCGATTCGCCCCTCAGCCATCTCCTTGTCCACCATGCGGCTTAATACCTCTGCTATTATGATATTATCAGGAAAAGGTAAGGAGCGAGGGGGCAGCCTTGGCTCACCCCTCGCTCGATACTGAACGGGGCAGAGGAAATTCCATTAAGCTTGACGGTAGCCGAAGCTCCCTGGAAAAGGAGCCGAACCATGCCTATGAACTCAGCTGGGAACCCAAGCGCCTCCATGACACGGAACATACACCCTAATCTACCATGTCGTACGCTTTAGAAAAGTCAAGCTTAAGGAACAATAAGGGTTGCTGGGACTGCTCTGCCCATACGATTGTCTCATGAGTCAGGAGTAGATTATCGAGAATGAAACGCAGGGGTAAAAAAGCAGACTGATTGGAGCTAATAATTTCCATAAGGACGGGTTGCAACCGTAGTTGAAGGGCCTTGGCATAGATCTTGTAACTGATATTCAGTAGGGTGATCGGTCGCCAATTTGTCAAAAGTCGTCTCAATCCTCCCTTCTGCAACAGCGCGATTGTCCCCTGAGTCACCCCCTGCGACAGTGCTCCCGTGACTGTACCCGCCTGTAACATGCTTAGGTACTCATCCCCGAAGAGATCCCAGAAGCTTCTGTAGAACTCCAAAACCACTCCATCGGGCCCTGGGGACTTTCCTACTTTCATATCCATGAGAGCATGGTGCAGCTTTGCGGTGGTGGGGAGAGCGCCCATGGCGGCTTTGGCTTGGCTCGAGAGGCTATCAGTGAGGTAGCTCAGGATTTGTGTCATGGCCCCCTCGTTGGTTTCCTTCCGGGTTGTGTACAGTTTCTCGTAGTATCTGTGGCAAATGCGCTCCAGATCGGCCTGATTCGTGTGCGTGGTCCCATCCTCGTCGTCGAGCTCTGTAATGTATGATGCGTTGGAGCGTTGCCGGTGTGCCTTGAAAAACTCCTTTGAACATTGGTCCCCTTTGTCTTTCCATTGCAACCGGCTACGCAGTCGTTGTCCCTCGGCCTTCGAGCGCTCAAAGCTTAGGAGTTGACCTCCTACTTGAGAAAGATCCCCCTGAACTTGCAAGGGTGCACGACAGTTGCTCAAGCTGTTGCCTCAGCTACTGTTCTACGCGTCCTTTCTCCTCGGCCTTGCGGATACAGAATTCTTTATAGAATTTGACACATCTTCGCAATTTCCCGAAGAAAGGAAGGTGAGACAGTCGGGCCCAAAGGTTCCGAATCCCTAATTGGACTTTTGGTTCCTTGAGATGGGTCGCTTTCATGACGTATGGGGATTTCCTCTGCGTCTGTGGTCCAAAGCAAAGCTGTCTCCAGATTGGGAGGTGCTCCGAGAAGGAACAATCTCCGCAAATTTTATAGTTGTCCTTGTTGGTCGGGTCTCCTATGTCTGTGAAGGTGTAAAAACGGTCTAACGGATCCAAGATCCTGTCCCTACCCCTTCGCTTGTTGTCCCAACTAAATTTGATGCGGTGGGAGATAGGAAAGTGGTCCTCCACTGAGAACAATTCCTTAAACTCCTTAAACACCCTCTTCTCTTCCTTAGATGAATTAGAGAGCCGCTGGCTCGATTTGTCCTCGTGTTGCTCAACAAAATTCCAATCTCCAGTCATAATATACTTGCAGTCACGCGGCAATTTCGCAATTAATTCGAGCCACATGGCGCATCTTAATGCGCGGGTGTGAGGTGCGTAGAGGTTAAACTCTGGCATTGCAACCTCTTTAAAGGAATTGCCTGGCGTGCCAATCCGCTTTGTGGGCTCTCCACTTCTCATACCCTGAAGGCAGGTTCCAAAGTTTGGTCCAAGATTCACTTGGCATGGCGGAAAATGAGTCGTCACATTTCTAACCTCTCCCCTTCTAGAGCGCCTGAAGCCTGGCAGGTTTCCCTCTCGTGGAGTACTGAATTTAAGGGAGGCACCTACAACATCTCGCGCGACCTCGCTAGAGAGCTGTACTGTAAAGGCATTTGGTCCGTTGGCGACTTGTGGGATCCGCTGAGGTATGAATTCCATTCCCTTAGCTCCCTCGGCGACCAGTACACTCTTTCTGCGGAGGAGGAAGCGTGCATCCCTCCCCTTATCCAATTATACGAGAGGAACTTCGGCCCGGCCTTGCGTTACCCTCCGTGCCAACTTGTCTGTGGTGACTGGATCGGCGCCTTTGGTCAAGATTCAGACCCGCTGCCCACCTTCGTTCTCAAATCTTTCTCGGATTGGCACCCCCAAGCCATTACTGACCTACAGGTCCTTCGTAACCCGCCCGAGCACTGTCCCATCTACGCGGTTGGTCATAATTCCATGCAGCTGATCAACCTGGTTTCCCACAACGTTATTGACAATTTGAGGAATTGGACAGGCCCATTCAAAAGGATTAGGGTGGCTCAGGTCGATAGGAACAAAGGTCCTAAGAGCAAATTCTTCTTGTACTATGGCCTCCCAGGTCGGCTTGAAGGCATAGACCCAAACCTGTGGAGATGGAGATGCGGCATTCCTTTCATGATGTACTCCGCCAAGAAGGGCCGTGAGATGCTCGCTGGCCCCCCTTCTCTTCTCAAATCAATTCCGGACAAATGGAGATCTGAAGGCAGCCCTACCTTTGCACTCAAGTGGACAGACGTTTGGAAGCCCATCAGGTGCAAGAAAGAGGCAGTTTTATTTGGTTGCTGTGGCACCAGGCGGTGGCCACCAACTCTTGGAGAGGAAAGTTTAACCGGAATATTGACCAATCCTGCCCTTCTTGTTCCGGCGGCAGTGTGGAAAACTACACTCACTGCTTTTTCGAATGCGCTAATGCGAAAGCAGTCTGGCACTATTGTTTCTATCTCATCCATGTGCTCCAGAAAGGGCTCCGAAATCTGGCGCCTCCGAAAGCCTTTGATTTCCATCAGTGCCTCTTTGGTAAACATGTAAGGTTCAGAAGGCACAGGGTCACAAAAATCTGGTCTCTGATCCGTGGAATTGGATTATGGACCATCTGGCGCAGCAGAAATAGTAAAGTCTTTGATGGAAAACTTTGGAACACTCATAAAATTAGGCAGTTTGTGTGGGATTCCGTGCTAGACTATGGTCGAATCTCATGGAAACGCACTCTAGCCAAGATTAAGAAGTGTAGTACAGAGGGCCAGACACAGAGTAACTTAGCATCCTTTGACTCCAACTGGCTTATTAGGAACATACTAGGAACCAGAACTGACCGTAAGGTAAGGTGGAATCTTGTTCCTCCTGGTAACGTAATACCTAATTGGCTTTGATGTGCGGTGTCCAGCCCACTGCTCTGGCCTCCCTAGACCCTCTCCGTTGAGGGTCCGGTCTTTCCTTTTCTGCAATGAATTGACTTCATTTGCTTCCAAAAAAAAAAAAAATCCGGAATATCTACACTAGTTTGAAACATCTTGAATGGAACTAAGGGACGCTTCACACTCGATCCAAAGGTCACGAGCCCTTCAAAATCCACTAATCCATTTGCAAGCAAGGTAAAAATTTAAGTCTACATTCATTTGCCCTCCACAGTGTTTATTTGACCACATTTTTGTGAGTTTTAGTACCAAGACAACAAACTCTCACATGAAGAATTAATTAGGAAGAAATAGCCCATACATATGTGGTTCCTCAGAGAATTTTGCCCCATTATTTGCTATTTGGGTACTTACAGAGTATCCTTCTTACATTTACCGTCACTAGTAGAAAAGGGCTTCCATTACACCGGTGGATTACACCGAAAATCAACAATGGTGTTCATTCAGAATAGTCGCTTTGTTTTGATTAGTTGAGGACTGCTTTTGGTGTTCACGAAGGTGTTCACTGTTCACTGTTCACTAACTTTGGTGGGGTCTTGTTCACGGTATATTCAGCAACCAATGAGGAAGCGGTTTATTTTTAGAAGGTGCAATCGCAGTTTGTTTTTAGAAGCCAATATGGTCCACAACCGTAGCGTCCCTGGCGCTGCGAGGAGTTCCCACCCACGATCCGTTTCCTTATCTAGTTTCGTATGGTTGTTGCAGCTCCCCTTGCCATCTCAAAGCAATTATTCAAGTACTCGAGACCTCTTCCATTCCTGCAGTATCTCAGTGAGAGTCCAAGTTGGTTAAATTGTGAAGCTTGGGTCATGTGTAACTTAAAGGTGGGTTCATCGTCTTCTCTGACTTGGGTTTGTGTTTTGGTGTTCCTTTGGGATTCGGAGTTGAGGGTGAGTGGGAGTTCGGTGGAATCGATTCAGAATTATGTTGTTGCAGGAGCAAGCCACGAGGCGGAGTGGTGTGAAGCAGGTCTGATCAGCCATGGCAGCTACCGCCTTTACCGCAACGTCTGTTCCTTCCTACGCTGTCAAGGTAGACCCGCACACATTCATAGCCCGCATGATCCGCTTGATTGGGTATCAGTGCCCAATTTGGGAACCATTTCAATTTTGATTTATTGGTGACAATGCGATGTTGGGTGTTTGCAGCTTGTCGATGTTGGGTGTTTGGAGCTTGTCGATGTTGGGTGTTTGCATCTTTTCGATGTTGGATGTTTGCAGGTACTTCGTCACAGCCACTTTGACAGACTTTTCTCAAAGGTTGATGGGAGGAGCCAAGTTATAAGAATACACAGAAATACAAATTATCCACTAAATATAATTTTACCCACACAAAAATTCACCACAACAATATGGGATGTGAGTCACATGGGTAGGGACGCCATTTATAATGCAAGTGGACCCATGCAAACAGTAAATGCTCCTTTTTAGACGCCCTATAATACGCTTGAGTGGTGTCCAACTACACCAAACAGTAATCTCACTACACCATTTGGAAAATTTAAAATTAGGCCTCTTTTCGGTGGTAATCTTGGTGTAATGGAGGACCTTTTCTACTAGTGCGTGTGTTCATAGAAATAGCCCATTGGTGCTATGTTGCATCCAGAAAATGAATAAAGATGGAAACTTCCATATTTGCCAGTTTTGTATTTTCATTTCAGCCATTGTAGACCCGGAATGTCCTTTCCTTATTGACATCATCATTTCTCTCATGGCACCTTGGCTTTGAAAGAACAGTGTAAGAGCATCTGCACCCTGCGCGGGACGCGGGGCCCCAGAGGTCTGTTGCGGACCCGGACAAAAAATAGGCACCCACCGGGACTCGCGTAACGGACACTTGAGTTGCGGGTTCCTCAAAAAACCTCGCGGGCTCACGAGTTTCGTGTACTCTCGAAGTCTGTTGCGCGCTCCAATTTTGCTCAGATTTGGTTGATTTCCACCTAATTTTGGACTGGTCGTGGTTGTGCGGTGTCGGTGGGGCAAGGGCCATTGTGCGTTGATGCTACAAACCAATCGCAGAGCTCGCAGTCTGCTATTCTGGGTCAGAAAGTTGGCCATGTCAGAAATTTCGTGCATAGGGGTGGGGGACTCAATTTCTTGCGAGCCGCGGAAGTGGTTCGGGGCCTTGAATCGGCCACTTGGTGTGTCTCGCACCCCGTGCACAAGTGCGGATGCTCTAAGGCCGCTTCAGACTAAGCCAAACTCGACCAAGTTCAGGACAGTGGACTCAGGCTTCTCCTCTCGAGTTTGGCCCAGTCTGGAGTGGCCCTAAGAACCGATTCTGCATCACCAATTTCCCAAATTGGCAGGATTTCAGGACAAAATCATGCTACACTCTAACCCCCTTTTTGTCACTTTCCTTATTTTCACATCTATGGTATATTCTAAGAATTAGGGCTAAGGTGGGCATTTACGATTGGCCACAGTACACATGTCACATTCCAAAGCTGTTATATTACAGAGGGGGTGAGACCCGAGGTGTGACAATAAGGGGGTTCGAGTGTAGTAGGTTCTTTAGTGCAGCTTGGTTATGATTGCGCCCTAGCTTGGCCATTCTGTGTACTAACTTATTTTGCTATTGGATGTCCTGTTGCCCTGAGTACCATAAGAAAGATTATAAAGCCACCACTGAGTTCAGCCACTTTATGCAAGCCTGCTTTGAAATTTGTTTGTGTGGAAGCCTTCTAAAGAGTGGCACTGGAGATAGCCTCGTGTGTTGATCGTTTGTTGATAAGGCGTATGTGGCTTGATGGATCAGTTTTGTTTGCATGTTTGAAACAGTGACAGAGTAGCACATATGTAAAAGAGGCTTGTGGAAGGCTTTTAATTTACAGTCCCCCGCCAGTAAGGAATTTTGTGTGCCTACAGATTTTCGCTAGACAAGCACAATTTCTGCTTGTTGCTTTGGCCTCCACTAAGGTAGTGCTGTCAAAAACCGTCCGAATTTCAGGTTTGCTCATTTGGAATAGTGGTGGAATTTTTTTATAATTTTTGGATGAAGTGCAAAGCTAGTGCAAAGCCATCCCAAAAAAAAAATCATTTTTTGAGTAAGTCTACAATTTCCTATGAATTTTTGAATGTTCAGCCCTAGGTGCTCCACTAACCGTCCCTAGAGTCATGGTTAATATGACCACTTGGATTCTGTGAATAGGACGTTTCTGCACCAATCACAAGCACTCAATTTCTGCAGCCATAGACGGAATTAGAATGATTTTGCCTACAGTCAAGCCTATGGGACGGTTTTTGGGACGGGACGGTTTTTGACAGCACTACCTTACTGGAAACTTGGTTGTGGATGACCAGCGAGTACACCAATGAGCTGGTATAAATTGCCAGTCCACCAAGCTCATGGTGTACTCGCTGGTCCCCCACAACCAAGTTTCCCATAGTGCTCAAAAATGGTGTAAATCACAAACCGTAAAATGCAATAGGGATCAGATAGAGTCTGATATTGAAATGTAATTTATCTCATACACCACAATAACGACATAGGATGGACTCTGATACAAGAATGGACGACTATCATAAGATTCTCTGTAGTTGCCACATGGAAGGTCAGGTAGACCCTGGCCAAAAGTAAGTTACATTGGAAGAAGAACCAAAGGGACAACTTGGCTTGCTCGAAGGCCCTGCCCAATGTGTGACTTTTTCTTGCCATTTCACTGCAATGCAGTAGTTTACATGCCAAATGCTGGTGCCTGGACGGTCGTTCACAATCATGGGGCAACCTACATGATGCATCTCTGTGCACACTGCCACCACAGGCAAACTCACTCAGAGTGTCAGTCTCAGACTCAGCACCAGAGTACACCCGTGCACCATATGTCTTTTGCATCCGTACTACTGCACAGTCCCGGGCAATAAGTAAGGAAACCCCACATTTCAAAACTTACTCGAACATTTTTTATACTCACTAAGTTAGAGTTGATGATTCCAGTCAAGGGACCTGTGGTAGTGTTTTAAAAATGCACACGTGTCCAAAACGGTCATTCCTTGTTGTACGCCTTAGTTTCTAATCTAAATACCTTTATACTTGATTTTATAGTGGAAAATTATAAGTATGGCAGTGGATGATGTGTGTAAAAGAATAAATTAATCTATTAACAATATAGGGGTTTACATAATTTGCTTGAATGATTCACAGGAAAATTAAAATGAATTTTTTCTTTTTTCATGCAACAGACTCTAGCTTTTCACTCAAAGTTTTATCAAAGGGTATTTTTCTTTTATGGAAATTATACTTTGCAAGTATGCTTTATCGCTAAAAGCAATTCAAATAGTATTTAGTATCTAACAACTGTCTCTTGAATGCAAAGTTTTGCACATTCTACCACTTGAACCATTTTTGGGCCAAATCTGAATCCTGATTAAGTGTTTGTAAAACTGTTTACTTGCCTTTCAAAAATTCCTTACCATTGTAGATTGCTTTGAAATAAAGTTTTTTCCACCACTATTTTTCCACAGCAACGCAGATCCTCGATGGATGTGCATCAAGTGGCACGTGTGAATGGACCATGAACAGAGAGGTTTCATAATGATAGCCTGGCCTCTACAAGTTCTGGGTCCCTTGCAATAAACCTCGCCCTCGTCTTAATGACGAGGCGGGCCCTCCCCCTCCTCCTCTCCTTTCTCCTTTCCTCCCTGATCTATTTTTAGGGGCCCTGCGGCCCTTTTTTAGTATTTTTTTTATTTTTAATGTAACCGGGGACCCCGAATTATCTACGAGAGACCTACTAGATTAATTTTGGTTAGTTTATATATTTTAATTTTTTTTTTTTTTTTTATTTTTTTTTTTCATCAACATGCAAAATATAGAGGGCTTTTTGCCACCTCCTATGACAGCCCTGGTTGGGGGGCCCTCGTCATTAGGACGAGGGCGAGGTTTATCGCAAGGGGTTCTGGGTAGCCTGGCCACTAATTTGAGCACCTCTGAGCCTTGGACCAAAACCAAATTGTTTGATCTCAAGTTTCACTTCAAGCATGGCACAACAAAATCTGTGAAATGTGAGGAATGGAAGATAGGTTGGAATCCTGGGATTGCTAAAAAGGAGAATATTCCAGTAAGCAGGCCAGTCACATGATACATGGGACTCATTATTACAAATTCTAACAGGAACAAAATCTTCTCACCATTATAGTGCACTGTATGTTGACAGAGCATGAGAACTTATAAGTTATGGCCCATGGGCTGTAAACATTTCCTGCACGACCTGCATTCACATTTGATAGAATTTGAGAATCATGCTATACAAAATCCTACATAATCTTTGGCTACAGTAATTTTGACTGTTACAAAACTTACAGCCGCTCATGAAAGACTGTGTCCTATGGCTGTGTGGAAGCAGCCAACATTATACAATACAGGTCATGACAGTCAAGTGACAATATGAAACATTCATATGAATACCATTGAAGTTGGACTTCAAAAATATAGGTCCAGAGATGGTAACTAGGCTCATTTTTGAAATATTCACCATAATATTCTCAACCAATGACAACGGTGTAACTTTCTAATAGGCATGCAATGTGGACCATGTTGGATAGGAAGTAGTTCAAGAGAATATGTGGCGCTATACTGTTCCTTGGTTTGATGGATAAGAAGACTTTGAGACCAAATTGAGACTAAATTGAAAGCAAATAGACATCAATTCAAGATTCTTATAGAAGCCTGAATTTGGCAAAAAATAAGAAAATAAAACCCAGGGGCTCAAGAGGGGGCCACACTCATTGGGGAGAAATAAAGAGACCCGTGTTTCACTAGATTGCAGTGGAGACTCCTCTACTATACTGATAAGGTGGGAGCACCCATTCCCGTGGCTTTAAGCTGATTGGATAACTTCTGAGTGTGCAATGCGAAATGCAATTATACTGCTGGGTAGGCAATTAGAAATGGTGTGAGAATGTAACAACAAGAATCGATTATCTGTTAATTATTGCTACATTCAAAGCGGTCAAACACAGAAATCAAGTTGCACACTTAAGTGCAGCTGAATGGCCCCATTTCCGTGACCAAGATGAGCTACTTCTGGCATAAGATGCACTAAAATCTAATTATACCAATCACTGAGAAACCGTCATGGCCTAGTAAATGGAACCAAATGTGTTGGCACTACAAACCGTATCTAGACGGATCTAGAACCACCGGTGCAGCTTGTGAGGTAGAAATTCGCTAAACACACCCAAGCCCAATAAAATCTAGATTCGTTCTACGGGAGGGTCAAGTTCGTCTAAGTTTGGTGTATGTCTAAGGTTGAGTAGGTGGATAAAGGTTTTTAAGGGAAAATGTCTTAAGGATAACTCTTATCTTTGAGTTTGCGTGGCATTCTGCCAATTAGGTCTTAAGGTACCAACCCCAAGGAATCATACTAAGCCTTAAGCTTCAAGTGATACAAGTCTACGGTCTTTGACCATTTAAGTAGACTTTATCATTGCCATTTTGGCTATGGAGTTCCTCCATATAACTTCCTTCTTTACTTCTTATCTATTCATCAAATAACTTGAATTATCAACACACAAGTTACCTCAAGCAAAGATGATACTTCAATCTCCTTTGCTCCAAGCCATTCCTTCTTTAACTTAAGAAAACACACTTAAGTTAGTAGATAATGTATTGATAATACAATTGTATTAAAGCTTCTATCCCAATCAAATTACATGAATGCTTTATACAAACATTAATTCAATATTCAATTCCTTTATCTTATTCAATTTACACAATATAAGAATGTACTCAATCCTCATCACAAATCTTTAATTCCTTCACACATTAAGTACTTCTTGACTTCCAATTTCAACTCAAGTACTTAAAATCACTCTTTCAACTTCCAATCTTTTTACAATTCAATAATTTGCCAACACTCTTTAAGCAATTAAGGTAATTCCTTAATTCTCATGAAGTACTATTTAATTTTTAAGTAATACAATGCTACAACATTACTTCTCTCAAGTCAATGTGCCAAGCATTTAACTCACAACACACACATTCATCATTTTCTACACAATTCCTTGTACAATCTTTAAAGAATTCACTCATTCTTTTATTGCAAAGACTAGCTCCAAGCTAGGACACACATAATTCACAATGTGGTGATTCTCCACTTTGGAGAAGATGGTGATATACTTGAATCCTTAAGGGGTGCACCCTTTCCCAATGGGTGTGCCCTAAGGTAACATCTATTCTTAAGGTCGTGACTCTCTATAAAGGTGCACTCCTTAATATCTCTTAGCTAGGGGTGTGTCTCTTACTACATTCACACCTAATCTTTCTCCTTAAGGTTTATTCTTTAACTATTTGCTTATTCTAATGTGAACTAGGTTTCTTTTAAGACCTTTTCACATTCTAATGATTCTATCCTACTTAAAGCACTTGATTTTTTATTTTCTAAAGTTTTTATTGCTCTTTTTTCTTATTTTTAAAGAATTTGGGCTTAAATCTAAATAGTAGCTCTACATAGCCCCCTTCTTTAGCTTGAAGACGCCCTCGTCGAATAAATGTCTTCAATGTTATTTGTATATCTCTTACTCCTTTCTTGAAAGATCTTTGACTTGACACTTCCATTCTTTAAAGCAGATTCCATTTTGATCTGTGTTTTCGCTTTAAGTATTTTCTTTTAAAGGATTATTCTTGAATTAGGTCCTTACGTACTTCTTTGATTGTTTCACAAATTTTCCAACTTGGTTTGAAACTTTTCTTTTTGTCTCTTATTTCTTGATTGTGGTCTTATATTTGTCTTTATTATCTTGAACATTGAATTTTGATTTCATTAAAGTACAATTGTATCAACTAACAACTTAAAGACGTAACTTAACAACCTCTCATCAATAGTAATTTTGACCTAAAACTTTATAATTTTCTCTCATGGATATTCTTTCAAACTATCTCTCAAGATTCTATTATTCTCTCGGGAATTTTTTTAATGAACTCTCATATTGACTTAATTTTCTCTTTTAATTTTTATCATGTTTTTGACTCTATTCTTTCTTTAAGATCATCACTTTTTCTGAAATCTCTCATTTTCTCTTATACTCTTATTTTTTCTTATCATTCTCTCTCTTTCATTCATTTCACTCATATTATTCCATTTCTACTCATTTTCTCTCGAAACTTGTATCTTCTCCTAAAAACTCTTAAACGCTCATTTTTTCTCAAGTCCTTCTAAACATTATTCTTTATTATTATTATTATTTTATTTAAATTAAGAAGTTACAGGGTACTAATTGTTCTTCTCTCAAACAATTTACTTGCAAGTTTTCACTCACTCCATTATCATGTTCTCTTTTATTTTTCCCTTTCGGCATGCTACTAGTTTTGTATAGAGTGTTAATTACTTGGTTGACTTTCTTAAACTTATTCTATCCACTCGGAAAATTTGCTTCTTTAAACTTTACATCTTTTCTTCTTCAATTTATTTCTGGAAAGTCTAATTCCACTATTCAGTTATAATTCTAAGCTCTCGGTAATTTTGAATTTCCTCTCAAAAAGGAATTAATTACTATATAAATTTGGATTTTATAATCTCTGCACTATTTATTAGACTCTTCAAATCTTATATTCAATTCACTCTTGGTAGGAATTTTCATTCTACAGACACCCCTATCAAAACAGAATTAGGTGCTACAACTCAGCAGAGAGACAATTTGCAAGATCCTAGCCAGGCACTATTATCTTAGTGTGATTACTGTAATTGATAATTCCAAGTTTCCAGCTCGTGTTTGTCACCCAAATCTTCCTTTCCATAGCTGGTCTCACTTCTATAACCGCGTTCAGTTCACGGTTCCGCGGAAACTTATCCCACATTGTTTGCAAAAGGATCTCAGGTTTGGTATAAATACGTTCACAATTTCTGTATCCTCAGTCAAAGCCTTGGTGGCTTGGTGATCCGAGGCTTCGGGTTCGAACTGCCGTGGCAGCCCCAGGGCGCTAGTGCCGGGTTCGAATCCTCCCTCCGTCACCCACCCCACCACGCTTTCTGATGCGCACAGTTGGAGTGCTAATTTTTATTTTTTCTTTCTTTTTTTCAATGGAAATTGATACACCTTTTTATTGTGATAATAGCCTTTTATGAATTATGAATTTCATAGAAGCGGGATTCTTAAATGTTTTGATTGCATATATCTCCGAGTCACAGACTGGATTTCCAAACCCATATACTTTTCTTCTGTTAAGTTACATGCACTTCTGTGCATTTAGTATCTTTTGTGAACTTTATTTTCCAACTGTTTTACACAAGGATTAATTACTATACAGGTTGGTGTTGCAAACTTGGAACAATCTGTGTGGGCTATTTACTACATTGTTTATAGTTTTCTCTCAAATGACTTTCTAAAATAGAGGTTTCCTACTTGTGTCTTAGACTACTTCTTTAATCACCGAATACTAAACGTATGCTATGCTCAACTCGAAATTGTTTCAAGTACCCTCATGCTTCCACTGTTCCACAATTTCTCTATCAAATTTCCACAACAACGTATCCCTCAAATGAGCATCACAATATCTTCTCAACACATGGTTTCACCTGCTATCTGTAATCCAATTCTGGAACGTATGATATCAAACTTTAAAGAAAAACATGTTGATATTCCGGTTAATGGTATCTGATCAACCATACAAACTTCAAAACATAATCATCATTTACAGATGATACTTCTTAGTTTCCAAAGGTCTGCTCAAGTTCCGAGCCTTAGATCATCCGAGTCTTTACAACTTCTCAACACCATAACTGTTCAACTGTAGCTTTTCGCTCAAAAACTACTTCAGATTCTACACGTTACGTTATCACAGAGTTAAGGTCTCACACTGCGAACAATCTCACTCTCCAATTTCTTACTTTTGCCCAGCTCTTTAGATCCTCAAATCTGTTACCTTCTCTTGATTTCTGTTCTCGGCTTGCGATGCTTGAACTCGTCCTCTGAGGACAACTCATAATTCACTTGTTGCATCTCCAGATGGTCTAAGTTTCGACTAACATCCTCATCGTGGGCGAGTAAATAAGTATCATGAGTCTTCTGATAGTTCAACCAGAACTCAATCTGCTCCTGTTGGGTAGGTGAAAACTCCAAAGTGAACACAGAACTTGGTCCATTCAGAAAGTTAGTAACAGCCATGCATTCTATCATGCGAATCCACCTAGCAGGCTTTTGTTGTAGCTTCATCCACAGATAGAATTCAGGTTTAGTCTCATCGTAGCGATTGACATTGATCACCAATTTAAACATGTTGCAAACATATGCAAGGAAGTTGCAAAATACCGCAGCTCGAAAACAGACAGGGTCTGTGTGCATTCGATGAAGCTCGAAAAAGTTGCGATACGCCTCTGCGCATTCCTGATAAGTGCTGAAATACCCGGGAATGATGGGCCAATTGTACTGAAGAGAGTCGATCTTTGCCCACGGTGCCCACTTGTATCTTCGGGGACCTCTCACAGGACAGAGATGCGGATTTGAAGCCACGGCAAGA
The DNA here is from genome assembly GCA_014871385.1 of Ceratodon purpureus. NCBI lineage: Eukaryota > Viridiplantae > Streptophyta > Bryopsida > Pseudoditrichales > Ditrichaceae > Ceratodon > Ceratodon purpureus. Next base: position 14,919,478 of record CM026422.1, on the reverse strand, counting down.
GGAATTACCGGCGACCAGGTTTGAGATATTTTGGAATACACCTTGTCCCATTGCCTCCACTGTTTTCGTGACATGCCACAGTCTTCTAACAACCATTCGATAGCTCTCCAAGTAGGAAATAGAATTTCATCCTTGGTATCAAACATCTGATCATAATTTCCTAGAAACCTTTGTTTCAGAATCGAACCTGTCACTGGTGTCGAAGTCGTCATCCAGGTCGGTGAGCGAAAGTCGTCTGGAGGGAGAGGTAGGTGCACTTGCACACTAAATTCCTCTATGTCCAGCACTTTTTTTCCAAGAGCTTCCATTGACTTGGCAATTCTCTGCTGAGCTCGAATCTTACCATAGATGTAGTGTGATGCTGTAAGCTCTCCTCGCTGAGCCACATCCTCCCGACTTCGAGTGTTAGTTAGAGTTTCCGAGAATTCGTGCTCTAACTGTAATTTCTGTTTCAAATTTTCTAACACGTGGCCCCACTGTGATAGAGTCTCATAGGACAGGGGAAGCTTCGTATCGACCTTGTACTGCTTCGTAGCTCGCACATAGCGGTAGGGCTCGGCAGCCAGGTCTAACTGTCTCTTGTACCCAAGCTGAATTTCCAGTTGGAAATAGTACATGAGCACTCTTGCCCCTATATCCCCAATAGGAACTAGTAACTTAGAGCTTGTAGCCAAAATCAACTCCCCCCGAGCTATCATCTCACATAGCAGATTCTGCATGTTATGGTATTTCTTGGCATTGAGCCACAATTTATCAAAATCTTCGTCACTCAAAGTAGCTCCTCTGGTCAGATTAGTGATTCTATAGAAAGTATCGCGCTGGAGCTCATAGCTTCGGAACAGGGAAAAGGAAGGTGGAGCATTCAGCTCTTGCCACCATAGTGTCTCTTGCAAGTATAATTTATGTCCTTGCTCAGCTACAATCTGATTTTGTAATTTTGCATTCTGCTCCGTCAAAGTCTGAACTGTCTGTTCCAGTTTCGGTACAGTAGACGGATCAGAGTGCAGAATCAAACTTGAAATAGGCCGACTGCTCTTGGCTTCGTGAAGCTCTCTCGCATGCTGCTGAGTCTTGGCCGCCAATTCTTTTGCTGAATTTTCACTCTTCTCTTTCTCACGCTTCAAAGCTTCTCCCTGATCTTTCAATTGCTGTCTCGCAATATTCAGCTCCCGAGCCAGTTTACTTGCCTGTGGTTCGCAAGCCTGGTGTTTAGTTACCAATTCCTCATGTTTTGTCTTCCATTGGTCTCGGTTGCTGGTGATATTCTTAAGTTCCGTCTGCATAGCAATTCTCTCCAGCTCGAACTTCTTCTCCATCTCGTCTTTAGCTCGCAGGATCTCCTCGTTATTTGATTGATACTGCAGCACCAAGTCCTCCTTCTGAGTCACCAACAACTCCAAACCTTCTTTCTCCTTCTTCAGCTTGTGAGTCTGCTCCTGCTGCTCTGGTAACTGTGTCGTTGAAGGTGATGATTAGTGCTGATGTGCTCTCCTTCGTCACCTGCTGCTGCGATATTATAATAGCTTGCTTCTTCTCTTGAGCTCCTACCGGTTCTACCTTACGAATGATTGATTTTTTCTTCAACAGTGGCTCCTCGTTCCCACTTGAAATTGGTTCCGGAGTGACTACTACCGGTGTTCACAGATTGTCAGGGGATTTAGTATCCATCACCTCCATCCCCTCGTCCAGATCACATTCTTCTTGGGAGGAGCTTACGTATCTGCGTTTACTGCCGCGTGATGAATCTCCTTTCTTCTCAGTGCTTTTCGAAATCTGCTTCTCCAAGTCGGGGCAGAATGCCGAAAGATAAGTGGTGCTATAGAAAAATAATTTATTTCTCGTAGCCTTCTCTGCAATCTCCTGCCTGATCTGGTTGTACATGATTTTACTCCAATTAATCCTCTGTCCATACCAACTTCTGTAGGCTGCAGCCAAACCTCCTTTTTTGATGACATCTGGTCCTTCCGGAGCCATCAACATTCGCACGTTAATGAAGGATAACCATTCTCTCCAATTTTTCTTTGCTTTGTTAATTGAATAACCTCCCTCAACCTGTGCTGCAACTGGTTTGTCAAAAACTTCAAGCAGTTCTTGTTTGCTGAGGGTGTCGACGTTGAGCAATGTTGGTCCAACGGTTGGGAGCAAACAAGCTTCTGCCACTGTGTTGGAGTCAAAGGTAACCATCTTTCCCTCGATTTCGAACTCCTCCTGAGTCCCTCGGCATGATCCCAGCAAGTAAGCTAAGACCTTGTCGGAGTCTGCACACGGCCACTCTTTGCAGATAAAATGCCACAATCCAGCCTTCTCCAACAATGCTTGATTCGGATCCACCACCTCAGTTGGAGCGATCATCAGAGGGGAAGGCTCTATGATAAAATCGGTCTTCTTTTTCTTGAGTACCATCGTATCTCCTTTTCCTGTGCACAATAGGTTAGTTTCCAAATCGGAACTTGTTTTGGTCTGCATCCTTTTCGAAATGGTCCATTTACTCATTCTTTGTACTGTTACTTATTTGGTTCCTTCTTTATTTCGTAGCAACTTGCTTTCAACAGCAATCGGTAAGCAGGTTAAGCACTCTTATTTAAAAAACCACAAGAACAGTACTCCAAACTACTCTGTCGACTGCTTAGGGTTTCAAGAAAGACTATCTCTTCTTTGCTCACTCACTTGGCAACAATTAAATTAACCGGTCTCTTCCTTCTATTCTTTCACCGTCCTTCTTATCAGAACTTAATTTAATTGAAGCAAGAAATCATATCCACAATTCTTCTCACCCTGATTCAGCAGATGCGATGCAGGGTATATGCAAGAAGGGATAAGGGAAATCGGCTGACTTTGCTTGTACACAAATTTCAACGTTGATCAGTTCAGCTATTCACAAAAAGTAATGTAACCCTAAAGCTATACATCTCGAAAAAATCCAAGTTTCAATACATAACTCAGTTGAGCACTCTCACATCCTCAGTAGACGGTTACCTCTCGCACCCTACTCAATCTTGCACAAACCCTATCAACTTATTTATAACACCATTTCCTTAATCAGTTTAGTAACATAACACAATGCTTAAACAGAGTTTCAACACTCATACTTACCCACTTAGTTCGCAGCTTGAAGTAACAAAGTCTCTCGTTACTCCCCCGTTTCTTACAATCAATCACCCTTGTGCACACAAGTAACACTCAGCTTCTTCTCTTTTTGTTCAGCTCTTCGTACTGGATCGATTCGATCTACAAATTCCCTGCTGAGCTAATCTCAACTACTTGCTTCTCAACTCAGACTCTCTTAGGGTTTTCTCACAGAGTTCCAAAAACTTCAGCACTCTTGAAATCAGCTCGAGACTTCTTGAGCAAGAAAATGTAGTCTGTTGCAATTACTGCAACGTTCTTCCTCGACTCATCATTACGTAGTGACTAGTGGTTGCATGGACACGTGTCCAAAATCCGAGCCTAGTCTTGAAACAGCCTTACTAAGTCACTGTTTACTTACTTTGTGATTTTGTCTTCCTAATTGTATTCCATTACAAGGTGGTTCTTACTACTCGTAATTTTATTTAAAACAAATCTTAACTGGTTTATAACTAAAGTTTCTTCACGGTTTTTACTAAAAAAATTAAAATTGGATGATTTCCAATTACTTTGAAATAGTTCATTTTTTTATTTTTATTTTTTATAAGATTAAGAAGGGTATATATAACTATACATTTCTGCCCCCCTCTTTAAAACCTAACTTGCCCTCAAGTTAGATATTTTTTAAGACGATAACCATTATATCGAGTATTATGTATATTACCTTCAAAATCTTGAATTTCAATTGAACCATTAGGGTAAGCGTTCAAAACTCGATATGGTCCAAACCATCTCATTTTGAATTTACCGGGAAATTTTTGAAAACGACTATCGTACAACAATACATAATCATTCCGTTTGAATTCCTTTGGTTGCAACTTACTATCATAGTAAGTTTTACGATGTTGTTGAATGGCTTCCATATTAAGGTATGCTTGACCTCGAACTTCATCTAATCTTTCTAGCATATCATAACGAGCTCGTAAGGAATCTACATCTCCTAAACGCTCCGAAATAGCCACTCTTAAAGAAGGTAATTCAACCTCTATGGGTAGCATTGCTTCTAACCCATAAACGAGTTGAAAGGGAGTTGCCTTAGTTGTAGTTTTAACGGTACATTGATATGCCCATAATGCATTGTTTAGCTCGTAATCCCAATTTGAGGGATTTCTCGCTAAAGTTTTGGTAATAATTTTACAAAGAATTCCATTTGTTTTCTCAGTTTGGCCATTTGCCCTAGGATGATAGGGTGTAGATTTCCGGTGTTTTATAAAGTAATCTTTCAACATTTTTTCTATAGTTTCATTTATGAAATGAATACCTCTATCACTTACTATTTCCTTAGGACATCCAAATCTAGTAATGATATTCTCATAAATGAATTTAGCAACTGTCTGTGCATCATCTCTTTTAGTTGCTACTGCTTCAACCCATTTTGTCACATACTCTGTAGCAACCAAAATATATCGTTTTTGTCCTTGACGACTCGGTGGTTTAATTGGTCCTACAAAGTCAATTCCCCACTTTTCAAAAGGGATTTGGGCTAATATTGGAGTTAAGGGCATAGCCTTACTTGGGGTAGGTTTTCCTACTCTCTGACACGGGTCACATTTCCTAACATAAAGGGTAGCATCAGAAAAGAGAGTAGGCCACCAGTAGCCAGTTCTTAAGGCTTTTTGAGCTGTGGCCCATCCCGCAAAGTGCCCTCCACATACTTCATCGTGGCACCCTTTTAGAACCATTGGTACTTCACTAGGATTTACACATCTTCTTAAGACATCATCATGCCCCCGTTTATAAAGAACGCCCCCAATCATAGTAAAAGGTTGTGCTCTATGAGCTAGCCTAGTTTTTTCCTTTGGAGTGTAATTAGGAGGAAAAGTTCTTTTGGTTAAGTAATAAATGATGTCGGCATATTCTGCCGGAATTATGTCCATAACATCAACTCCATCCTTAATGCTAAAAATATGTGCATCTGGGAAACTGTCATCTACAGATTCAGGGTTTATAGTGTCATTGATACGAGAGAGAAAGTCAGCATTTTGATGGCTTTTGCCAGGTCTTACATTCACAGTAAAATCAAATTCTTGTAGTAATAAGACCCATCTGGCTACTCTCCCACTAAGTTGGGGTTTATTGATCATATACTTTAAAGCATCATGATCAATATGAAAGGTAAACTTATACCCCAACAAATAATGTCTAAATTTTTGGACAGAAAATATCATGCCCAATCCTTCCCTCTCTGTAACTGAATAATTCCTTTCAGGGGCACTCAATTGACGACTTGCAAAATAAATAGGTCTATCATGACCTTTACTATTCTTTTGGCTTAAGACACTACCAATAGCCACATTTGAAGCATCAACATACACTTCAAATGGTTTGTCCCAATTTGGGGGAATTAAAATAGGTGCTTTACTTAATCGTCTTTTTAACTTGTTAAAGGCTTTGGTACATTCATCAGTCCATATACCCGCAGTATCGGTTTGTTTGGTTAATCATGTTAAAGGTGCAGCTATAAAGGCAAAATTGTAGATAAACCTCCTATAATATCCAACAGCACCTAAGAATGTTTTTAAAACAGTCAAATGTTCAGGTATTCCTATACTGAGTATAACTGCCACTTTATCAGGATCTACTGAAATACCATCCTTAGAAACTACATGACCTAAAAGTTTCCCACAGACAGTAGCAAATTCAGACTTCGCTGCGTTAATAGAAATTCCATATTTCCGACATTGTCTAAAACATTGCTTTAAGGAGTTAGGGTGATCTTTCTTAGACCCAAAGACACAAAAATCATCTAAAAAGATCTCCATAAATTTTCTTAAGTATTTAGTAAAGGCTCTTGTCATTACTCTTTGGAATGTTGCGGGGGCATTGCATAATCCGAAGGGCATAACATTATATGCAAAGGTTCCCCAGTCCGTGGTAAAAGTAGTTAGAGGTCTATCTTCAGGTGCAATTTGCACTTGATTATAACGAGAAAAACCATCTAAAAAAGAATAACACTCATGGCCAGCTACCCCGTCTAGAACTGCATCTGAAAAGGGTAGAGGGAAAAAATCCTTTTTAGTGGCACTATTCAATCTTCTAAAATCTTGACATATACGGATTTTTCCGTTCTTTTTAGGTACTATGACTATAGGTGAAACCCATTCACTATATGGTACAAGGTATATGAATTTACATTCTAAAAGTTTATCAATTTCTTCTTTGACCATTAAGGAATATTTAGGGTTCATCCTATATTGCCTCTGTCTAAGTGGCTTAACATTAGTTCTAACACAATATGATGTTGACAAACATCAGGTGGAATTCCTTTTAAGTCTTTATAAGTCCAAGCAAATGCATCTTTTTCACTCATAAAGAACTTATACCACTCATCATACTCTTGAGGACTTAATCCATCATAAATCTTAATGGGTTTAGGATCTTCCTTTGTCCCAAGATTCATTTCTATGGTATTTTTAAGTGGAAGTCTACTTGTAAAAGGGTTTTCCCCTTTAAGCTCTCCCAATGATTCTTCTGAATTGGATACATATGGTGGTTCTTCCTCTGATTCTTTATCAATGGTTATGTTAAAGACAGAAGAATTTTGCCAAGCTTTTATGGCTACGTCTGAGTCTATTGCTTGTTCAGGTGATACAAAGTATTCTCCTGGACCTAAACACTTAAAGGTAGGCATTTCTTGGGTCACATAATTTGTACTCTCAGAATCTGATTCAGAAGATACCTCTGTGGTATACTCTGAATCTTCGTCTTGAGTTTCACCATGATATTTAGCAGGAAACATAGGTAAAACAACCTTATTTCTACCTCTCCCAATAGTTAAAGTTCCTTTTCCCCAATCATCCTTCACTCTCGCAGACTTAAGCCAAGGACGACCTAACAATATAGGATAAGTTGAAATAGATTCACTTACTTTAAAGACTATGTAATTAATCTTAAATCTAAGTCCTCCAATATTGGTTATGATCCCTTTCAAGATACCCAAAGGTACTACACGACTTTGGTCAGCCATTCTTAAGATAATGGGAGTTGAAGTCATGTTGGTTAAACCTAACTCTTCCATAGTATCTATATTCATTAGGTTTACACTAGACCCACTATCCACTTGAGCTCCTTCAATTAATGCCCCATCTATCATGACATCAACTGTTGGTGCCCCAGGATCTACGGATATATCATGAACATCTACAATTTTGGGGGTTTTGTTCTTTAAGGATCTATCCTTTTTTGTCTTAACATTAATTTCTTCAGTTGTCTTAGGTCTTTTTCTCACTAAAGAAGACGTTAATTCGTTTTTACAAAGGGGAGACAAAGCAAGTAATTGTCTTAAAGAGATTTGGGGTTGCATTTTGTCTAAATCGTTAAGTATATCATAAGGAGGCATTCCTACTGTTAACTTCATTATACGGTTGTGTTTTCTCTTCTTAACACTTACAGGTGTCTCTTTCTTTATTTTCTTTGGTGGTCTATAAAAGGTAGGTTGTACCAAAGGTGTAGAGGGTATGTTAGGTTATTCCGGCATTAAGGGATTAGAGGAATCGGGTTTTTCCAAAGTTGGGGTTTTAAGTATTAAATCATCTTCTTTATCAACCTCCTTATCTGAGGATTCTTTAGAGCTTGACTCCCTTAAAGGCAAAGGAGGTGGTGAATCTAGAACTATTGGAGTTGTTTGTTTTGGTTTACTTCTCACTGATTTCTCTCTTACTTTTGGTAATTGAAAATCACTATTGGAACTGTCTGCTTGATCACTTTCTACCATAGCTTTCTTAGCTTGTGCTCGAGTTATAAAAACATCAGATGGTTCAGATACTGCTAAATAATTCACATTTCGGGAATTATTAGACTGAGGTCCTTCCTGAATTTGGACTTGTTTCCTTTGAGGATAGCTTCTATTGGAGGGAGGAAACTCTGTTATAATGGCTGTACATACTGTGGAAATGTGGCCTGATTGTCCACATCTTCCACATAAAGGTACATAGTCTTCTGGTTTCCTAGTATTAGGGCAATCTCTTGCATAATGCCCTAACTCTCCACATCTATAACATGTTAAGATTTTACCCTTCTCAGGTGGTCCATATTGATGAGTGTTAGGATTAGTTGGTGGTCCATTCCAAATAGGGTACTTATTATATTCGTCGTTCCATCTAGGTCGGCCATCTCCTGGCACATAAGGTGGTCCCTTATTTGGCCTTGTAAATGGACGCTTAGATGTAACACGATAAGGTGTTTTAGGTGGTGGTGGTTGTTCATTAACTAACGCTACCACTCCTTTGACTTCCTTGATATTTCTACAAGTGGTTATATTATGACCTTTAGCCCCACAATAAGTACAACGAAGGTTAATGGTGCTTCCTATTGGGGAAGTACACTCATTGGATAAATGCCCATGACCCTTGCAATTACTACACCAAATGTTAGTTCTTTGGTTACTAGGTTTAGGACGTTTATTCTTACCCTCGGCAAGTTGAACTGACAATTCCTTAAGTTGCTTTTGCAATGCTTGTATTTGGGACTCTTCCTCAATTACTGGCACTAAAGCAAGTTGATCCTGACGTTCTGAGGGAGCTCTCATAGCTAAAGGAGTAGGATTAACTATGGGTTTAGGATAATAGTCTCTACCCCTACTATCCATCCCAGGTTGACTTGCTATAGGTGGAGGATAACTTAAAGGAAGCATATAAGGGTTATGGTATGAAGATGTTTTATTTTGATTCAACATGTTTGACCTTTGCATGGCTTCTTTCCAAGTACGTGCAGCTTCATAAGCTGCCGTTAAGGTCTGAGGATCAGAAAGTTTTACTTGATAAATGCACATAGGATCTAATAGACCTCTTATAAAAGTATTGGTTATCCACATATTTGGAAGTCCATGATTATGCCATTTACGAAGTAAAGTCTTAAGTCCGGTATAATAACTTGCTATACTTTCATCAGGGTACATTTGAAAACCTTGTAGTTGGTCTTGTAAAGCATTATGATATGCTTTCGGTCTAAAGTAATTAAGGAAAGCATTCCTTAAGTCATCCCAATCTTGGGGTCTAGGGTTTAAGGAAGCATACCATCTTTGAGCTTCCCCTAACAAATTCCCTGGAAAACTTGTTGCCCACTTTCGCTCAGGTAAGTCATTTGCTATAGCTACTACTTGGAACCTTTCTAAGTAAGCATCAGGATCCTCACCAGGCTCACCATAAAAAATAGGGAATGGAGCAATATTCATCATTCTAGGTTGTGCCATTCTATATGAATAAGTTATGGGAGTTGGAAGTGGTGGAGGAGGGGGTGGTGGTGGTGGTTGAGGTGGTAGTGGTGGTGGTGGTGGTGGTTGAGGGTAACGCCTTAAAGGCTCGTCCTCACTCTCACTTGACTCACTAATTTCACTACTACTACTCTCTGATGGACTCTCTGAAGGATGTCCCCAATGACTTATGTCTTCATTATTCCACCCACTTGGTTGATCATAAGGATTAGTAAAAGGTTGTATAGTTGGAAGGGAATCTCGTAAAGAAAGTTGATAAGTTAATTCTTTATCTACCCATCTTCTTCCAATGCCTTCAAATGAAACTTCTGGTATGAAATTACTAATAGGAGTACTTGTTTCTACTTCAGTAATATCTTCAATGTCATTAACCCAACTTTCTAATCCTGTAACAAAGGTTTGTACAGCCTCATCTAAATAAGTTATAGGTGTTTCAAAGTTAAGTTGATTATCAATGGAAAATTCAGGTGGATTAAATGATTCTCCAACCTAGGTTATAGATGGACCTTTAAAAGGACTTCCTAAGTCTGAAGAGGAAGGTGAGATAGGTTCTTCTACCTTCTTATCTTTTTCAAGCTTAGTTCTAATTGGATTAACTTCACTTGAAGATCCCCAAGTTAATCTTCTAAAGGCAGATGATTGACAACAAATGTAACGTGACTTTCCCTTTTCTACTAAATCCTCGTCCTGTAATTCTAATTCTTCCCTTAAAGGATCATTTTGTTGTTCCTTTAAAGAAGGTTCATTTAAAATTACTTCTTGACTTTCACCTGACTCAGTTGAATTATCAGGATTTAAGTTGGATAGATTAGATTCGTCTTTGCTTATGGGAGAAGGGGTTGAGTTATAAACAGGGTTTGCAGTTACTAAGGTTATGACTTGTTTTTCTTTTCTTTCTAATCTTCTTTTAAGACGTTCACTTCTTGCAATATTCTGTTGCTCTCTCAATTCCTTCTCTTTCCCAGACATTGATGAATGCCATTTAGACTTTAAGCATTGAAGCTTAAATCTCAATGAATTCTTGTCCCCAATTTTAACACAAGAAGAAGACTTAAAGTTTCACTATTTTTGTCATACACTTCACCTTTTCCAAAGTTTTCTTTATTCCATAGAATAAAGCCTAACTCCTATTGGTCTCAAACCAAGAAATTATCCAAGTGTTTAAAGTAAAGGGTTCTACTTCAAATATCTCTTCAATTTCTTCTTCCTGAAAATTTCTTGGATAATTATACTCACTAATCAATTGCTCTATTAAAGAATTCTTTTCAGAATCAACTTCACCCTCTTTACTAATTTGATCTATCTCCTTAGCTAAAAGATGAATTAGAGCTTCCTCATTTCTTTGTACACCCTCGTATATTATCAACAGTCGTCTTAACCTTACCAATTGCTTAATAAGAGACTCATTAGGACTTACCGTGTTTTAAAGGCATAGCAATCCAAATGAAACTGAAATTGGACAATTTGATTCTTTAACTAAGAAATCCGGGATTAAGACTTGACTATCTAATTTTTGAGGCCCATACTTAAAGACATAAGTTTTTAAATCTATCTTATACCCATTCCATGCTCCACACCCTCAAGAGATTAAAGGTGAGGTTATATTTTTTAACCTTCCGTATTGGGCAAACAAAAAGTGTAGATTGCTTTGCAAAAATAATTCCCCTTTAAAAACTATCAAAGCTTAAACCTTTTGCCACTATCCCAAATTTTTGATAGTATTATCCTTTTGATATCAATAGGTAATTGATCAAATTTAATTTGTAGGTTTAAGTCAAATCTGGAATGTGATCCACAAATTTGAAAGCCTTGCCCAAAATACGCACCTCTATAAACTCTATATAAGGCTGCAAACAAATAGGATTCTTCAAAGAATAGATTTACGTTTTCTTGGTTTACTTCCCAAGGAAATATTGACATAATTTCCTTACATCAACTATTGATTGTTAATCTCAACATTCACAATCAATACTCCACTTACTACTAGATAAGTTAGCTTTAAAGGAATTCACATATATGATGTTTCTTAAGTTCTATCGCCTTAAGAACCATATATGCTTAGGCTTTAAGACCAAGAATCCCCTGCTAATACTTAAGACATTATTTCTTAAAGGATTCTTACACTACTCTATAGACACCTTATGACGGAACCCTCCCCAGCATGGTCGCCAAAAAAATGTGAGGTAGAAATTCGCTAAACACACCCAAGCCCAATAAAATCTAGATTCGTTCTACGGGAGGGTCAAGTTCGTCTAAGTTTGGTGTATGTCTAAGATTGAGTAGGTGGATAAAGGTTTTTAAGGGAAAATGTCTTAAGGATAACTCTTATCTTTGAGTTTGCGTGGCATTCTGCCAATTAGGTCTTAAGGTACCAACCCCAAGGAATCATACTAAGCCTTAAGCTTCAAGTGATACAAGTCTACGGTCTTTGACCATTTAAGTAGACTTTATCATTGCCATTTTGGCTATGGAGTTCCTCCATATAACTTCCTTCTTTACTTCTTATCTATTCATCAAATAACTTGAATTATCAACACACAAGTTACCTCAAGCAAAGATGATACTTCAATCTCCTTTGCTCCAAGCCATTCCTTCTTTAACTTAAGAAAACACACTTAAGTTAGTAGATAATGTATTGATAATACAATTGTATTAAAGCTTCTATCCCAATCAAATTACATGAATGCTTTATACAAACATTAATTCAATATTCAATTCCTTTATCTTATTCAATTTACACAATATAAGAATGTACTCAATCCTCATCACAAATCTTTAATTCCTTCACACATTAAGTACTTCTTGACTTCCAATTTCAACTCAAGTACTTAAAATCACTCTTTCAACTTCCAATCTTTTTACAATTCAATAATTTGCCAACACTCTTTAAGCAATTAAGGTAATTCCTTAATTCTCATGAAGTACTATTTAATTTTTAAGTAATACAATGCTACAACATTACTTCTCTCAAGTCAATGTGCCAAGCATTTAACTCACAACACACACATTCATCATTTTCTACACAATTCCTTGTACAATCTTTAAAGAATTCACTCATTCTTTTATTGCAAAGACTAGCTCCAAGCTAGGACACACATAATTCACAATGTGGTGATTCTCCACTTTGGAGAAGATGGTGATATACTTGAATCCTTAAGGGGTGCACCCTTTCCCAATGGGTGTGCCCTAAGGTAACATCTATTCTTAAGGTCGTGACTCTCTATAAAGGTGCACTCCTTAATATCTCTTAGCTAGGGGTGTGTCTCTTACTACATTCACACCTAATCTTTCTCCTTAAGGTTTATTCTTTAACTATTTGCTTATTCTAATGTGAACTAGGTTTCTTTTAAGACCTTTTCACATTCTAATGATTCTATCCTACTTAAAGCACTTGATTTTTTATTTTCTAAAGTTTTTATTGCTCTTTTTTCTTATTTTTAAAGAATTGGGCTTAAATCTAAATAGTAGCTGTACACAGCTCGGTACACTATGCTAGAGATGCGTCAAATATAACGTCGTTTAATGCGGTTTTTAACGCGGTTTAACGTGGATTTTTTTACTAGTCCAAAGTGACGCGCCTTGTTACATAGGTCTTTTGATTATGACGCGGCGCGTCATGGCACGTTAAAACGTTTTAACGTGCGCACCTCATCTCTGTTAAACCACGTTACTCGGAATAGCCAGAAGTTACTCGGGGTCAGTAAATCGAGGAAGTTACTTTTTGCCACGTAAGCATTTCCCGCTGTTCTTCATTCCACGTTGGAGTTTACGTGGATATTTCCCTCCATTGTCCATTCCACGGCAGATATTGCGTGGCAGTTGACGTGGCACTTGATTTCAATGGTTGAGATGGTGACACGTGTCATGATCACGGATCGGAGAATATTCGCGGATGCGTTTATAGTGTCGGGTTTTGTATGTTTACGGAAACAGTTTATGTTGACGGTTTTTGTGTGTTTACGTAAACGTAGTGTGACGTGTTTTGTATGTTTACGTAAACGTAGTGTGGACGTTCATTATAACGTGTTTGGACGCTGATGAACGCATGTGCCACGTATTTGAAATTTGAATGCGTTTTGAAAAACGCATTTAGACAGAAGTTGACGTTTGCAAAGTCAACTCTTTGTAACATTAAAGTGGATTTTGGGTGTTCACTGAAACGCAATTTAATGTTTATCCGAACGCATAGCTCATGATCATTATGACACATACAAACACTATTGAACGTAAGCAATAACGTTCTGTAACACAAGAGAACGTCATTCAAAACACAAATAAAGCATCAATTAAAACACAATTAAACACGATGTAACTTTTTTGATACAATGTTCTGTCATTCAAATACAAAATACATAAAGTCTACCTCTACATTGCGATAGCATACAGCTTTCTACCAAAATGAGCTTGTCCACTTCTTGGAGGTGCGATTGGCCTGTAGAGGACGCAAACGGTGCGTACATCCCAGGAGGCTCACGCTAGATTCTTCTTAATCTACGCAGCCTACGTGATTAAGCCAACGGTGAGGTCACAACAACAAATCAGCCAAACAATCCCATCTGAAGGTTTAGTATCAAGAAGTTCTTACCTGTTTAAAGGTTTTCACCGGCACTGTTGCATTCTGTCCTAGCAATTTCTCCAAACCCCCAACTTCTTCCTGTATACACAATTGCGTCATCATTAGGATAGAGGAAAGTAATGGCTTCATGAAAGTAAAATTCAACTTCTACACTTTCACACACACACACACATTCCTAGCTCCACACTCACACACATACACATACACACACTCCTAGCTCCACACACACACACACTCCTAGCTCCACACTCACACACACTCCTTGCTCCATACTCACACACACACACACTCCTAGCTCCAGCTGAAACACCCAGATAGAGAGAAAAAGAGTCAATCTTCACTCCAAAACCTCATAAAAAACCTAGCCACCAAACCCTAGCCGTCAAACCCTAGCCGCCAAACCCTAGCCGCCAACCCTAGCTACCTTCATTTTTTGTAATACATTTGAACGCACTTTATGTTACAAGAAACGCACTTCCCGTTACAAGAAACGCACTTTCTGACCCAAGAAGCGCGTGCGTCACTATTGACAGCCTCCTAGACTCCCAAATAAAATATTGCAGGTCAAATCTTACATTCCACGTCACCAAATTCCTCCACGCACACGTTCCACGTCTGTGCACGCATTCCACGTCAGATATGTTCATACGTTTTCTGTAACACATCTTAACGCACTCTTTGTCACAAGAAACGCGCGCATCAATGTTGACAGCCCCCTCTGAGCTCTCAAACATTGCTTGACCGGTCAAACCTTAAACCTTCCACGTCAACCTATCACTCTACAACGCATTCCACGTCAGCGCACTCATTCCACGTCAGACTTCTCAGTACGTTTTTTTTAACACACTTGAACGTGGCGCATGTTATCTGTAACGCCTCAATGTTATAAGCAACGCGCTGCTCTGGATACTACTATGGTCAACCATAGTCAAAACTACCTTCCCCGTCAGCCGTTGACTCTTCAAGCATTCCACGTCAGCGCACTCATTCCACGTCAGTCAATGTGTTACGTTTTTTTTAACACATTTTAACGTAGCACCTGTTAAGATAAACGTCCTCCCTGTTATAAGAAACGTGCTGACGTGGAGACTTACTATATTTAGTCTTATCTAAAGTTCCTTGAGGTAAAAAAGTAGGTGAAAAAAATACTGTCCAACAGGAACGTGCTTGTTTAATTTAACGTGATGCCGTTATTTTGAACGTATAAATTCTATTTGCGTTTCACCCATATCCTGTTTGACGCAGTGACGTTATTGGTGGCTTTTTCACGTTAAAACGCTTGACGCGCGCCACGTTTAATTGGATATTTTTTCCACACTAATTCAGGATAGTGTGGATTTACGTCAATTTTGACGCATCTCTGGCATAGTGGTAAACCGATCCACGTGGAAGTGAAGAACCAACTCGAGTTGCACCGGATGTAATCCTCGATGCACAATGTTTTTGTTTTGACTTGCACATGTCTCCACACATCGGTGTCGACTTATTCGAACCAGGTGGAACCTGTCACCACTGCCCTCGACACGCTTGCAATCACCCACTCACAAAGCCTCTGTGCAGCTGAGAGAATCTGAATTCTGAGAGTTGAGGAGCGGTGACGAGTACAAGACGCCCATGATGGGCGACTTGGGTTCCTCCTCAAGGTCTGGAGGTGTGAGTTGCGGTGCTAGTCCAAGAAGCTGGACTAGCACTATCCTCGCATCGGGCTCCTGAAACGGGCGCATGAAGATGTGAGGCACGGCGTCGGGCGAGTTCAGCCACACATGGTTTACTACCTTCGCTGGAAGGATGCGGCTTCAAAGTGGCGCCTCGGGTTTGTGAGCGCAGTCAGGTTGTGGGGAAGCCGGGATGTGGCGGGCACTCTCTCTTCGACGTTTTGCCCTGCGCCTCTCAATTGCCAATCGTTGATTTTCTTTGCACAGAGCCGGAGGGAATCCCAAGTATGGGGCTCGGTATGAGTGGGACGGCAATGGCTCACCAGCTCGAATTCGATCATGCAGGCGCTGCCCGTACGCTGCTACCGCCGCAGAGGACCAGTGCTCGTCGAATGCTTTCTTCCGGGTCCGCTCCTCTTGTCACTGGCTCTTGCTCTCTTGCTCCTTCGTCTTCTCCTCTTCTCGCCGCTTCCCATCTTGTTCTCTCTACTGCTTCTTTTCTGCTTTGGATTTTTCGAGAGCCTCCCGTCTTGCTGACTTTTCTTCCATGATAGAGATATATGATTCGCTAGTTAAAATGATGGACTTCGAGTATTCTGCAAGAGCTTCGGTCGTTCTGCGTGGCCTCCTTGCAGTATCCTCGGGGAGAGTAAAAAATCTGGTGATGGAAGGTGGCTGCTCCTCGGGGCTGATTTCTCTCTCTGATAGGACCTCTGGCTCACTGCCATGGCTCACTTCGTCAACAGGATCAAGATTGACAAAGAAGTGCTGGGCTGAGGGGTTCTCGAGCGCTGCCACGTCCGTCTGAATTTCCTCGACACGCAGCTGCGTCAATGCATCGGCCACATCCTCGACGTGATTCTGGTATAATTCTGAAGGGCCCATCTTGTTGGCCATGGCAACTCCATCCCATGGCCAAATTCCCGTCGGCCTGAAGCCTTTCTGGATGTTTTCAGAAGTCAGTGCCCTCCTTAATCCTAGACTAACCCACTGAGCCAAATTCTCTTTCCTTGCTGAAGACCCCACATATCTATACGTCCAAAAATCTCAGTATGCCTTAAATGCCGTCTTGAATGGTTTAAACAAACAGACATCCAAGAGTTGCATCGCATGTGACGTATGCAATGGCAATGTCAAGAGATCTATGCCTTGCACCCGGGCCTCTTGCACTGTGTCAATGGACACATGACTCGCATGCCCATCTAAAATGATTAGGTGCCTACGCTCTGCTGAAATTCCACCCAATTCTGCAACAGACCTCACGAAATGAGATATCCATTTAGAAAACAAAAAACTTGTCATCCACGCACGTGGCTGCATGGCCATGGTAGCGCTAGATTTACACTTCTCTATGTAATTGCGCCGGAACCGCTTATCCTTGAACTCGTAAAAGCATGGAATGGCTTGTCCTGCAGCATTGATGCATACGAGACATGAAATCCATTCCCGGTGGTTGGACAATACTTGATGAACAGAGCGACTTCCTCCACGCGCAAGCACAAGCGCTCTTCCATTCCGCCTGGCCTGAGCCCCCGTCTCATCGCAGTTCCAAATTCTATCAGTTGGGTACTTGTGTGTATCGGTCAAGAACTTCAGATTCTGGTAGAATGATTGGACGTTCTCCTTGGATAGACTTCTTGCGCAAGACGTTTCGAGTCCTTAAGCAACTCTGAGACTAAGCTCAGGATGCCGACGTCTCCACCAACACAACCACCCACGTCCCGGTATACCTTCAACAAACGGCGTCTCCCTCCCTTGACAAATCTCTGCGACCTTCATGCGTAATGTTGCCATCGTCACAGGGTGGCCGAAATTTTGGAGCCTAAAAATCCAGTCAACAATCAATTGCTCTTCTTCACATGTCAACACGCATTTGCCCCCACGCTTGCGGCTGCTAGTAATGCCATACACAAGATCTCAGAGCGATGATGACGGGATGCGGAAAAAGTCAGCTGCAGTCTGGAGTCGCATGCCTCCTTCTACCGCACCCATGGCCTGTAATAGCTGGTCATTGGTCCACCGACCAGTTCTTTGACCTCAACTCTGACTCCTCTTTCGACTAGCGGGGCGCCGTAAATGCTGTAAATCTCTAGGCGCTTGTCCAAGATTCAAAATGTCGCCAATGGATTGTCTGCCTCTGACCTCCGGACTTACATTCCGTGGCTGCGATCCACCGAACTCTTCTGTCGAAGGTACATGACCACCACCCGATGATCTCCTCGACGCTTGGAGTCTAGAACTAGACCTCACTCCTGAATGAGCTATGGCAGTGTGATCTAGCGCCATGAAAGGGAGGCGAGCGCCATTCCTGAAGCGGCTAACACGTCCGCCACTTGAAACTTGCACCTGAGGATTGCCGTCGTATCCTTCTGAATTGAGCTCAAAGGTGTTCAGGAAGCGTCGTTGCAACAATAATATGCTCATCGTCACCTCCATCAGTGCCAAAGTCTCCGCTGTGAATATCACCTCGCCCCCTCCCATGAACGTCTCCTAGCTGGGCGATTAAAACTCATGACGGCACACGGCAATTCTCCACCGGGCTCCATCATTGGGGTGTCACTATCCTCGCCACTCTCACTCTAGTGATACCGATCCATCACTGCATCATCACTCTCCTAATCCGACAATGAATGAGGCTGTGACATGCTTCCCGAATTCCAATTCCGTGCCGTGCAACCAGGATTCACTACCTTCACTTGAACTTGGAAACCCTAACTGAACCCCGACGTTGCATGCTGTGAACAGTGCCAATGTAAAGTGCTTATCAACACTCCGAAAGAGACAGAGATGGACGTTGGGACTTGGCAAGAAGAATAACAAATTTATATTCAAAATATCTGAATGCTAACACAAGTGGGGAATGTCTACATTCCATTTCAATTCACACAAGTTTCCAATATTAATTGTTCTAGAATCCGCCAAGGCTGGCACGTCCATGACAATTTAGTATGCACACCAACCCGTGCTCCAACCATCTCCATAGCACTGCTCAGTGATCACGGCGCTATCAGGAAAATTGCCCTAAACTAGATCTCGTTGATCCTCATTCCGCACGCCACTGCCGTCGTTTCAATTGCAGATCAACGGCGCCGTTACGCCTTGCGCGACACCCTAAACCGCCTCCAAAATCTCCAGTTCACACCCGGTCTTGCACACCTAACCGGTCCGGTTTCATATGCCCGGCTTTAGGTGCCCCAGGAGCATGCGGGAACGGGTGCAGTCCGGGGAATGGGTGCTCCCACCTTATTGGATGAGATTGTCATGGGCCACTTTTACTCACTGGGTACTTACCCAGGGACAAGGGGAACTATTCAAATGAGTCAACCCAACAGGTGAAGTCCAAACAAATGTGTCACTCAAACTTGGTACAGTTGTACAAGTTTCACCAATCCTGGATGAGAAGGAAGACCATTTCACCAATTTGTACCCAGAATAGTCTTTTGTATCACAATCTCCCATCATAAGAAGTGAGAAATGTGTAGACTCTCCATGCCATGTGGGTACATTCATGATTTAAATTTAAGAAAAAAAAGTTTACTTTCAAAAAACTAATTGACCCACACTCAGACTGTACTTCTAAAAGCATCAAAATAGTATGATGTGATTACAATCCCCTTCATGATCCACATAATTTATAAATCCCAGTACAAGTTATCCTCAACAACCTCATGATTCATCCATGTCTGAGATCGTGATCTGGGTGCTTTGTGGAAGGGCATGCAGATTCATTACATTTCATCAGCAATGAAAATCAGTGAGACTTTCATCCTCCTTTGGCGATGCCATGAATCAAAAACATGATGGCTTGTGATTAAGGTATTGTTCTCATAATTGCAAATTATTTAATATTATCCCAGCTTCACAGAGATATATTCAGATATAAATGTCTCTCTTGCTCACAACCTGTACTTATTTCGTGCATTTACGGATTATAGGTAATTCAAAGAAAATAATTTATTCACTTGATCATCACAAAGAGACATACTATGTTAAACTTCTGTTGTAAGATTGTGGCAACCATCCATGAAAGCAGACAATACAGTACCTGACCACTTCACCCCTGTGGACCAGTATCTGCTGCCCAAGGAAAGCCAACAGAAAGCCAGATGAACTGTCCAATCCCTTCAGTAATTGGGTTTCAAGAATTTGCCAACAAAAATTGATAGAATTAGATTTCTTGATCCAAATTTGAACATGCTGAAGTACACAAGATGTATTACACATTAAATTGACCCTTGATACAAAAGAATCTTTTTTGGACCTACATCTGCTTAAAATTCATCTATCAAGAACCCTCATTTAAAACAAAAAATGACTGAAATTTTGTTACTTATTAGAATGTTAACCCCTAAAGTTCTGAGGGTATTTTCCATCAAAATTGCCTCAGAACAGCCCCTCTTCAAAGCAAAGTGGATTTTGCAAACTTGGGGTCTCTTTTAGAACATCTAACCATAAGATCTTGTAGCTAACTTCTATGTCTACATGTCCACCAAATCTCACACATTCATTCTTCAACAATTCGAGATCATAACATTCAAAGTAGAAAAACAAGTTTTTTTTCCCTGCAAAAAAAGGGGACAGCAGAGTTTTGAAGACCCAAAAAACCATTTTTTTGCACTATGGATTTTGGTTGTTTTGATGCACGTCAAAGAAGACTGAGTTAGCTAATTGTACTAAGATTTTTTTTTTTCAAAAAAGTTGTGGAAAGTTCCCAAAAAAATCATTTTCCGCTCAGGGGTATACTGAAATTCACAAACAAAGGCCGTTTTTGGACAATAAAAATAGCATATGAAAAAAAATTGGATTAAAAATCCGAACGGTGGGAACATGCTCTACTGCCTTCTGTATATATAGAAATTTTTATTTTTGAAAAATATCAAAATCTCAATTTTTGGTGGAATTTCAAAGTTTCGTCTTTGGGCAGATTTTGGCAGTTTTGGGCAGTTTTGGGCAGAATTTGCTGCATTCACAGTGGCTTAGAAAAATTCAGCAGCTGCCCAACGAGTAGCGTTTGACACTCAAACCTTTATAACTTTTGATCCTGATGTCGGAATTGAAAAATAAAAATACCCACACAAAGATCTCCGAACGGCCCACCTTCAATAAAAATTTCAGAAAATGCTGATATAAATTACATTCATAGGTACATGCCCAAATTCCAAAAAAGCCCAAATGTGGCAGATTGTCCTTTAGGGGTTGAATTCCCATTGTGAAGTATATAAAATTTTCATCAAAATCATAAGTATTAAAAAATTTACATTTGTATTTTCATGGGCTGATCTTATATTTTAATAAGATGATAAAGTTTTATTCTAAAGGAATCTGATAAGGTTCCAACTTCATTCCTTTGCTTCATAAAGTATATAATACCAACTTCTCTTTGAGGGGCTGTGATAGGCCTCTGCTTCTTCTTGGCCGCCTCCTCTCATGCAGGCAACAAGTTATTTGCTTACACTTGACCCAAATTTTCAACCGCCTTCTCCTGTGTGGAAAGCAACCCTCACTGGCTCTTCTTCGTCACTCTTGGAATCAGTTGAATATCCCATCCCACAGAAGACCCTACCCTCCTTCATGAACAAGAAACCCTGTAATTGAAGAACCCCACCATACAGTACAGTTGTTGAACTTGAATAACCTGCCCCCAGAAGGTAGGCGAACAGGGTCACAAAACCAACTCACGCTTCAGTTTTACTCAGCCGTCATGGACTCAAAACTCAGCCACCACCCACATACATAAAAACCCCTCACACAAACCAGTACTACAAAAGTTGTTGAACTCAATTCCGCTCCCCACAAAAGAGAGGTAAACTGGGTCACCACACAACCTTTAACTCCCTTTCACAATCAACCGCCCACCCAATCACACCCAAAGAGCCAACCCACCCCTACCCAAACACATGCAAGATCCAATCCCACCCTCATGTCCACAGCACTCACATCTCCACTCCAAAATCAACACTCACCATACATATCATCCGCCCTCAGAATAGAAAACCCCTCCAAACTCACGCAAAACCGTACGCACTTTCTCCCACATGGTAGGAAACAAGATAAGTGGGAAAGGAAAAACAAAAAAGGGGGAAAAAAAAGAGCAAACTCATAGTACTGTACATACAAACAGTAAACAAGGTGAGCCTGGAGGCCTGGACCACTTCAGGGGGCCCAGTTCTGTGCCTTTGAGTGGGCTTTCTGGCAACTGTGGCGTCGACGGCAGAGAAAGTCGCCAGTGAAGTTAGTGAACCTGAGCGCCGCGCCGGACCGGGGCCGGGCCGAGCGAGGCCAGCTCCGAGCTCGGCCCTCGGCGTCCACAGTCTCGCGCTCGCATAAGAAGGCAGCAGTTTGACATACAACTCGTTTTGGATTTCCTCCGCCTCGCAGCGCCTACGCATCTCTCGCAGAGTGTCGTCGATCCGGGATCCGCTAGCTCGCCTGGAGCTCCGGTCTCTGAGTCTAGCGTGGTAGAGATTCTTTTCGTGCACTTTTTGGTGTCGGATTGAGCAAGTTATTCGCCTTTTGGTTCAGGTCTGCAGTCGGCGAGGCGCTGCGTTTTCTTGAGTTCTGGAGTCTGGTCTGATCGATCTAGATAGTTTTGCTTGGGGCTGGTGTGTGCGGTTGAGTGGGGTGTGTGTTTGTGACTCGTCGAGTTTCGTGGTGGTGTTCGAGAGGGTGTTGGAAAGTGTTTGACGTCGTCGTGACGTAGTTTTTGAGAGTTGTCAGGTTTCCTGGAGTTGTCTAGCTTTTTTACAAGTTGATTTTCTGGTAGTTTGGGAGACTTTGGAAGGAGAGAAATGTCTTGCATGTGTGCGCCCACCAAGCACTCCGGGTCGTTCCGGTGCCACTTGCACCGTTCGCAGTCATGGAATGGGCGGACTACGTCGTATCGGTCTGGGGAGGATTTAGAGTTGTCAACTGCCTCGTTGATAGAGAATTCTCTGAACGGTAATAATGTTCGGAAGCCGAAGCTGATCAGGAAGCCCGTGGCGTCGTCGTCGCATCCTCCGCTGGCACGGTCTCCAAGCGCGAGGAGCCCACCCAAAGGCGCTAGCAGGTTGCGGAACGTGGTGAGCAGCTCGGATGAGGAGGATGAAGTGATCACGCTCAGGCCAGCGTCTCCTATTGGGTGAGTGGGCGTTGCTTTCTACTTGGGTGACTGCAAGCTTTGTGATGATTTTTTCGATCGCTGGTTTCGGACTGCGTTACGTGTTGCTTTGAGAGTTTAGTCTTACGAATTTAGTGTTTCGTCGCGACGCAGAGAACGTATTCCGAACGTGAAGATGGCCACCGGAACTGGGGGCAGCTACTCTTCAGCACCTGGTGGGCGCGCTGCCATGTTCAGGATGCTGAAGACTGGCCAGTCGACGTCCAAGATATTCTCGTGACGCTATCAGTCTACGGTAGCGCCTCTGACATGTACCATATCTCGGTCTCCCTCCTGTAAATAATTAGTCTAGGTTATATGCGTGATCCGACTCTTACAAAGTGTCAGCATATGATCTATCGCGTAACTGTTGTATAGTTTAACGAGTCTTACACCGGTTTGCATACCGGATCCACTGCCGCCCGTTTCGTACTTGACCCCTTCACCATTGACTGTCACAGAAATTTTCGAGATGATCGGTCTTAGGAACTTTTATCTTAGCAGAGTTGAACAGTCGATGTTGTCGTCCAGACGCGGACGAGTTTGTACACAGGGTGAGCATGCTTTCGTGCTCTTTAGCATGATGAGTTATTTTAGTCGTGTAATCGTGTCTTGGGCTCCTCTGTACACATGTTATTCAGCAATGATGTGTATGGAATGTCTGGTCCTGTCACAGCTCATGCACTTTGGTGACAAGACTCGTCTCATGTCCCAAGCAGCAAGTTATGGGTCCCCTTGGTTTTCCACCACAGAAACTGATCGTTACACTAGAGTCTCATTCGTCTGAACACGTTCAATCTTGCAAGTTACTACGTATAGTAGGTTTTCTGGGGCCCGTGCACGTTCAGAGCATTTGTTCATGTGCCACACCCGACGTCCATCCTAGCAGTCCACGACCATGACCTCCCGTTTCGTTCCACACGCCTTTCTAGTTTCCCTTCCCAAATTGACGTACACGTGATACCCCTGGGCCCTGGCTGCTCCCCGTTTGAACCCTATTTGGGTTATGTGCTCTGTTTGCACGGTACAACTTCGCGTATTCAAGGTACTTCCCTGTCTGCATTCCCCTGTCTCTTCAAATTTATTTTACAATGTTCCTTTATATCTTTGGTTTAAGAAAGCTATACATCGTTCGCCTCTTGACAACAAATCTATGCAATCTTTACTCCCAAACCTCGACGAGATGGGGACTCACTGTGATTGCGGTGGTTGGAAATGTCAGATTTGGAGGTTCTATGGTGTTGTTTGCCAACTCACGTATAGAAAATTGAAATTACTTACTAAATATCAAGGCTGATTATTATGCGGCAAACTCTTCTACACACATGTGCTGCATGCTGGTCGGCTGGGTAATGTGATGTGCTGTGCCCTATCTACATGTTTTCTAGGCAGAGACTTCGGCACGCTAATTGCCGACCCTGAAACCTAGTTATCAGGTATTGCCACTTCTCGCACTCCATTTTCTGTGCATTCTAGTGTGTCTACATTTGGATCTCTCTGCATATTGGGCAGACTGTCATGGTTCAAGTCCATGTGAGATCTTGCTAAGAAACCTTGTTTTTTAAGCTAGATTGCAGCCTCCTCTGTTTTGAGCTCATACGCACGTGACACGAAACATCTCTAATGTCTGTGCTACATGTAAACCAATCCGAAATGACTTGTTACTCAAGTACTCTATATTCAACTACTACGTGTTACAGGATATGGGGAAACTGCCGACGCATAGCATGTATTCCATCAATTGGTCTGCCCCACGCCTTTGACAAGTTCTGGAGGAAGTGGCCCAAGTGCGACAGAATCTCCACATAAACAGTGAGGTCAAGAATGGTTTCGCAGATCTAGGAGGTCTCATCCTCTTGGAAACGCAATCCTCGAACACAGAGGTCGAAGGTCAGTGCTTCACCCGACTTCACTCTTCTTCACTCTTAGATACGACGATTCCTACTCGGAACTACCAAAGTCACTAGATCGACACAACACATCTTTTGATATGGATTTTTAAGACGTTTAATTGAGGAGAGCATCTTACGATTTATCATTCCAAGTTTTTGGACATGACTAACTTGGTTGGTGACATCAAACATGAATTCATCCATGGAAATTTGTCAGCTCACAGTGCTCCCAAAGAGCACCTGCCGGGAAAAGTGGGTTTGGATCCTGAACACTCACGTGATCACTGAATCTCTGATTCTGATTATGCTTCGCATTAGTGGGAACTGCACGAGACTGAAGTTAAATAATGAAAGGAATCTATAATGAAGAACAATTTACATGACTATGGGCCCAGGTGATGACCAAGCAAAGAAATTGGCGTGCCAGCGACGTGCCCTGTTGGGACATTAAGAGATTTTATATTTGGTTGGGACGATTATTCGGTCTTAATGGGGTTAAGTGTTTGATACTCCAAGAACCTGCAAGCAACTTGACATCTGTTTGAATGCTACTGCTCTCTGATTCGAAATTAGTGGACCTGTTTATCCACCTTTGCAAGCTGGGCTTCACCTTGAGAAGCGTGTTGACAATTATAGAATGTGTGCATACGGTGACCTTATAATATACGATATTCCATGATGAAGAATTGTTCTGCAGACTGTGTTTCTTGCACAGATACGAGACTCATCTAAATTTTCTGTTTTAACTTCTGTCCAACTCAATAGATGGCAGCACCTACACTTAAATCGATCTACAAATTCTTAACCCTAAAATGACATATGTTGTCCTGATACCACACCCAATATCTGTTTTAAACTCCACTTTAAGCACGATTCTATTTTCAATTTACTTTTGCTCTATTCCGAAGAAGTATAGAACAGTGTTGAACTGTTATGGCATCTTCTACAGTGAAATCTTCGACAATGGTACATTCTAGATACCCGTGGACCTCAAACGGGTATTTAGAATGAACCACCGTCCAAGATTTCACTATAGTAAGATGCCATAACAGTCCAACACTGGTATAGATCTCTTTAACCCCTAAAGGACAATATGCCACATTTGGGCTTTTTTGGAATTTGGGCATGTACCTATGAATGTAATTTATATCAGCATTTTCTGAAATTTTTATTGAAGGTGGGCCGTTCGGAGATCTTCGTGTGGGTATTTTTATTTTTCAATTCCGACATCAGGATCAAAAGTTATGAAGGTTTAAGTGTCAAACGCTGCTCGTTGGGCAGCTGCTGAATTTTTATAAGCCTCTGCGAATGCAGTAAATTCTGCCCAAAACTGCCCAAAACTGCCAAAATTTGCCCAAAGACGAAACTTTGAAATTCCACCAAAAATTGAGATTTTGATATTTTTCAAAAATAAAAATTTCTATGTATAGAGAAGGCAGTAGAGCATGTTCCCACCGTTTGGATTTTTAATCCAATTTTTTTTCATCTGCTATTTTTATTGTCCAATAACGACCTTTGTTTGTGAATTTCAGTATACCCCCTAGCGGAAAATGATTTTTTCGGCAACTTTCCACAATTTTTTTGAATATAATTTTCTTAGAACAATTAGCTAACTCAGTCTTCTTTGACGTGCATCAAAACCACCAAAATCCATAATGCAAAAAAATGGTTTTTTGGGCCTTCAAAACTCTGCTGTCCCCTTTTTTTGCAGGGAAAAAAAACTTGTTTTTCTACTTTGAATGTTATGATCTCGAATTGGTGAAGAATGAATGTGTGAGATTTGGTAGACATGTAGACATAGAAGTAAGCTACAAGATCTTAAGGCTAGATGTTCTAAAAAAGACTCCGAGTTTGCAAAATCCACCTTGCTTTGAGGAGGGGCTGTTTTGAGGCAGTTTTGATGAAAAATACCCTCAGAACTTTAGGGGTTAAGGTGCTCGATTTGGCATTCTAAAAACACCGTTTGGTATTATGGAGTGTAAGTTATGAGCAAGATTCTCTCAAAAGGAAACCAAGCCCAACGGGATGGGGTTGAAGTTTAACCCCTAATGTCGAATGCCTTCAAAATTGCAAAAAACCTTCAAAACTGCCCTCTTTAAATGGAAGGTACAAATTTTTAATTTTTGATGTATTTTTGAGTACGCAACCGTAAGATCTTGTACCTAACTTGTATGTGCATGTAAACGTCAAATCTCAAATTTAAAATCCTTACCAATTGTGAGATCGTAATGTTTAAAGATGCATCAGAAGTTTTTTTTGCTTGTTGAAAAAAGGGTAATTGATTTTTTGAGGGCCAAAAAAACCATTTTTGGTAGAAAATTTATAATGAGGCTCTTCAAATTCTTGTTTTTAGATGACTTAGGAACATGCCCTTGCAATTTTCACCCTCATACGACCTATAAAACCTAAAGAAATGTTTGATTATTCACATAGAGGTATGCTGAAATTCAACTACAAAGGCCAATCTTTGACAATAAAAAGGGATGTGAAGAATAATTGGATTGAAAATCCTAACGCCGAGATCATGCCTTGAAACCTTATTTACTTGAAAAAAAAACAAAACTTGGAAAAAAGTAAAATCTCATTTTTTGGTGAATTTTTGAAGTTTCTGCAATTTAATTGATTTTGGGCAGTTTTTAAGAATAATTGAGCATATACTGCAATTTGGGCAGTTTTGGGCAGATTTCAAATAGTGTTTTCAAACTTTCATTGCATATATCTCCTAAAATTATGAGGAATTTTGAAGCATGAGATGACTCTTCGAAAGGTATGAAAAAAATCTACAATCTGCCAAAAATAGCAACTTCATTTGATCTAAATTTAGTATCTTCGAGCCTGACCGGACGAAAATTGACCCTGATCAGGTTGATTTTAACATTAGGGGTTAAGGGTTGAAAGAAAGCAAGTCCTATATCAGAGGACCTATATCAGAGGACCCGGTATTTAATGTAAGCGAAAAATAGCATATAGCCATAACTAGGTTGGCATTCAAATGGATGAGTGTGATTTCAAACAACTTCTTCGGAGAGATATATCAATCAATGAAAATCTTGTAGTTTCTCTATTTTGGCTAGAATGGTGATTCAAACCTTATCAATTCTAAGTCAACTCTACTAATTGTTTGGGATAAGTGTGTATAACCTTTGTAGGATTTGACAAACTTTTCACTTTGAAATATGATAGAAAAATAATTACATGAGTTCAAAATATGAAATTATTTTGCTTTGTAGTGATTTCTTCTTTTTTATCTAAGAAGATTAACACCTTGAATCAATTTCTATTTATCTTATATTAAACTTCTTGTTTTTGTGGTTTCACAAATTTCTACTATAAAGTTGAAAAAGGTTTTTGCTATTCTGCTTGGTTCCTACAATTGAATTCTACAGCTAAGTCCATATATTTTGAGATGCATGGAAATTTAAAATTTATAAATACTAAATAGATAATAGAAGAGTAATTCAAGACATGTTTCTGTATCTTCACTTTATTATTTAAAATAAGCTATGTGTCTTTTTCCCCGCCAACTTGTTATTTTTGCTATCTTGGCAGTAGGTGGTCATATAAAAATACACTTACTTTTTGGTCCCTATCTTTACCAGGTTTCCAGCTATCTACAAATCTTAAATAATCTCAAAACCAAAGACTACCATTAAATAAAGTCACACTTTTGCAACCAATATGTCACCTCTGATCTCCCCCTTCATCTTGGCCTTGGCCTTGGGATATGGTTCATATTGTGTTTCAATGCAAACATCTTTTGTCACTCAACAAGATGACTCTCCAGATAACTCTTTATTTCTTAAAAAGCCAAGAACTCGAGCAAGCTGTTGCAACAACATTTCAATATGCTAAAATCCTGGTCGTGTTCAAACTTTCACCTTCATCGCGAACAAATCATATGAACCAAAATTCTAGTTTGGCTCTAATTTAGATCTCCAGATTGCGAATTCTCTGACGTTTGATTACAGCGAGCGCATACTGTACAGTTCATGATCGATATCCGGGATTGAGGATGCAGCACAGAAGCCTTAAGCGCAGCAGATTTGTTGCAAGTTTCTTGTAATCCATTGCAGCATCTGGGGCGGTAGTCTCTGAGGGGTCGACATCGTCCGTGGTCAAAAAATCTGCCACCTCCTGCGTTAAAAACCCACCGTATGGCCCTGAATCCCTACCAACTGAAAGTGAAATTGCTTCCACTTCGAGTGTCAAGTCAGCTCCTTCCAGAAGATTCCCTGCCTCATACGCACGCCACTAAAATATCATCCTGCAAGATATGAGCCTGCATTGTTTCTCAAGCTTCTGTAAGCATGGTTTGTGCATTAGTGAGATTACTATCATGACACCATCCAGATATTATGTGGCATAGCTTTTGGTTTCTCAGTGTAGTTCGAAGATTATGAAAACATACAAACTAGTGCCTTGACCATTAATTGCAAGACCAGCAACCAGATGCCCTCTGCAACTTAGAAAAACTTATCTCTAGGTTATACAGCATTTCCACAAGGTACATACATAAAGCATTGAGCAATGGTAGAATCGAGACAAAGATACAATTCCTTCGAACAACAAATTTTTGAATTTTCCCCTCAGGATCCCCAATTTTCCCATAATTTCGATTCCTCCTAAGATCTCGATTTGTCTCTCATAAAGACATAAATCCCCTCTTGTTTTCCAACCACTGGGACTGTAAATTTAAAAGCAGCCCAATCGTACATGGAATTGTAATGCTGAGTCTTTGACAAAGTCACGGAAATTTGAATGAAAAATGGAAGACAACGCACATTGTCGTGAAACTCTAGGAATTGCGATTAATTCATGGTACTCTGAATCTTATCAATCATGAATTTACACAAGGGGCTGCTGGAATTCTCCCTGTGATGGAAGTGAAACTCTAGGAATTGTGATTAATTCATGGTACTCTGAATCTTATCAATCATGAACTAATTAAATCCAAACCAGCGCTGAAAGACAACGTTCTAGTGCCTGAAAATGGACGATTGAACGAACCTCCACGTCCTCCGCATTGCGAGTACTTCTGAACCTTGTGACCCTCGATCTAAAGTTCTTCTCTTCTTGTTCCAACTCAGGACGCGGCATCATCTCACACAAAACATCGCAATCACCGCAACATCTCAATGCATCACCGAACAGATTTGAATATTGCTAAAACCCCTAGGGTGTGGGTTTTTCTAGCGATGCAAATTACCCTATGTGCTCAAGCTGCCGCAGGCCTTAATGTAACGTCAGTCTCCGTATTTACTCCAGAGTGAAATTTCCCATTTGCAGTGATATGCTTGCCCGCGAAGACTCAGATCAAACAACATAAACTGTTACAGTTCACGCCTCTTCTCCACTTGCGTTTGCAGTCAGTTTGACCATGCAAACTCAGATGACCCTAGACTTTGCAACACCATGGAGGCTAAGAATTTGGTTGATCAACAACCATCCGTCAAGTGGCTGCAAAATCATTGAAAGGAGCACTGGATCAGACTTCTCGGAATAGGCTTCAAACTCAGATCCTTAACACATGAGCCTTTCAATCTTCTTTCCACACTCGTGAATCAATAACCACTGAAAAGATCAATACAGAATGTAATCCTCTATTTAATTCGAACTTTTCCATCTTAATGCACTCAACAGTTCAAAAACGATGTCAAAGGATGCAGAAGCTGAACTTGCCATGTTGACATGGAGCAAAAGCTAGGTGACGAGATGAAAGTTCCGTGTAACAGTCTTTCTATTCCGAAAGAGTTTAAGTTGAAATCAGAATCATAACCACGATCAGATATTCAAAATGCCCTCCAACTCCGTCATCATCTCACTTGAGCTCAGCGACCAGAAACGACTGATGAGTCTGGAGTGGCAAAGGACGTCTGCATCTTGTTGGCTGCCTTCCCTGTCCCAGACAAATCACTATCTGAGAATGGGGGAGAACGGGTGGATTCGGATGATTCTTGCGGAGCGGATTGGACATTGGGAGCGCCAGATGACGACCACGACGACCATGACATGGCTACCGTTCCTTCGGAAAATCCTGCCCGTGAGTAATCACTCGGACGAGGTCTGTGTTCTGGTAGAGGAGGCAAGGACATCTCCATCTCCTCAGCAGACTGCAGCCATTGAGACACCAGGCGCATGGATGGTCGATCTTCGGGATTAGGGTTGCAGCATAGAAGACCCAAGTGCAGCAGGTTTGCAATCGTCATCTTTTCTTCCAATATGGCAGAAGTTCGAGCGATAGTTGCTGAAGGGTCGTCATTACCTGTGATATTAAAACCTACCGCCTCGTGCAACTCGAGTCCAC
The DNA here is from genome assembly GCA_014871385.1 of Ceratodon purpureus. NCBI lineage: Eukaryota > Viridiplantae > Streptophyta > Bryopsida > Pseudoditrichales > Ditrichaceae > Ceratodon > Ceratodon purpureus. The sequence continues at coordinate 14,888,576 of CM026422.1, read as the reverse complement.
CACATGTTGTCCCCGAATTCTTAGCATCTTGAGGTAGAAATAGTTCGAGCCTCGGATCGGCTACTTCCAGAAATTTGCCCGCCTCGTGTGCTCTCCACACCCTGTCCACTAAAATACCCTCTCCTTGTTCAATTGCGCTCATTTCAAGCGCTCGTGATCCACACGCCACTTCCAGCATGAGCACACCGAAGCTGTAGACGTCCGACTCCCTGGTTGCCTTCCCTGTGTGCGGCACCTCTGGCGCAATGTACCCGAATGTTCCAGCCATCATCGTGGTCTTGTCCTTCTTCTGGTGGTTGATGACACGGGCAAGCCCAAAATCTCCCAAGTAGGCATTCCAATCACCATCCAGCAGGACATTGCTCGCCTTGATATCTCGATGCAACACGCACTGTGAGCACTCATCGTGCAAGTAGGAAAGCGCTGCGGCAACTCCACTTAGAACAGAATATCGCAAGATCAGAGGAAGTGCGTTGTATCTGTCGAGGATTGGTGACTCCTCCCCACTTGGTTGTGAGGAATGGAAGAGCCACTCGTCGAGGCTGCCGTTGCACATGTAATCATACACAATCAAGAGTTGGTCTTCCTCGTGGCACCATCCTCGCAGCTGCACCAGATTCCGGTGACGAATGTGACTCAAGCTGGTTACTTCTGCTAGAAAACTCTCTTTGCCGTGCCTACTATCCATCCTCATTCGCTTCACAGCCACTAAAACACCAGATGGAAGAGTGCCCTTATACACGGCTCCAAAGCCACCGCTTCCGAGCAACTCAGTTTTGTTGAAGTTCTTGGTCGCCTTCCTGAGCTCTTTATATGTGAACATGCGGAGCGTAAGATTTGGATCCACGAGCCAGGGCTTGTCTTGTTTCGCATAGGATAGTCGCGTCCGAAACTTTAGAATGCAAAAAATAATACCCAGCAAAACTGCAACAGCTGCAGCAGAGGCCCCTGCAACGACACCGACTTTTTTTCCTGTTGAGGAATTATGTGGCGTAGGTTTAGTCGGTACGATGGCAGGGGAAGGAGATTCGACTTCAGGCATACCAGAGCTTGTGAACTTCCAAGATTGGATCTGGTGAACCTCAATAAACCCAGGGGAAGTACTTCCAGTAAAGCCAACATACACGTAGTCGTCAACAAGGGCGGCTAGTGGAACGGCTGAAGGTAGAGAAGCAGTGATCAGTGGAGTCAGCGGCTTTTGGACGTTGTCGAAGGAGGACCCGTTAGCGAAGAACACTTCAAGCGTCTGCGAACTACTGCCATAATCAATCCAAGCAGTGAAGTAGCCACCGTTGCAAAGATACGAGCAGTTCCTGATGCTTCCTCCACAGAGGTCATACGACCACACAGATTTCATGCTGTTGATGTTAACGCCGATGTGGCTGTCGCTGGTGTCGTTGTAAGGTGGGCTTAGAAAGGTGTCAAACTCTACTGCAAAGAGGTGGTTGGAAGCCTTGCCATCGTCCTCTTCCCTAACGAGGCACAATAGTGCTCCAGCAGTTTCGTCCGTAAAATTGATGTTTCTAGCGAATGTAAAAGCCATCCCATTTCCATGCGAAACATTCGCGATATCCGTTCCAGTGATTTTGAAGGTGAAGGTGGTGTTGAAGGAAGCAACTGCTCCAGACGCTGAGTTTTTCAGCCTCACCCTCTCTTTGAACAACAGCTTCCCACAACTACTAGATGATGTAGATGCGCCTTTTGAATTTAGCTGGATGGAAGCGTTGGCTGGAACATGGTAGACATCGTCTACCATCAGTAATTGGTCTAGATCTTGTATATCAAAACCGGAGAAGGTGAAGTCGGTATTCTGCGATTGAACAAGGACGGAGCCAAGAACGAAATGGACCACTAGAAGGACTCTAGACACTGCAAAGTAACAGTTCAAAGCCATTCTTATCGACTGATAATGGCGAGCGGAAGGTTTCTCCGAGGCTATGGCCGAAGGAAGGACCGTTCCCGGCATGAAGAGTGGAGATGACATAGAACTTCAGTGAATGACACCTACGACCTGGGCCCTGAGTCTTGTGCATAGTTATGGTGCAGCTACCGAACTTTTTGAGTTGGCTTAATACACTTGACAGTCATGACGAAGAGCTTGCTCGCCGATTTCAGGAATTAAACCAGAATCGGACGGAAAGAAGCTATATAAGATGGGTTCCAACACAAATTACAGCCTGAGTAGACACCATTCTTCATTGGAATATCTCTGCGAGATTACATCTACAAAACAGCAAATACAAATTATCAGACAGCGTGCGGTGCTCGTTTGAGGAATCAGAACCTGTAAGTGAACACTCTCAAAAATCAAACCGAACTCAATAGATAACACACTCGTGCGTTAGTGCTCCAGCTGAAACAGAGCACTGATCGAGATGTAGAACGACACCAGTTACGCGTCAAACTTCGTGACTCTGTATATATTGACACACTAGTAGAATAATTTCCCACTGTAGAAGCTAGTGAGTGAGAAGCGACCTAACAGACAAGGAAAACCTGCATTTTCAGTGGGTGAAAAGCAAAAAAATATCCAGTTGAAAACGTCGGGTTTGCTACGAGTGACGTACAAAGTGCACGAAGACGTGTACGAAATGTATGAACACTCAATGCGAGCTGTTTCCGAAACTTAACACGAGTTCGACACAGACCAGAAGGAGCTGGAAGTAGGAGGTTATCCTCAATTCTTCGACCCGAACCAAATGATTATTCAGTAAAACATTTAAGAGCAATTTAAAATTAGTTGATGCAAGAGATGCTGACAACTCGGTCTGTTGAATTATCAGGAACTTGCAACGAGGGGTGACCAGTCGATATATATTATAATAACTGATCTCGCTGCTGGTCGGAGCCAGGAAAGTCTTGAATGTTAACAATGGAGACAAGTGTGCAGCATCCTATCATTTCTTAGTCCTTGCTCAGAGTCAAATTGATTGGGGTGTGTTACGGATGTGCAGCTTTTTAGGAGCTAGACTCTAGAGTCTCGACCCATTGAAGAGCCCTGACTGGACGCTTCTGACTGACACTCTGATACACTCTGTACTGGTAAGCAAAACTCACGCAGGGTTGGGAAATTTCTGCACAGCAAATGGATTCAAACTTGGTGACACAATACTGTTCACGAAGGTTATCATTTTGTAGAAATCTGAATCAGTATGCGAGTTCATGTCACCACAGAACGCGAATCCAAATTGCGGTATTTTATGCTCAATAAGAGAACATTGGTTCCTGAAACGCCCCGCTAAGCTCTCGATCCTGCTTGTCCATCGTTGTACCCGTCTTGCAATGTCTAGCTCCTTCCACAATTCTCCATTTCAACTCTTACATAAAATTCCAGATGAAGCTAATGTCGATCTCTCGAACGTTCTTGCTCGGACTAGTAAAAGATATTTAAACAAGTAGCCATTCCGTTTATTCCAGCTGGTTGCTAGACTTTGTCGTTCTCTCTTGTGAGAGAGTTTCAATTCGACAACCAAGGGTAGCAGTCGGAGGAATTGACTTCATTAAAACGAGGAGAAGCTTGTATTCGAAGACTTTGATAGGCCACGGCGGGGCCTGAGGTTGGATAGCTGCACCTTTCCGGAGTAAATTTCTATGAGTCCATGCCCCAGTCAATGGTCAGCGTTGTCGATCTCCTTTGGCTCTATTTCTACTGCATGCCTGAAAGCAAAGTGCCAAAAGTATCATCGTTGCCTGGGCCACCTGCATGTTCCACTTGTAACACATAGTTGTGATAATTAACAAGTTCAGAAGTTCACAAGATTCTCGGCATGGAATCAATCAAATTAGGGCGAAAATTTGGTATCATTGAACGCTGATGTTGCTACTCTCTGATTTTTAGTGCTGTCACTTTGTTGTGTCTGTGTTTGCAGATTGCAGCAATATTTGTGTGGGCGACGATATTCCTCACTACACAATTTATCACTACAATTTTACCTTTCTATGTACAATTCTTTGTTTCACATGTATTTTGTATATAAACTTGGTTGCTTTGTGTTTCACAGACTGCTTTATCCTAGCAGTTGCACGCCAATGTCTTGGGACATATGTATAGCACATCGACGCCCCTTGCACCACCAGATCTTCCCATTTGTTCACGTCTGAAGCCGTCGCACGGCGAGGACTTCTACACACCTCAGCAAACTTCCTATCCGGGTTGCTTGGTGACCGGGAAACTGCCAAGTCGTGTCACATCACCTTGTAAGGACAAAGTTGGATGCCTTTGGAATCTGTACGTGGTGCACAAAAATGCCTTAAAGTGATCTACCCGTGGCTCCAGAAATTCAAGGATATCGCAAGGTTTGGTGCAATACTGGCTTGCAGGCCAGCGAATGAATGAGAACAAAGTCTCCATGAACCTTGGTCCTTCGCACCCTCCCGTCAAAGAAAGAGACTGATCACCGCCGGGCAAACTGCAATGCGGATGAAGAAATGAGACGCTGACCAGACCAATGCAGTACTCTCAGCTGACGGTTCTGCAGCACATCCAGAAACAGAGCAAGGTCTTGTTCATCCCACCTCAGCTCGATTTCTTTCTCAAAACCAAAATTGAAAATCCACAATAGTGTGAACAACTTCGCTGATATTCGTCGGTAAAACCCCTTTCCGACTGCAACCATGGGTCTTCGATCACAATATTTTTACAGGTTGATGCGAATTTAGGAACCCTAGAAAGGGCAAATGCTTCAAAATGACCCACGCACCTGAGCATGGAAACTTTCAATCGCAATGGTTACAGAAAACCGTCGAACTCACACTACAAACTGCAAGAAACATAAGATCGAAGTCCTGAGATCCGAAAGCTCCTTTGTCTCTTTAGTGAAACCCCAGATATTCGGGTCGAGAGCACCTCACGGCATCCCGCACATCCGAAATCCATACTCAAATTCCAAATCAAAGACTATCTGCCACCAGTCTGAATCACATGCATCTCTTCCAAACTGTTTCATTGCTAGATCACGTCGAGGTGTCCATCTCGCTCAAGCAAATAACAGCCCTCCAGAGTCAGTGATATATGAATCCAGTTACGCATACTGCACAAATTCGGACATATTCCACTTTTCACAATCAAGTCACCTCTCATACACAATGCAGACTTGCCAGACACCCATACTTTCAGAGGATTAGTCTACGAAGTTCCAATCTATCAGGATAATTAGACTGAAGTGCAAAAAATGAAACATTTCATCTAGAGAACCGACTATAAGGTCAACAGAAATACTACTGGTTCAACAGCTTACTTCCATGTTTGCTGCTGCTGGAGCCTTTTCCTGGAATAAGGCCATGGCGTGCAAACTAATTCTCCGAGGTAGGGTCGGTTATAACAAAATTCCAAGCATTACGCGAATATACGTTATCATTCCATCTGTGTTGGTGATCCCAACGCATCAGAGTCTGGTCTTATCTATACAACACTTGCAGTCAAACGATTTCAATGCCGTTTGTAGAGAATGTCAAACGTGTGGTACAATCCCTCAACTGTCTCTAACTCCCATTTTAGAACATCGACTTGCTCTCCCAAACCAAAGAAGTCCCTTGAACGTTAATCGCCATTCTTGCTTCACACATTCGCTTGCATCATTCAACTATTCTTCACACTTGAACGACATGACTTTCGATTGATCTAAGCCAAATCAAAATATCGCATCTCGTCATCAGGCACTCCTTGAAGGGCTTCCCCGTTCATAATGCCTTGCACGTAAGCCGCACCTACGACATTGTAGTGCTCACCACATGGTCTCAGCACCATAGGCACACTGCAGCCCTGGACAATCACAATCTCATCGCCCTTTTGGGTTTGTGCGTGAGTTCGACCAAGGAAGCCACGATCTGTGCTAAGCCATCTCCATCCATCAAATTTCACACGTTCTATAGTCTCTAGCATACCACCAAGTTCTGGATCCTTTTGAACAACCAATGAAGAAGATTCTAATGGTAAGGCCTGTCCATGGATATATGCCATCTCATACCACTGTTGAATACTTTTGTCCACGAAGTTGAATTCCTCTGCTTGTTGCAACCATTGCAAGATAATCTTGGTTTTTACTGAATTGTGATCCATAAGATCTCTTTGTCGATATAGTCTTGAAATAAGACACTCATTGTTTAGACTATAACCATTCCGAGCGACTTTGAATTCCGAAAACCTTGGAGCACGGAAGATCTCCTGGCTAAATTGTTTCAAGGCCTTGAAGGTATCCACATCTGATCCATATGCGTTTTGCCTATGAGACGGCTGGATTGCATTGTACCTTATCCTTCTCTCTAAGCTACCAAAATTATGACCGTGTGTTATTGTCGACCCTAGCCCATCAACCCTGTCGAAAAAATAACCCCGAACACGTAAAATAGAGCCGTCTCCGACATAAGATATGACGGCATCTTTACCAGCATCTGCAGAATATGCACTTGTGTTGTCGATGTCCAAAATCTCCCAGCGAATAGCCTGGACTAGCCATTCCGGTGACTGGATCCAAAGTCCATGGACATCAAAATTAGGAACCCATGATACATCATCAGATTGGTTGATGTCGGTTGGGCTTTTGAGGCAGATCAGATCTAACTTGTACTTAGCACCAAGCAATGCTTTTGTCAGATCTCTAAATACTACTCCCTTGGAATTTGCATAATTTGTGTGTGGGACCAACGCACTAAGTTCATCACTCATCCCAAGTATGCCATATACCTTGTCACGGGGATCAGTAGCCAAAAAGCCACTACTTAGAGATAAAAGGTCACAAACATCTATGAAAAATCGGAAATCCGGATTCAGAAAGGCAGAGAGCACCCCTAAGTTTTGAATGCCAGCACCAACCTCAAGAAGCTCTTGTACGTCAAAGACTACATGTACTATGCATTTATGTGCATCGATCGGACACTCGATATTACCGCTTGGAAAGAAAATGTTTTTAAAGTAAACCCAAGGTAAAGATTTTGTACCACAATGAACGATTTTTGAGCGTCGACAGCACGACAGCTCTTGAATGATCCAAGTTCGTGACCAATATCCATTCATTGCTAAGTCCTTCAAGGCAGTCCACTCAGCCACAAACTTGCCAGGATCATTCTCCGAGGGTAACTCCTCCAAATACTCGTCATACTGAGACCTTGGTGTTTTCGTTGCCAGCACCTGAAGAAAATCCATAGCTCGGTCGCTAGTCTTGCTTGCAACCCCAAGCCAAGCAGCAACTCCACTTGCTCGAGAATAGATGTCGCCCATTCTCAAGACCTCTCTGGATCTCTCTGGGATATCCTCCTGATTTATACATATTGCATCCACCCACAGCAAGCCATAAGAATTTCCTAGTTGACGTAAAGCATCATCGAGATTGGCAGTGATCCGCAGTTTCTTTCCATCAAGTATGATAGTTCGTTTTCTGGCGAGACTACCCCAACAGTATGAGAGAGCCCAATACTGCAAGTCGGCGCTCCAAGGAACATGGATTACGTTTCCGCAAAGGGGTAGCAACTTGATGGATGCTTGCAACTTGATCAGCCGAATCTCCTTCCGTCCAACGTCTAAAGGTTTGTAAGAATAAGATCGAAGACAAAAGAAAGAAGCTGCTAAATGATGATAAGATGACAATGGAATTCTGTAATTAAAATAAAGCAACAGAAAGCAAAACAGTAGCATCGACAACAGAGCTTGAGGAGAAAGTAGACATCCTTGATAGTCTTGAAAGCAATTCGTATAGTCAAAGCAAACAGGGACGAGATCAGTATACATAGCTTGGACGGGTGTTATTGATGAGAAGAGAGTAGCTGAATATGAGGTAAGAAAGGCTACTCAGTCAAGATCGAAGTATCAACAACAAAAACAAAACCTAATGCTCACACTCCAATAACGTAAAATATGACCACCAAGCAAATCCACGTCTCCTACAGACAAACTCGATTCCACAAGAGGCGATGCCTCCCAAGTGCCACTGAAAACGCCCTCTGTAACAAAATCCTGAAACTCTCGACCAGACACCCTTGACAGTTCCTCTCAAAACCTCTGCGGGCCTCTCAAACACCTCCCAACAAAACTCCCCACGAAGAGAACTGAAGAAACAACAAACCTCATAAAATTCCACAATTGTTTCAGATTGTGTGATACAAGCCTACGAGTAAGTGAGAGGAGCAGATCTTCCTATTCTGGAGTGGGTTAAGTCAATCTTTGAGAGCCCTCACCAAGTTCAGCTCAGTTTATGGCCAGGCAGAAGTGAAGGATTCATTTGGAAGAAGACTGAGAACGAGAAGACTGAGAAGCAAAAGAGGTATATTGTCCGCAACCCTGTGGGGCGGCGGTTTATACTATGGACAGTGACATTGACCTCGGCCCTCTAAAATTTGTGATTGGCCAAGGAAGTTGTCCTCGTTCGACTTCACTTTACACTACCTTGAAAAAAGGAGATTGACCATGAAATTTGAGGTTACCGAAATGTGCTATTTTCTGTCTAGTGGATAATGTTTCATTGTCCAACGGGATTTTCATCGGGTCGAGGCAAAGAGGTTGACTCGACAGAAAACAAGGGGATTGTTGGGCACAAAATCAGTGATTGGCAAAAATCTAAATTTTTTAATGTTTTTTTTCAGAATTTTTTTTCACAGATTTTTTTTCCCCAATACTGTTGGACGTTAAAACGGTAACCTTTAACGTCAATTTTATAGACCGTTGGGGTGTAGAAGGCGTACTTAAAGTCCGAATGCATCGTTTTTCTCCAATTTTATTTTATTTTTTTTTTATTTTTTTTATTTTTTTTATTTTTTTGTGTATACATATTTTTGCATGTTTTGAATTGTTTTTACGCCATTTTTTTTTTCCTTGACTGTTTAGGATGGAGGGGTATAATGCGGATTAAAAGTATAGAGATTCTGAGGGGCAAATGTGGCCACAAAACTTCGAGTAGATGAGAGGTGGTACACCATTTTCTACACTTCCAATTTCTACGCCATCTACAATTTCTTTAGGGCAATTTCAGCATGGGCTGAATTTGTTTGCCTCACATTTGAGCACTATAAGAATCCTGCGTTCTAGGTGACGTTTTCTAAAAACATGGTCGTTTTTTGTCATGTCTCTGTGTTAGTCATTCATGTCTTAGGGAACGTGACGACGTCAATGCGTTTTCTGAGATAAATTAGTTCTATCGTGCCCAGACACAGGCATGCTAGCCTAAAAACGCAAAGACTTATGGAAAAATGTACGCGTCTATGGGGATGTGGCAGAGGATATCCCTGTAAATATGAAATTGCCATGTCGACAACGACCTCGTTTTGACAAACAGGAAAATAGGCACGAAGTTACTGGACTGCGAGGTAACTTCTTGCCCGCAGTGGAAAAAAACCACAAGAAGGGCAGGGTCAGCAATGGGAGCAAAAAAAAGGTCGAGAGGGATTGAAGAACCTTTTTTAATTTTTTCTTTGTAAATGAAAATTACAATATCAAATTTCTTCTCTATTTTTCTTTTGAAGATGTCCGCATGTCTCGGAAGATGTCGACACAGACATCTGTTGGACATGGTAATATTCATTCATCCATTTTTTGTTCATTGATGGCAACATTCATCCATGAAGGCCTTAGATTAGGGCTTTGAACCTTGGTAGAGTTAGGGTGAGCCGCCACTTCGGCGGCTTCTTATCTTGTATTTTAAAGCTTGTTTTCAAGTTTTTTGTATTTTCTTCCCACTCCATGGAGTATCTCCCATTGTTTTCCCTATCAGTCCCTCGTTTCTTGTCCAAGTAAAGTGAGATTTGACATGGTTTTAGATCTCTTGTAGAGCTTTCCAATGGTAGTAAGCACGTCTGATTCCAAGTTAGAGAGAGTGAGATATTGCCTCCCGAAGTTGGGGTTGTCAAAGTAGTGCGGCTGGACGAAGGGTCTTGGTTTTTAGCAATCAGTCCTAGGATTTTGATCCTATGCTTCTGAGATTTTGAGGGTAGATGCAAAATCAACTTAGCTTTCCAAAAAGCTAAGGCACGCCCCAATTCAAGCTAGGATGGTGAGATGGCAACCTAAAAACTGAAAGGTACTTCAAAAAAATCCGAGGGAAGGGCTTTCTCCTAACTTCATTCTTTTTCTCCAACTTCTTCTTGTCTACTTTCCTCCCTTGTTCCTTTCTTCATGTGATCTTGTTTCCTTAACTTCCTTGTGATCAAATGCCACCTTCATGGCTGCGAAAACACCTTCATGTGACATGTCTGCAAAAGCAACTTCATGCCTCCAAAAACACTTGCATGTCTACAAAGAACACCTTCATGTCTGCAAAACACCTTCATGTCTTTAAAAACACATTCATCTCTTCAAAAACATCCTTCCACACATCCCGCACACATTGACATGGCCATGTCAACAATGGCAAATTTCTTGAGCATGGAGATGTACACTAAAACAAATGTCGAACACAGTTCACGCCCGCACAGTCATTAGCCTGAACATCACCATGTCACCACATAGACGTCTCGGAAACCACGGTGATGTCCCGGGTGACGTCAACAATAACGCAACTCCGACTCAAAAATCACTGAAAGTTGTGCTTACGTGGCATACCACATCACTGATTTGCGGAAAATATGTCAGATTTTCGCGCCGCCACATTAAAAAATGGCGGGTCCATGTGGTCCGCCACGTCACCTTTGGCGGCGATGACAGCCTTGCCCATGTGCCATGTGGCACTGCCCGAAAAAAACTTTGTTGATGTATCAACGACGTGGCCTCCACATTGCATACTTCACTGCCCCCCAATAGCACTTGGAGACGCGCGTGCTAAGGAGATGTCCGCATGTTTTTCTGAATGTCTGCATTTGTTTTTGCTGCGTCTTAGATGTTCCCATGTCTACATAGCATCCTACACAACATCCGCTAGTTTTTTAGACATGATTTGATATGTTACCCAAAACATGGGATTCTTACATTGGAGTGCCTTTCTCCGTACCTCTACACCCTTGCCCAAAAGGCTTCCTCATAATGAGAGAGAATTAGAGGAGATTGGCACACAAATCCCCATTAGGGGAAATATGGGGTCTGCAACGGGCCTTTGGGTTTCCCACGTGCCTCAAAATTTGGCCATGCCCGTGCACTTTATGTACTGCCACCAATGGTGCCAGCAGGTCGCCAAATCGGCGTTTGGGGGGTCCAGCCAATTGCTGGCAACAAAGGCGTGTGCAACTGCTGTTACCCCATTGGACAGTAGCGGATTCCGTTGTCAGCGGAGCGGATTGCGTTGTCAGCGGGCAGGATATCCACCAATGAGATTACTTAGAGAGGCATGCATGGACAGCAAGTTCACCTACCTTCGGGCTGTCTTACAAGGCCCGTTGGAGACCCCATATTTCCTCTAATGTGTGAGTGAAATTTTGGAGTTCAAGAATCAAGAGGGTGCTGCCTAAGCAATTGCGAAGGAGAATCCAAAGAAAAGAAGGCGTCCAAAATTGCCGTAGTTGACCAAAACGTCCAAAACTTTCGTTGAAGGAGAAAACCACTATGAAGGAGAAACCGAAGAAGAGAGCCAAAACTGCCATAGTTGACCTTGATTTTGATGAAGAAGATGTTGCTCCAACAAAGGCCTCAGTAAAACGCTATCGGCCGCCGCTGCGGAGGCTTCGAGTTTTCGAACTTGCCGATCCCTTGCGCGCAAGGGGACTCGAACCTCAGTCTCTAAGATACAAATAGCTCCCTCCCCGGGGACTATCGAGCCAACCACAACGATTCTTACGTAAAGGCAATGCACCGGAAACAAGTTGTATGCAAAACTGTGATTGTTTCTTTGCTGGATTTATTTTTGTAATTGCAATTTTCACCCCTTTAGAGTTTTTTTTTACCCTCATTCTCTTCTTTTTTGACATGTGATGTAGGAATGACGCAGAGGTGAAATTACAAGTCCAAATGGTTGCGGGAATTCGAAGATTCATCCGGACGTGGCTATCTTGTAAGAAGAAATACAAAACTATTTTAGCCAATTACCGAAATGACAAAAGAGCAAATGAAATTTCAGGGACGGATTGTAAACAAAAGTATTGTTGGTTTAATGAATAGACATTTGGAATAGTACACGAGCAAGTGTTCACAATCAGATTCCAGCAAGTGTTTTGGAAGGAGACTCTACATTCGGTACATCATTTACACCACCTCCAATAGTGAATCAGCACAAGTTCATTCCCTTTTAGCACCAAACACACAAGAGAAGAAGAAAAATCAAGACAAGATAGAAGAACTTCTTCAACACATAATAGGAAATTCTACCATTTTAATTTCCACTTTTCAACAATCTACAGATTTGTTGAAGAATATGGATCGTAATTTTGCTTCACTTCTAGAGAAGTTCTAACTATTCTTCCATACAATCAGAACTAGTATCCAAAAACTCTAAGTTTGACTCCTTTCAGATTTTTGCATGCCATAAACTTTTGGCTAAAACTTCATGCATTTTTGTAGCTTCACGAAGCAAGTCTTCGGCCCTTTCATTTTCTTTTAGTAAAAATGCCTCTATCTCTCCATCATTTACCTTATCAGCTGCAATAAAATCATCTCTATCCAGAATTCTATTCTTCAATCCTTGAATTGAAGCCTTTTCACAACGCAATTCTTGGCCTTCTGTTAAATCACCACTATCCACTCTTCTTTATAGTTCTACTTCGGCTTCAGCAACCCAGTCCATGTCAAATCCATCTTTCATTGTAATGCAAAAATTGTGCATTACAATACAAGTTGAGACAATGTTAGGCACCATTCTCAATGGTACATCACACCTCTTCAAAATGATTCTCCACCTCTCCTTCAAAACTCCAAACACCCTCTCCACACATTCGGGTAGAAGATTGGATAAAATTCTAATTAACACAAATCTGTGATAATTCAGTTTTTCTTCCTTTAAATGGACAATACGTCCACGGTCTACCAGGATATGCCGTATCCCCTATCAATTTACACGGGTGCAATTTTACCTCCATACAAGCTCTTTCAATTTTTGTAACTTGAAAAACAGCCCAATCGTGGAAACTACTGACCCAACGTAGAAACTACCGACCCAACCAAATTCATAATCCTAAAATCTACATTGTGTGTCCACAATCCTTTGAAGAATAGATGAATGGAACGATTTCCTACAATAATAATCTTCTCCACCAACCATTGGGGTCAAGACTGAGATATGTGATCCATCAATTGCACCCACAATATATGGAATGTCCTGTAGGGCATCAAACTCTCTAACTAAAACCCTAAATTGTGATTCTCTAGGCATTTGAATAAAAAATCGTTGCAAATGTTGTCTAACGGCCTTACAAAATTCTCTAACAATCTTTGAAACTGTACATTCAGCAAATCTATACAAATCTCCTAAAAGTAATCGTCCATTACCGGTTCCTAGCCTTGTCAGCGAAATTGCAATTCTAGTTTCAATAGAAATTGCATTTCTAAAAGATGTATCTTGTTTTTGCAAAAAGAGCCCTAACTTTTCACAAAGAAATCAGAAAGTAGTAAACTTAACTCTTGTTCTCTCCTTGAATTGGCCTTTGGTAAAAGAGCCTAGCAACAACCGATCCGTAAATCCACATTGTCTTGTAAAACTCTAAATGCTTCGTGCCCTCATCCCGTGCTCTCCAAAAATATGCTAAAAATGGCCACTTTCTCCAACTCTCCTTGTAAAATTAGAGCTTGCATGTTCATAATGTGTGAAACAAGCATATGCAAGCACATATACAACCTTAGCATCAACACAAGGACCGTCTTTTTCCCCTCCATTGCAACCCAAATTGCTGAAATTTCAAGAGAAAAGAAGAAAAAAGAGAAAGAAGAAGAAAGGTGGAAACATGAAGGAACGAGAAGAAGGGGAAGGTGAGAAAGTGGATGACGAGGAAAAGTCCAATTCTGAAATTTTGAACTACATATTAAAAAATACAGCCCAAAGTTGTCTCGGTCCAAATCCACTTTACACCATAACAAGTGACCAGGACATTTAAAAAATGATTTTTTATTTTTCATGGGCACGGCTCTAGACCAAGAGCCGTGACCATGAAAATATTTTAATTCTCTTGGGATATCTTCATGGTCCATAGTATAAACTGCCCCTAAATATCGTAATAAATGCAAAATATTGTAGAAAGAAGAATTTGATTTATCATGCATTAATAATCGACTCAATAATAAAGGTTAAGCGCAACTCACTAGTGAACAACATGAAATAAGCCAAAAGCCAAACACCAGTAAGGGAGTAAAAATCAAGGTGACCACAAGAATTCTGTGTCACCAACAAATAATTCACATTGGACTAATCAACTCTCAATGCAGACTCTCTTGATTTGAAGGTTCATGCAAAGATATTTCACTTACAAGTAGAAGCGCCTACTCAAAAATGTTGATGCTATACTCCCAAAGTCACCAAGTATTTCAAAACCCAATTCTCAGTCATTGATTAAATGTGAGTCGATTCCAAACTTAGCCCTTCTTTCAACCACAAATATTATCAATACCATAATGATGTTCAATATCTCTTAAGAAAACAAGAAAATAACGGAAGGGTGATATATAGCAGCCTACCAATCCCGAACACAAAGCATGGGTACATGAAGCAACCTCGGCTTGAAGGAGGAAACTCGATCCGCAACTAGTCTCGAGCATCTGCAAATAAATGAAACAAATAGAATGAAAAACTTTCGAAGGAATCGTCAGCTCTGCAAAGAGCATTCTCTACAACAAGACTGATGAGTGACATCCTTCGAATCTCACGATTTAGGTTTACTCCTGTGGAGTCATGGGAAATTAGAAAGTTTAAATGCGACAAGGGTAATTTAGCCCGCCCCAGCCTGGTCCTGGTGACCATACTGGTAGCACTTCCCCCAACGAACCCTTCCTTCACGGTGGCCCTTCGGGCCAGAGTTCCTCTCTCTAAATGCGACAATCTGAATGCTACAGCCCTGATTTCAGTGACAGAGTAAACCCAATCTCAGAGCAGAATTTGCCGATCTAATTGAACGAGAGAGAGAAACCATAACAGGAATCGTTTCTTCAATACAGTCAAAACAAAGGTCTCTCCCCTGCCATACATTGCATCTCGCATACCCTTCCACCTCCCTCTCGTACCTCATCAAAGCAAAGTTCCACTAAGCAGCTAGGTCTAATGGAACTAATGAAATCAAGTTGAGCAAAGACTATGTTGGAACAACGAGGATGGATAGGGCAAGAATCGCCATAGCTGACCATCACATGCCCTTCCTCCGCTGCAACTCCCGCCACGGAAATTTTGTTGCTAGTGGGAATGTTTCACTTGTGATCTGGCTGAAATGATTTTATGTTAAACTCCTCAGAAGAACAGCACATAGGTTTACTTCTGGAATATGATCTGCTATCTGCTATCACTGAGTGACTAAGGCTTCTCCGGCGGCTTCTTACAGCGAAAGCATCTGAAATTGAAAGAATACGATGCTAACCTTCGTCGATGGAGAAGACCAAGAATGCAGCGAAACCAGCGATTTAAAGAGAAGAATCATCAACGCTGCTGAGGATCAGAATCTGATCCACAAAAGCCCGTGGAGAGAGACAAAGGTGCATTGAGCTGATCAGCGCCTCCGAGTGAGAGAGAGTGAACCCCACAGCTTCAAATTCACGCACCATTTCAGCACACAGCGTCAAATGCAAACCTCGCAGTTCCAATTCCCCACTCTCCCGGCCTACTCAATCGAACCCACTACTGAATCCCACACCACAATCACCAACAGAGCTTGAGACACCGTGATACCCGGTTGCGGATTCTCAAGTTCTCACCAAGGCAAAGCGGAAGGTGAGTCATTCCTCATTGCAACGGTCGTGGGCCCACGCTGCGTCCTTCTCGTCAGCACCAAGAAGGGCCCACAAGCCACATGGCCCAGCAAAACAGTGTCACTGGGTCCACTTAGTGAGAGAGAGAGCGATACAGAAGTGGAAATCTTGCAAACCAATTCCTGCTCACCAATTCACTGATGAGCCAATTCCCCAATTCAACCAGAGCGCATAATCCATGTAACAGTAGTGTTGCAGACGATCACCAGACCCATCACTCACACGTAAATTGCTCCCATACCAGGCTCGTCATTTGGGCAGAGAAGAGGACAAGGAGCATCGATTGCAGCCTCGTTGGGTTGTTGTCTGCACCGATCGTCTCACTGCAGCCATGCAGGTTTTGTGTTGTCAGCCTGGCTATGGTTATGGCGGCTGCCACGATGTTCTCCCTCGGCCGTCAAGGAACCCATCTGCACGGTTGGCAGGTGCGTTGGAATTCGTTCTTGTTTCATTTGCAGCTGCTTTCTTTACTGGGTTATGTGCAAGATGGGGAGGTATGGTGTCATGTGGTTGTTTCTTGGTTATGTAGATGAGTGTGTGATGATGCAGTGGCAGGGAGGGTTGCGTGGATTCAAGGGGGTGGTTCAGTTTGGGCGCAGCGGGTGAGAATGCAAGCCATGATCCAGGTTAGGGATTGCTCTGTTTTTGTGCTTTTGCTTTTGTTGATCCCAGCGTTTGTTGAAGAAGGATGGGGATTGTGTGTTGCTATGCCTGAATTGAATGAGGTGGTATCTGTGACTGTAAAACCCTAATGCTAGGCCTCCATAGATTTTTGTCATGGCAGATTCTTTTGTTAGAGGATGATGGGAGGTAATTAGGTTTAGTGGTTGAGAATTTTGATTGTTGAGATGTTTGTTTGCGAGTATGCATATAATTTCTTGCTCCCCTGCTTTAATACTGGAAGTGAGAAAGTCATTTTAACTGTATGTGTGTCATAGTAACGTGTGAAAGATTTGTTGGGGGCTGTTTTGTTTTGTTTGTTTGCTTACAGAACATTCGGTACAGAGGGACAGGCATTTGCAGAGCTGGTCTTGAAGATGATGCACCGTTTGCTCTGGCTATTGCAGCTTCGGTGTTGAGCACTCTGGTTCTTCCTGCTGATACTTCAAGTGAGGACACAAACGAGAGCGTTTCTCCACTTGGAGGAGACGATGTTCGATATGCGGCAATGGGGATCATTAGCTTCATTCCTCTTTTCAACTGGCTGGTGCTTACTTGCCTCCTTACCTTAAGATTGGTTGGTTATCATATCTAGCTAGGCATACTTTCTTCTTTCGGTTGCTGTTTCGTCACGAGGAGCTCGTTTTGGGTGGAATTACTGGTGTTGTTAAGGGTGCATTGTCATTTTTCTGAGGCATATTGTACTCTTCAGGTGTGGGTGTTCGCATGGCTAGATACTAGAAAACAGCGTTATCTCATTTATGCTATCGTATATCTTGCTCCCTATCTGAGGTATTTTATTTTCCCCCTCCTAAACTTTGATTCTTTAGGTCAGCAAGAAGTTGAGTTGTGCTTGGTAGTAGGTACTCTGTTTGTAGGTCAGATGATTTTTTTGCTTTTCTTACGCCAAAATGGAGTAGGTGCATTTAAGGATACGAAACAAACCCCTCAGCTCAATCGAACAGACTTTGAAACAGAAGGACATAGTGCCTTCTTGATATTTTGTGGTTTTCCTTTTGCATAGTTGTGAATTACGTGCCTGTGTCATCAGCAGAGCATATATGAAGAGATGACGTTGTACACCTCACTGGCTTGAGATCAACTTTATAGTTGTTAGCTTCTGACTGTCAGTTACCGATTAAAACTGATATTTGGACATGTTTATTCAGCCTTTTGCTAATTTTTTGGGTTTTTACCTACTGTTTTATACAGGTCTGGACTCTCCCTTTCACCGGAAGATAGCTGGCTTCCTATTGCCAGTGTTCTCGCTTGCATACTCCACGTTCAGGTATATGCCTTTACATTCACCCTGAAGACATGTCCACATACTGCTTGCTAAAGATTCAGAGAGAATAATCTAACGCTGACACATTGCAGTCTATTTAACACTGAACACTTCGAGGGATTATTGTGATTGTTCTTTTTGCAATATAGTCTGTGAAGGATAGTATACGAGTCCAAAGAGTGCGAGCTCTTGATCGTGAACCTAGATTTTTATACACTGAGACTTGTGCGACTAATCCCTACATCGTAGCATCTACAACTTCTAGTGCTCGATAATGCCTTTTGATGCCTGAGTGCTAATTTGAGGACATAGCAAAGAGTAAATTTACCAACGGCGCCAATTGGGTACAGATTATCATGCAGCAACGTGATCCCTAGATGAAGGTCGATGATTGGCTGAACCAACATGAAGTTACACGACTCCGTAAGCTCTTTGCAGTTTCTCGTACTTCAGTAAGTGCCCCGGCTAATTTGAAGATGTTAATAACAGCTACATCTCTAGACTGTGGGGTCACTTTAATTACAGACGGTTGTGTGATACTCTGAGCAAAGAGCATATCATGCGCTCCAGAAGGATGATAATCGAGATTAGGACGATGTACTTTAATGTGTTACCATTGATTACTATCTTCAAGAGTTGAAAATACGACCTTACAATGTACCACTGTAATTAGACGAGCTAGTGCTGATCGCTGAACATTCTTGTACGACTTATTCTTGTATGATTGCTGGTCCTTTTTTCTTGGGTTGCTGTATTGCGCAGGGAAAATCACTTTAGTCAGCCTAATTCTAGTTTTTGATTTGATATTCTATTTCCATTTTCAGTATGTCTGTTGTGGTTGTCGTAGTTGAAGCCCGGTCTTTCAGTTACTACTACCTTCCCCGTTAGGACCGACTCAGACTATGAAATTCTGATCATTGTTCCAAGATGCAGTTGTAAAATGGGGATATCTGAGTGGTTTGGTATAGCCTTAGTAAGTCATGGTTTGTTAAGAGATTCTTTCATTAGAGTGTTTTTGCTCATGCTTGGTGAGTATTGAAGAGAGGATCCGTCTTTTATTTCAAGATATGAAGACTGTTTAATACGTATCTCTAATCACTACTTCTTATAGTATTCAAGCTAGCACTGGTCTTCAGTTTGGACCCTGCTATTCTATGCTTTGCGTGGTGAAATTTCTTAAATTCTTTTGCCGAAAACGAAACTGGATTGCCGGACTTCTCTAGTAGCGACTTACTCCAGGTAAAATTTTGGCAGCTCGATATCTCGGCAAGCAGCGAAGGTGGTGAAGACCTAAACATTTCAAAAACACTATTCACAGCCAGTCAAGTGAAGCAGATGAAGGAGCGTGCTGACACCCTACTACTGCGGTTGAAACAACTGGCTGAAAGATCTGTCAGTAGCTCATCCATTGCCTTTCTGAATGCTCTTGTCATTCACTCATAGGAATTCGTTTATGCAATCAATTTTCGTTCCAAGTTGCCAGTATGTGATTTTCACATACTTCGAAATAATTGAATGTCTGTTTTGTCAATGAATTGACTACCCGCTTGCACAGAACACACTTTTGTACACCTTTTCTCACCTCACTGAACTTGGTTCTGTTTCCCCAGGCTCCGAAACCAACGACAGAAGAACTAACGACAGCAGAAGACATCAGCCTAGCAGAAATGGAGCAGTGGGACGAGAAGTTCGCCAAATCAAAAGCAGCCGAATTAGAAGAGAACAGCGAAACAGTGAGGGACATAGATTCGTAACTATAAGAAAGTCTGAGATTGTAATTGTATCATGCTAGGACTACCCCATGTCACATACCGAAACTCAAAAATCAATCCCAACTCCACAATTTCCAGCGTATCCCTCCTCTTTCTTAACGGAACAGTTTTATCGTCATTAATCACAATCCAGTCACTTCGTAAATCCCGCCCCAAATCCCGAAATCCTTACAAACATTCCTTCAATCTTTTGTTACGCTGACGAATTCCCGGAGAATGCGACTCACTTCAAGTCAAAAACTGCATCACCCGTGTCGGCGTATCTTGGAAAGCAGCAGAGGACGAGAAACAGCCCGAGCGGGGACGAGTGAGGACACGAAACAGTCGCTGGTCGGTACAATAGAATATCCTTGGTGTCACAGAGAATATGGTAGTACACGGGAATACGAATGTCAAGCCGTTAGTACACTCCATCGAGCTCCTGGAGTGTGAGTTCTTCTCTCCTCCGCCGCAGATTGCTTCACAACCATCATCTTGTACTACTGGGGCAGCGCTGTACTACCCTTCTACTACCACTGCCGCTGCTAGTACACCCATCTCCCCGAAATGCCAATTCGTGCGGCGCCGATGCAAGCACCCTGCATGTGATAATTGCGGGAAAGTGACGACATGTGCTTCATCTTTGTACTGCACATTACGATCTTCGATTCGAGAATTGGCCTTGCGCTGATAATTCTACGAGGCTTGTAGTACCATGAAGTGGGTTGAATATTGGTCGTAGTAGTACTACCTTGTACTGGTTGTAGTGCAACTCGATCGCAGCTCGGTGATCGTTCATGTTTCTTTGTTGGGTGCTACTTAAGTCCACGGGTTTGTGTATCTCATAGTATCTGTTGTGCAGGTTTCGCGGCTACATCGTTTAGTGAGCTGATCATGTGGGTCCTCTGAAGTGTCTGTGCCATGGGTTTGTTTACAATGCGGGTGTTTGGAAGGTTTTTATTAGAGACTTTTTTTTTTCTGAACTGTGGTAGTTTGTGTACTGGGTTTTCTTACAAGTTTTGTACTACTGGGCACGTTGGGATGCTTAGTTTGATTTTCTACAGCGTTGGTATACTAGTCGGATTTAGAGTTTATGTGTTTGAGATCGTCTAGTGAAGTCTTGCTGTTTAGTAGCCATGGCTGGCGGAGAGTTGAAGCAGTTGATTAACCACATCAATTTTGCATCGGTACCGTGCAAATTGCACCTAGAATGCAACTCGAGAGACCGTAGGATCGAAATGTTGAACACTGGAAAATCGAGGTTCGTTACAATCGACTGGCATGCCGTGAGCAGCGAGGACTCGGAATGGCAACCAGACGAGCAGATAAAAAAATTCTAGACTGTAATTGAACATACCGTCACGGTGGTTCGTGGGTGTTGATCGTGGAGCGTTCACAGAACAGGCATCGCTGCTGGTCTCCGGTGCATTTCATCATTTAAAATTGTCACCAATTTTTTGAGGAATATCGACCTGATCGCATCGCACAGCGACTCATAGTGGGGTGTGTTGGAGATCCGTCGCGATGCCTGATCCGTGGACTCTGTATGTTGTGGGTGGCAACTCGAGCTCAAGACGATGCATTAGGGCTTCGCTCTGCAGGCCTCCCCAGGTATGTTGTTTCGGTTGTTTTGTCTGTGATGGAAGTGGTGGAGTGGAAGGAAAGCCAGCGTGGGGCAATGCATGACAATGGCATGCTTAGAGCAACCCTAAGTGTGCTGTCCTCATGCACTGCCTCTTCCCTGGCTTCCCTCATCTCTTTCGCCATTCCTCTCCTCTATGTTCTCTCGGATATATATTCTAAAGCTTAATACTTTTTGTCAACACTCAAGAGCAAGTATGCTGCGGTCCTTTCTCACTTTGTAGAGAATGAGTACCTCGTAGAGTGTGCGTAGGTTTTGTGGAGCTGGATTGCAAATGTACAGGTCGAGGGACATCAAATGTGCAGATGTTGTTACGGTGTTTTAACAATATCTGCACATTTGCCTCTTAGAGTACACACTTGTATCGTGTTGAATGTGCAGTCGGAGGGTTCGATGGGTTGATATTGATTCTAACTCCAGCGTGAGAGTGGTTGCAGATACAACATATTACAGTCTCCAATGTAGGATACTTGTACACTGCAGTCTGAAGGAGAATCCGCCTAAAGAAGATGGTAGCGCTTGTGGACGCTCATTTCCAGCCTGCGAAGAACTGCTAACCACCTGTAATAATGATTTGCCCAAAATCATATTATCATATGCAACTCATGATATTACTTTGCAGGTATTATGATCTGAACTGTAAGCGCCTGACGAGAAATCAGCGAATCGTCCAACTCTGCACAATCTGCACGGCGTTCGTCGTTGGGCGTTTTTCCTATGTGTGTACCTCCGAAGATTCCAGTCGGAGTACGAGTACAAGGTTCTGCTGTACGAATTTGTGAACTGGTCCTGCCGTGAACAGACTATCATACATTGTGATGTAGTACTCAAGATGTCTGCAACATCATTTGAATTTTGCTAAATAATTACAATGCTGGCTTTTTGTGTTTGTCTGGTGCTGGAGATCATTTTAGGCATGCGCGAATTCAGAACATCCTTGAAATTCTGTACTACTCGTTTTCATTGCTGTTAGTTGATAGTAGGCTGCGCATTCTCCTTGAATCATCTAAGGTTATGATATTTCCTAGGGCTGGTTGAGGAAATCATTTGCAGCTCGTAATTCATGGAGAGGCAACTTGACATTGCGGGACGGGCAGGTAGGCCTTGCGAAACAAGTGCAAACTCGGTAGTCTTTACACTGAAACTTTCAGGTACCTCTTTCCGGCATGCAATTGAGTCGTTGAAACCTAGGAAACGGAAAGTCAATCCTGATGAAGGATCTAAGCCAGGGTCTGTGGGATGATCTATTGGCAGCCTTGGAATGCGTGAATCATCATCACAGATCAGGTTCTTCGTGCAAGGGGTGGTGTACACATTCTATACCTACACTCAGCTTTCTAGGTTCAGAATTTAGAAGCACTCTCTCCTTCATTTGACTCACCTCATTTCAAAACCAGAGCCTAAGTTCGGAATCTCCGGATAGGTTAGTGGATAGGTACTGCCTCTGGTAGCATCCTGCTTTTCTGCCACATTAAGTAAGGTTCTGGCGAAGAGTACGAAACACCTGATCAGTTATGATCAGCTTGTGTACATAACTCAGTAATTGACCCTGAATTAGCTGAGATAATTTTGTTGACCGATCCACTGTGTTTCTGCAGAATTTCAGCAGATGACTGATTTTTATCGCATAGCTCTCTGGGACGGCACAGCTAGAAATTTCATGGAAGAATGAACAGATGAATGATATTAACGTCCACGAAGATGCCAACGGAGAATGAGCAGCTTCACATGGGTTTTTGGGGACCACTGTGGGAATCGAATTGCTCAACTCCGGAAATCGGTCGTGGGCGTTAATAGAATTCATATGTTCATCCTGCCATTCACAATTGCGGCCACTGGAGGTCGATCTTGTCACGCGGCAACAAAAAGAGTTGACTCAGAGAAGTGTATCAGAGCATGTTTCTCACCACAATTTAGATCCCACTCCAGAACAGTAATCTGCAGGTTGGCATTCCCTATAAAGTAGCATAGGCTCCAAGTCCCAAGAGCATCTTGTAGTTTGAATTTGTAGTAGACGCTCCTCTCGTTTCTTCTACCTGTGCAGACTACGCCATGTGTGCAGTTTCATTAAACCAATTGACAAAAACATCTACTAAACCTGTATTCATACAGTAGAGTTATTTATACTCCATGTCTTGTTTGCTTTAAGAAGTGGGTGAGTGAACTACATGTTTGTATTGGAATATGGGCTCTAATTAAGTTGTTGCTCTAACATTATGGCACTGAAGTTTGTAAACCAATCATAAATAGGAATAAGACAAGGAAAGAGATGAAACCACGAATGAGATTTTGACTTACAAATGCGTTGAAATCTATATTTTGGCTTGGAACATGACAAGTTTGGTATGTAATAATATGCAATGAAATGTTTAGGTATATAACTTAACTTTTTAATACACTAAACTTTGTAAAATAGGGATATAGTTCAGTCCTAAACCCTGTCGTTTTTAATTAGATGTAAAAGCATGGTTGGTAATCTGATTGAAATATGCATCTTTATCAGTTTGATACATAGTGACTCAGTAATACTTTTGATACAAACATTCTTGAACTTTGTTCTAATATGAAATTGAGTGAGTGAAACAACCAAACTGCTGTTACATAGCTACACTAAACACAGCAAATATGAACCCTAAGCCTATATAAAATTTTCCAGTGGCATTGTTGAGAATGTTACTCATATTGAAGAGGCAGTTTTGAATGAAGGGTATGTGTTCCTGAACTTTTGATGATATAAACAAGGTGCACGGTTACAGGAACAAGAGCAATTCTATCAATGTAAAATAGCATGGCATGGTGGATTCAGTCAAGGTGATGTCTACAGTACTCAAAATGGACAGTGGAATGGTAATTATGGCATCAGAAGTCACAGTACTGCAGCAAATTAGTGCAATGTTGAGAATCATAAACATCTGGTTTAGTGTACAGCTTTCTGTTGGTGCTTCGCATGTGACAGGCATAACACAGATGTGGAAAGGCACTAAATTATACTCTATGCTGCCCAAGTTATAGTAGTACATGTTGTAACAAATTAGAAAATCCACAGCAAACTATTCTCTTCCAATTGAAGTTCTTTCATTCCTACTAAGGTAGGAGGCTCGGAAATGGACCATCTAAGCAGATTTTGCCCTATGTGAAGAAATCTGTCAATGGGAAATTTCAGAACATATTTTTGGTTGGAAGATGATCTGAGAAAGTTGAGTGGCAATTTTAATTGAAATTTTTTGAGTCTCCCTAAATTAGATATCTTTTTATGAAGGCATCAGCCTAGAGTGTGCTATTTGAGCTCATAGGTCTTTCATAAACTGTTCACTTGCAATCCTAAATAAAAATGGGGAAAACAAAGAGAATGATTGGCTCATTTCCTTTTTTCCTTGGTTCATTCACTAACTGTACTAGTCCATTTTGATATGTGGTTGCGCTATTCATACCCTGTTCATAGGGGCGGTTCTTAAAGCCCGCACTCTTCTCGAGCCTCCTACCTTATCTCCCCAAATCTCACTCCCCATTTGTGATGCATTAATTAATTAATGAGGGGGCGGGGAGTGGGGCGTGGTACGGGGCGCAACCAGGATGTTCAGGGGGGTTTTGGGGGGGGTCTTTGTTGGGGGTCTTTGGGGGTCTTCCGGGGGGGGGGGGGGGGGGGGGGGTGTCTTAGGGGGGTCTTAGGGGGGGTCTTGGAGGGGAGGGGGTTTATCCCATATGATTTGTACCTCCTCACCTCCCTTCAAAGTACAAGAAGGTGGGTGGGGAGGGGAAGGAAATTAAAAAGTTTCCCAACTTGCCATGTGGCACCCCCTCAAGGGGGTCCACGTTGCAAATGTCACTCAGTGTGAATTCTGCATTAATTAATGCAGAATTCACACTCAGGGACACTATGACTATGAGGGACAATCTCACTATGATTATCAAATAGAATTCCAGTGTCATATTTCAACATTTTCTTGGTGATCCACACAGCATGTCAAGTAGACTAAGGTAGATAAACCAAAAACCGTTAAAATAAGGTAATTTGACCGAAAGGAATGGAGTTAGAAATTAGGTGAAATTTTTTTGAGATGAAGAAGAAATGATGAAGAATGGAAGTTGTTTTGTATTTTCATTCCTCGTAAATAATTATCTATAATTTTTCAAAGTGGGAAGTTTGTCAAACCCCCTTTTTGTAAACTAGACTCTTCCTGAACCAATTGTGATGGTGTTCCAAAACTGTTAATTAATATCATAAAAAATTGGACGTAAGACTACTAAAGGAAACCACAATTGACATTATGTGGCAAACCCCAATCGGTCCACCAAAACTTGGCTGGTTATGCAAAAATTCTCCATTTTCAATCCACCATGTCACTGTTTCACTGCAACTCTATTACACGCCTTGAAGCCATTAAAGGTTTTTGATTTCTTTACCTTAATAGGCGTTTCACACAAAACCCAAGGGCCAAACTTTGTTGAAGTCCAAATTATGCTGAGGGGCCAAGTTTTGGAGTTAGAAAAGTATATTAAAAATTAAATTGGCAATTTTCTAAATATTTTAATGAAGAGCAGTTTAGCACCTCGGCAAGAATTTGGGTTTCTATTCTTGTTTGATCCAAAATCCCCTTGAAGAACCAAACCCTTGGTGCCAGAACTTCCAAAAAGTGTAACTGGCATCTAGGCATTTTTTAGGCATTCAGCTTTCAGCCCTTCGCCCTCGATGTGAAGCCCCACGGGTCAATTTTCAGCTCTAGATCAATGAAATTGCTGGAATTGCTCAACCCTTCGTCCTTGGCCCATAGTCTAAAGTGCCTCTAACATCCAACATTTAACACCCAATATCCAGTAATCAATGTTGCTGCAAGTCTGAGACTAATTTATCTAAATCCTCCCATCGAGCATGGCTTGAAGCACAAGCTTTAGAGGGGGTGGGAAGGGTGGGGCAAAACTTTGCCCTTATTCTTATGTTGGAGTGGGGGCCCTACTAAACCTCAAGGTGCCTCCATAGTATAATTTTGGGCTGTAAGGTCCAAATTTAGCCAAACCTCAAAATGGATAGGGCTAGAAAAATGTTACCAAGTGAGGCTGGGGTTTGGTGGAACTTCATAGGAGGTCCGAGGAATATTAAGAGACCGATATGAGATTGTCCATGTGTATTAGGAATTTAGGACCTTGTTGTAGTATTTACTTTTAGTCACTTGGGTACTTGAATTACTCTAATAGGTTTTCATTTACTAATGGAAATGACTTCTTTTTTTGGTTATTGTGATTTTTAATTTACTTCACCTCATTCCCTATATGGAGTTTGTTACATTCTTTAGCTTTCGCATATTTCTAGGAGCTTCAAACTTCTTTTTTGAAATGATTTTCATAAAAAAAATTAATAAGGAAAGAGAAGAAAGGTTTTGATATGGTTGCAGAAAATTATATTATGTAATCAAGACCTACCATGTGGTAAGATTGAGCAAAGAATAGAGAATGTGATACTCAAAAATTCTAGAAAATACTCTAGACTTGCCTCATCAATTGCAAAAAATAGAAAAATAGAACAATAAAAAACCAAGAAATCTATATATTTCAAATTTAACAAGAACTACATTTTCCACAAGATATTCAAAAAAATTGATGAAATTCTACTTGATATAAAGACTTTATAGCACGTAGATGCTAAGTGTACAATGTTATTGAGCCTACAATGATTTCAGAGTAATTGCTTAAAACTGTGTAGATATGTAAACATTAGTATGCTGTCATTTAAACAAAAAAAATATTGAAAAGGTAATAATGATGACCTTAAATTCTTGTGAAACAATCATATCAAATTATAATCACTTCATTGTTGGCATTGATTCATAAATGTAGGTCACATTCAAACACATTGAGTTAAGGTGGCCTTTAACCCCTAAAGGGCATGGGGTGTGCGCCTAGGCGGTTGAACTTCAGCGCCGCTCCGACTGTTAGCATTCTCGTCGCCAATGGTGCAGATTTAAACATAGAACCGCTGTTGAAAGTGAAGTTCACTGCATTGCGTACACTCTGGGGCAATCATACAGCAGATTGTAGTCCCTCAACAGCGAGGTCCATGCGATGAGCCAAGCCTGAGTACACTTACGTGAAACATGCTATTCGAAGACCCTTCCATTGCAAACTACAAAAACCTGAAATGGACGAGGCTGCACAAAACAGAGGGGGCCCAGTTTGCACCGTAAAGCCACCGTGAGGATCTAACTCAAAACGTAGCTACCTAATTCCAAAATTGGTCACCCTGGGTCGATGTCATGCGGTGCGATGAAGCCGTGCACCATTTCGCTTCGGGCTGTGAGACCACAGACGGGTTTACTCCATGATTGGGCTGTAAGATTCCGGCAACAAGCCCACGCTGTCCGCAAAGTCGATCCACTCTGCGAAGGAGCAACAACCCACGTCAAAAAACGTCAACGATACTAGGCAAGACGAAGTGCCCACTTCCGGCTGGAGTGAATGATACGATAGCAATCGGGGTCACACATGAACACGAGACGACACTGAATGCAGTAGCTGTTTTGCTTCCGATTACATTTCACGCACTGTCGTCTTAGTGTAGGGTGGGTGTGGGGCATGTGCAGGTTATCCAGGTTACGATGCAAAGGTGAGCAAGTCTGAGGCAGAGGCATCCAGTACTCAATCAAGGCGTACGCAATCCTATGATAAAAAGACAGCCGGCTCCCGACCTTCATGCTCCGCCTCCCCCGCATGTGCCCTTGCCAGAGTGTCCACATGTTTTGCAAGGATGAATCGACAACAAACATGAAGACTTCATGCCACCATTTCCTAGAATGGAATTGAACGATATAATCCCATCGCATCTGGTCCACAACATTCACCCCCACAGTACTGCCTCACGTCTGTCACCACCGCGCCATCGTGGACAGGTTACGTCTGCTCCAGCAATTGGGTCCGACGACGTGCTCAGGAATGTTACTGGCTTTGAGTCAAACCAGCTTGAAGCTCCCATCTGCATGCAGTATGGTGAATCTGCCAGAACATCGTCCCCTTCTCATACTGCCCATGCTTGAAGCCCAACAGCCCTGCAGGGAATCCAATCCGGTGGCTCGACACCGTGCTTGTTGCCCTAGTCCCGAGGTCAAGCAGCTTGTGAAACAAACTGGGGGAAGAGAAAAAGTTGTCGCAGACCACTGTGTGGCCCCTCCCCTCTAGCCCTACAATCAGATCTAATACCACCGACTCCCCAGTTGTAGGCTCCGCTTGGCTAGACTTGCCAAGGTATGGAATAAGATTGTAGATGTAACAGGTCTGACTGCAAACAAGAGCCCAGAACTTCAGCCCATACCGGGTGGGCTTGGATTTGATGTATTGGCGGATCGGGTTGTACTTCCCTTGATAGGCGACCATTATTTCGTCTATTGTGAGGAACTTCTCTGGATTATACAGCTCCCTTGACCTTCGTACAAATCCCTCCAGCACCCACGAGACCTTTGCAATCTTATCGTACCCAGAGTGATTCTTATCATTGACAAGACGCAAGTTATCAACGCAGTGCAGACATCTTAGCAGCGCCTCGAACCTGTCCCGCTTCATAACCTTTGGGATGATGGCGCACCTGAAAAACTTGTCTCGTTTCCAGTAGTCGCGAATATAAGGGGTCAGTTTTAGGCCCATCAAAATGCATAGCCCAAGCCAGGCCTGGAGCTTTTCTTCATCTGTGTTGTACCAGAAAACTCCCCCGTTTGTGAGGTGCGGCTTCTTAGCCCTCGGTTGCCTTGCGTACCTGTTCGTTTCACGCATCAGAGTTTGCATAACGTGGATGTCCTAGAACAGGTTGAAGAAGTAGATAAGCTGGTGAACATTGCGAGTGTATCTCTGAATTGGCCTAGGATGGGGCCCCGTAAACTGCAGCCGATCACTGAGGAGCTCAGTATGCCACTGCCCCGAGTTCTCCTCTCTGTAGAGCTCACGCATCTTCTGAGCCTACTCCACATCGCCGTGCAATGAAAACTGCTCATACCTAGCCATGTCAAGATTCTCTTCACCACGCAGATTCTCTACCCCCTCCCCCAATCAGGGTTGTCATAACAGACAGACATGAGCAAAATTTTCGGACACGGACGGACGGACGAATAGACGGACCCGTCGGTCCGGGGTGAAAATCGGACATATTCTATGAATATTCCTATTTTTTTTCTCAAAAATGCTCGAATATGCTCGAATATGCTCGAATATTCTCTTATGGACCGGACATGACCCCTAACGGACGGACGAGCGGATCGGACGGTCTTTTGGACGGGGAGGTCCTATGAACAACCATGCCCCCAATTGTCATCCAACTCCCAATTTGAGTTTGAATCGTTAGAGTCTCACCTAAGAAGTCCCGCAAGTCGGCCATCCATGAGGCCGCCTCAGAATCCTCGGTCCACCCCTCTGATGGTGTCCACTCCGATGACACCTCCCTGCCTCGATTAATTGGTGACGGTGTCCTGGAGACCCCAATTGCTGATCAGCTACCACCTGCCTGTAAGCGCCCACGTCCCTCTAGAGCTTCCCGGGTCACCCAACTCCCTCGGCCTCTATAGTATACAAGAGGCACCCTAAGTCCAGCGTCCCCTTGGCTGTTCTCCGAGGCCAAGGTTTTGCAATCCGAGATGGAGACCTTCTTCGAGCCCAAGGTCCTGTCAAACTCAAATCCATACCACTCCACCCCATCCTCAAACCATTGCTGCTCTACGTCACCTAGGAAAACATGCACCCCAAGGTGCTCCAGCAAATCGTACCCTAGATACCCGACCTCAACCCACACATTATCGGGGAGCACCGTGCCTCTGGAGTTGTTTGGTCCTTGTAGAATGCAGGGCACAAGCCTTGGTCCTCCTAGAGGTGGCTGCCTTGCGAACGGCTCGTCACAAAGACCCTCGGGATGCTCCGGCACGGGGACCTCTGCTTCTCCCAACGACTTGACCCCGTGCTGAACGAGATGCTCAATGTTGGACGCAGTAGCAAACTGTGGCGCGAGGTTCAATCCCCTCCGTTACGGGCGCACTTGCCTTGTACCCCCGTACACTGGAGTCACAAGCACCTGGACACCCTCCCACGGCAAGGGGCTCTTTGACAAGCGTGACCCTTCTCTCCGACTTGGCCCCGCCTCAGCATCTAGAGCTCGTTGTCGTGGTCGTCGCGGCGTCGGTGGAAGACTGCTCCCCGATACTGGACTGGCCTGGCCCGGCGGCGGGTTGTAGGATTTGCCCCACAGCGTGCATGGACCAGTGGAGTCTGCAGCTGTGTGCACCCTCCCACACGTAGGACACGCACCTGATGTAGACTTGGCGCGCTTCGCCAGAAACAGGGGGCGTACAACTCCGAGGTTGAATCTCCGGCGGTACCCAACGAGTCCGATTTGCTCTTCCTCGCCCTCGGGCACGCCCACTCGCCCACTCGCCCCTCGCCCTTGATTACCTGCACCGCGCCCACGCCCTCTACCCGGTGCCGGCGTACAGTGCTCCTCATCGTTGTTGTCCCTCCCGGCCAACGACGCCAACGATTGAGTCGCCTCGGAATCCCCCCCTTCGCTATCTACGTCGCTCCGCAGAGCCCCACGCCCCGCGCCTCCCCAAGCCTCGCGCCTCCTCGGTCCCCCCCCCCCCCCCCCCCCCCCCCCCCCCCCCTCCATCCCTTGTACAGCGCCCTAGATTGCCCCGTCTCCCACATCCACAATTGCTTGAGCTTCTTGTGAAAGGAAACTCCCATTTTGCCCCGAAGTCTCTGTCTTTGATCGAACCCTATTCTCAATTGAAGGTGCCCAATTCTCCTTCCCTCTGCCTCGCCCACCGCACCTCCACCGGCCACCTCTCCCGCCACGGCTCCCCCGCCCACCCCTGCGCAATTGTAGGCTCACAGCTCGAATTTGGAATCTGAGGTACCGGCTCCGACAGTGCAGCATTCGGATCCGTTGCCTCGTCCACGACCGCAATTGAGCTTCCTCGGATTGACGGGAGCTTGGAAAGGCTTGCTGGGAGCACGACATTGCCTCCTAGGCTGGCGTGCAATGCTTCCAGTCTTTCCCTGGCAATCCTCCCGCGCTCTTTTGCTGGGCGGTGGCTGAGGCGCTCCCGGCTTGCATCCCTGGCCAGGTCCTTCATCGCTGAAGTGATCACTGTCTTCGCTGGTAGGCCATAACGACTCCCGCAAGAAGGAATTGACACCGGCCGGGAAACCAAGCGGATTGCCTTCACTATAATGCTCTTCCCACCGCAACAATGTACCAACCTCTTGCCTGACGAGAAATTGCCAATTCTTGGTGTCGGGGTGCAATGGCCACCAGAACCCGTCCGATGGCTATCGCAAGGTGAGAAGGTATTCTTGCTCAACGCACTTGGAAACCTTGCGAGCAGTTTGATGACTTGCACCCTGCTCCTCCATAGCCCAGAGGTAGAAGAGCTTCTTGAAGGCCTCCAAGTCGCCTTTGGTGCACCACTCCGCCGCCACCGCATGCACCATCTCCCCCCTCAATCTGCTACGTATGCTGCGCAACGTTCAATGGCCCGAAGTGGTGGGCGCACTCCCGCATCGCTGTTGGAACAAATTGTAGTCCTCCGCCTCCCTGAAACCTCCCTCTACTACCTGCAATGGGGAAGAAGATTGGAGAATCCCTCTAGCCACCTCGTTCCATCGAGGGCGCCTCCAGTACGTATCGCACTCCAGCCTACCAGAATCGCACAGCAGCCACCACAAATTGCACAACTATCTGTGCGAAGTCACAATTGCACCTGGAATGCCGGACGGGAGTCCCTCCCTACGTGAAGACTCAAGACGACTTGTGGGAAGGCATCCGATGTGCGTCTTCATTCGCCAACGGCCTACAACCGGCGTTTCCCGGTTAGAATTCGGACATTGCGTACCAACGACGTTGTCCCAGTTTTTGCCCATAGCTAATGCACAACGATTCTGCGAAGGTGTACAACCTGGCGTACATAGCAGACTACAACAGACTATTGAAAACCCTGCGCTGAATCCCTTTCCTGCAGTGCGCACATTGATCCGAGCCCATCTGCATTCGCAGCGCAGATTCAGAAACAGGTCGCGGACACTTTTCGTCCGCTTTTGCCGTTAGGGGTTAAGACCCATTTTGATGACATGTTTTGATTAGCCTTTACAAAATAAGTTGTATAGATAAAACCAATGTCTATATTAGATTTCTGAAAGCCAAAGAGCACTAAAGTTAATTGAGTAGTACCAGATTAATAAGAAATATGTATGAAGAAGTCAAATACTAATAAAATTATTACAATTGATAGATGAAAATAGTTTTTATTAATATTAGATGAAAGCAATTGAAAGAAAGATGGCATGCTTCAAAGGCTTGTATAAATGACAATTGCTTCATAGAACTTATAGGTCATTCTTTCCATGGAAGCCCAAGGCTCCAAGATGGAAATTGAATGTTACCAAAAGTATGGATTAATTCAATAATATTTACTTCAATTTTAATTTTATATTTTCAATTTTATTTTATATTATAAAAAATAAATAAATAAATAAATAAATAAATAAAAAAACACACCATTGGAATAGGATTTACAATAATTCTAATTCTTCAATAGCAGTCATCTTTTACAGTTTTGTGTTATTTACAATCTTGCTAATTTTAGTGGTTTTAAAAACTAAACTAATTTTAACTATATGTTTGTATGTTTGTACTTAAAATATATTGTAAAAATTTATTTTTTGTATATGTAAACTAATTATATTTGATTCTTGAGTGACCAAAAAGTAGTTGCTCATGCCATTAAGAATTATTACATTCACTCTTTACAACCAAAGATTTTGTAGCCAAAGGTAAATGGTGTATTTAAGTAATTATGGACAAAACGCTCAATTATGGACTACTTTGCATCATCAATAAACGTCCATTTCATGCGTTATCCCTCAAATTTAAAGACAAAGATGTCAAATATTTATGAAAAAATGCATTCTGCTTACAAGGGATAAAATCATTTGAGTGAATTTTAATATAATGCTGAAAACGGGACATCCAAGTCCCACTGTCATGGCCGAATCCCTCGGCGGGCGCTGACTGAAAACCCTAAACCCTAGAAACCCTATCGTTAGAAATCTACCTTTTCTAATAAAAGGAAATACATGCTCTGCAAAATTTGGATCTGTGAAGTGAAGCGGGTGAAGGGAAGATTGTCGGCGACCCGCTGAGTGGACCCGACTCCCAGGCTTCTCACATTGAGGAGTCCGTCTGTGAGGACTCCGGAGTCGTCGTTCAGAATGAAACAGTATTCACGGTCACAACGTTCGAAGTCCTTTCTAGTCGGCTGGCCGCCGACTAGGAGAGCCAACCTCTTCTTTACTGAACCGACCTGTGGGATTTGAAATACATATAAAAATGATGAGAAATCGTCACATAACGCGGAATTAAAAATACATCAGGAAGAAAAGTAACTATCCATATATGGTTTAATTTGTGTTGTTCGCCTAGAAGAGCGTTCAAAGGAGACAATGCCCGGTCCTGATTTTAGAAATTGGGATAAGTTGTCATATGATAAATTGTCCTCTTCAAACATAGACCATTCCAGGAGAAGTACACAATGTTGGTTAATTATGCTTAGATAAATATCTGCCAAACACGTTAAGTTATTTCTAGTTAGGTTTGTCCCAGTTAAGCTAGTCCTAGTCGGCTACCTACCGACTAGGAGAGTATGCGCTACTAGGCTAGCTGCGGATAGTTAAGCTAGTTCTAGTCGGCCATCCGCCGACTAGGAGAGTAGGCGCTACTAGGCTAGGTCTACTAGGCTTTTCTCCGTGTACAAAGGCTACGGGAGAATTAGTGTGTGTTGACATTGTCCAACTCGTTTTCAATAGAGCTGCTTCTCACACTCAGATAGTTGTAGAATTCATGGTTAGCAGTTGTTATTGAGGCTTTAGGAGTAGTGGCATCTCTGATGTGTACACAATACAAAGTAACTTGTAGAGGGCAGAACCCTACCGTTGTACTCCGATAAGAATATAATGAAATGGATAAATATTTTTTCCCAGTTTCTCCAAGCGCGTAATGGTTTTACCAATGTTGTAGAAAGCGTCGGTGGACAGCCGACTAGTGTAACAATGTCCACCGTAAAAATCACAGGCCATACAATATAGACCAGCCTCACGAAGTCGCCGATTAAGATGATTATCTAGTATGGTTAGAAGCATGGGCGGACAGCCGACGATCACCCAAGAAAGAAAAGGAAGGCATCAGAACAACAAAAAAAAGACCAAGCATAATACATGACTAATATTGGGTCTATGGTAAAATAAAATTCTTATTCGAAGGAATCACAGTGTTTACAATATTCAACTATAACGCCGACAGAGGAAACCATCAGAACCTACGTTTTCTACGGCTAAAATCAGGATCGTCGGCGGGCGGTCGACTAGTCTTCATCCTCGTCATTCCAGTTCATCGAAATTCCATGCAATTCAAAGTTTGCCATGGCAGCAATCGCAACCACTTCGGGTATCAGATGAGACTTTGGGGGCCCCTCATGCGTAGATTTCTTGGTCCTATGAGTGTACACCACGGATTTACAATCCACCCACTCCGCAAGAGTCAACTCCCTCTCCCACCGTCTTGTCCAGCACTCCCTCGCAACTTTCTTCTTACCTTCCTTCTTGCCCTTCATCGGAGTCCACCATTCAACCTTGAACTTACCATAATTAGGACCAGGCTCTGTTATAACAGACTCTATTGCCCTACCCATCCAAATGGGTAGGTGGTCTTCCTTACTCGGACGACAGAACACCCAATCGCCACGTAACACGTCACGATATGGGTTAAACACAAACTTCGGCCTAGTATTGTACGGACCGCAGAAAGGATAAGGCTCCACCTCATCCTCGTCACCGGGACGAATATCCGGATCCGGTGTATAATCGTCCTCTGCATCAAATGTGGTGACGTGGTCCCGTTTCCAGTCTGAGATAGGCCAAAATCCTTCCTGTAAGGTGGCAGAATTAGGGGGTAGTGGCTCATTGACCTCCTTTAAAATTCGCTCCCAATACTGTACATATGGTAACATGTCTTGTGCGTATTTCTTATCCCGAGCCATGCTAGTTCTCCAGTACTCAATGTACTTAGATAATCCACTTTTAATGAAATTTCTCTTCTCTGAACACTCCGTTGCGCGTGCCACCTCTTTATCCGCGTTCTTCTTGCCCTCATCGACTTCAACACTACCCCATAAGTGCTTATGAGGAACCGGTTTGGGATCACCAACGGGCAAACGTGGTTTGCCCTCTTTGTCTGCCCTCCACATTTTCACGGGTTTGCCAGGTGGAAGCCATGACGGATCAGTTGCACGCTTCTTGTACCTCATCATGGGCCACCCCGCATCCTCCCCATCCTCCACTACATAGAACTTAAAAAGATGCATTTCACTGTGACCTTCTATCGCATTACCTCCGTCGTGATGAAAATCAGCAACATAACTTTTGAAGTGTGCCACTTCCTGAACAACCTCTGGAATAAAGGCAACTGTCTTCTGTGAATCTATGAATGCCTTCATAAGGTCGGCAAGGCAGTATGTGTTCTGCCGCTTAATGAGCTTCGAAAGGTGACTGAAGTCGGCGTCGATGTCCTCGTGTGTGTGTCCCACAATCAAGAAACCAACTATAACTTCCTTGAATATTCGCCTCGCCGTCGGCAACGAGCAGAACGCTAGAAGAAACCGGTTCTTGTTGTCCTTCGCTGAATTGTCAAGCTGGAGATACAACTTCTTTGGCAAAGGAACGGCAGGCCTACCAGGCAGAGGTGGAGTCAGTGGCTCATCTCTAGAGGGTGGAATTGAGGGGATGCAACGTGACGATCCATGCATTAGCGCTTCAAAGAATTCATTCTGTGGCGGAGCCTCGAAGAGTGCTTTTGTCTCCCGGACATGTAGTCTCTCCAAGGCACGAAATACCTTGCACAACGAGGAGATTGTGAAATTTGGGTCTCCTGGCCATAGGGCAGTTGCATAGTGTGCGTAGGCACCATCTCCGTGTCTGTGAGTCAGCATTCCAGTACAGGAAATCGGAATTTGACCAAGCCCTGACGTAGCCTTCGTGATACGTTGCATTCGGGGGATCGCTGTTTTCGATGTGTCCGTCTTATCGTGTATGATGCAAAGGAACTCAGTAGGACTCTGTATAAATTGGGTTGTCCATCCGTAATAAATGTTGCGACAAGCTTGTTGATAGTTCCTCCAAGAAGGGCACATCTGGGGAACAGCACATGAGTGCGAAAAATGTGGACGCTCCAGAGGACGTTCTGTCACCTCCGCGGGCATCCAGTAAGGGGCCTAGGTCGAAGAAGTACAAAGGTGGAGGTCAGTAAATCAGGCGGTGGCCCAGTCCATCTTTTAAATGCCTGCATTAATTAATTAGTGTAGTGTTCCGGCGCTAGGATTGTGTTAGATGTTTGTACTGCCAAATATGAATAAATTCTCGGTAAATGCCAAGTTCTAGGTTCTCTCTTTCTCCAAATAATGTTGCTTGGATGTCGGTTGTCCGCCGACCGTCGTCCTAACCGTCACGTTTGTCTTCTGCTTCGTTTGCTATCACTCCAAAGTCCACGGACAAGGAAGTCCAAGGAAAACTTCGCGAAGACAGACCCAGTGCAGTTCTGGAGCAGGGACCTCCACCTCTGAATTCACTTCACATAGCCCCGGAAAAGGCTGGTACTCAGGTACACGATCTAGTGCTGAAGTACTTTCTAGTTCTGGATATTAACGGCCTGCTATTAGTCCAGACAAAGCAGGGCACTAGGTGGAATACTAAACTTAGACCGGGTTTAGAGAAGTTCCTAGAGTTCTGCCTGGACAATTTCAAGGTGGTCTTCTAGAGCTGCGTTCAGGAAAAGAGGTTCGAGATTCTGTGGACAGTGTTGCAGCAGCGCTGTCCTCGTCTAGATGCCGAAGTGCGCTACAAGTTTGACCAGAGTTTCTGCGAGACTTGCGTACATAAGGCTGGTCGGGAGTTTTATTTGAAGAGACTCCAAACCCTCTTCGACCTCGATGACGGGCTGAAGGGGACGGGGGCGTCTTCAATTAACACTCTCTTGGTGGATGATTCCCTATATAAGAATGTCGCAAAACACTCCTTGGAACGCTGTACATCCTATAGCATGCATATACCTTAGAGTCGAAGGAGTCGGAAAATAAGAGGAATTATCTGGTGGGAGAATTGATTCCTTGGCTTACAAATTTGAAAGAATCCAAACTCCCCATGCCCGAGTACTGCCAGAAACACTCCGAATTTGGTCATCGTCGTCTGTTTCCGGGGGATGAAGCTTATAGTCTCTTCTCTCCACACATTGACTGCCCTAAACGAAAGAGGACATAGGAGAAGTAGAAACTTTTTTTGAGAACATGCACATGATTCAGTCGGCTGCCCGCCGATGGGATCTTCATGTATTTAGAACTATACAGTAAATAAAGTTTTCTTCCTTTTAAGTATATGAGAACGGAACTCAGTGTCGAGACTGTGTATTCTGTCGTGGGTGTCTTATTGTATCTCCTATTGTACACCAGAGGATGTATGAATTGTGAGCACGTAATTGACCGCCGTTGTTTACTATGAAGTGAAGCTCTTTGAGATGGAAAGTATATTTTAGTATTAGAACATACTAATGTTAAGTCTTCCATCCTATAACTCTATAGAGAATTATAGATTACATCTAATGATATGGACAATAGTAATTTGGACATCTCACCAAATAAATATTGTACATAAGCAAAAATAAAGATCAAGAAAGAAAATATAAAGGATAAAGTTACAAGGTCAAAGTCCAAAACACATTAAAGCGGAAGTCGAGAGTGCAAACAAGGAGTTACTTCCAGTTACTCTATTTGGAGGTCAAAAGAAGCTAGACTACTCTGATTGGAAGACAGACTTGAGAGAGGTGGAGAGCCCTCACATGATTAGGGTTACAAATGACTCAAGCCCATTGCCGCTTTATTTACCCATACTCTCGGTTTAACCCAGAAAAGACAACTGTTCTAGGATGGGCTTTTTAAAATCTCGGGCATATACTTGTGATGTCAATTTTACATATTTTTTCTTGAAACCTTTCTGTGAATGTAGGCCATTACAAAAACTTTGAGGGAATCTGATTTTTTTTTCATTAGACATTATAAAAAAATTATGGTGTCCAAAGTGGAATTTCATGTTCGTCTCACTAGACATTATAAAAAAATTATGGTGTCCAAAGTGGAATTTTATGTTCGTCTCATTAGACATTATAAAAAAATTATGGTGTCCAAAGTGGAATTTTATGTTCGTCTCATTAGACATTATAAAAAAATTATGGTGTCCAAAGTGGAATTTTATGTTTGGTAGGCAATTCGAGCAACCATGCTAAATACATTTGTTACCTCTAAGAATTTGTCTATAAATACTTGATGTTGTCATCTTTGAGATTTTCCAAAAAAAAACTACTTTCAGTACAAAATGTTCATTCTACAAAAGACCAAAGTTTTCTCACCGTAATGGGCAATGTACTAAAAAAACTTCTTCTTTCCTTCATAAAAGTTAGAAAATTTTCTTCTTTAGGTTTTTTCTTTTTTCACTTAAAGGATGGACATCAATCTTTACTTTGACCCTTTGAATCGGAACTTTATAAAATAATGGAATTTCTAGAAAAGAAATATGAATTAGCATTCTTGATTATTCAACTTTATGAAAATATTGTTTTCAACATGCTACACTTGTCTTCTGTTTGTAAATGTTTTTATACAATTAGTTAACTTAGTCATTTTTGTCATGCGCCAAAACCTCCAAAATCCATAATGCAAAAATCCTAAATAAAAAAGAGTTAGAGTGTGTCGATGTAGTCAAAAATCTTGTCAAAAAATTTTATTATTAAATTTTAATTGCTATAATCTTCTAATCTCTACGGTCAATTATGATGAAACTGTTTGAGCTATCTACTACAATAATCTAGTTGAAGATCTTACGGTTATAATTAGAAAATAATAATATTTTAGTCATTGGTGCTTTATACATTGGAAATGGCTGTTTTGGAGCGTTTTTGGTAAAACATAGTCAAGGAACTTTCCAGTTCAGCAAAATCACAGGCTACCACGATTAAGAAATATCGCATAATATATAGCATTGTGTTTTACATTGTATTTGTTGTGTTTTCCATTGCATTTCTAAATATCCTGGAAGCATTGCTAACCCAAATCAAGACTCAATTTCTGTAAATGAGGTGTATGTTGTATAAGCAAACGTCTGAACTTTAAAGTTGGGAATGTAGTTTGTCATGGATTTGAAGTGAACTGAAATTCAATCATCCAGTTTCTAAAGGTTAAGTAAATTATTGCCTTCCTGCCCTATTCAGTCCTCAGACTATATGTTGGCATAATAAAACTACACAACCCAGGTCTCTAGCAAGACCAATTTGGCCCATTTGGCCTACTTTACTACCCATTTCAATGGAAGTTGTGAGGTGCCATCACTCTACGTACAAATGTACAAATGTTTGGGATGGGTAATATACATATTGGACAAGTAAATATACATACAGTAGCTCCACTTTCAAATTCCAAATTGGAACCGTGCTCCTTTTCAAGCAAGTAGTGACCGGGCCTCTACAGAATGTACAGATATGGTACAGTACCCATGTCACCATGCAAACTTTGTGATTGATGTATGGTGCACTTACAACGTTATTGAGTGGTATGAACATTACAATTGTGACAGGGCTGGACTTGATGTGATTAAGCTCATGAGCTGCCAGAACCAGTAGAGCCTGGACCTGCAACAATATAAGCGCTGTGCTATCTGCATAAAACTTAATTCATCACTTGTGACAAATTTAAGTGGGTGCATAAAGATATGTATTCCAATTTCCAAGTTCAGAAGTCTTGAGCAAGGGGCAGTTCACACCATGGACCAAGAGGCTTGATCAAGGAAAATGGATTAATTCCATGGTCACACTTTGTGGTCACATTTCCATGGTCACATTTCAGAAAAATGTAAATTTTAAAGCCCTTAGGCATCTCACTGATTGTAAACTGAACCGGGAGGAATGTCTGTGTACTAAAAAATAAGTGTGCTGATTTTTAAATGATTTCTTGTTAATGGTAGTTGTGAAACATTGGCCCCCGCTTAGAAAATTTGTTTAAAAATATAAAAAAGCATTTATTATCAATGGTTTCCTTGTTTTGTAATGAGAGAACTATTTTTGTTTCTCTCTCTCCACACAATCTAGGAGATCCTTCAACATTATCCACTAGGCATATTTTTAGGCCTTTGAGGACCTCAACTCCTTTGGTTACTTTGCCTTTCCCTTGTTGTGTAAACCAGTCGTCCAGGGACAAGTTCAATGAGCCAATCACAGATTTTATACTTCCACTGGAGCAGCTCCTGGTTAATGGTATAATCTGCCCCTAATAACCATTTTAGAAGGAGCCCATCTTTAAAATAAAAAAAATTGGAGCCTCTAAACTTTTTCTAATAACATCTGAAGGAGAAGTGAACATCCCATTTTAAAATGCATTAAAGTTTAGAGGTGAAAGGCAGCTTCATACTTCCATATTGAGTATTTGAAAATTTTGATTGACACATTTTTTTCCCATGAATCTACACCAATAGAAACGTGACACGTAATATTTCTTTTAAAATCTTATTTAAAAAAAAAATTACCCGTCATCAGCAAAAACGAAGTTGGCAAAAATTCGCCACAACTTTACCCCAATTTCCTCTCAGCAAATTTTAACACACTCAATTTGCACAGTTTTAGGCCCCTACAACGCCTCCCACAGACTTAGGCCAAGTACTCAGTCGCGTCTCGAGCCGCCCACAATACCCGCAAACTTGCCATCGGAGCTCCATTTTCCTATCACAAATCGTAAAATTTGGATCTCAAATCAGCACTAAGCGCCACCTTCTCCACCATAGTTGTCCCCCCCTCGCCTGTGTCCCAGATTGCATTTTCTTGTTTTCTCGCCATTTTAGAGCTCTACAATGACGGCCCTCGCCATTTCTATGGGGGGATCATGTGGTGCGTGTCGCCAATTTGGAGAAGGAGGTCTCAGTCCAAATGGCGCATCCGGAGCAGGGAGTTTCATTCCAATTCTTCGTGTATTCAGTTCTTCAATGTTGGTTCAATGTGCTTGCGAGTGTGGGGGTTGGGTCATGTGGTGTAGTCGGGTTTTAATTGGGGTGCATTGTCTGTTCAATTGAGCAGGGGTGTGCGGTAGTCGGGGTGTGCATTGCGTAATTGGGTTGTGGGGTGGGTATTTTTTGGAAATTTGAGGTTGCATAAATGAATAGTGGGGTGGGCTGAAATTAGGTTGTGGGGTGGGCTAATCGTCGGGGAATTGATTGTTGTGTTGCTGTGTTGGAATTGCTGGGGGTCATGGCAAAGGTTCAGTCCAGCATGTCGAAGTTTTTGTACGGGGGTAGAGAATCGACATTGAACACTGTGTGTGAATTGTTGGACGCCTTTGAGCAGGGTTGTGCTATTGGAGTGTCTGCAGGTGCGGAGGCCGTGAACGGATTGCTGGACCTTGACGACAAAAGAGTTGGGAGAACGTCTTTCTAAAGACGGCCGCGGCAGTTCCAACTGCGAGCTCCAACTCTGATCTCCAAAAGCTAGACCCTGCAATTGCGAGTCCGATGATAGAGGCCACAACGAGGAGGAGGAGGAGTTACGAGTTTAATTGGCATTTTCAAGACTCATGGGCAGCTAAGATGCCATGGGCGGAGGTTGTAATCGGGATTGACAGGCGAGTTTGTCTAGTGCGCTGCAAGGTGTGATCGGAAGTTGAAGGGAGAGAGAAGCTGCTTGTACCAAAGCTCGACTCGCTATGGAAACATGTGGGGAGAAAAAGAGCCTTGGTAGAATTTGGGAAACTCAAAAAAGGACAACACTATTTTATGTCATAGGCCAGCATGTGAAGAATGAGCGAATTTTCTTCACAAGGACTGGTAGCGAGACTGTCAAGTCTAGAAGTTAATCAAAGGTGCAATTAGAGAGAAGAAGAAGAAGTTGATTCAGTTCAAGGTTCTCTTTTTACTGTTGAGTTATAAGAGGCCAATGGTGGACTATGAGAACATGCAGCGTTTGCTGCAGTAGTTGTTTGTCCTCGATGTGCCCCGCAAGCATTGGAGTTTGTAATGTGGGTGGGAGATGGCTGTGAGCATGGCTGCCATTCTCTCCACCATTAGGGGAAAAATGGGGTCTCCTAAGGGCCTTGTAAGACAGCCCGGATTAGGTGAGCTTTCTGCGCGCTGACACTTCTGTGCGAAATCTGATTGGTGGATATCCTGCCCGCTGACAACAAAATTCGCCCCGCTGACAACAGGATTCGCCCCGCTGACAACAGGATCCGGTACTGTCCAATGGGGTGACAGCAGTGGGCACACGCTCGGTGACAGTGTCATTATTACTTGTATTGTTTAATGAGGGGGTGGGGTGGGGTGGGGAAGGGAAGCGATTGGCTGGACCCCCCAAATGCCAACTGCTAGCACTACTGGCAGCATTTGGCGACCTACTGGCACCATTGGTGCCAGCAGGTAAAGTGCACGGGCATGGCAAAAA
Source organism: Ceratodon purpureus (assembly GCA_014871385.1). Lineage (NCBI taxonomy): Eukaryota > Viridiplantae > Streptophyta > Bryopsida > Pseudoditrichales > Ditrichaceae > Ceratodon > Ceratodon purpureus. The sequence goes on along the minus strand of CM026422.1, from coordinate 14,845,913 downwards.
TTGAGGCACAGATTTCATGGAAAAGGCCCTTAGGAGACCCCAAACTTCCCCTAATGTCACACAAAGAAAGTCATTGCTAGTGCACTCTATATTTCTATCTCAGCTGACGAGGTAACCACAATTGATCATCAGTCCTGGTTGAGTCTGCATATTTACGTTGTTGTTGCATTAGAAAGAGTTTCAATATTGTTGGCTTTGCAACGTGTTGTGGAGGGAAACGGAGTTAGTGCTATTCTACAGGCTTTCTTGACTAATCTGAACCACCATGGAGGACTACTAGGAAACCAGATCGTAGAGAAGTGTGTCTCTTTTGGTGCAGATGGAGTGTCTGTATTTCAGGGCTCACGAACTAGGATAACCACGTAGTTGAAAGAGAAACATGTCCCTTTCATGCTCGAAGTCCACTATATGGCTCATTGCACGAACTTGGTTGTTCAGCCTATCTCGAATTTGCCCATTGTAGCAAAGTTAGAGTCACTTTGCCAAGCAATGTACGCATATTTTAGTGCAAGTCCGAAGAAGCACCTTGAGTTCCAGAAACTTGCTGACCTCATGGAAACAGAGGGTTTGAAAATGTTACGAAATGTGAAAATCCGTTGGATCTCTCTTCTTGATCCTCTTCGAAGAATTCTAGGAGAGTATAAGACTCTCATCCTGAAGATGTGTGAAGATGCGGCTTTGAAAGAGCTTGATCTTACGGCCAAGCATGCAGCTGCGAGGGATTTAGCTCATCTGAATTGGGGCCTTTTGTGTGACATTGGCACTCTCCTCGCCCTACCTTGTATTTTGCCCTTGCTTGAGTCAGTGAATTCATTGATGAAATTTGCTCAAAGTTCTCATGTATATGTCTCTGACTATGTGGCAGGTCAGAGTCGGAAAATCGCCAATCAAGTTCAGCGATCAACATCTCCGTAGTGTCACGGCAGTGCCCCTTAACCGAATTGACCACATCATCAAAATCAGATCGGCTCACAAGGAGCTTCTTCCCCAAGGTCACACACAGCTTGTGAGCTGTGTAAGAGTGGTATGATATGCGGAAACTGAGAGATTTAGCCCCGGGTGTAAGCATGGTAAAGTGGACCAGTAAGTGCAATGTGTGATCACTAGAAAGTGAATATGAAGTGTGCTGTTTTTTGAAGCTCTAAGCTGATTTTGAGCATTTTGGTGTAGTTCTTGAGCATTTTAGTCACTTTTTAGGGTGTCTCAAGGTATCTAATAAGCAACTTCATAAAAAAAACATCTTCAATTGATACTTAATTTGACCACTAGTTCTAAATCATGAAAATAAACTTTTCCAAAGTTTTGATTTCTTCATTTGGGGCCCTCTATTGTCTTTAGAGGATGTTTTTTCCAATTTGAAAAACAATGTTTGGTGAAAAAAAACTCACTAAAAGTACCGCAGAAGTGACCTTCTTAAAAAGCATCCTTGCGACACTTTTGGAACCCTAAACCAATTGATGAGTATATGAATTGACTATTCTAGAATACCTCTTAAACATACAAAGGGCCCCCCATCATCAAAAGTGATTTTTAGATAGTTTTTGAATCTTTTCTAGCCACTTTTTCAAATGGTCACATTCACTTTGCTTGGACTTAAAGCCCTCATACAATAACTTAAAAGTGTCTACTTTGCATGAAACTTTTCCAAGTTGTACAAAAACAAGTTAAGAATCTATATTAGCAAAAAATTTTGACTTCAATAACATTTTTCCATCACTTTTGCATAATTTTAGCAAAAGGGCTGAAATTGACAAATAGTTAACCACTTTTTTGGTACACTTTACCATGCTTACACCCCCCCATCATTTAAATCCACAACCCACTCCTGCGAAATGGTGTAGGAATGATCCTCCACTACATCACAGAATTGCTGAAAGTGCTACTTCTTAAAGACGATTCATAGTCAATGTACATCATGTACAACTCGGCTTGGCAGATTTTACAGCTCATGAATGCATTCTCGGTTGTCTTTCCACAGTTCTGGCTGCAGGCAAATTGTGACGACCTCTTTCCCCTTTACATGAAAACACTGCAACATCACTTTTCTATGACAAGAACGGTGAATGCTGGATCAAAAGAGGAGCCGGTGATGGTTCAGTGCGAGCCTTTGCTTGATGCTAGCAACCTTGGTGTGCAAACCTCACTTTTTAAACTAATGATGAAGTCCAACTGTAACTACGCTATGGCATAACCAGGGGAAATTAACCCCATGACAAAGTTGTGGGAAAAGGTTGGACATAATGGCTTGATGCTCAGCCGGTTGTCAGAGTTTTTTAAACTCGCCAACATTGTGCAGTGCTCAGGAGTGTGGAAGATGAGCGCACATTTTCCACCCTTGGATTTATGAAGTCGAAAGTTCGGAACCGCTTGGGTGGCCATCTTGATACGTGTGTGAAAATCTTTGCACAACCTTGGTATAACAAGGAAAATTTCCCGTACTAAGCAGCCATCTCGCCCTGGACTAAGGCTCAGAAACGCAATGGTGTAGAAACTTAACTCTAAACCTCTGTTTCCATGATGTAAGCAAGCTTTGGCTGCTTGGGAATTTTAATTAAAGTTACTAATTGGTTGTGGAGTAGGGAGAATTGACTGCTGCAATGGATAGGGCCTCCTTGGCAGAGGTTCGATTCCTCCAGTCAATGCAAAGTGCTTTGTGCATAATTTAAAAGAAAAAAAATTAATCGCCACAAAATTCACTCAACGTGAGTGAAACTTCGCCACATGAGCAAACAAAGCGTCTGGAAATTCGCCAAATGATTTCACTGTTCACCTCATCCAGGTAATTTCTAGATCGCCATTACATTACGTTAATTCTGTCGAGGGAGCCAAAGTATTCTACTAACTTTCCATTATTGTTGCCACAGATTATGACATGGGCAGTTGGGGTGTAGCCACTCGCGCTACACCTCTAAAAACAAAAAAAAATTGTTGCTCGTCATATGTAGAGATAATGAACAATTAAGTATAAATGGAGAGTGCTACAATGTTATGCATGAATGATTTATATGAAATGAATCCATTTTTATTTATTTTTACGATTTGAGATTTGGACAATTTACAATGATTTTAACCCTAAAGACCCTTGAGACCATATTCTAAACGGAGCACTTCTCGGCATGCTATTCTAAGGTTTCTGAATTTAAATATTTTCTGAAATTTTTATTGAATGTAGTTTTCAACGGTAGTTTTCTAATGGTGCAAATTTCAAAGCATTTGGAGTTACAATACAAAAGTTGTGAGTTTTAGAAGAATTTTCTCTAAATCTAGGTAGTCAATAACCAACAAAAATCTCCCATTTTTTGCCCGAGTTGCCCGTCATTCACAAAGTCAGAAAGTGACAAGACAAAATTTCAAAAGGTGGGCACTTGCAAAATAATGGGCCCAATATTTTTTCATCCATACACATTCATGACAATTTTCATCCAATAGAATTTTTTTATCTAACTAATCATTTCCATCAAAAGAGGTTGATTAATTTTTTCATCCAAATGACAATTATCATCCCAATCTTAATTTTCATCCAAATACAATTTTCATCCACATAAAATGTTTCATCCAATATTCGTTTTTTATCCAAACTTAATAAATTTCATCCAGTATCTATGACGTGGTAGGGGGTCCATCTACAAGGACCATTTTTACCAAACTGCCTTTGAAATAAAAGCAAAATATATAATTTATACTTCAAAATATTCTTGAAGTTTGAGATCTACTCTGATTGTGTTGAAATGTTTTGTGCTTCTTTTCCTCAATGACTTCAACATATCTACCTTTCCGATTTTTAATCGAACATTTTTAGATTACCTTTTAAGAAGTTTTAATTTTGTAGAATGTAAGGTAATTTCAACACACCCCCTTTCACAAAATCAAGGATTTTTTCTCCTTTCCAAGTCCGTATGAGGCTCAAACTTTAAGAGCTTCTACCTAACTTCCACACCTAAAGGAATTGATGATCCTTCATGGATCAAATGTGTTTGCAAAGTATAGTTTTTGGCCATCAAAACCTAGGTATACTCTCATGGAAGTATCAAAAAAAACTTTTATAATGACTTCAAATGTTATAATCTCGCACAATGTACGGCGGATTGTCCTCAAAATTTGTATACATCTTTATAAATGAGTTGGTTATAAAATCCAACGGTTAAATACTCAATTTTATGTCTAAATTTAGAAGAAAGTAGGTTTCTATCAGTATGGTATGTTTTTGGCAGTTTTGGCTCCAAAACACCAAGGACCTTTAGGGATTAATTGAAACTAAAAGTAGGTTCAATACAAATGCACTTATTTTGTTGTGTCATATTTTATTCACCTTTTGAATGATTTTAAATTCTTCCAATTCAATTTTGACAATGAATATAAAGTTTTCACTTCTCAAGGTTTGAAAAATTTACAATTAATTTAGCTTTTAAGATTTATAAATAATGCTACTTGATTTAACCCCTAATTGACCATAGTCCTACAATGAGCTTTTAGAAATTTCACGCAAGTTTCTATGATGTCAGTTTTGGATGTGAATTTTGAAATTTTTGAAGACGTTAGAAAGTAAAATGTAGCTTCTCAAGGATATAATTTTTTTTGGCACTAAACATTGGAAAATATATTTATCTTGTCCAAAATGGTCTTTTACTTAATGAGCAAATCAAATTTTCTTGCTACACTCTTCAAATATCTTTGAGATGTTTTATACAAGTAACTAACACGATTGCCTTTATAATCATAAAAAATAAATAAAATCTTGTATTATTGAAAAATTTCATTTCATAAAGTTTTCTCACCATTTTCAATCAAAAGGCCAAAAACATTTCAAAAGGTCAAAGTCCCTGGTTTTAAAAACATTAATAAAAAATAATGTTTCTTAATTCAAACTCTAATATATATAATCAAATTTAATATATATTCTAATATATATAATATATATATAATCAAATATAATATATAATATTAAATATATTAAATATTATAATATATATAATATATATAATATATTAAATATTATAATATATATAATATATTAAATATTAAATATATAATATTAAATATATATTATATATAATATATATATATATTTAATATTTATTCTAATATATATAATCAAATTTATTGAAATTTATTAAGTATGATCATTTAGAAGTTATAGCAAAAGATCCTAGGGTTGAAAATGCAAAGAAAGCTTAAGTTTCAATTGTTTCATTTTTGCTTTCTAACCAATTGTTTTTGCAATGTTATTTTTTGTAAAAAATGGTCACAACCAATTAGGATTCAACTTATAAACGTCCAAGGAGGCTAGGAGCCCAAAATGGATTGTGGACCTTTTTGGGCAGCTTACGACAAATTTATTTTATTTTATTTTTTTAAATTTTAAATTTTGCAATTCTATAGAGTATTTAGTTTTAAAATAAAAATAAAAATTAAGAAATTAATTGACTTTGTATGCAAAATTATGACCTAAAAACTCCTAAGAATGGAGTCTACAATTGCTCATGATAACCCACACCAAGGAGGTGGAAGTATAACATTCGGAATCTTCAAGGCATAGACTAGATAAGTTTGTCCCATCCAAAGCTCCGCCATCCAAGGCTTGAGAGTGGAAAATCCTTTAAAGTTTAGTTTCGCCAAGAAATATACCTTAAAATCTAGATTTTGATTTAGAATCCATAATTTTTGCAATAAATTACATTCAAAATTATTTTTCTTCTTCAACATTTCAAGTTATACCATTACAAATATTTGACCATATATATATAGAATGTAATTTATTGCAAAAATTACACAGGCCTTCAAAAACTACCCTTGTAATTATATGAAATACAAACCCTGCGTATTGCAGATACATTTTTTATGGTTCTCAAAAAAAATTCAATTTGAATGATGTTCATAACACAAATAAACTCATCAAAATTTTAAAGCACAAATTTTTAAATGTATAAGAAAATATTTGAAAATGGTTGATGGTGGTTTAACAATTAGATCATTGGGTTAAAAAATAGATTTGAAAGTGTTTGTAGCTTGTGATCTTGCAAATCATGTGCAAATCATGTTAAATTTTTGAAATTGCTAAAATTTTGTGAAAGTGAAAAGATTTGTTGAAATGACATCAATGTGACGTTATGTCTATCAAAAATACAACCAACACTGTAGGGGTCAAATTAAATAATAAGTATATAAGAGGAGTTGACGCGCATGTCTCATTATCATTTTGTATTTCAACATCCTACATTCTTGCCAAAATGAAACATAATAATAACTCTCCATCCATCAGATTTGCTATGTTGTAAGACTGACGTAACTACTTAATATTTACCATATCATAATCATGTAAGAGATGAAAGTGAACGTGAAGTAGATGGATTGGTTTAATTTGAAAGAGATACATTTATTCACATTACCATTTTCAGCTAGCCAGTTCATCAGGGACGTGAAATGAAAATGACAGTTATTGAGCTGGCAAAATTTGAGAGCTGGAAGAACATGGCATGTTGGCCATGTCTCAACTTGCCAGAAGGCAAGTACTGGCCTTCTGGCAAGAAAGACTTGCCAACATGTTCCACGCTCCATGTCTGCACTGTAAACTTGGCAGAGTGGTCAATTTTATATACGTGCATCATCGCACCAGACACAACGTGACAACCGGCAAAAGGAACAATATCTTCGCCTTCTTACTCAAGATAAATAGTGATAAGGAAGTGAAATACAAGTTCCTTTCTCATACTCACCATCCATCCAGAAACTTCTACATTTCATTTATATCAAGTTTCAACTCATACTCACTAATTCCAAATTAAACCTTGAAACTATACATATCACCACTTGTAATTCTTGTATTATTGTTTCTCCTATAACAAAGTTACTTGAGTGCTCTTAAAGATAACTCATGACTTGCAAGTCTTTACTAACATAATCTCACTAAGAGCCATTTAATGAATATCACTTTCGAAAACCTGCTCATAAAAATCAAACGCATTTAAGTTAGCACTACCAAACACTAACCTTACCGCTCAAACCACACTAAGAAGAAAATAAAGAAGGACCGGATGACAACGCCAAACAACACCAAACATCACAAAAAAAATGGACGAAAATCCCAACTTCAAACAAAACTAAGATTTATCTACAAACAAAAAGTAAACTCCATCTAAAACATAAACTGGAAATGTGGGAATAGTTAGCTTCCACTAGATTATAAACTGTTGGTTGCCATTCCAGCATTTTCCAAATTCCAAAGCGAAAACACCGAGTCTGCTTTGAAGGCTCTACGTCTGTGTAGACGCCGCATGAACGAAGTAGCGCGAACTTAGTCGTGTGTATTGGCAGTCGGTTACTGGTAAATAGATTCCAAGTGAGGTGGGCTCAGCTGGAAATCACGGTAGAAGAAAGGGTCAGATCACCAATTGTCTGATCAGCCTGGTTGCAGGCTGCAATTCCTGCCCTGAGTGCCCGGCTTGCTAGGCAGCTCTGGAGTCTGCAAATATGCATTGCATTCAGGCTTCAGGCTAGCCTGCCTCTGACAGCACTTGTGTGAAGTAACTAAAAAATCCTGCAGGTCCTCATTAGTACTGGTAAGCTCTCTGGTAAGTACTGGTTTGGGTCCAGCCCTTCCTTACTTGGTCCTCGGGCCCCTTCTTCAGGCTCCAGGGGTGGCGGCTCCTGTCATTCCTCATGCTGGAACTTGGCACTAGGATAGCTTGCCCAAGTTTTCACCACAGTTGCAGCACCAGATTTCCCTCAAGTCCTTGCTAGCTCATGTAGCTCAGGCTGCGGCTCAGTGATCGAAGTGGGTAGCTCACCTGTGGAGCCATTCGAGGCGGGTAGCGTTGAGGTTTAAGCCTCTGGAGGAGGATCATCTCGCTGTGTGTGCACATGTGAGTGATATTCCCAGTCGAGGTTTATGTTGTGAAGTTGTCGTCTTGGAGGTTTGATCTTGTGGATATGTGTACGCATTGAAGCCCGTCTCGAGGTGAAGTCGGTTTCGGAAGGTTAGAGTTCAGTGGTATTTGGAGAGGGAGTATTTGCAGAGAGTGGGAAGTGAAGGTGGAATTTTTGGTGAAGGTTTTAGATTTTGTTACAGTGGGAGGAAAGTGAGAGAATATTGAGGTGTGCATTGTCGAGACGGTTGTTTTTGTGTAAGTGAGGATGTTCCCAGAGTGAGTGGAGTTTGGTTTTTGGTTTTGGTTTCTTTCTTGTGTGATGGAGAAGAAGTGTGGTGTGTTGTACTTGCGTGACATTAATGTTGAGGGATTGGCGTCCTCTCTAGCATTTTAGCATCGCCGTCGTTCGTTAATTATAGAAGAAGTGTTATCACAGGTATGGTGCTTGGTGACTCGGAAGAGAGATGAAAATTCTCATCTGCTGAGGTCCTCTTTCACTGGTTGGAGGAGCATACTAGTCTATGGCCTGTCATTCTTAAAAGGCACAATGAGCTGACAGACTTCCTCTACCTGTGTCGAGCTAAGACAGGAGCTGGTGGCAATTTGTAGAACGGTTTTAATTCCGGCCTGAAGTGGGAATTAAACTGGAAGAAATAGAAGCTATGATAGGGACCCCGATCGCCTTTGGGCTGACCATGATAGTGTGTTTTACACTTTTCTATTACTACTGGCGAATCCGGCAGCTTCGAGCCCGCCTTCTATCTGCTCAAACGACTCCAGTGCAAGAGCTCGACTTCCCAGTAAGTCTTTCACCTTGAACTAAATTTTTGTGTTCCCCTCAAGGTGTTGGATTCATTTATTAGGCGCATCATGGTTAGTGCTTCTCAGAGAACCCCAACTGATTCATTTAGTTTTTGTGTTCACAGGTTGAATTCGGAATTGGGAAGAACGTTGTGGAGACATTTCCAACCATCAAAGCGTGTGAGCTGAAGTGCACTGCTTCAGAAGACCTACAGTACGTGTTTTCGTGCTCCATTGGTCTTTTCGCTTACATTGTGTTTTAGGGCCGGTGTGGTTTAGAGTTATGTTAAACAAGGTTAACATTGAGAGCTCTGTTTGTGTAATAAAAGTCGATGTAGAGCATTAGATTTATCTCAAGCTGTATATCTTATAATTAACATCGAATTCGTGTCCTGGATGGTTAGCTTCTTGATATAAAATCTAGGTGACGCATGTGTCTCTTGCTTTCCTTCCCGTTCTGTCCTTTCAAGCCTCAAGCAGTAACATGCTTTGCAAGCTAGCCACTCCTTTAAGCGGAAGCACGCCGGTATTTGATGTTAAGAGTTGTTGATCATGTAGGTGCATCGTTGTGTTAATCTGTCCTAATTGTGAGAAGAGCTGGTCGTCTTATTAGTTAAGCGCAAGTTAAGGGTATCAGCTTCTGGCTTGGCATGGCAATGATCTCGAATGGGGAAAAAGGAAGTAATTGAATTACATATGGGTTTTCAGAGCAACCAAGTAATGGGTTCAGTTTTTGGAGTCTGATTACCACTTTAGCTTAAATCAAGTCATGTTAAGGACACTCTAACCAAGCACTGCAATTCGCGCCCTCAGGTGCCCAATATGTCTCGTGGAGTATGAGGAGTGGGAAGTTCTGCGACAGCTGCCATTTTGCGGCCACATCTTTCATACTCTTTGTGTGGGTGCCTGGTTTGAGAAGCAAACAACATGCCCAGTCTGCCGCATGAGCATGTCAGAACTCACGGAATCATTTGGAGAATCTCTGGTTGCCGAGAGCATACAAATGCATTGCAGACGAACTCCCCCTTCCGATGTAACAGTGGAGGTCGTAACTGACAGTAGCACTCCATCCTGGACGGTGCACAACCGCCGTCTCCCCCTGCCTGTCCCACCGGTGCCTGCCATGACAACTGAAGGCACTCTTACTAGCACCCACCCCTCCGGGATTTTTCTGAGTGAAACTGAAACCCAACCGAAAACTGCAAGTGAAGATGTGCAGGTAGATCAGACATGCTCTGCAGATTTTCATGTCGTTAACATACCTCAAGAAGAGTGGAGGAACACATGCTCCAAATGCAAAGCCGCAACGAAGCCGATCAAAACTGTCACCTCCGACGATCCTGAAATGCAGCAACAGTCAGACGTTCCGATCCGAGTTTTCCAAACAAGCGTTCAAAGAACAGGGGAAAGCAATGAAGAAGAGAGTCTCATCCCTCAAGAAGCCTTAGGTTCGCAGGAAATCAGTGGGTGGAATGAGTTGCCCACAATCCAACCAATACCTGATGGTGCTGTGAATATAAATAGATGCGATTCTGATGCTGACGGTTCTAGCATAACTTCTGTAGGCGTCAAAGTTCAAGAGGATGTGCAGACGACCGGATCTTTTGAGTTTCAACCAGTTCTCACGGCAGACGGTGGATTAACATTCAGAGCCACGACTCTGTGAGGTGTGCCATTCGTAACGTCCAAGATTCCAAGTCGATCATCTGGTTCCAAATTTTCATAATCCATACCTGCTGAAGATGCGCCACAAGATTCAATTCGAGAAGCGTTCACTCAACAGCTCTAAACTCACTGTGCCATTCTGACTATGGTTTCGACAGTCTACACCGCTGAGTCTGAATAAACGTCACATTGCAAGGAGTTGTAGCTTTACCATTTGCAAGAGAATATCTTAGAGAAGTGAGAAATCTGTAATTTTAGCAAGTCTTCGTCGTTCTTGTCTTTCAAAACCTTCATGGTTCGTCTCCTAAGACACCACTATTGGAGTCTCGTAGTACAAACAATGAGACTAGGTGAGCGGGTTCATTTGTTGCGGCTATCTGACTTCAATGTTCTGTATTGATGGCAACAACACATTGGGTCATCCTGTAATGTAAAATGTAATAACCAGATTTCGTTCAAGCTCCACCTTGTGCAAAAACATTGCTTGCTTCTACTTAAGCATGTTTAGTCTGGTCACGTACTGTCTCCACTCTGCTTCCTTGAAAGAGGAAAAGAAGCGTCCTTGCCCCATTGCAACATGGCAACCATCTTCGAGGCGATTTGAGGCGATTATTCCACCGTAACAAAGTTGATTAGAATCATCAAACTTAAGAAATCTGAGCAAAGAATTAATGAGAGGAGTACAAAGGACAGTCACAGGTGTACATGCGTGGTCCAGGGGGAAGTGTCACCTTTACCACGAGTCTGATGCCTCTCAAGTGCATTCCTGCCATCAGTCCTCGCAACTTATATCTTCGTTTACTTCTCAACGCATTCCTGCGCACAGAATACGATCTGCAGTATCATACCTGACTTGTTGTCCAATTTCCAACAACATCGTGCAGAGCAGAAGTTGTTTCTGCTGGGCTCGTCTTGCATGCTTACGCAAATGTCGTTAGCACAGGACTAGGATGAAACTGCAACAAAGACGTAGCAAGTGGGTTCCTGTAGCTCAAGCTCAGAATAACATTTACTTTAGGGCCTTGCAAAATGGGCAGTTCAAGTTACGGACACCTGCATTTACAGGCTTTGGCCTTCTGCAATTTCATTGCAATCTGCATTTCGTCGTCGTTTGATCTGAGATCATCTCCATATGAGCGGCTTCAGCCTTCACCGCTGGCTGCTCCCCGGGCTGTTCCTTTTGCACCAGACGTCATCACTCTCCTCGCACTGAAAGAAGCTCTAGACGACCCAAGCAACCCCACGCTTAGCACTTGGAACATCAGCACGCCGCTCTGCGCATGGAAAGGAGTGGCCTGGTCTCACGAGGGGAGCTTCCCCTTCAATTGCGAATGGGAGTCGTACACTCTCACTTACACTTACGCGACCGACTTGGGTGCCGTGGCAACGACCTTGGCTTTGCCCTCCGCTGGCCTCAACGGGACTCTAAGCCCCGTCATCGCCCAGCTCTATGAACTCAAAGTGCTGGCCCTGGGGGGCAACAAGCTTACAGGCTCCATTCCCGGGGAGCTTGGCAACAGCCCAAGCCTGACAGTCGTCTCTCTCGAACAGAACCACCTCACAGGGCCCATCCCAGCGTCCATCTGGAACCTCTGCCGGAACACAAAGCTCACCGCGTTGCTGCTGCATGGGAACAATCTCAGCGGCCCCATCCCCGAGCCCCTAGGAGGCTCGGGTACCACATGCTCTCAGCTCGTCAGCCTGACACTTGCCAACAACGAGCTCTCTGGGTTCATCCCACCATTCATTGGAAACTTTGCAAATCTGTCCTGGCTTGACCTGAGTTACAACAAGTTTACCTATGTCATACCTGTGAGCTTCGCAAATCTGAAGAATTTGAGCACGAAGCTTGACAATGGGTTCAGCGTTGCAGGAAATCATCTGATGGGCCCAATTCCTCCTTTCAAGGAATCATTCGACCCCAGGGTGTTCGAGGGGAATTCGCCATGGCTGTGTGGACCTCCATTGCCGACGCCATGTATTCATTCGCCAACGACGTTGACAACGCACCGGCATCATAGAGGAGCAATGAACCCAACCGCCATCATTCTGCTCATCAGTGCCGTAGCCGTGTGTATCGTGCTCTTTTTTTATGCCATATACCACTTGACCACGTTGTCGATGTTCAAATTGTTGCTGAAGAAAATGCACCTGCTTCCTGGTTCAAAAGCGGTTAATGAGGAGGCTAAGTTTCCGCAAGGGAAGCTGGTGCAGTTTTACGAGGGTGGCGGGGGAGCCCTGACAGAGGAAACCGTGTTGAAATCTGCCAGTGAGGTAAGGGACTAAGATTTATGCAATTGGTAGCAGCCTAAAATTATTCAAAAGGAAATAAAAACGGTAATCTCGTATGGAATAGTTTGGCAAACAGACTGCCTGAATACATGGAATTTGAAGTACGCATTATTCACTCTCGCCTAACAGGTGGTTGATTTGAGCTGCGATAGAGCGCTTACGTGGTTCGTGTGAATGGCACGTTTCAACTTGATGTAGTTGTTGGAGGAGACGAGCTATGGCAAAAATTACCGAGTTTGGTTGCCCAGCAAGCACATGTTGTCTCTCAGCTTGTTTAAAGATGACATCACCAGAGATGAACCTGAGTTTCTGCAAGGAATCCTACGATTGGCGGTCATCAAACACTCTAACCTTGTCTCACTGCGAGCTTATTACTTGAGTCGCAAAAATGAGAAACTGCTCATCTACGATCACGTCATTGGGAAATCCCTTGCTGATATCATTCACGGTAAATCTAAGGTACCACACCCATATTCGTCGTGCTGACAGCCTGAAAGTGTTTAAATCAGAACATCGGTTAATAGGCACTGTGAAAAACCACCACAAGAATATAATTGCAGCCTGTTCTAATTCCAACGTTGGACGATGGCCATTGTTGCAGGAGAATGTACCTTAAACTGGCAACAAAGGCACAACCTTGCTCTCGGAATAGCTCACGGAATCGCTCACTTGCATCTCGAGCCATCAGTTCCACTTGTGCACGCGAATCTGAAGTCTTCGAACATATTCGTCGATGGGAATTGCAATGCCGTCCTGACAGGTTACGGACTCCATCTCCTTGTGACTCCAGCAGCAGTCAATGGCATCATTGTTGACGCAAACGATGAAGGGTACGTGAACAAACCTAAGTGACCTATGTTCCAGACTCAATTCCATGCCAAACTGAATTTCGGACAAGCTCATAAGGATCCGAAAACTAAAACCTCAAAACAGTGTGCAATGCCAAGTGACTGTTCATAGATACTCAGATTACTACTAATGCCCACAAAAGAATTGACTCCTGACGTGTCTCCTAGGTGCATAGCCCCCGAACTGAGAAAATCAAGGAAAATTTCTACCCACATTGATGTCTTCAGCTATGGCATCGTCCTCCTTGAGATTCTAACAGGGCGAACACCGGGAAAGGTATCAGGCAATGATACGACAGTTGTTCTCCAAGAGCTTGTGAAGGCTGCCATTGTAGAGGAGAGATTGCATGATGTGTTGGATCTCGAGCTGCTGAAACCAAGTATATGTACGCCGACAGAGAATGGACTGCTCGAGGTAAAACACTCATGTCAATCATATTCATTGGCAGGAAGTGCACATTCAGACCACATTATTCTTTCAAACAACGTACTATTATGCATTGAGTTTTTTCATGTTTACCTGAAGTGGAGCACATAGGCAAGATTTTAAATTATTCACAAAAAATTATTCCAACTACCGGTACCTCTCCTCAGTCGATTCTTGCAATACAGGTCACAAGAACATCGAGTTTCCAAAACATTAATTGGTTTGCGGTCTCCAATGGTTTGTGCAGGCACTGAAACTAGCGATGAGTTGCTGCGCACCCTCACCGTCACTGCGACCACCAATTAGTGAAGTCGTACAAACGCTTCAAGAGATCCAATCGAAGTTCTTGACCCAAGACCCAGAGTCTAACAGGTCATCTTGCGAGCTATAGTTTTGATAGCACAGAAACGTAAACAGGCCACAAGCTTATAAACAGGTCAATTTCAATCATCTCTTCTAAACCATGGAGATCTACACACCAAATTGCCACTCCAATCGCAGCCATCCTCGATAACTGCTACACTCAGAAAAAAACACATGCGCTGTGAACAGTGAAGACGAGTTCTAAAATGAGCACTTGGCTTTTACTACATTACACTGTACATGGAAACTTTACAGCCTTCAAAAACCAACGAGTATGAATGCATCATAGAGACATCTTTGAAGGATCTCCTAATGAGAGCTACAAAGTTGTCAGATTACTTTGCCTAAAGTCAGGGGCAAGATACCAATCAAAAGGAAGTCCGTCAGGGTTTCCACTTCGAATTGATTGGTCTCGTCCCGCTCGTCTCTTCCGTGTGTAGGAGCCCCATGAGTACTGGATAGCCATCCTGTAACACGGGAGTGGGTTAGAGGTCGAAAATATAATTCAAGACGTTACAAAACTAGGTGCCCGGATTTCAGCACTAACAAGGTACAACAAGGTAATATGTACGTCTCGAAGTCAAATGTTGCAAGATCAGTCAGAGTAGGATCTTCAATATGAGATATTTGCCTCACTCACCAGATAACAACAGAAACGCAGGAGATAAAAGTGAAGAGCCCCGCAGTCACCACGGATTTTGATGCAAACTTCACCCATCTGAAGTCAATAAATGAAATCCACAAGTATCATGCCTTAAGCAATGCAAGTCACAAGAGATGGAGAGGAATATGCCTACAACAAAATGGAAGAATGTGCAAATATTGCTTCAATAATAATGTAAAATGGCCGTTGTGAAAGGAGATACTCACCCAACAACAATTAGACTGCACACAAAGGCAGAAACGCCTGCAAGGACAAGCAAATATGTGAACGGAGCATGAGGTTCTAAAGTCAGGATATCTACGATACCCTCCCACTATTCAAGTCTACCAGTACAGTTCCAATCTACGAACTGAATGGATGTACTTGAACAAAAACCAACAACGAGAGAATGCCTGGACAGTATCTAGAAACGAGATTTGCAGAAGGGGCATACCAAACGAGAAGCATAAAAAGGCTCGCTGCCAGCTCTTTTCACACCTGCCCAGGGATCACGTAGCCATCAGTAATACATGTCAATCTAGCGGTGGACAACATAGCAAGTTCAAGATACATGAATATACTTCAGACTGCACAGAGTTGCTTTTAATTACCTCAATTCCCAAAAAGCCTCCAAGGTGCGTTTAGGACATGGAGGGCGATTCCCGAGCTGGAAGTTCAAGCAAAAGTCACGACATTGAAACATAAACTCTTCTTCGGCTACCTCGTTCACGTACAGCCTCCCCATCTTTACAATACTCCCCAAGATAAGAGTGCATGTCACCATGGATATGACCATCAAGCCTTCCTGTAAACACAAGATCAGTGCCCGCAAATGATGATGAACTTCTCTCTAGCAAACGGATGTTCCTTGCAGACATGAAAAGAAATCAGACTTACCACAAGGGCAGTGAGGACCCCATAGATACCCAGCACCACCTGGTTACACAACAATCAATTGTCAGTCAACATACACATGCCCACTGGACCCAGCTATACCAAACTCAAAACCACCTTCAAGAAGATTCACAAGACATTCAATACCAGCTGAAGCGAACAATAAAGGGAGAAGAAAAGATTTGAGAAAACTCACCCAGCTATTATCTGGCTCCACAATGAACTGTGTCAAAGTAACAGTTGCAAATCCACAGAATAAAGCCGCCAAATTAGAGATTGCTTTCAGCTGATCGGACTTCTCCTCCACGTCTCTCCTATTCCTTTCAACGAATCTGCGCATAAAGAGTAAAACTGTCCAATCATAACCTGGGCCGCAGTAACCCATGTGCAGCCAATGAATAAAACACTAGCAAAAACGTACCATCTCACGCAAAGACACCACCCTCAACAATCCAAAAACAACCTAAACCATAAACCCTAAACCCCGCCACAAAAACTCGACATAACAAAACCATTCCGGAGCAAGAAAAGAATTGCCCACAAAGAATGGCCGAATTGAAATTGCGACGGTGCAATTCTGTCCTCGCCTGAGCCAAAGAGCCCGTGCGTTCTCGAGGTTCCGTTGCTCCATGTCCTCTTCTCTCCACCTGAGCATCACAGATTCTCTCTAAAGATGAAATTCAAAACCCAAATTGGCGCATGACGTAAATCCCCAACCCATCACACGGCAGAAATTTTAATCAGTTCTGGAACTAGAATTAGGAGAAGAAAGAGACAATTCCAACTGGTCAGTGTGACACTCACTTGTCCTTGAGGTCGCGCAGGGTGCTCAACTCCAGCAGGTGCTGCGCCTCCGATTGCATGTACTCCACATCCTCGTCATGGCAATCCGTGAGACGAAGGTGCCACGCGCGCTCCTCCTCCCGCCTGGCCTGGCTCATGCTGGCGTCCCACGCCGTCATGACCGCCTGCGCCTTGGCTATGGCGTCCATCTCTGCTCCCTCCTCTCCCCTCCCTTGTTGCAAAACTCCTGCACATCAATCAAACTCGGCACCCACACATCTATCCCCTCATCGATCGCACCACGCCAACGCAACTCACAGGACAATGTTCATGATGCCGAGTGAAGAGCTAGAAATCCTACAAAACCAAAAACTGGCTGCATCAACATCATAACTTAGTCATGGTGATGGTGATGGTGAAGAGGAAGTTGTTGTTTGTGTGTGTGATGAGTTTGAAGGGCGTGAGTTCTGCCTTCCAGTTGTGTCTCCACTTTGTTTGTTTGTTTGTTTGTCATACACAGGTCTCGGAACTTTTGTGCGTGGAATTCTATTTTTTATTTTTTTTATTTAATAATCTATTTGTTGTGTGCTGGAATTTGTCAAGGAGACAAACTGAGTTGCGGTCAATGTGCTCCATGACATGGGTTTGACTAAGGTTGAGGCACCCATAGTCGACCAGGTTCCTATAACCAATCAGTAGACTTCTCCAATTCCGACAAGTTTTCAGCTTTAAAATCTTGGAAAATATGGAAGACAGTATGAAGCATGATTGGTAAAAAGAGAATCATATGAAAAAGTTCTGGTAGTAATAGAGTGATCAAGTTTTGGTGTCATGGTGGTCGGTTTTAGGTGGACCTACTTATCGGTTACATGTATTACACCAAAAATGGCTTTAAAAATTGATAGTAAATTAAATATTGAAGTAAACATGAAATTTAAAGTTGCATTCCTGCGTAAACCTATTTCCCCTTCAAGGAAAAATCTCCCTCAACTTATACACCTCCAATATCAGTGGGAAATCTCTTAACTGGTTGGTTTTAGCCTTTAGGTGTCTCTACCTTAGTTTTGTTTATTTTTTTATTTTTTTTCCAAACGATCAATTTATTGATTATTGAGAGAGATTTATGTTTTAGAACAAAGGGGTCTGAGGGAGTAAATGAGAATGCTGGATAAGTTAGCTTGACCCAGTATGCTGGCCATGTTGAGGTTTGGGTACTAGAATGTGGCAAATCTCTACTCCGTGGCATTCTTTTAGTATTCAAGAATTGTTGTAATTTAGCTAGGTTTGTGCACATGTGAGGTTTCAAAAATTATTTAGTATATTTAACTTTTAATTCTTAGTCATTTCTCACCAAAACATTGCAAAATTTTTACATATATATATTCCCACAGAGTTGATAAATAATTTTATTTTTTCCTTACATCCAATATGGAAGGCAATTGGTCTGAGATTTTAGTTTGGAATGTAGCCAGGGCATGCAAGACCGCTGATTGAGCTCCATGTTTTCTTCATCGTGCAGATACAACTTATACTGTAAGACGGTGTTCTAAGCTACTTTGTTTCTTCAATCGTGACCGCAACCGCCTTGTGGGAAACAAACTACATGAAAGCAGCCTTCTTCTAAGGCTTACGTAGACGATGTGTAGGACTACGGAAGGAGACCCTACTACTTGGCATAAATGGATATAAGGAGTTTCTGTCTCGGATTCAAGAATTTCCAACCTTTCTTGGAAAAGTAAGTTAGTAAGGGCAAATAATTACACCAACACCAACAATTAGGGTGTAACTTAAGCCCCATCATAAATCCTTCATGTAAGTGGAAGGGCTGCTTGGATATACTCTATTGATCGTCACCACTCTTACTTTGTGAAGCACTCATGAGAAAGTGTCATACTTGTAAAAGTTCCGACGAGCCAACCGCGGAAAATAAGTTGTTCAGCCATTGGGCCAGCCTTGAATAACGGGACTTAGTGCGATACCTGCACTTGTTGCATGGTTGAGTTCAGTGCTAGTTAGAAACCAAAGTTAGCTTGGTCCACCCATGTTGAAATGCACATATAAGGTATGAACACCTATTTTCGTCCCTTTAACCCCTAACTGCCCAAGCAAGCCCTTTTGGGCTGATGTACAGATTCCATCCGCATTTTCTCATCTGCCATGTACTTTTTGTGGTGTGATTTTTTTATTGAATTTTCTATCGGAAGTTAGTTTCTTGTATATGTCATCCGATAAAAAACGAAACAATTTTTGAAGAAATTATGCTTCATTTTGTGTTGCAGTGTTTCATCCAAAATTTTGAAGATTTTAGTCTAAAAGTGTTCTTGAAAAAATAAACTCATAAAATCAAGCATCCAAAAAATCTCCCAAAATAAGATATTGACAATAAGTGGATGAAATTTGTTGTGATGGATTATAATGTAGTACTTTAGGTGTAGTGATTTACAAACTAATTTTTTATTTTATGTTTGAAAATTTATAAATAAAGATTTGTGATAGCAGTCATAGATCTAACCGTATAGATAGAATCTAAAATTCAAAATGTATAACTTTTATTCATACATCAAGTTCTAAATATTCATATTAATTGCATATTATAATGCATCTTTGCAAAAGTACCTAAATTAGACATAGGTGAGGACGCTTAGGGGTTAAGGAATTCACTATACTTGGAGTGGTGGAAGGAGTGTCTCTCTATTTTTTGGTGATTGACAAAAAGAAAAAACAAAGTTTCTCCATTTTTAGGATATTTATAAGCATTTGCAATAATAACTACAAATTTTAGAAGTGACCAATATAGGTTAACCTATAGTCGGACCTATTCTTGCATGTACGCATGGGGTACATTATGGATAATTATAGGGTGATCAAATCTTGAGTGGAACAAGAATCTGACAAGAATGCCTTTTTTTGGGGTTTGAGGGGGCTTTAGGTGTTCATACCTTATGAAGGGCTTCAAAGAGGGCAATCTACTTCAATGGATTAGTTGATGATGCCGATGATTCAACATTGATAGTCACTCCGGTGAGATGTTCAAGAAAATCTACCTATTTGATGTAATAAGTCTAGTTACTTAATACTTTATGGCAAAACCCATTTTTAGTTATCATTGTTTATTGTCCCATATACTTGGTTTTCAAAGAATTTGTGAAACTTGATTGAAAAAATCAAAATATCAAAGATGACAACATTAAGTATTTATAGAAGTAATCTCAAAGGTAACAGACGTATTTAGCATGGCTGCCCAAACTGCCCACCGAACATAACATTTCACTTTGGATACCACAATTATTTAAAAAAATGTCTAAATGAAAAGAAAATTAGATTCCCTCAAAGTCCTTGTTATGACAAACATTCACAAAAAAATTCAAAAAATCTTGATCTAAATTGAAGTCACAGGTACATGCCCAAACTCCAAAATAGCCCTCAGCGAGCTATTTGTCCTTTAGGGGTTAAAATGATATCAATAGAGTATATTTTTTAAAAAAGAATTAAAATCTACAAATTTTTAGAAAGTAGGCGGCTAATATTGCAAGTTGTTGGTTTGAAAAGCAATGCTGTAATCAAATAAGACATTATTGTACTATGATATGTATGTACTATGTTTGAAATAAGAAATGACTTCAAATGTAATTTGATTATAAATAAGTAATTTTAAACCTTGAAAATGTTTTTACAAAACAGAAGACTACGAACCCCAACAAATCTTTCTAGGATAAAACTCATTCTCATACCAGATTCATCAAACTATTTTATCAAAAGGATTAATATAGATTTTCAAAAGTGTAAATTATGCTTTGATATTGGAATTTACAATTCATATATTTAAAAGAAATATAGAGTATATAAATCGACTAAGTGACAATTTAAATGAGTGTAAAACCTTCAACTTTCCCTACGTCATGGCTTTTAGTTGAGGAATTATAATACTTATAATGCTATTAGATTGTATTGCATACCAAATGTTCTTCAATGTCAATTGAATTTAGAACATAACAACTTCAACGCAGTCTTTATATTAAACATGTAAACAACCTTAGCTTCAAATTTACAATTGATGCTTGGAAACATATCTAAAATACTCTCCAAGGTCTTCCTTCATATTTTCCTCGAATCTTCTAACAGATGCTGAATTTATAGACAAGAAATCCAATATTTCTCCCAAACTATGTCTAGCTTTTGGATCACGTTGCCAACACCTATTCAACAAATTCTGTGCCCAACCTTCAATATACTCCGGTATCTCGAGCCAAAGGTCATGATTGATTATTTGATCAATCAACAAAGACGACTTGTGATGAAGTGGATGGTCTTCAAAAGGAAGTTTCCCTGTCAACACCTCATAGCAAATCATTCCATAAGCATAAATATCCGCGGCTCTTGAAAACACCTCTGGTTTTTGACTTATCATTCCCTCTTTCAATGCTTGCAATATCTTTGGTGCCCTGAAAAATCCCGTTCCTACAACCGCATTGGAACATTCATAATCCGCCACAAAACACTCCCACTTCACCCACCCACTTTTGGATTCTGTCACGAGTACATTTGATGCTTTTAGATCCCTGTGAATGATGCCGCGATTGTGGAGCCATTCCACCCCTAATGCAATACGATACATGATGAGTTCACATTCTTCCTTTGAAAATAACCCACAATCTCCATCACTTCTCAAATGCATATTGCGCTCAATCAAACTCCGGAGATCAAAATCTTCCTTTACCATCAAGAATGCAAACTGACCATTCTTCAACAATATACCTCGATGTACTTTATATTGGTACCTTGGAAACACCTTGGGTGTAGAAGACTCTGAACGTTCCATTTCCTCCACATGATGTTGCAACAATCGATGGGGCAACTGGGATTTCAAGTCTCTCAAGAATGTCCCCTTCTTAAAGACCTTCACTACATACTCAACTCCTTTTCTCTTAACCTTCTCATTATACTATAGATGCCACCATGTGACCTTGGTATGGAAGAGCTCGGCCTGCCTACCCTCTGCAAACTTCTCTCCTACCACCAACTCACCATTATCAAAAGGGTTTCCTCCTCACCATAGAATGTCCTGAAAAGTGACTCCAGGTGGGGTGGCGCTGTAGTTGCATGAATTCACGAATGTTGCTCACTTCGGCCTCGCCTTCTTCACCCAAGCCAATGTCAGACTGATCCGCCAGAATGCTCCAGTGAGTCTTGGAGCGCTCGATCTGTTGCTGCACACCGCTCTCAGTATTAGACGGAGTGCTCGCAGAGGCTTCCCCCGACTGGTGTAGGTATGAACATGAGTTCCCCATCTCTGCAACACGATACCAGATGCTACCGTGAATCTGGGAATTATCTTGTGCGCTCAAATCTAGCACACAACGCGAAAACTAGAAATTACTCGTACACACAATCTCACAGAATCCACTCGTACTTAGAAACCAACTCACGACAGACAGTCAGTGCAAGCAAAACAAACTAGGAACGACACAAAAGAGGGACGAGAGAGTAACGAGTGACGCAAAGCTGCAGTCTTCCTACGTTCAAGAGACCGCAGCGGCAAGAGAAGAAGGGCCGGCGCTTACCCGTCAACAAATGCCGTGAGCTTGGGAGTTCAACCGGCAACGCCGGCGATGTTCCGCCACAGCGCGGACTCCAAAGGTGTGGAGCCCGGAAATCCTGAAGATAAAGAGCCTCCACAAAGAGGTTGCCGATCAGCAGCAGATCAGAGTATAGTCTATGTACAGTAACACAGAGTCTCGAACTCTTGCAACACGCCCCATTAGGGGAAATATGGGGTCTGCAACGGGCCTTATAAGACAGTTCGAAGGTAGGTGAACTTGCTGCCCACGCATGCCTCTCTAAGTAATCTCATTGGTGGATATCATGCCCGCTGACAATACAATCCGCCCCGCTGACAACAGAATCCGCTACTGTCCAATGGGGTGACAGCAGTGGCACACGCCTTCCCTGCCAGCGATTGGCTGGACCCCCCAAACGCCAATTTGGCGACCTGCTGGCATCATTGGTGCCAGCACGTAAAGTGCACGGGCATGGCCAAATTTTGAGGCACGTGGGAAACCCAAAGGCCCGTTGCAGATCCCATATTTAGCCTAATGCTAGTATGTCTGCTCCACACCTCGGTCCTCCACGAAGTCTTCTCATAGTAACACAAGCTACCGCCAGCGCCCTCCGAAACAAACCACGCACTCTCCCCTGAACGCGAGAAACCTTACAAGGGCAACTCAAGATCGACAAGTTGAGCTAGACTAAGCACACGAAGCCACAAAACCACCCTCTCGAAGCCGTGTCAAGAGCAATAACCCAAACCCTGAATCCAACCTCATCAGATGCCATCGTTGAGTCAAGAATCATCTCCCGATTCCCCAAGCACTGTTCAAAGCGTGCTTCAGGAGAATGTGGGACTAGGTGCGCACCCATCCATCACCATGGAAGGACTTGCGGAGCTCTACCCTTACCGTGTGGGGATTAATTTACAAAATTGCGAACTTCGTCGTAGAGGAGAATCTCTTATGGGGCACACATTGACCAATCCGTCTATAGACCATTCTGTTAAGTTTCGCAACATAGCTCAACACCGACCTTTTCCACTGCATTCAATTGTAGTACTAATAGATGCACTGTCGTCTAACTGAAGCCGTCAAGAGTCAGCCCTAGATATTGACAAACATCACTTGCAGTCTTCTCTACGGTATGTGGGTCACTGTAATTTGACGTTAAAGCCTGGAACTTGTGCTTATTTTTCCACACAGTCCAAGCTATGGAAAGACTTGTCCAACCTACTCAGAAAATCTGTCCATTGACAAGCCGAAAGCCTGTAGATTGCGCATGTCTTGTAGCTTGGGGAGGTGCGGACTGTGAGAAATCAGCTCTTTCTGTCAGCTGGTTTTCCTTGTTGCAGCTGGCTACAGTAATGTGTTGGAGCGAAAATGTGCCCTAGAAGTTCAGCTGCTTTGAGATGGTAGCCAATTTGGGTTGCCGGCACCGACTAGACTTCCACAGTTGGTCATCCTCCTGATGCTTGGGCTAAGTTGTTCTGGATTTCTAAACTTGAAGCTTCACTTCTCATTGCTGAAGCAGGCTGTCGTTAGGCTGCTGACATCGAAATGGGTGAACCTAATTTTTTAGGTCGGGGGATTGTTGGATTATTGGTCCTTCTTCAGCTCTTCAGCCACTCAGTTTACAGCCAGCCGGTGAAGGTGATCAGCATGCAAATGTATGAGTGTAAGATTGCTTCTCTAATGAAAGGTTGCCATTTTTTCTTTCAAATGAATGCAAGTACAAGACATCTTTCCTTCTGAATTCTGAGATAGCCTAAGTTTTACTTGTACGAAGGTCGAGCTTTTGTACCAGTCTCCAAGTGTTGTAATAATTAAGAGAGATTTATTTTTGTATGTGATTCTCATCATTGAAGGAAGGCTTGATTGCGGCCATATTGTGTTAGGTTGAGGTTTTGGTGTGAGATTAGCACCAGAGTGGTAATCTCACATGTTCATGTGGCTATGGATGGAGGTGGGCACTGGGCACCAGTATATGGATTGCGGCTTTTTTGGTTTGCATGGAACCAGAGCACTCCAGATCCGGAGACAAACTTAGCTGGGTGGCGAACATTCGACTACCGTTACTAATTGGATTGACGTTTACTGAAATGGACAAACATAAATCTTCGACTTGGTATTTATTAACCCTAATATTTTGTTAGTGCAGGATTTTGACAGGAAATCCAAGTCTTACTGGCCCTGTGCCAGACTTCCAGATGGCCCCTCGAGCACATGGATCGTGCTACGGAGATTAGGAATCGTTTCGAAGGAACACTGGTGCGCATTTAGCATGTACGAAAACACCTGCACACCATGTGACTTGATATTGCCCCTGGGCACCGACTTGTGCTTGACCTCCCCCAGCGCCGACAACACCATGGACAGATTGCGTACACTGCCCGTCTTCAATTTGAAGATCAGGAGCTCCAAGTATCTGTTGGCCATCTCTCGTGCATTGTCCCGGCCTCCATGTGGAGATGGCACCAATTCATCAATACACTTTGCAACATTTATTGCTCCAAATACTCTTCCCCTATTTCTTACATATTATTCTTGTTCGCCATTTCACCGGTTGCCTTCCAAATTGATCTAGTTCCATTTCAAGGGATATTCCCAATAAGTCAGAGTGGCGCTTGTATTTCAAGGACTTTCCATTTTGAGAAGAATGTTCTTTTTCAAAATCCTAATGTACCTATCAATCCATTTGTACCGTTCATTGAGTGTAGTATTCCATTGTACAAAATTGGTATTCTTTCACTTTACTCCAGCGTTTAAAGCAGAAACTGCATCGAACTTGCCAATTGACGCGGGAAAAATAAGGTCAATGGGTACTATCACAGTTGTGGTCTAGAAATAGAGAGAATTAAGGCACTTTGAGACAGTGTACACTGCCAAATCATTTCCGGGAACCAGACACAGTAGCAATTTGCTATGCATCTCCAAGACAGCAAAGTTTCAGAATTGAAACGAACAGATGGTGACTGAAGAACGAAGAGGACCTTGTTGGAGAATGCTTCCTCTGGGTTGTGAAGAATAGTCACCTTCGTTCTCATGCTTAGTGGCTGGCCTGTGTCCCGTATTCGATGATACATTCTGCAATCAGTGAATCACCCATCACATAGGCACATATTAAGATGAAATAATGATACAGATTGGAAGATTTTGAAGCAGAGGAAGACGATCAGTAAGCGAGTCAAGATGTGAATATCATTCAAGGCATGATAATGTCGATCAGGAGCAGGTCTATGTCATTGGCCGAAGAACGTGTGTAAACTCCGCCAACAAATATGGTTACCATATAAATGCCTGTTCTAATTACATTGCATATGGGAGACTTTGCGAAATTGCAAAATTTAGAAGAGAATCAACACATACCTAAAACTCTCATCTCGCATGGCACGAGCCAACAACAACAACAAAGAATCTGCCTTCCCTGCACTCAGAATTCGCAACTTGTCAATAGTCAACTTGCCATATGACTAGTGTCTGCAGGTTTGAACATTGATCAGACCTACTACGGTTTTCAAAACCCATTGCACTGTCCCAACCTTACCAACTTACATTTGTTGGCTTGCCAACTCAAAAAATGTCTGAAATCAAACCCTATCCCAGTCAGTTAACTACTCATTCCAAACCTAATCGTATGCAGTTGAGTATTGGGTGACTATTGTTGGAAATGACTCAATGTATCAACCCAGCTTCTCATAATGATTGCTCCATGTAAATTCAGCCCATACCAAATGCCTCCAAGCCTATTCTTGTCTCCACACTTATCATAATAAGTACCGAAGTGGTTTCTAGGCGCTTGAGGTCACCAAGAGAAGTATCATCGTTAAAGACCTTCGACACAAAAGCCCTAGAATCACCCTCAAAATTTGCACCATAAACTCCAATAACCGTATTCAAAGTTTGATCAACAATGATTCTGGATAAAAGAGAATAACAAGGTCATCTTCTAGTTGGATGATAAGATAAAAGTGAAGACAAAAAGTAAAAGGTTGGAAAGGACAAAAAGTAAAAGGTTGGAAAGGACAAAAAGTAAAAGGTTGGAAAGGACAAAAAGTAAAAGGAGGCAAGCGGGGTTGAACCGCTGACCTATCGGACTGCAGCCGATTGCTCTACCACTGAGCTATACCTCCAAAATGCCCTCTACAGGTCTCGAACCTGTGACCTTCGCCTATCGGACTGCAGCCGATTGCTCTACCACTGAGCTATACCTCCAAAATGCCCTCTACAGGTCTCGAACCTGTGACCTTCGCGTTATTAGCACGACGCTCTAACCGGAATACCCCACCGGGGTTAAAAAGCGCCAAGGCGCGGGAGAACGGCCAAGGGCCAACAGAACAGACGGCCAAAGGGCCTGGCACCCAAAAGCGCCAAAGAAGGGGACCGGTCCCCGTGTACCCCCACCAAGCGAGCGGTGCGAACACTACCCAATTGGGGAGGGTACACAGGGAGACCAATCCATCAAAATCAACAGAACAGTCCAACCCCACCGAGAGAACTAAATCTAGAGCTACCAGTGAGAGTCTAAGTCTGACGAGCCAAAAAGCTTCACAGCCAGACACTGCCTGTTAGCCTATGAACTAGCTAGCCAAAAGCTATATAGTACTGCAGAAAACTAGGTGGGGTGACTGGAAGGAGAAAACAGCAAACAAGCTATCAAAATCCTGGAATGAACTAGAGAACTCTAAATAAGTACTGTACTGAAAAACTGAGTTCTTAAACTAGTAAGTGGCCCTATACTAACCTAATCGATTGCCAGACAAATCTGGTTAATCAAAAGGATAGAGAGGGGGGGGGGGTGGGTAGCCAAGGCTACCCGGGTGAAATATGAGTGAGCACCCAAGGGGCTTTGCAACCCCAAGGGCGCTCTGGCACAACTTGAGCCGCGCGGGTCTTGTCACAATTGTTAGCTTTCAGGTGGGGCTAGCGCCTGTTGGTTGGTTTACAACACACTTTCCTGCCTGTATCTCACAGGGCTTGCCAGACCCTGATGTATCTCCGCCCCGCTCAGACGGGGGTCACCGCGGTTCGAACCCGGACCGGTTCGAAAATACGCGCTCATTAACCAACCAACAGATGAGCTCAGGATCTGGCGGTAAGTGTGTTAACAGAAAACCAATATATACCCTCAGGCTCACCTTCCCTGAGAACCACAATTGAGTAAGATCTGGAATCCCCAGTTGAATTGGGGTCTCCTGCTGGGCTTGAAGCTAGAATGTCATCTGTGAAATTGAGCTGGAGATGTCCTGGCCAATCCTCCGGATGATGTAGTAAATCTGGATGGGATTGATTGGGAGCCATGTGTTAATTGCATTAACACATGGCATGATGAAGCAGAGTAATGTACCCAAAGGTACACTACCTGGTTCCTCAAATGGATCGCTTATAAGTCTGAGCTGATCTGCATGTCGATGGGCACCATCTCTTGGATCCACCATATCTTCGTCATTAAATCTTGTCTAGTCTCCTTACATTGAGTGAGATCTGTCTCTTAATGTTGGTGATCGCTCTCGAGTGTTCTCCTTCCTCTATAATCCTATAAATTCAGGTTCCAGTGAATCGTCTGAGTAGTTGCTAATCTCCACCTTGTGTAAACCATGACTCGAGGTCGAAGTATCTTGCTACAGTGGTTGGCTGTTGTCTTTGTGCGACAGGAGCGGCTGCAACTGAAACTTCCGGACATCCCTGCGCTGGGTCGCCTGCTTGGTGTCTCCAACTCCATCAACTGGACCGAGGATTGTTATGGCGAGATTGTGGCGCTAGGGGCGGCGGCAGATTATACCTTCGAGACTTACCTGGATCTCGTTGACAATCCGCCTGGTTGGCCTGGTTCTTGCGCTGCGAACCCGGTGGTTGTAGACGACTCCTCCGAGGCAGAGCCAGCAGTGGCTATGACCGGTGTTGTGTCTTCTACCTTCGAGAGTACTGCGCAGGGTCAAACCTCCGAAGAGCCGCCTCTGAATGCCGAAGATATTCCTCCTCCGCCTCATGCTGATGGTGTGAGTACCGAAGGTGCTGAGATTGCTGTCGGTTGTCGCGGACCTGAGTCTTCCACTACTGCACCTCGAGCTGGTGAACTCTCCCTGGCCCCGAAGGTGTCCCCTGTTCCGAAGGCTGAGGTTGCCAATACCGGCATGGCATCATTCTTTGCGCCCGCTGTTGAGGATCAGACCATTACCATGGCTGAACTCTTCTGCGACGGGTCTGAGGAGATGACCGATGCCTCTGCTACGACTAAATCTCACAGTACGAGTGTCTACGGGGGTATGCGCTGCTCATCCACGGATTGCTCCAGTCGTGATAGCGCCTACTATTCCTTCTCAACTCGGGATACTGGAGGGAGTGCGTTCTGCTCTGATTGGAACTAAGCTGCGGTTGGAGGATTATCGGTTTTCTACCAGGTGTTAGAGAAATAGCTAGCTGCTACGGAGTTAGCTGAGAAAGGCCAGGGATAGAGCTTAGATGATTGGAGTTTTTTTTTTTTTTTTTTTTTTTTTGGTTCTACCCAACTAAGCTGTTATCTGCTGGTTGCTCAGCCTATTGAACATTGAACCTGAATTGAATCGGATAATAAAGACCTACAAGGTGATATCCTGAGAGTTGTGTAAGACTGATGTTCAAGTTGGTGTCCTTACCTTCGTAGTTTCTAATAACTGGGTATCGAACGGGTATATAATACCGGGGATACCCGACGGTTATTGGCTTACCTGCTTTGCGGGGATTCCGCCATGGGTGACTCGCTTGTCGAGAATTATTTGCTCCCTCTGTCCTTGGCACGGGCGCGAAACCCTAGGTGGAACCCTCCCCGAGGTCATCTCGGGTGTCTTCGCCCGAGGTTGAAGTAGCTCCGACCATCTGCCATCCACGCAGCAAAGTTGGCGTCGCTAAGGTGTTGTGCCGTTTGCGCGTAGACCTCCAACGCTGTGAGACCTTCAAAGTTTGGAGTATTACGAGCGCGCGCCATAATCTGTGGAAGGTCGTCCCGCGTGTATGGTGTGTCCGGTTCTACTCTTATGGATGGTTCAGCGTTGTCGTTGCTCGATGTTGCATGGTTCTCTTCGTGGCGTTCGGTCTCAGCTCTGTTCAGTAGTTCCTCTATCTCTTGCTGTAACCTTTGTTCAATCAGTCTGGCTGATCTAGGGCTGGCTTCACGGATGATCTGTTCAACCGGCCTGTATGCGGAGCGCTGGGATAATCTGTTATCCACCATTTCAGAGTCGATTCTCCTCTGACGTGCGTCAATCCTGTCTTGGGAGGCTGTAGTTAGGCCTCCACGGTAACGGCGGAGTGGCATGCCATTAAAGTGAGGGGCCGGCTGCGCTTGATGTTGCAGCACGACGCTCTAACCAGCTGAGCTAAGAAGGCGACACGTGTCTCCCTCCATGACGATTTCCGGGGAATAGCTACCGAGGCAGCAAAGTGCGGAAGAAGCACCGTCGATGGCTGCAGAGGACACCTCACGGCTAAACTTCAAAGGTCCTCGGTCACATTCACCTACTTTTCCCCAAAATTCCATCACAGAATTCCATCACAAAATTCCATCATCATCAAAACATCCTCTCCCAAATTCTGAACCTCCCTCACTTCATGAATCCAAAAGGACTTCTTCACAGAGCTCATTTAATCACTAAAATCACTTGACCATCCTAAGAACTCCTCAACGTCTCTAAGCGGAATTTGCCTTTCATCATATGTTCCATGATCAAGCAACTCTTTGAAATTTGAAACCCCCCTAGGCCTTCCCAATTGTACCAACAAACCAACCTGGATCATCTCAATTTCACCATCACTCTAGTGCATACTGAATTAAGCTCATCGTTCTTCGAGTCAAGCTCAGCAACATGGATTCAACAGTCCTCCACAATCAGCATCATATGGTTGTGGCAGAATCCACCAGGCGAAGTCCTCCTGAAACAAAAGAAAAGCCAGCCTAGTCCTCGACTCTCCAGGCCTTCGGATGTTTTTGAAGAAGTGATGTCTATATCAACAAAAGGCAAGATTATCGATGTTTGGAATACACGTACCGAGAAGGAACTGAAGGTCTCTACCACAGCATTAATCACGCACAACTCAACTTCCATTCCTCTTCAAAATAATGCACTGATAGGGTCGAAACCTAGAAGTTACATAAGAGAACTGTTAGTGCAAGCTTCATTCACTGGGTTCGTTACACGGTCGACACTCCTTATGTAGCTCACTTGATGGTGCTGCATGTAAAGGCATAATATGTGATGCAATACAACCATAGGTACTTGCTCCTCCACATAGTTGAAACCTATAATTCGTTTCTGAGCATACAACCAGCATCAGAATTGACGCATCCAAGAGAGTGATACGCAAAGTAGGAATTTATCCAATTCATACCAATGTCCACAAAAGCTTCGAGCTCACCTTTTGATTATGATGAAGTTAAAGATTGGTGCCACAGCAAGCAGTCGAACTCCAATTCGGATTCAGTGTTCAATAGGACTGAAGGAACGAAACCTGCAATAACCTCAGAAATGCGGGGAGAAGCTTTTCTGTGATCGGCGGTACATTGTTGACAATGCTGATTGCTCATCCAGTGCTGCATCTAGAATCTGGATAAGTTGGATGGTGCAAGATGAGTACAGTATGTGTTCACGAAGATTTGAACTTCAACCCTTGTCGAACTTGAAACCACGCTGAGCATTGAAGAGTCCCGAGATATTAGTACACAAATTTGAATTTCATCTAAAGACACCCAAGTCGAAAAGCTCGCAGCTCACCTTCTGTTGCATCGACTGTAGTCGGGGAGAACTATTGAAATCGCAGTTGAGTTCAGCATGTGGAAACCAAGCTCAGGGTGCTGCCCGTTGATATCGCAGTGATGATCCAGAAAAGCTTCGAAGTAGCTTGAGAGGAAAATGGTTAAAAAGAAACATGGACATTCACTTCTTAAACATGCAGCCAAAGGGAGTCATTAAAACATCCAGGGACTCTGCATTCGAAACTCACCTTCCTTTACGTTCACAGGTCATCCAACTCAGCTTCTGCTGCATCGGAATGTGGAAGTCAGAGAAAACAGAGTCCAATCCAAGCCCACCATATACAGTCCTCGCTATGCTCAGCAAAATCCCCCTAGTATCCGAAGCAAGCAAACAGAAAGCGTTGCCGACGCTCTTGGGTTACCTGGAAAAATTTGGCGCGCCGGCGTGTCATCCCCTATCCACAAACATTGGAACTGCGAACATGCGACAACATCAAGCCACTAATTCAGCATACAAGAAACTTGCACTCGAAGATAAGTTAAATCTAAGTAAGTCCAATGTCGACAAAGCTTGCAGCTCACCTCGTTCAGGCTGGAAACCCGGAGAGCACAAAGCCGAAGAAGCGGCTCAGGAACTTAGACGAGATGAAAGTGGTATCCGCAGCAAGCTCTCAAGTACCATAAGCAACAGAAGTAAGAAAGAAATGAAGTCTATAGAAGGCACTTGCTCCGCTCTCGGTTTACCTAACACACCTGGGAGCCCCGGCATGTCCAGCATGCACAACAAC
The DNA here is from genome assembly GCA_014871385.1 of Ceratodon purpureus. Taxonomy (NCBI): domain Eukaryota; kingdom Viridiplantae; phylum Streptophyta; class Bryopsida; order Pseudoditrichales; family Ditrichaceae; genus Ceratodon; species Ceratodon purpureus. The sequence continues at coordinate 14,814,273 of CM026422.1, read as the reverse complement.
ATCCAAACCACAACACCTCTTGAACATGCAAAGCTACTAAGACAAACACTAACAAGGAAGAAAACTGCATCTAATGCTAGATCTATGCATCCTCAGCAGCTCACATCGTTAAGCATTTGAAGCCAACGGAAGGTAATCGAACACTGAACCCCTCCATGAGCTCCTTGCAACGCAGGAAGAAACCCAAGTTCTGTCCAAACTGGCATAACCCAAGAGGAAACATGTCGACCCATGTGGGTTAACTTAGTTCAACAATTGCTAAACTTCCAAGGTAGCTTCAGAAACACGAGACGGAAAGAAAGAATCATCTCGACAAAGATGATATCCTTTACAACGCTCTCCTAGGTCATCATTCTGAACAGTATTGAAGCCCGCTGGGGAGGCGGTCCCCCTCCACAGTTCCGCCTTTAGTCACCTCGTCACTGAGGGCATCCCCAATAGCCTCACTATGCACTCCCTCCAAATCTAAATCTATCTTTTGACTTAACTAAAATTAGATGTTGAAATTATCATCATTAGAAGCGCATTAAAATAAACGAGAGATATTTCTTAAGAAAAAAAAATTGTAAAAATTTGATAAAGGTGAAATGTCCCATTGAAAACACCACGTATTCAAATTTTAGAGGGAGTACACCAAATCTTGCTTTAAAATGGAAAGATCCTCCTCCACTCCCTCTAAATTTCGATATAGAGGAAGGGATATAGAGGGAGTGTGGGTGGATCTTTCAATTTTTAACCAAGATTTGGTGTACTCCCTCTAAAATTTGAGAACATGGTGTTTTCAATGGGACATTTCACCTTTGCCAAATTTTTGCAATTTTTTATTCTTAAGAAATATCTCACGTTTATTTTAATGCGTTTCTAATGATGGTAATTTCAATATCTAATTTTAGCTCAATCAAAAGATAGATTTAGATTTAGAGGGAGTGCATAGCGAGGCTATTGGGGATGCTCTAAGGGCGGGACTGTAGACGGGGCCTCGTCCGGCCTCCCAGCCCCGGCCCTTGATTGTAGTCGTAGACTCGTCGTCGTTGCAAGCTCGTCCTTGTTCGTCGTTCGTCCCGCATGTCAAGCCTCGTTTTGAAATTGAGTTTCCTCCCTCCCGCGCAGAACTCCTTCGTCTCGTCCGGGCATTCCTGCGATTGCTCGCCGCTGAAGCAAAGTCGGCGACACCGCGGTGTCTAGCAGCAGGCAAGTTGGGCCAGTCAAGACATTCACTGCTTCGAATGGTTCGAGGGTTAATTTTCTGTTGACTGGGTGGCAGCAGTTTTTGGAGAACAATGGGCTTCAACAAGGTGATGACATAGATGTGCATCAAACACCACAAACTTAATATCTGCAGATTCATTTTCGATGATGTAAAGCATATGATACTCTTGACAAACCTTCGTGATAGAGTTTATCAATGTATATGCAGCAATTTTAGTCATTTCAGATTAATTTTTTCACCAGCTGAACATCAAAGAAAAGACCACCGCTCTTCATGATTGCAGACCTTCAGATAGCGTTAATAAACCTTTTATTATTCTTTAGGGAATGTGCAACAACGTGGTCTGCTTCGCTTGCTGTGAATCTGGAATCTCACCATCTTGTGCTCTGGATTGATCAGTGTTCAGTGTGTTTTGTGAATGTTATGAATCATCAGATACTGGTGGGTGTACCTCTTGTCAAGGCAAAGGCTTTTTCTCACCTTTAGTAGAAAGATCTGTGGTTACGAATTTCATTTTGCTCGTGGTTGTGATTCGTACTGCTGAACTTCCTGGGCCGTAGAAAATAGACCAAAAAATCCAAGCCCCTGCACTATAATGACCTTAACCCTACAGTAACCCATGTGCAGCCAATGAATAAAACACTAGCAAAAACGTACCATCTCACGCAAAGACACCACCCTCAACAATCCAAAAACAACCTAAACCATAAACCCTAAACCCCGCCACAAAAACTCGACATAACAAAACCATTCCGGAGCAAGAAAAGAATTGCCCACAAAGAATGGCCGAATTGAAATTGCGACGGTGCAATTCTGTCCTCGCCTGAGCCAAAGAGCCCGTGCGTTCTCGAGGTTCCGTTGCTCCATGTCCTCTTCTCTCCACCTGAGCATCACAGATTCTCTCTAACGATGAAATTCGAAACCCAAATTGGTGCATGACGTAAATCCCCAACCCATCACACGGCAGAAATTTTAATCAGTTTTGGAACTAGAATTAGGAGAAGAAAGAGACAATTCCAACTGGTCAGTGTGACACTCACTTGTCCTTGAGGTCGCGCATGGTGCTCAACTCCAGCAGGTGCTGCGCCTCCGATTGCATGTACTCCACATCCTCGTCATGGCAATCCGTGAGACGAAGGTGCCACGCGCGCTCCTCCTCCCGCCTGGCCTGGCTCATGCTGGCGTTCCACGCCGTCATGACCGCTTCCGCCTTGGCTATGGCGTCCATCTCTGCCCCCTAATTCCCTTCTCTATCCTACCTCCCTTGTTGCAAAACTCCAGCTGCACATCAATCAAACTCGGCACCCACACACATATATCCCCTCATCGATCGCACCACGCCAACGCAACTCACAGGACAATGTTCATGATGCCGAGTGAAGAGCTAGAAATCCTACAAAACGAAAAACTGGCTGCATCAACATCATAACTTAGTCATGGTCATGGTGATGGTGAAGAAGAAGTTGTTGTTTGTGTGTGTGATAAGTTTGAAGGGCGTGAGTTCTGCCTTCCAGTTGTGTCTCCACTTTCTTTGTTTGTTTGTCATACACAGGTCTTGGAACTCTTGTGCGTGGAATTCTGTATTTATTTTTATTTTTTTTAAATTTTAAACTTAATAATTTGTTCGTTTTGCGGTGGAATTTGTTGAGGAGACAAATTGAGTTGCAGTCAATGTGCTCCATGGCATGGGTCGGACTAGTTCCATTTTATTTTTTTATTTTTTTTACAAATGATCAATTTATTGATTATTGGGAGATATTTATGTTTTTGAGCAATAACCCCCAAAGGCCCTTGGTCTAATATTGCCAAAAACAGACCCTTATTAATAGAAACCTAATTTTAACTAAATTAAGACTTAATATAGAATATTTAACCATAGGATCTTGTACCTACCTTATCCAAAAAGGTGTATACTAATTTTGAAGACAATCTACAGTACTAACTGCGAGATTATAACATTTGAAGTCACTGTAAAAGTTTTTTTGACATTGCCCCTAGAGTATACCTAAGTATTGATGCTTAAAAACTATATTTTGCAAACACATTTGATTCATAGAGGATCATCAATTCCTTTAGGTATAGAAGTTACTTATAAGCTCACAAAGTTTGAGCTTCATACGGGCTTGGAAAGACAAAAATATCTTTGATTTAGTGAAAGGGGGTGTGCTGAAATTGCCTTACATTCTCCAAAATTAAAACTACTTACACAGTAGTCTAAAAATGTCCAATTCAAAATCTGAACTATAGATATCTTGAAGTCGATGAGGAAAAGAACCACAAAATTTTTCAAGGCAATAAGAGTAGATCTCAAATTTCTAGAATTTTTGAAGTGTAAACTATATATTTCCTTTTTATTTCAAATGGTTGTTTTGATAAAAGGGGTCCTGTGGATGGACCCCCTTCCACGTCATAGACATTGGATGAAGTTTATTAAGTTTGGATGACAAATGAAGATTGGATGAAACAATTTATATAGATGGAAACTAAGCACTGGACGATAATTGTAATTTGGATGAAAAAATCAGCAACCTCTTTAGATGGAAATGGTTAGTTAGATGAAAATTTTCTATTGAATGAAAACCGTCATAAATGTATATGGATGAAAAAAGATTGGGCCCATCATTTTGCAAGTGCCTACCTTTTGAAAAATTTCTTGTCACTTTTTGCCTTATTGAATGACGAGCAACGTGGGCAGAAAATGGGAGATTTTTATTGATTTTTATTAACAACTCCACAATTAGGGGAAGAAGGCCTTCTTTTTGAAAAAGGTGTCATTGAAATCCTAAAATTCATCCCTAAAAAATGGTCCTGGTTCATATCTCATCCTCTCCTCAAACTCCTTCTCTTCAATATCATCCATGCACTTGAGGGAAGCGTCTGCGAAGCATTTCAAACTAGTTACTCAAATGAAGAAAATACCTCATGTAATATATAAGTACAATTTCAAGAAATAACTAACAATGCAATGATTGTCAAACCCTACTTTATTTCATAAAAACATAAAAATCTCATGGCAATACGGAAAGAATAAAAATTGTTCCTTAAAAAAAACTACCAAAGTCATATACATAAATAAACTCACAAAAAAAGTTCAAAACTAACCTTGTGAATTGTTTGTACTAGTATTACAAATATCTTGAAATGTAGGCCTTTCGCACGGATCCGCATGCCAACATCTCTCCAACATCTCCCCTATCCAAGGTTTCAAACCACGTGGTAATATTGGCCTCTCACCTCCTAGAACAATGTCATACTCATTGTTCTTCAAATTCTCAAAAGGAAGGCATCCTATCCATATCTCATAGCAAGTCATTGCATAGCTATAGAAGTCAGATGCCTTGGTGAACAAATCTGGGGTGACACATCGATTTTTCGCAGCAATCAAGATCTTCGGAGCTCTCCAAAAACCTGTGCCCAATACTCCTTTGGATGATTCAAAATCAGCCACCCTGCAATAGAAAGTGTCCACTTCTTTGTTCCCAATCTCCTTTATCTCTGACTCACTTCTTTCTATCATCTCCACAAGCACATTAGATGCTTTGAGGTCCCTATGCACAATGTTGGATATGTGCAAATCTCACATCCCTTTGGCAATGTATAACATACTCCTTGTGACCTCCCAATCTGAACAAGGAGGATGGGTGCAATCCAACCTCTGCTGCATTCTCTGATCTAAGAGCTTGCATAGATCACCCCAATATCGTGGCATCATAAAAGCAAATCGCCCATTTGGTAGCAAATACCAACCTCGTATGGGGCAAGTGTAGAGAGTGGAATACCCGGTGACCACCTGCTTGGGCCAAAGTCTTTGCAAATCTCGCAGACGGTACCCCTTCCTGAACACCTTCACTATGTACTTGTTCCTTGGAAACACGCCGAGCCACCTACATATGCGTCCCTGTCCATGACATTCAGGACATTCTCGCTTGGGATTTGCTTCGAAGATCTCGGCTTGTGCTCCGTCCGCAATCAGGCTACCCACCTCCCATTTGGATTCACATATATTAAAGCTGAATTTCGGTGCCCATCGGTGTTGAAGCATGCACATTAGCTGCTTATCTCTAGTTTTATGGTCCAGAGAGGCATTACATACATTTTTCACATATTCCATAAGCTCTGGGCACTTCTCACCAGCAAAAATCCCGTGCTCAAAGAACGCTTGCAGATCTTGTGACACCAGCTCTGACTCATCGGAAAGTGGAACCGTCTCACTCCAGTGAACTTTGGAGCTCTCGATCTCAAACTCCAGGTCTGCACTGAAACTGCTCCTTGTTCGCATCATCCTGTGTATGCGTGCAGATGAGTACTCCGCTGATGTGGGCACATCATCAACGGTACTTTCGACTAAGTGATGAACGGATATTTCATTTACCCTAGCCCGGCGTTCTTCTTCTATTGCATTCACGCTAGCCTGGAGTTCTTCTTCTATTGGAGGCAGACATGTGATACCAGATTGTTTCCGCCTTGGTTTCCGAAAGCTGTACATAACTTTCTGGTATACAAGCTTTAGTGTAGACGAAGTTTTCGAACTAGAAGCTTCTAATTCCCCGTCTCCCAAGTTTCGGGCATCCTGGAGGGCAGATGGTGATTGCTCCATACCTCCACCACCGTAAAAAACTACCAGTTAACAGTCGGTGAAATTGGGGGCAAACTGCTTCCAACAGACCCTCTGCAATCCGGCAGAATGAACTTATTAAAATCACTTGCTCTTCACGACCAAGTGCCCAGTCCTCCACTCTATCAATAACAGTGTTAATTGTAACAGTTTGTTGACTCATGGTTCACGATTCAATATCACATCGACTCCAACATATGTGCGTTCAACTCTTACACAATCTTCCATTCCTTGAGAATAAAACTAGAAAATTTATCGATTGAAATCGAAATGTGTCCACAAGAAAATTTCAAGTAGAAATGTCCTCACAACCAATTCATCAAAAACTAACTTAAACCCCTAAACACACAACACTAAACCCTTAACCTAAGCGATTTGATTTCAAACACAATCTGGTCGATCATCGGGTTGAATCTTGCAGCAGTAAACACCCGGAGAAAAACAACACTTACCACATCCTTGTTGATCTCAAACCGCTCTCGGATTTTCTGTGCCTGCGAAACCAACACGCAAGAACACCATCTGATCCGTATCAGCCACTCAGATCCAACAGAACTGATTTGGGTCTGTGACTCAGAACTAGGTTTCCAAAACCACGTTTAACTCCTTTTCATGAACACAGCATCAACTACCTCCCAAACCCAAATGCGAAACAAACGAACCAATTCTTTGTGCATGTGTGTCCACATAGTGTCCTGCGGAGGGAGAGATGGTCTCTGCGAGTGAGAGCGAGAGAGAGGTTCCAGCAAGACCGTCCTCTTCATCCACGTGCATTCACATTCATCCCGAGTTTAGGATCCGGATTCATTCATCACCAGACGCCTCCACGTCAGACCCCTCACGCCAGGAAATGCGGCCCGCATTAATAAATTAATGCAAATCCGAGTTTGCAATTTTGGGGGACATTTTGGTTGCACTAATTGGTTAGATTGTTATTATGTATTATACGTATTATGCAATCAAGGTGTATTGTTATCTCTTAAGTACCAAATTATGAGGGGTATTGCAACAGCTGAAGATCATTCACTTCAGACTCAAATTCTCCACCAACATGCTAACAGCAATGATTCAACCTTTAATTGAACTCTGATCTGACTCCACAAAGTAGGTGTACAACTCCACAGCGCCGCCGTCACACTAACTTATTCATTGATCCAGCTGCTCTTCACCAGGCTCCTTCCAGCTTCAAGCTTCTTCTGTGCCCGACCCTTCCAGCTGGAGTTGGCAGCTCTTTCAAAATTTACATCAATCCACTGCTGCTCATGAGATGCAGCTTGCAGCAATATATTGTTCTCTGCAATGGTTGCTCATCACTCTGATCAGCTCTCGGAGATCAATTCCATTTAGTGATGGTATGAAGGAGTTGCTAGACTTGAGTTTCTGAAGAAGAAACACATTTGTGGACATGGGAGTAGTAGTCATGGGATTGAATATTTCTCAACCGTGGGCAGGAGTGTTGCTGCTGATTATGATGTGGAGCGCCAGCTTCGGTGGAGATCATTTGTGTGTTGATGCACAGAACCTCTCTCAGCCTGGACCTGGGTCGAGCAGTACTCTTCCAGCGGCGTCTTTCATCTTTGGAGACTCTCTGGTGGACGCTGGCAACAACAACTATATTGGCTCCCTGGCTAGAGCCAACTATGGAGCGAATGGCGTTGATTTTCCAGGTGGGAAGGCCACTGGGAGGTTCTGCAATGGGCGAACTGTGGCGGATATTGTTGGTAAGCCAAGTCTGTTGCAATGTACCCTTACTCTTAGTTTGAAAAACAGATGATTAAATTGAAGTTTCTATCTCAAAGCTCACATTGGTCACAAACTGAGTTTGAATGGTTTTCTCGTGACTTGGTTTTTTGAAACTGGATTGCAGGGCAACTCCTGGGATTACCATTCGCACCTGTGTTTCTGGACCCTGCAGCGAAGGGCAAATCAATCCTCAAAGGAGTGAACTATGCCTCAGGAGGAGCAGGAATTCTTGACTTCACCGGATACAATTTTGTAAGCATATTCCCAAGATCATTGCTGCTAATGTTCTGCCAGCTTGTCAACAAAACTGGATTGCAAGTCGAAATTTTTTGTTGGATTACATTGGTTTTACATATTTGTATTCTAATTCCTGAATTGTTAGGTCAACCGACTCCCATTGTGGCAACAAATAAGCATGTTCAAGAACACCACGAGCCAGATTATGCAGATTTTAGGGCCATCGGCAGGAGCCACACTGATAAAAAATTCTATCTACTCTGTCACCATGGGGTCAAACGACTACCTCAACAACTACTGGGTGGTCGGCTCACCATCTCCAGTACTCTTCAATCCTCAGAAGTTCCAAAGCAGAATCATCAACACATACCGCCAGCAGCTCACGGTTAGTATTCAACTACATGTATCAATTCACAAGAGTCAATTTCATAACCTCTATTAATAACTTCCTGGAGATTGCTCCTCCAAACAATTGCCATACCAACTATTCCGCTTGCTGCAACGTCTGACTAAGTAGCTCTCCATTTTTGTATGTATATCCACAGACTCTTATGAACCTCGGTGCACGAAAATTCATCCTCTCGAATGTGGGGCCTCTGGGATGCATACCGTACCGAATGACACTAGAGTCTACAGTGAAAGGGCAGTGTGTACAATCAGACAACACTCTCGTGTCCAGCTTCAACACCGCTCTCAAGTCGCTCGTTGATGAGCTGAATGGCAGATATCCTCAAACAAAGTTTGTGCTGGCGAATTCTTACAACGTCGTCAGCCAGATCATCAGCAACCCTGCAGCCTACGGTATCAACTTACAACTTTTTCTATCCTTCAAACTTTCAACCCTTACAACAATCAAAATTTTACTCAGATTTCAGGCAAGTTCTGATAATCTGGAGAGTGGTTGGTTAATTAACGTGTTGGTGGTTCATTGTCCTGGCAGGTTTTTCTACCAAAGACCAGGCGTGCTGTGGGGTGCCGGTTGGACTTTACCATGGACTAACTCCGTGCTTCCCCGGAGTGCCATTCTGCAAGGACAGGAAGTTCCATCTGTTCTGGGACCCTTACCATCCCACCGACGCTGCGAATGTCATCATCGGCCAGCGCTTCTTCTCCGGCACTCTTGCTGATATCTATCCCATGAATGTGCAGCAGTTAGCGGCTCTCAAGTTACAGGGCTGATCCTTTGGAAGTGTTGGGTGCATGGTTCCTAATTCAACCCCTGCATCATTGAAGGGAACTGAACCCTCGGTTCGGTGGAGAAATAAGTAGCAAGCTCTAGGAATGTGCATTGATTGATCAGCTAATTGAGAATTAGGTGTTTCTCGGTAGTTTAGTCCAGCATAGCGTCATCGCAGGTGAAAGACGTAAATGGCGATATGTCTACTTTCGTTACAGTTCGGAGGAGTAGATCCTTTAGTGATTCTATTCTGCTTATTCTTTTTACTAGACTGGTCAATAAACTGGCGCGGTCGTAATTTGATGTGCCAGTTGCTTTTATTATCCGTAGTCTATGTTGTTAGCATTGGGTTAATTTACTTACTGGACACAAAACCTGAAGAGAACATGATGAGTTGAAGGAAAATATTCTTCGTTTCAAGAATGGTAACGTAGGAGAAGTTCTCTCCTGATTGTGTTGAGAAAGAATAGACGGCCTCAACAGTCAGCAAATATATATAACAAACTAGCTAGCTCTGTTTGAGGCATGCGCTGTGAACAGATTTGTATGTACTTTCGATGGAAGTACAAATTAAATGGCCTCTGGTTTCACTTCTAAGTACTCTCGTAAAATGCTATTCCGGCTTGGTTGCCTCAGCTTGCGCATTGCCTTAGCCTCGATTTGTCTGATCCTTTCTCGAGTAACTTTAAAGACGCGACCTATTTCTTCTAAAGTCATCGCCCGTCCATCGTCCAATCCAAAGCGCAGTCTGAGCACCTCGTTCTCCCTTGGGTTTAAGGTGCTTAGAACACCCTCGAGATCTTGTTTCATCAATTGCTTAACGATGGCATCCTCGGGCGACTCAACATCTTTATCAGCGATCAGTTCCTGTGGCAGCAAAGAATTGGCGTCAGATATAATCAACAGAAGTCGAATTTGGACGAGAACAAGAATTACGGTGTGTCTCGAATACATGCCAAGCTGAAGATATTACTTGAAAACTTACTCCGACTGTAGTTTCCTTCTCTTTGCCGATGGGACGCTCCATCGAACTGGGGGCTTTAGCTGACTTCACTACGGATTGCAACTTCTCGACAGTCAAGCCAACTAATTCGGCAATTTCCTCGTCACGTGGCGTCCGCCCGTGCTCCTGAACCAGCATCTTCTTGGCTTTGTTGATGCGTGAAATGACTTCGTATAGATGAATCTGGTCAAAACCAACAGTTCATCAATAGAGAATTCTCTGTATGAAACTGTATAATATTGCACACAGGTTGGTCTAAGAATGAGGAATCTCTTGCAGGATTCAAGAGTCAGTTGCTTAAACCTGAATGGCCCTCATGTTCTCAATCAAAATCTGATGTTCATCATGTTGCAGAGGGCAGCCGTCATTGAAACAGACAGATCTTTTAAACAATACTCCAGAATGTACTCAAGTATACAGCATTCTCACGGCACTGTTTGGGCAATTAGAAAGGAAGGACGAATCAAAGAAGCACTCACTGGCAAACGAATGGTTCTAGATTGATCCGCAATAGCTCTTGTTATAGCCTGCCTAATCCACCAGTGTGCATAAGTACTGAACTTAAACCCTCTCGACGAGTCAAACTTTTCTGCTCCCCTTATCAATCCCAAGCTTCCTTCCTGTTCCAAAAGAGGGGCAACAGCTAGACAAATTTAGTACTTATCGCGCAAAATGCCATCCCATCCGCTCACAACAAATCTTTCACATGACATACTAAGAAGAAAAATATCTCAACAAATCTCCGATCATATCTCAGTTTGAAGACCAATTATCAAGTATCTCGAAATTAGAAACCTGCAATTCAGGACAAAATGTTGGCACAGTTGATTGAGTACCTGAATTAAATCCTGAAGAGTCATGCCTCGGTTTTGGTAATTTTTCGCAATAGACACAACCAACCTTAGGTTGGAGTTCACCATCTTATCCTTCGAAAGTCGACCCTCTTTAAGTCGTTCTTCAAAAGCATTCTGTTCCATTCCTACCGCTCGACTCCACTCTCCAATGGTAGGCTCCCTCCCTACCTCTCGCTGAAGGTTGGCTTTCACCTTCTCCAATTGGAGTAAATCCTGGATGGCTTATGATACGTCAGCACAGCAGATGATGCATCCAGGATCAGTGTAAACGTAAAAATTTCGAATGATGTGCATATATGCAACGCAAAGAAAATCCCTCATTAACCACATTTACTTGAGGTCTCACCTGGATCTGAAGTGATAACTCAACTTCTTCTTTTGAAGTAAGCAACTTGGTTCTTCCTATGTCACGTAAATATGCACGAATTGGGTCTGAAGGATCAGGTGACATCTGAGGTTTCCTGGGCTTCGGCGCGGCAGGCGCAGATGCCAAAGCTGAAGCGACCTTCTCCGCCTTCTCCAGCGCACGCTCTCGCCTTTTGATCCTTTCGAGTCTTCGCTTTGATTTTACAACAACACCGACACTTTTAATTTGAGGTGATCCATCTGATGTCTCCGCATCATTAGATTCTGCACGTCAGAACATGTTTCAGAATGTGCCAGTTATGCGACCCCTGCAACATTGCAGGAGCACGTGTAGTCGATTCCATCTTCACAACACCAAATCGTTTCCACACAAATCTGATCTCTGAGGATGTTTCAAAAGGTAAAGCATATGACAGAAAGGGTTTAAAGATTATTGACATATTCCACACTCTAATTTACAAACGGGAGTCATTCCTGTAGGAGACGAAGATAAGGTTCAAAGCGCACGAAGATCGCCGTCTCTAGCAAGTCCCGGAATCCAATGCCTCCCATAATAGCCAATCACAACACCATCTGTTGCAAAACACAGATGAAGTTCGATAGTCTACCTGTTTCTTGCACGACTGATGCAGCATCCTCAGCCTCTCGAACAAGAGTAGACACTCCAGCCAAGAGCGACTCTAATCTCTTCACATAACTCTGCTCAGCCTCCAACATTGCGGCCTCTGCATCATATTCCATCCGAGAAGAATCCTCCATATCACTCAACCTCGCCCTCTCTAACCTCAACAGATCAAACTCAGATGGAAACTCCTCATTCTCAACCACCATCGCCTCCGCATACGAGGCGGCATCCCTGGCGGCTTTCGCAGCTGCCAACGCCAATGCCATTGTCTCCTCTGCCGCATCACGCGCTTCCACACTCTGCTCACTATCTAACCAGCTCTCAGTCACTAGAGCGTCCTCCACCCTCAAAGCTCGACTTTGCACCGACCTCCTGCTGGAATACACCGAAAACGGCACCCGCACCGTCGAACTCAAAAGCGCTGACGACAACTTCACCCTGCATACAATCAATAAATCCAATTCCACTCCATAAATCCCCCAAGAAAGACACAAGAAAAGAAGGAAAGAAAAAAAAAAAAAAAAAAAAAAAAAAAAAAAAAAAAAAAAAAAAAAAGCAATCGTCCACCAAAAAAGCTGTCATCAAACGAACAAGAACTACATTACAAGATCCAATGCACTTGATCACCACACATGCAAACTAAATTCATAACGAAATTCACAAACAAAACTAAATCCTAAACCCCACAACAGAACCCTCTCCAAACTCACCCCCCAAAACCAAACAAACTCAAAACCAGAAAATCTCCAACTCCACCCCGAATTCCACTCCACCAAATCACTCTCGGAAAGAGCCTCTCACCGAACAGACGCCATTCTCCTCCGGCACGCTCTACTCGACGACGACGACGACGACGACGACGACGAAGTCGAAGAAGGCGAACACCTCATGGCGCAGCATTCCACTCCACCGCTACCCGTACTGCAACTCGCAACGCCACCATCGTGGCCTCTAAGGGAGCCCGAGGAGACCACGTCGGGCAGAACCGCGACGGTGAGTGCCGCCATCGCTAGTGCTGCGCTACCAAACCCAGGAACCAATCTTCATCATCTGGAAACCAAATTGTGGCTACTAGATGGAAACGAGAGCCGTGGCAGCTGCAGGTAGGCAGAGACGATACCCTGGGGCATAGAGACGAGGCAGTTAGGAGAAGAGATAGACTGTGCTGTGAGGAGGCTCGAGCCTCGGCTAGCGATGGCGATGGCGATGGCGAGCTCTGCGTCTCTGCGAGACACGGTGTGTCTGTGTGTGTTTGTGTGCAATCCTGGGGTTCATCAGACTCGTCTCGGAGGGTGGCGAAGGCGAGCCCTCCGTTCTAGATAACCCTTCTCTTCGTAGATCTTTGGGATGTTTGAGTTGGGGACATTCTAGGTGGATTGACCTAATGGGGGACGGTGATCTATAGGATGCGTACATTCGCTGGTGGCACTTGGTTCGCTGTTTTTTATTTCTAAGTTGATGAAAGGTGAAGAATTTGTTTAGTCTGCTTTTACAAAAGATATGTCTACCTTTATATGAAGATTTTTTATTGCAACATTTGGTTTTCACTAGTGGAGAGAGGTGGCAATTACATTCATAATGAACATTAAATATCCTCTATGGTGTTGCTTCTTTTAAGAGATGTCTTTTGGCATTGATTGTTTGAGAATTTTGGTGTTGTTGAGGTGATGTAACAAGTGAAGGGTCATTGAAATGAACTTTAGAGATGGAAGAGAATTGCACGGTCAACCATGTCATTATCTACTCTATTTCAAATTGAGAATGATGTTATTCAGCGCTGGTCAAGATAGAAGAGTGCATATTGGGCATGGAATAGTACATTTGATTAATTGCATGACCATGCAAAATTTAGTTGAAGATCTGACGTCCATATAATGTGTGATTGATGTCTAGATCTGACCTTGATAATTTGAAAGTCAGAATGTTGTTGAGAGTGGTGACTGCGATATCAAACAAGTACAGACAAGTACAAGGTATTCTGATCTAATGTTGGTCGGTACTTCGTATCAATAAACATTGACCAAAGTCAAAAGATTGTGTTAAGAGATACAATTTTATTGATCGCACTGTTATAATCTTATTGAATGGAATCAAAAGGATTATAGAATGTGTTGTTTTGAATCTGGCTAGACCAAGTGAAGTTTGTAGTTCATGTGGTGTTAGCACGGGGTGTATTGGAAGAGAAAAAATAGATATTTTTTGAAAATACTACTCAAAAATGAAAATAAAAGAAATTATTGATTTCAAATAAACAAAAAATCAAATTAGCTTATCATTAAGGTCTCATTTCGGCGATAAAAAATAATATCTCTAAATTTTTATCAATGGCAAAAAACAATAATCACTTGCTAATGGAGGCACAACGTAGGTCATATATAAAAATGGAGAACTTTTCTTCATATAAAAATAATATTATCATGTACCAAATAGTGCATGGAAAATACTAATGCTAAAAATGCAAATAAAGCTCATTTTTGGTATATTCTTCAGCACAATTGATTAAAACTTTTAATAATATTCACATAATCAAATTCTTACTTCAAGCCTCTTATTACTATATTTGTGTAATTATTTATTTGTTATGAAAAAAGAATCAAATCCTATCATCAATGTTTGATAAAAATGATAATTGACCATAAAAAATTAAGTTTCAAAGTAAGTGGTATTATTTACATACACATGTATTGCAATTTATATATTAGTATAAAAAATTGCTGAGTCAATCAATATATTATTAACATTTAGTGTTGGTGACACTAAAAGAATACTTCACAATTGGTGTTAAACAATACAAATAGAATCCATGACACTAATTATCACAATCACTTATTCTATTAAGTGCAGTGATTTTTTTTCTGGTTGCTAGCAGCCAGATTAAGACGAAAATTTTCCCCCAGAAACGGCCTTTGTTAATTTTAAAGGAAAAAATTGGATGAAGAAGCCAATTTTGAAACGATTGTTCCCAAAACTTAGATGAAGATGCCAGATTTTTGGATGAGATCAATAATAAATGGATGAAAAATCATTTAATGTTCAAAAATTGAATGAATGTAGATAAATTTAGTGACACATCAAAATTCTATGTTGCCAGTTGAGTATTTGCTGAAAATGAAATAAAAAACCCTGATTAAGTGCCTCCATCATTTCATAATCTAATGCAATGAAGAATGAATCCATCTGAAGGAACTCAGCTCGAAGTCACAGAAGTTGAATTAAAGCAGCAGGTTAATTGAAGGATAGAATCTGGTGAATGAGGAGCCTGCCACGTCATGAATATTCTGTATTGAAAAGGATTGCCAGCATGATGTACCCAGTGTTGAGATGAGAGATACTCCAGATTCTAGATTCTGGGGTGAGCAAATGGGAGTGCGGAAGAAGGAAGGAACCAAAGATGCTGTGAGCCTTGGGGAACTTTGGAGAAAGGGGGCTTTGGAAGTTATGGAAAAGTTCCAGCGGCTCATGATTGCGACCAGATAACGGTCGGCCTTCTTCCATGAGTCTGACGTGGCCCAGGATCGCCCGTCGAGGCTGACGACGGACGTGCTCTTCAGCTCCGTGGCCGACCATCTGTTGACACCAAAAGACCTTGCGCACTTACGGAAAGGCACAAGTGGTAACTTACTTCGTTCTTGGATGAGAGCATTGTGAGGAGAACCATCCTTGAAATGAGGGGATTATTAATGAGGTATAGATGAAACTTTGCTGGAAAAAGTTCATGGCCCTAGAGTAAAGTAATGATATCACTAACAACACTAGAATAAACAAATTTAATTTAAAGAATGTAAATTTACTTCTTAAAAATTTTGAAATTGGAATTTTGGTTAGGCATGAGGATTAGGAAGTTTCATAAAGCTCTTTTATTTCTAATGGATAAGGGGTTAAAAAAAACATAATGCCTTTTGCTACATATGAGTGTTGATAGATTTTTATTAAAAATAAGTAGTAAATACAAAAAATTAAAAATTAATGGATTGCAATCCAGCTTTTCGTTGATGTAAACTCAAAAGCTAGGTATCAAGGCTATATACCAATAGAAACGAGACTCCATTTCTTTGAACTCCATTTTGATGTTTTTTCCTAGTGTACAACAACTCTCCAACATATTGATGAAATGAAACATCTAGTCAACAAACAAGTACGATGACATCCATGCATTGTCTTGCAAAAGGTGTATCTATATTCAAACCATGGCAATTTCAATCTTTTTGTAGCAACATCCGCTCTCTCATGAAAATTTTTACATGAATAATTAACATAAATTTCCACGAGATCATAAAAATCTCTTCATACAATAAAAAAGTTCACTAAACAAATTGTCAAAGTTTTCAAAGAGACTCAACACAAGACCTAAATGTATTAAAAAGTATCCAAACAACCAAAGAAGAAGCTGGGTCAAACCTTTTTATCTGTAATAGCATGATATTTATGTGAGGCCTTTTTAAAGATTCCATATTATAGAAGAACCTAATTTTTAAATTGTGACGTAAACTCTGAAATTATATTAGTTCCTGCACCAAGCTGGGATCCAGAAAGTGGAAAATGAGGTCACATTATAACCATCTACAGGATTCAGAGTCTGTCAGATTTCTTATCAATCTGCTCAAATGATAACTATATTGATCACCAATTCACATTGAATGGCTGATCAAACCCATCATCAGGCATAAGCCCCACAGCGGCAGCTGGAATTTACAAACATCCAAGACAAGTGAGCAGATTCAGAATCTCGAGCGGGAACCCCTCACGCCAATTGTACCATCTCAGTCCTCACGCAATCGGAAGCGCTGGACGCTGCATACTAATCTATACATTTCTTCCATCCCTGCATTTCGGTTGTCATCCTGAGAATCGTAACTTAACTTCATCTCTGGTTATCGACAGCAGACGCCGTATCATAAACCCATACGTTTTGCACCACTGAGGAAAGTGGGATTATAACACTGCCGAGCAAGGATTTGCAGCAGCTCTGAGGGCCCCAGGGCTACCTGGCGGTGATTCCATCGTAAAGATGGATGGGATGGGTGAGGGTGGAGGCCAGGTGGTCTGCCATGCCAACAGTCCCCACCAAGGCGAGGATGGGGTCCCGATGGACTGCCATGCCAATAGTCCCTGATCAGGTGAGGGTGGAGGCTAGAGGGTCTGCCATGTAACCTTCCTGTGAAGGTGAGGGTGGAGTCCGGGGAGTGACGCCCATGCCGAGCGGAACGGCTGAGCCCATAGTCCTTGGCCGGATGTTGAGGGGGCTTGAGGGGGAGGGTGATTCCTTGGACTCATTTCTGTGAGTGCCCTCGCATCAGGTCCTAGGCCGCCAGGACAACTCGAGGGAGGGTTGGGGGGATAACCAGTTGAATCCCTTTTGTTGTACAGACTTTTAATGTGAAAATGGGAGTTGTGAAAAGAACTTTTAATATCGAACTTAGACAACATGAGTGTTCCCCGAGGAAATCATCGACTTCCATTCATGCGCACCTAAATTGCTACCGTAGATCATATCAAACACCGAAATAGATGAGACAAAATCTAACTCGTATGAGCTCCGGAGTATTCCAAAGTCGTCCTTTCATTTAGACATGACCATCTGTTTTTTTTCCTAAGAAAATTCCACCACGGGGCTCACGTTGCCTACAATTTTTTGTTACAAATTGGATTCCAGGAATTCTCTGCTGGTGGTTCTTTGGCAGTATTGTCCTTGAAG
Source organism: Ceratodon purpureus (assembly GCA_014871385.1). Lineage (NCBI taxonomy): Eukaryota > Viridiplantae > Streptophyta > Bryopsida > Pseudoditrichales > Ditrichaceae > Ceratodon > Ceratodon purpureus. The sequence continues at coordinate 14,796,748 of CM026422.1, read as the reverse complement.
GTGCTTCTGCTGTTGTTACAATCAACAAAAATTGATCATAGTTGCAACACAAAGTTGAAATTACAACACCAATATGGCAGAGAATCTGTCCCTCACAGTCATTTCTCTTGAAAACAAGTGAGCAATTTGAGGCAGCAAGGATTGCCGCCTGGAATTAATTTTAACTCTGTAGAGTTCTATCCTACAAACTTGAAGATGCATCCCACCATACCACAAAACAAGCACATACTGCAACGAGTGGAAGAAACAATAGAACACAAGAAACCTATCCACGACACAGATGTCAACAACGGCTATAGCACATCAATTTAAGAAGATTGACAAAAGAATTCTTAAGGACTATTAAACCTGTTCTATGTTTGAAGTTAGCGTACCCACTCAGTATGTCATAAATCCTCCCTTAATGTGCTCTTGATGTGTTCAGGAACAAAGAGCACAAAACGTCCTTGAAAATCTAATGCTAGTGACCTATCACTACTTAATCACAACATTGGGAATTCTTCTGAAAACCACAAGTTCACTCCTCCCGCCCTGAATCCAGACCAAAGGCACCTAAAATGCTGAGAGCGAGATTGCATTTTCAATCCAAAGCAGCGTTTCTACGAATAACATTTCTATAGAGGACTCCAATAACGCTTCGAAAGAGAATTCCAATGCACAATATCCTGATTGTAAGAAAGACCAGAAAAACATTCTACTACAAGAAGATGCAAAAGAAACACATATAGTGATTGAGTTTACAAGAACAAGACATCAATTCATATCAACAAAAGGCCACTCACGGTGTCTTGAAGCAGATACAGAACAAAAGAAAGAAAATATTTATTAGAAATCACACTCTACAACTTCGACAATGATCATGTTAATGGGTATGATGATGAGCTCAAGAAAGAAGCAAGCGAAACCTGTTACTACAAACTATCTTCGCTTCCCAATGCTGTCCTTCGCTTAGAGAAGGTGATTCCCAACTTAATCCTCCATGGATGCGACAACTTGGTCGACGGGGTGAGTCAGAGGTGTCGTTCGAATCGAGGCCTGCTGTTCCAGGAGCTCCTGTAACAAGGTAAACATTCCACTTCAAGATCAGTTGAAAATGGTGTACCCATGTGTGTGTGGGTTGCGGAGAGATCAGGTGGAAGAGGGTGTGTACCTGTGTGGGTTCCAGAGGGAGTATACTAGCAGCTTGATGAGCGGCAGCTTTCAAACCCTCCACAGCTTGCGGCGGGACGTTTCCAATCAACGGAGTTGAAGCTGTCTGAGGCAGCGGATTGGCAGGAGTAAGTGTGCCCACGGGCGGTGGGAATGCTGCGCTTGCAGCAGAATCATGGGTTGCCATTGTCGTCCCTCTGCTCCTTGCTAAAACATAACAGAGCGCAATATTCACTTGGATGTCGAACCTGAGAAACCCCTCAAAGCGCAGCGCGTAAGTCCAGGATCGCGAATCGCCCAAATTGCCCAATCGCCCAAATTGCCCAATCGCCCGAATTGCTCAAACTGCTCCTACCTCTCCGCCCTGAAAACCCTGCTGTTCTCTGTTTGATTGTTGATATTCCACTTCATGATCACTAACTCTGCTGAGTCTGCTCAGCTCTTACCACTTCCACCTGGCTTCTCTTCCGTCATGGGAGCTGTCGCGTGTCGTGCTCTTGCTACTGAGCGTTCGCCAAACCGTTCCCAGTTTATGCTTGCGTAAGCATCTCTAGATTGGGATTCGGTTGGGAAATTTATTTTATTTATAAAATAAAATGATACATAATATAAACTATAAAATTGCGGGACCCATTGACATTCCGTTAGAGACTGGGATTGTCACTGGTTTTGAAACAATTCATGAAGAAACCAGTGCAGTAACGTACTTCGAGGTTTCAGACTTGAGTGGCACTCAGAATTTGGATAGGTGTCGTCGAAGGTCAATTCCTAGTTGACTCAGAACTTCAAATACACCTCTCAGAACCGCAATTTTTCTTCGCATTGCTGCTGCGCTGTCGAAAAATTCATGTTCCAACTATCTAAAAATTAGACATGAGGAGGGCCCTCAGGCAATCGACTTCCATGTGAATATCTGCCGCATTTCAGCATAAGCACGTTGCTCAGCCTCCAGCCGAATTTTCATTCTTGTTGTAAGTCACAATCATATTTATGTGTACCAGGTTTTGCATTTTTAGACACAGTAGAGTTTAGGGTTCAATGGAAGCGGTGCAGATCGTGTCCAATCCTGTTCAATGATGCGCAATCCATCAGCTGCAATTATCGTGTATGTATTAGCAAATCACAATCATATGTGTTTTGGATTGAGGAGCCTGTGTAGGGTTTAGGGTTTAACGAAAGCGGTGAAGGTCATGTCCAATCATGCTCATCGATCTGCAATCAGATGCTATAGTTTACGGGAGCTGGACTAAGGTTTTGCTAAGAATTTGTGGACATTTCGACGTTTGTTGATGCATTCAGAGGTAATTCGGTTATTCTGGTTCAGATCGTTCCGGGATGCTGGTGGTGCAAGAGCAGCAATGATATGAGAAAGGGTTTCATGTTTGTTGGCATTCTAAGATTTTAGGGCAGATCGAGATGATCGAGTTCGTCTCTTGTGCGGGAGGCGTGATGAGAGGACTCAAAGTTGGAGCCTTACATGCTGCTCTGAATGTAACTCTTTGTACGAAGATTACCTCTCGGGGTGTACAGACGCAAGGTGGGGTCGTAATGCAGAGCAACGGCAGGTGCACCTGGTCACTCGGCTCGAGACATTTGCCATTTCTGAGTGCCCAGTCTAGTAGAACAAACAGCTTGAGGTATTTTGTATCGCACAGTGATCTAAGTTCTCAGAGGCTTACATCGGGGAGGTTCTTGTTCAATAGGCAATCATGTATGGATTCTAGGTTTCTGTTGAAGAAGAGAACAAGCACTGTAGCAGCGGCTGGCAGAGATTTTACGGGGGTAGGACGCAGGAAGACAGCAGCTCCGAAGACGAAGACGCATTGGGTATGTGAAGATTGTGGGGAGTCGTATACCCAATGGTGGGGTCAATGTAGGAACTGCAAAGCAATGAATTCGTTGAAGGAGTTCAAGGAGGCAGCAGGTAACGTGGGTAAAAGGGGTGGAGCGGGAGCAAGAGCAGTAGAGAATTTAGTACTTTCACAGACCAGTGTTGCTGTGAAGAAATCCCCAAAAGCAGGTGGCCGGGCGTGGCTTGAGAATGTTGGCGATGGCCCTCAGCGCTTGTCAGATGTGGCTAAAGGTCATTCACAGCTGCATTGGCGTCTACCTTTGTACGAATCTGAGTTCTCTTGCTTTTGGATTTCTCTTGAAGCGGTTCCTGTTGGATATTAAGTTCCTGATGGTTGCAATTCTGGTTGTGATCCATACAAGCATTTGTGATAATTGTTGTGTCATGTTATGAAGTTTTGTCAATGAGGTTTGGTAACACTGTGCCTTGTGCAAACCTGACAGGGCTGGAGAGACTGGTCAGGAGATTGGAAGGGTGTTGGGAGGAGGTCTTGTACCAGGTTAGAATCAATCTTATCATTCTTACAAGTGGAAGCTTTCACATAATTGCTCAGAATATTAGATTTGGCCCTGTGTTCGGTTTTTCCTGAACAGTAGAGTGCTAGTTTCCCGTTTGTGGTAATCTTTAGGTGTTGGTCTTTTGCGGCATTTTCAGGTTCATTGATTCTTGTGGGCGGGGACCCTGGTGTCGGCAAGAGTACTCTATTACTACAGGTTGTTCTCATTCTCTGTGTCCTTTTCATTGAGGTCCTCTTAGGTCATAATCAAGGGCAGAACTGTTGTAGTTCATTTGTGCTCGAAAGAATGAGTGGTTCTTTTTTGAAGCTTTTATTGAGCTGATTAATTATGAGTTCAATAGGTCTTTTAATCCTTTAATCCTTTGATTTTTGCGGGAGGTTTGTGGAAGTGCTTAGATGGATGTCCTTTGTATCTTGTAAAATCTTTCTGGTCTTCAAGCTGGTGAAGTATTTCACTGCCCTCTTTTCCCTACCATTCTCAAATTTGGGCATGGTTTTCGGAGACCCAGGTGGCGGGTCTCCTTGCGGAGGGCAGCGGTGATCAAGGTCCTGGCCCTGTTCTTTACGTTTCAGGAGAAGAGGTATGTCGATATAGAAGACGGGTTTTCTACACATAGCATGAAGTAGTCTCTTTTGATTCCTAGTGATCGGAACCATAACCTTCTCTTATATACACTTGTCCTCCATGATGTGAGTAGATGAACTGTAAGAAGTTTTAACATACGCTATGCATTTCTACGAACCGCATGGGTGGTAACAGAGTGTGGAGCAAATAAGCAACCGCGCAGACCGTTTGGAAATTAGAGCGCATGAGCTCTTTTTGTATTCAGCAACTGATCTAGAGGTTGTCCGCCACCTTAATTATTACCGTTAGTGTTTTTTAATCTCCAGTTCCATTGTGTGGGGCTCGTAGCTTCTATACACGTAATTGTTAGTGAATGCTGACCAATATGTTTGATATGGTGCTGTACGGCTACCTTTTCTCAATTATTTATTTTCGTGTCCAGATATTTGTAGCACAGTGCTCTTAAAGGCTTTCATTGCTTATTTTGCGCAGCTGGTGATCGAGGCAATAGCAGAAATTCATCCCCGGGCTGTTATTGTGGACTCTATACAAACTGTTTATCTTGCAGAAGCCAATGGTAGTGCCGGAAGCGTTAGTCAGGTTCGTCATTTACTGTGACTCTGGAAGACATAGTACATTAATGATATTGCATGCTTCTTCATTACTGGTGGTTGTACATGGCTAGGGGCAAGTGAGATTCAGTTCTAAATTCATTTCAGCAAAATATTGAACACCATTCTCAGCCTTGCGAGATCACCTAAAAATTGACCACTGGGATTTTGGATGAAGGATAGCAAGAATATTCCTCCTAAGCTGAATCATTTTTGTTCTTATCATAACCTCATGCCATCAGTACTTCCGTGACTTTTTACGCCTCTTCCCAGCTGAACTCGTATACTGGATGTAAGTGCAGGTACGCGAGTGCGCCACTGCCTTGTTAAGAGTTGCGAAACAGACCAAAGTTCCTATTTTCTTGGTAAGCTTCATTCATCTTGAAAATTCAATTCAAAGTCACAGGTGTTTATTTAGAATTAGATATTATCTAGTGCCTGGGAGTTCACATGCTTGCTATTTAGTATGTACATGACTGAAAGTAAATTACAACGCAGATCATTGGACTAGATAGCCTTATGATGGCGAACGTCCTGGTTTATTTGTTTGTTCATCTATATGTGCATTCAGGAGATCAGAAATACGATCTACATGCATGAAACATTTCGTCTTATTTTTCTATTCCGAGTTTGGTTGGATTTTGATGTGTGTAGGTGGGGCATGTGACCAAAGGTGGCGATATTGCAGGACCTAAAATACTGGAACATGTGGTCGATGTTGTGCTCTACATGGAGGTTTGCTCTTCAACAACCTTAGTTGGAAATTGTTTTCTCGACCCCATATTGCAATGTTTAACCAAATCTTGGGCTGTCATCTCTTTGCTCATTGTTCCAATACGTTTGCTCCCGGTGTTCTCAAGCCTTATTTTTTACGCTCAGGCCCATTTTTCATGCATGCACCTTTTTAAACAAAATTGTTGGATGATGCAGGGCGAGCGATTACAATCACACCGACTTCTGCGAGTTGTTAAGAATCGTTATGGCTCAACTGACGAGGTAGTTATTTCAATAATTCATTTTTGTCATGTGGGAGTCCTTAGTTTAGTTGAAGTCACTTCCTTCATCTACCTATGTGGAAATTCGGCTGAGGGTTTTAACTCTTGTTGTAGGTGGGAGTCTTTGAGATGGTGCAAGAAGGGCTGGCTGCCGTTGCATCTCCCAGCGAGCTTTTTCTTAGCGCACGCAACCAGGATGCTGCAAATGCAGCTTCAGCTGCTGTAGCTGTTACAATGGAAGGCTCCCGCCCCATTCTCCTTGAAGTCCAGGTACTCTCAGTGTGCTACTGCACTTCCATTCCTCTATCAGAAGAGGTTATTACACATGTTTCTTCTGTTATGTGTATATTTTTCCTCATCAAATTGTGTGAACGATTTGATCTTTCTCTCTTAGACATGCTCGTGTTCAACCCCATTCTAACGAAAGAACCGAAAAATCTTATTTAATGAAGCTTTCAAATTAAATAATTATATTTGTGGTTGACGTCTCTCGAGTCACAGCAGTTAATAGCTACAGAGAATACTTGAATTCCCTTCAATTAATGTTGTCACATTCGTTGAATCTGATTTTTTCTGTCTTCTCTTTTTCTGTGGGAAGGCTCTCTGCTCATCAGTTGGACAGCAACCAGGGAGGCGAACTGCAAATGGCGTTGATGCTCAGCGTCTTTCCCTACTCCTCGCTGTAATTTTTCCTGTCTCGTGTTCTTTTAAATGAATTTTACTATGACAGCACAGATTTGTTGTAGTTTTTTCGAAGCTCCTTCCTCTCCTAATCCCAGTTCGTGGCTGTCATGCAGGTGCTTGTTAAGCAAGCAAGTTTGAAGCTCTCAAATCAAGTGAGTAAACTATGGCATTATGATATGCAGCGTACTTAATATTCGTTCTCTGGACCAATCGTGCTTATCACTGTCCAACTATCACTTTGGTCTCTCTCTCGCAGACAAAGTTGTCATGATTTCGTATGTGGATTCTGGACAGTATCATTTTGATAATCATCCACATCTGAAATCATTAATTCCGACTCAGTCATAAAATCTGTCATGTTTCCTTTTGTAATTGCAGGATGTCTTCATAAATGTGGTGGGAGGCTTGCAATTGCGAGAGCCAGCAGCCGATGTTGCTATTGCTGTGGCCATTTGCAGCAGGTTTGTCTCCTTTCTCCATCAGTTTTAGAACTCACCATTGTAATGGCAAAAGGTATATGGCTAAATACTAGTGAGTTTGCCACTCAAACCGCATGTTCTATTACTGGTCTTGAATGTTTTCGTTTTTCTTACACTGCTTTGTATAATCATCACTTCTTACGAGCTCTACATTGAATCATTGCTACAGCTACCTTGAGCAAGCTGTGGATCGAGAAATGGCTTTTATTGGGGAAATTGGCTTGGGTGGTGAACTTCGATCGGTAATCATCTGTTCTCCGACACTGCTGCTAACTTCTCTTACACATTTCATCATAATCATACTGTGAAGTTCAGTTCCCTCTGGCTGGTCCCGCGTCCTCAATCCAAACAATCACCTGGTCTGAGGACGCGGGACTTAACTTTCATATCTTCTCAGTCAATTGGTGAATACATTGCAGGTCGGACAAATGGAAAGACGGTTGTTGGAGGCAGCCAAACTGGGCTTCAAAAAGTGTGTGGTGCCAAAGGCAGCTGCCAAAAGCCTTAAAGGAGCTGTTGGATCTGATTTCATCACCATACCTTGTGCTGATGTCAAGGAAGTTATCGAGAAGCTCTTCCTGAGAAATTAGGCGAAGCATGTGTTCCACATCAGTGGCCCTACGAGAATTGAGTGTATTATGTGAAGCACACATAATCTTTCATTAATATTTTACTGGAATATTCTCTCTCACTTGGGCGCCTCAGTGTATTTATATCAGTACGTATTGGGAGGCTTGCCTTGAGGAAGCCTCGGGGAGTATGCTAGTTAGCTGCTCTTTGAAACATCACATTGTGAACTCTTGCTCCACTTGTATTCAACATTCTGAAATACATAGACGCTCTTGTTGATTGCAATTACTGATTCCATCAGATTTTACATCAATCCGGCAAACAACATCATCATCATCAAGCGCAGACGTTCTGGGCCTCCCTCTGTAGTGTGCCCTGAGAAGTTTCTTCCTCTGCTGTAGAGGGTGAGATTGTTTGTTTTTCCTGTGCAGTGAACTATTCTTGCATTAGTGCCAGAAAACTAATTATTATTGCCAGAAAACTAATTATTATTGCGTTACATGAAGGTCAACATCTGCACTAGAAAAGCTCCTGCTCGTGTACAAATTTGTACATCATGCGGATATCACGCAAAGTGCAAATTGAAAAAGTGTGCATGTCATAAAGCTTGCTCGCGGTGCACATAGAACGACCTCTTTGACATCAGTAAAAAAATAAAAAATAAAAAATAAAAAATCACAAAAGTCACAATTGTCCGTCAAATCGGACAATATGCGGTGTGAATGGTATTTGTGAATGGCATTTGCGAAAGGTAGAGCTAAGAACGAGAACGCAATGCCATCGAGCGGAGGGCAAACACAACTGATATAAACCATGGCTTGTCACTCACTTGATGATTGTAGCAGAGCAGGCATCCAATTTCGTTGCAACGATTCGCGCTACGTTTGCTTGTGGGGTTTTGGGAGAACCGAATGGCGACCCTACGTACCAATCCAGAGCCTCCCATGTCGACAAAGAGGTGTGTTCACAGCAGATTCTTTTGAACATAATTCAGATTTATTGTTAACGTCGAGCTACGGTTTCTCATGTGATCATACGCCTGGTTTCGCTTCATGGTCGATCTTGCCATGGCTGCACAGATTGGAAGGGAAAGTGGCCATTATTACAGGTGGGGCTAGTGGAATAGGGGAAGCAACTGCGCGGTTGTTTGTGGCACACGGAGCACTGGTTCTCATCGCCGACATCCAAGACAAGCTCGGTGCAGAGTTGGCGCAGGAGTTGGCTCCGAATGCATCCTTTCACCACTGCGATATCACGCAAGAGCAGGACGTGGAGGCGCTGGTGGACGCGGCCGTGCGCCAGCACGGCCGTCTGGACATCATGTACAACAACGCCGGCGTCGTCGGCTCGATCAACACAAGCATCCTGGACGTGAACATAGAGGAGATGGATAAGCTTTACGCCGTGAACGTTCGTGGCACTCTGCTCGGGACGAAGCACGCTGCGAGAGTCATGATCCCCGTCCGGAACGGCGTCATTCTAGCAACGGCAAGCATTGCCGGCGTCATGGGCGGCACTGGTCCGCTTCTTTACAGCATCAGCAAATGCGCAACAGCGGGAATTATCAAATCGGTTTCGGCCGAGTTGGGGCAGCACGGCATCCGCGTCAATTGCATCTCGCCCTCTGGGGTGCCGACGCCGTTAGCCGTTTCTTTGTTTCAAGAGCAATTCCCCGGCATCACCATCCCCCAGGTCGAGGATTACATGCGCAACATGTCTGCGTTAAAAGGAGTGCTTCTGGTGGCCGAGGACGTCGCCAGAGCAGCTCTGTTCCTCGCCAGCGATGACGCCAGCTTCATCAGTGGCCACAACCTGATTGTTGACGGTGGCTTCACTGCCAGCAAAGCGATTCCCTCATAACTTATCTAGGCTCGAATCCACCATATAACCAGCTATGGAGCTGCAGTAAATAATCATTTGTTGAATCGTAATCTGTGACTGTGAGGCTGCAGCTCCGGACTCTGTGCAAGCTACTAATTTGATCTGACTATATTGCAACTTTGGCCTAGCTGCTTCAAGCTAGCAAGCTGGATATTGCAACTGATGAACATGCGAATATGCAATTTAAGTCTGCGGTGACATTGATCTGGGTTCTAGTCTGTTGTCCAAAGTTGAACGTCCTAACAACAGATATTACCTCATATCAGATATGACTTCTAGTATGACCGGGTGGTTTAGAGACCTGTGAAGAAGACCGGTTTGATTGGATTGAGAGATTTGATTCCTCAAGGTTTCAGACAAGTGATCGTCCTGTCACCACATCATACATGAATATTGATTTATTTTATTACAAATCTTGATTAGTGAAGCCGAATGAGCAGATCCTCGATTGTTCCTACTAGCTAGCCATTTCTTTACTCGCATGCATGCAGTTTGTCACTCAAAGAATCCCCTGGATGGGTGATATTCAAGTGGCCGGGTTTCATTGACCTTGAATCTTTGATAAGTTTCATTGGAAAGAGCTTCTAGCGCAGCATTTATGCTTGATTATGTACTAGATAGTGGGCGCAAGGTCGCCTGCTAGCGGCGATTGTGCAAGGTCGATCAGCTGCTGCTCCTAGCTTAGCAGGGACCTTGCGACCAATATCCCATGCAGCTATCATTACTACCAACCTGTTGCCCCTCACTTGCTATTTCAAGTATCTTTGCAGTTGGGTGAGTCATTAGGGTCACAAAAAAGTGAGCTTTTCCACATTCTCCGTGAGTGAAGGGCGACACTTAATGAGTGAGGAACTATAGGTTCTCTTGTAGTATATTTAGGTTCTCTTGTAAATTTGGAGGGCCAAGCTTGCGGTGACTGGTCACCTTCGTGGTTATCTCTTTGGTTAGTTTTCTAAATTCCATTGGTCACTTTTACGGTTTTAGGGTTCACTTATTCTTACTTGTGGTTTGTTAAAGTTGAAGTTTCTTGAACTTAGAGTCTCGGCCATCGTCTCGACGATTAACTAATGATCAGTCGACTATAGTGCGAGCTAGGTCTTTACGATGCCTACATTGACATTTCATTATGCATCATTGAGATCTACCTAAGTTTTTTTTTGTTTCCACTTAATAATATTTACTTCTAAGTTGGCAATGTAGTTTTTTAGAAGTGTATTGAATTGTTGGATCCCAATGCCTCATCTGAGTTAGATTATAGATGGTGATGGGTTTGGACAATTCATATGCATAAGCTATTGGCCTGGAGTGATAGGAGATGAATGCATGGAGGATACAAAGATGGGCAGTGTTCCACAAGAAGAGCTCAAAGATTTAGGTTCTAATGGAGCTGTAGTTGGAAGAATCGTACTTGTTAATGTGCAAATTTTTGAGCTTAATTGAGGGTGCGTAGCCTCGAAGATTGCATGTGTTTGACCGTGTTTCCAAGCTTATTTGTTGAAACTCTAAAGTGACAAATTCATCAACTATAATGTTCCAGGATATGATGATCCATTTGATCATGGAGGAGAAATAGTGATAAACCTTCAAATAAGCTCATTCCATCTTAGTAAGATGCACTATGATGTTTTTGAGTCTATATTGTCACATTGATATTTGGCACATGTACAAAACCTTGGTGCTAAAAATGCACAAATAATATATGTTAGGCTTGGTATCTAAGAAAGTTTTATTAGATGTTATGTGTTAAAGGACCTTTGTGAGATGTTGTTTGTACAAGTAGCATGCACTTCTAACAACTTCGGACCACATGCTGCAAACTATTCATATTTCCAATCGCAACTTGCAACTTCCTTAAAATAAGCTACATCCTTTACTTTTGAAGCCGTCTCCTTATTTCTTTGCTTTTTCTTTGCAGGGCGTCAAGGACATCTTCTTTGTTGAGCCTTTTCTTTCTTAATTGCGCATCTAATTTCCGCGCTTCTTTTGATTTTGCAGCTTCGTCACATTTTGCAACCAATTGTTTGATAGACAATAAGTAATTGTTTGAAGTCAACATTATGGACTTTGTATAGTCAATCAAGGTGGTATGTGACTAAATGCATGCATGAATGCATATTTATGCCTGCTGGAAGCCACCGCCTCCTACATCATCGTCGTTGACACCATCAACATCATCATTTAGTGCAACATTTTGATTGATTGTTTGCCTCAATTGCTACAACCTCGCGCTGCATCGAGCAACACTTACAGCATTCATCTCACCCTGCGCGCATTTGCTAATTAGAGGGACCCTTAACAAAATCTAGACCAACCTACCATCTACAAAAAGAGGAGTTCAATGTGATTGACGCGTGCATTGGAAGTAGGCCACCATGCAACGTACACTTATAACCTTATTTGCCATTTAACTCACCTCTTCTCATGAAATCAACTTAATGTTTACTGCCCTCAAGCCAATAATTGAATTCATCGTCATCACTTGAGAATTCACAACTCTTTTTAATAAACCACTTTCGTTTGATGCAACATGGTTCTCATGCATATAACCGCTATGCATGCGGACCATGTTCATGTAGCAAACTGCAATCTAATCCTCACCTTGCCTAGCCATCTCACGTTGAGCCCTAAACTTCACTTTGCAGAGATTACTATTCACTACAAAATCAACACCTTGCAATTATAAAATCTCATCTTGAACATTTGAATTAACAAAGCCTTATCTTTAATGCTTCACAATTTGGAGAGATGCTAAAGGTTTAAGGAACTACCTATTCAAATATCAAAATCCATATTGTGAACCATGTATTAATTTCAAGCAAATCATAAACTGATTAATAACATCATCTCATTTTATCAACTATCTCCATATTTAAATCATGCCAACCAAATTCACTTAAACTACCACAAACTTCCCTCATCCATGCTTATGAGATTTTGCAGTTCAAACTACTGTCATTTCCAAAATTAACTCATGCATCAGTGGAGGAAGGCTAAGTGAGTTGCATGAATTAATTAAGAATGTTGTGGAGATTTTGTAGTAACATGCACCTTATGAAACAACAATTTGAAATGAAGGCCACCATTGTGTATTACTAGTATAGATGACAAAATTAGTCTCATCTAATTTTGTTGGCAATTCAGGGTTTAGTTACAGCCTATTTCTTGGCAAACGTAACTAGCAAGATTGGATCGTTTGTACGTTTAGGTGCTATTATCTTATGGCCACTTTGTACCCACTTACATGTCCACAAATTCAATTGTCGGAATTGAACTCACACTCATCCAAAGGGGAAATCCGCGGTGAAGACAAAATGTTACTCCTTTCACATGTCAAAAGTTGCTTGAATAGTAGTATGATTAGAAGAGAGCTCCGAGAGAGATGGAGAGAAGGCACAGATTTAGGATTACAAATGGGCAGAGTTTATCCCCGCTTTATATTGCTTTATATTGAAGGACTCCTGGTTTAAACCAAGAAAATTGGAATTTAAACCAATTAACTTCACTTCTGGCTTCAAGATTCATCCATGTCTGAATGGCCAATGTGGCACTCATCCAGAAAACTAAAGCAATAGTACTGCCTACCAACCTGTAACCCTACCGAAAAAAAATAAAAATAAAAATAATGTTGCTCATGCAAAGGAGATACTTCCCATTTTCTCAACCATTAACTAGAACACTTAAACTCAATATTCCACATGCAAAGGAGTGTGGGAGACACATTCCGTTTCTCCAACCATCTACTAAGCTTAAGTTATAGCATTCAAAGCTTATCATTCTCATGCAAAGGGAGATACTTGCACAATAAATGCATGAGACAGGCCACTGTTGTAACTTGTCCCATCAGCCACCATTTTGTAGGGTTTCCACAGATGGTGGAGCACACAGATCACTAACAGAACTTAAGTGCAGGCATAAGATGAGGACGACATAACACTCCACAGCGTCCGATCTGCCCACTTTGCCCAGATCTGGGTTTGTGGAGAGGAGATTGATAGATTGATTGCTTGATTGCTTGATTGCTTGATTGCTTGATTGATTGATTGTTTGGTGGATCGGTTGCTGGATGAGGAGGAGGCAGTCGTCGCTGGACTGGGGCGCCATGGAGCCCATCATGAAGGGCAACCCCAAGGAGAATGGCTTCCACATGCCCGCCGAGTGGGAGCCTCATGCGCAAACGTGGATGGGATGGCCGGTATGTATGTCGATCCTGTGTTTTTCAGATGTGGGTTTTGAGTTTGAGTTTGATATGTGACAGAATGTGGTACGATGTGGATTAGGGTTTAGGGTGGTGGCGGAGCTTTGTGGGGCTCTGTTGATGGTTTTTTTTTTTTGTTTTGTTTTTTGTATGTGTTTGTTTGATTGGGTTGTTTTGAGGATAGATGTTTTGAGGATGGGTTGTTTGGGAGGTGGTAGATCGGGGTTGGGGTGTTTGGTTGTGATGCTGTATGTAAGATGTGGGTGTGTGTTTTTGGAATGTGCAGGTGCGTGAAGATAACTGGAGGGAGAATGCTGTTCATGCCCAGCGTGCGTTTGTTGAAGTTGCCACAGCGATATCGGAATTTGAGCCTGTGACTGTGTGCGCTCCTAGCTCCCAGGTTGGTTGTGCTGTTCTTTGCTTTGTTTGATTTTTTGTTGCGTTTTTTGTTTTTATGTTTCTGTTGGGTTTGCTGGTTTGGTGAAGATTTTCTGCTTGACGGATGGGAAAGTTGACAAGTTATCTTTTGAGTAGGGTTGCACGGGAAAGATGCAATGGGCAATGTTGGTGCCCTGGTTGATTGGTTTTGTTTTGGACTGACCTGGGAGGGGTGGGAAAGTGGGAAAGTGCTCGCAGCCAGTTGCCTCCAAGTGTAAGGGTTTTGGAGATGAGTATGAACGACGCATGGTTCCGAGATACTGGGCCTACTGTTAGTTCACACTTCCCCTCCATCAATTTTGCATCGTGGAGAATGTTCTCTTTTTTCCGATTCGTATTCCTGTTTTCAACTTTATGTCATGCTGTCTTACAATATCGACATGTGTTTGCACAGTTTGTGGTGCGCAATAAGGTGGAGACTGAAACGGAAAATATCAGAGACGTTGCAGGTGTCAAGTGGACTTTTAATGCCTGGGGCGGTACGTTTTCCACCAATTTGTGTACCCTTTCTAGTATATCTGTCCTAGTTGCGGCAAAATGATCTATATTCTATACAAATATAAATGGAAGGTATGTCTGTACAACGTTCATTGTTCGCATTGTATGCAAGTATTGTTATGAGTTATGGCAATCATGTTTGGTCTCATTGGAATTACGTCACAAGTTTAGGACTACGCATCTGCTGCAGGAAGGTCGGGTGGCTGTTACGATGATTGGAGCCTTGATGCACTCGTTGCCCGGAAGGTGAGCAATTGTTTTGATTTGTGAGTCAGTCCACTTTTATTATTCTGCCGTGTTAATGACTCTCATTTCTAGCAAATGATATTGTGAACATGGCAGTGATGTTATGAGGTATGTGAGCACTAAAATTGAAGGTCTAAAGGGTGTATTGTAGATCTTGGATGTGGAACGTGTTTCACAATTTCCACAGCACTTGATACTAGAAGGCGGCTCCATTCATGTAGATGGAGAAGGTAATTAAATTTTCTATTTTGGACGATTGTTTAATATTTTGTTTTAGTTTGCACAATATGCCGTATTGCACCAAGTAAACACAAGTGAATATCAAGGGGATAGTTGTATTGTTGTGGTGGGTCCATTTTTTTAGGTTTAGCTATCAAATGGTTCTGACATTGAGCTGTGTGTTCTTTAGGGACGTGTATAACAACGGAAGAATGCCTTTTGAATCCAAATAGAAATCCAAATCTAAACAAAGATGAATTAGAGGAGCAGCTTAAACTATACCTGGGAGTTGAGAAGGTGATTTGGCTGCCCCGCGGTCTCTACGGTATATTTCAATCCCTCTGTTACATTAGGCTATGGTTTCAACATGTAATGTAAGGATAACTGGCCGGATTGTCAGATACAGAAGTATGCATGAAAGAATATGTCTATTTGTCTCCAAGAAAAGCTGAAGTGAGGGCTGAAAGAATTCCTAAGGAATTGTGAGTAGTGATACTTCTGCATTATCAGTTTTAGTATTTTGGTTTGACGGGTGATTTGTGTTGTTTCCAGGTGATGATGACACAAATGGCCATATTGACAATATGTGCTGTTTCGTCAAACCTGGAACTGTCTTATTGCACTGGGTTGATGATGAGAGCGACCACCAGCATGAAAGGTCGGTGGAAGCTTTTGATATTCTTTCTAAAGCCATAGACGCCAAAGGACGCACATTAGAGATCCTGAAAATTCACGCTCCAGGTCCCCTTAAATTTACGCTTGAGGAGGTCTCTGGCCTGGTGGTAAGACCTGTTCCTCTCTTTCATAGGAAGCAGATACATATAGCTATGCAGAGAGCCTTCTACCTTAGTTCTGCCCCAAATTTGAGTTGCCTGTCTGCATGTCATTCTATTATGACATGGAGTGTTTGATGCCTAGAATACTTGGTGGCGTGCAGCAAAATAATGCCGTTGTCAGGTACGAAGGTCACCGTCTGGCAGCGTCATATATCAACTTTTACATCGCAAATGGTGGAATAATTGCGCCTGCATTTGGAGATTCAACAGCTGACAAAGCAGCTGAGGAGGTTCTCCGCTCTGCGTTTCCTTCACACAAGGTGGGTTTAATTAGAATTTACAGTGAGATCAGCGGTACTGAGATGGACCTGTCTTCTTAGATGGCCTAACCAACTGACTTACTGGTCTGTCGGATTAAGTTGGGGAGCATGTGAATAAGTCAATCTTAGTTTCTCCTGTAAATGTAATACTGCATTTGGTGCAATAGTTGTTTTAAGAACACCGGTATTCTTCAGTAGTACTTTGCACAGACTAATTGTGGCAATCGTTTGGGATTCCTGTATTCAACTTTTGTGCAGGTTGTTATCATCAAATCTGCTAGGGAGATACTCTTAGGTGGTGGCAACATTCACTGCATTACGCAGCAGCAGCCTTCTGTTTTTTCTGCAGTCACTCCCCTCCCAGATGGTGATGCGGGTCCCTCTTGTGGCACAAAGGATGTGGAAGGTTGTGAGAAAGGTAGTGCGGAAGGTTGTGAGAAGGGTAGTGCGGAAGGCAACGCAGAAAGCAGCACAAGTGTGACCAAAGTGTTGGTTGATTCATTGCTAACTGCCTCAACGCTAATCAGCTCCCAAAAAGGTTGATATTCTAGAAATCTGATTCTCGCTAAATAGAAGCCATACAACAGAGTAATAAATACATAGATTGGAGCAATGGAAAGCTGCTGTTTGAAGTCCACCTTAGCCACAGTACAATTAAGTATTTTAGTTTTACATGGACCAGCTTACAACCTCATAGAAGAACCAATCTTAGGAAAGACAGGTACAGATGCATAATCGATGATGCTGGACGACAAACCTTTATTTTAATTACTACCTGAGTGTAGCGACGCAGTATGTGCCGGAATGTTAAAGGATAGTTCTAATGAATCTTTTGTTTTTTGTTAGGGCACCTAGTTTTCGTGCAGAGACGAGATTAAGTGCTCCTGAAATTTTACAGCCTCTGCGATGTTTTTGTTACACACAGGTCTAGGTGAGTGTGTTGTGGATTGCGCCGATCACGTATGGATTCTGCATGACTGACGCCTTGCTGCAGTGGATCGACTCGCAGGCAAGACAAACCCTGTACTGTACAATAACATGATTAAAACTATGATAGGAACACTCGTATCAACAATTAAATCAATTGAAACTACTTAATTAATTGAATCACAGGGAATGAAATCATGAACATTGGGTTATGGTTTGAATAAAAAGGAAATACTTGTGTATGTATTATAAGGTTACATAGTAAATCCTAACGAAACACTCATCATCAAACACCTATCAAACACCTAGAATAGTTAAGGGAAAAATTGTAATCTCTTTTAGTGCTAATGCAACCATAATGTCTTAATCAGTTCAATTTGGATTTGGATTTGGTGTTTCTTCATATAGTGTTTCTTCATATAAAGATCTGCAACCGAATATTGTAACCTAAATCATATTCACTACATAAGGTAAGAGCTAATCATATCCTCTGTAAGTGATAAGAGGATATTTGAGCAGATGAGGGAGGTGAAGCTGATCGATTTTGTTATCATTGCCATTCTATAACTTTTAAGTAAACTTAACAACACCATACTCTCCTCAATGATATATGGTTTTTAAACATTTTAATATAAACGTAAGGATTCTAAGGTATACACACCAATGACTAATATGTAGGCTTCCCATTTACTTCCATAGTGGACATTGGATTGGGGGTGGATCGAACAGACACTTCATTCACGTCGGTCTCCTCCGGAGACTGATGTTTCTCTCTTTCTCTAGGCTTCTCGTGACAAATAAGTAGCCGAAAAATTAATGAACAGTAGATTTAGGATGCATCCTCCAATAGAATACCTCTGTGAGTTGGATGGAAATAAGTAGTCATATGTTTGTTCACTACTCTTGTTGTCGGTCATGGGTAAACCTATATGTCAGTCATGGGGCCTCGGCCACTTTTGAACAAAAAAATCTGTAGTAATTTGAATTTTACTGAATTAATTTTGAAAAAATGTTCATTCTTCATGAACCTTATCATACTACGTACAAAAAATAACTCCTTATTGAAAACCCAAGATTTACTATGATGAAATGCTTAAGTTATTGGTCGTAGGTATGTATATCTTAGCACCTTATGCATCATGTCAGGTAAAATTAAAATAATTTTTTTAGTAAATGCAAAAAAAGCTATTATAGTTGACATTTGAATTTTTGGAATGAAGAATTTTTTTACAAATTTTTGGAGTCCATATACAATAGACATCTATGTGAGGTTGTAAACTTTATTCAAAAACAAACAATACTTGAACTATAGGATGCTTTCAAAAGTGTATTACTTGTTTCATAATTTTTACAATGGCAATTTTGATTGTGAATTTTTGAAACCTTTTTTGGAGATGCCCTTCGGAGAAAAAAAGTTATTCCATATAAAGTTGTATCTTATTGAGGTCAATGGCTCTAAATTTTTCCCAACATCCTTCTATTAATCCCAAGATTTTTATACAAGTAACTAGCATGATTGCCTTTGACATCATCAAAAATTTCATGGTATAATAGAAATATATTTTTTTATAAAAATTATCAATGTTTTATCTCATTAACTTTTTTCATCGCATTTGGTGGAGTGGAAAATTGAAAATATAGGTTTTTCATGAGCTGATTGCATGCATACAAAGTTTAGTCTCCTAAGAACTAATAAACATTAAATTTTTGTAAATTAATACCAAAACAAAGTCACAAAAATGAATTAATGTGTTAGAAATGACTTTGAAAAGTCCAAAAAGTTGCTCAAATTTTACAAAGTCAAAACAAGATTGCTTGCACTAATTTGTTGGTTAGATCTTCAAAACACCTTTGATTGCTTTACGGATTTACTTTAATAATAAAAACTAAAATTGAAACTCAATAAATTTTGTTGAAACTGCAAGTTGTATGAATAGATACATTAAAATTGTTAAGAAATGATATTTGATGTCGTTAACGATTAAAGGACAACATCAAGTTCGCTAAATTATATCATTCTATATTTGTGGTTTCATGATTAATAATCAGCATTAAAAGAAGACATACTTATTAGTAAATTCACAATAGCACCATTCTCAACAACTCCAAAAGCAACCAAAATTGACATACAAATGGAATCAACTCCAAAAAAACAAAAAATCCAAATTTAGAAAGAAAGAGACAAAAATTACAACTTTAGGACATTTTCAATGATCTCGAACTTGAATTTTGTTTGATTTGTGTTGAAATCTAAAAATATCAGACATTCTGTCACCTAGCACAAAGCTTCCCCTTCCTAACACGTGAAGAATGAGACCATCAAATAGCAACAAAAACAAGACCCAGTCACCTGCACTTTCACGCTTGGAACTGAATGTATTCCCGGGGATAATTCTATTTTATGCACATATTCCGGAGAATGACTCTTGATTCAAGGTGGAAGTGAAGCAACTGTGGTTGGAACAGTTCCGGTGTTGCCGAAGCTATGTGAATCTTTGCAGAATTCAATCTCCAAATTATCTTGTGTTCTAGAAGACTGGTCAATCGTTCCAAGCTCCTTGGATTTTGTTCACCACCACTACAGGATCAAGCCAAATTTTGTTCCATTCAGATTTTTATTTTTTCTTGACATGATTGGTACCGTAGTGGAGGTGCCAATCATTTTACCATATGTATGTTGAAATTATTTGTTACTGTGGATGGATTAGTTCAATTGAGAATTGAGAAATAGTGCTGATTAGCAAGCGGCTAGGTGCTAACTTTCTTTCCTTCAAGCAGGAAAATTATATCGGTAATTCATTGCATGATAAGAGGTAGGCATCTGGATACATTGGTTTGGAAACTTATGCTAAATTATGATGATCAATGTGTAATTCTCTTATTTTGGGGCTGTCTTGAGGTTTCACTACTATAATTTGGAATACCGTTTAATTATATTTACCACCTACCACTTGATCACATCCATCACCCAATATAACAGAGAGCAAGAAGGTAATGGACTTAGTTGATGAGAACCAACCAAAAAGGACAAGATGACTACTTAGTTAGTCATTTCTTTTGCATTGAAATTCTGTCTCATTAGCACAGAAATTTAAAAAGCAGGCAGGCAGACCATCCCTGAACGTTTACTTCATCTGGTCCAAAAACAAAAAGATATAAAAACCATGCATCAAACTACAAATTAAATACTGAATTGTTGAAATTTCAAATAGATAACTCCCACAAAATTCCAATCAAATTGTGCTTCTCTGTGTCGATTTTATTTTTTCCTCTGATCACCACCCACTTCAACTCTTTTGCGCACCTTGGACAATGCACTCCACGTCGGTCAAATCACAGCTATAACTCCTTGCACTTGCAATCGAAATATCTCAATTTGTGTCAGAAGAAGAAAATTAAAAAATATACAAAATTCAGCACCTCTACATCCTTCCCAAAAAAAATGGGTTGCCTCTCTGAATAAATTCCTTCATCTTCAGAGATTCTGATACATCATCTAGCACAGGCTCACAGATCATTATCTGAAACCACTTAAAACTATTAAAATTATTGAACTAGTGTGTAACGTCTGGAGAAATGAGTATTCCGGAAAGCAGAGCAGGGCGACCTGAGCAGGGCAATATGAGGAGAGTGACGGGATGCCTTGCTTGTCGGCGATGCTTCACTGCTTTCCATGAATCCATGCCCAATGCATGCTCGTCAAGGGCAGCAGAAACAGTGCACACTGCACAGAGCCAAGGGAAACGGACCCCGACCATGCCCCACCACAGGCAAGGCATCGATGTCGGCTGATGGGCTTGGAATAACCGCTCATGAAATCTGGACACCATAGCCTTTGCTATGACGCAGGAGCTTATAAATAGAGAGTTGCTGGGCTGGCATGGCTGCCTCGGGATGGCACCTCGGGAAAAGCCCTCGGATCTGCGGGGTGTTTGTTCTGCACATCAGCAGCCTGCTCCTCACAATCGCCCCAGTATCCTCGTGTTCCAAGTGGCAGGGTTGTTGATGCTGCAGCCGATGGCTTTTTGATTAAGTCTAACTTAATGCATGGAGGTTTGGAGCTAATGGAGGTGGTGATGAAATGGTCGCCATCGTGCAGCGATAGTAAACGCGACTTCCCTGTCTTCCAGCTACTGTTGCCAGGATTTCTTTCCATTTGAGGAAAGTATGGAGTTGTAGGCATGTGACGTTGTGGTGCAGAGGTCAGTACAGGTGTGTCCGCGTCTGGTGTGTGTAAACGTAGTGCCCCTGGTTTTTGACTCCCTGCTCAATCGTTGGCCTGGTGGAAAAAGAGGGTGGGGAAAGCGGGTGGAAATCTATCGTCTTATCAGGTGCAGGCGGAGCTTTTTCAACGTTGGTTGGAGCCACGCTTTGCAGGCTTGCTCAAAGTTGCGGTGCTAGTTAACCCAGATTTCCGATTACTAGTGCTGCATATTCGAGTACTGTTTACGAGACGATCTGTTCTTCTTAACATGTTCAACAGATCAACGTGTTTATTTGTAACGAACTGCTTAAGATTCTCTGGTTTCTGGATCTGTTCACGGACTACGTAATGTGCAAGCCACCCCCTGGTTATGAGGAAAAACCTTGTTGAGCCACGGGAGTGACTAGACAGGTTATTTCCACAAACAGAGGCTGGTTAGAGACATTTCCAGACGATATTAATGGCTGGATCTTGTTCAACGTTCTTCATCAATGATAATCAATCTAGGGCCACATTAGAATTGCATCTTAACTTTAAAGCAGCCCTTGATTATGGGGAATAATCTTTTCCTTCTTATCCAATGGTTGCTTGATTTCGTTGGAGTCGATGGCTGCAACTGACGTTCTGGACTTCTTCCAGAAACTCGTTCTATAGCGCTTCGATAACCACTGGTGTCCACCATCAGGATTTTTCTTGTAAAAATTTGTGGAAAACGTTTCTACAACCCGAATTTTCTTCTACTTCGATTTAATGAAACATGATTTCATTGCAAGGAGTAATATGGTACAACCTACCCCAGCCGCAAGCGGCCTGAGGGGAAGGAGCTAGACTCAATACAAACCCCAATACCGACAAAAACACTAGACTAAAAATGGAATTCACCCGGCGAGCAGGGAAGGTGGACATAGTGGGCTGTGAAGATTGCGGCTACAAATCAAATAGAAGGTAGCAGAACTCAAAAAACCAAAATCATTTGCAATCAAAAAATATCTGTAAAAGGTGATCAGTCTACAGACATCACCATCAGAGTTTTGCGGCAGCTCAATTGCTTCTAACCACAATCCACCTTCTACAATCTACAGACCATCCTCAAGGTGAAATTCATCACTTCCAAAAAATTGGAATTCATACTCGTCATTCTCCGAGGCATAAACACATGTAACAGACATATCCATAGACATCCAAAAATTGCTACACCGACTCAAAAACAAGGTGCATCAGAAATAACTAAAGCAATCCACACATAGAGCAATAGTGGGGATGATGGGCCGTGGTATTTCAGTAGACCATGAAAAGTCTGCTTTATTTTGAAGAGATGAAAGTCGCTTGAAAACAGTTGCAGGTGCACATATCACCCATGGCCATGGCTACCAGACTGCCTCTCTCGTTTCAAGAAACCAGATATGATTCTATGAGTTGTAAACATACAATATCACCAACCATTCCTAGTGCACTCCGATGGAGTGACAGTGTTGCGAAACACTTTTTATCAGGTAGGTAGTCTGTCATCTGTATTACCATTTTCGTCTGTAGTACCATCTAGCTACTGGAGGGGTCTCTCAATTGGCACTGATGCTGAAGTCATTTTGCCCTCGCTTGTGGAAATTTGACAAAATGAGATGCATCAGCAAGACCGCATCTTATCTCTCCTAGATACAATCTCTTGCTCTCGTTTAAATAAAAACCAACATTAACACTAACTTAAACACTACCTATCGTCCTTTAACCATGCATGTTAGCAACCATGCATGTAACTGCTACTTGGTCCTTGAGGTAATGACTTCGAGATGTAAATACAACCAGCCCGCTTCTCAGACAAGCCAGGAAAATTTTGAAAAGAGTAAAAAGAAAAAAAAGGAAACAAAGGAAAGAGAAACATATACAATTATATCTACTTAGAGCGCTGTCACCATGGAGCTCTCGAACTCGGAGGGAACATACCAATACTTACGTACTAGCCTTCGAAAATTTGCAGGCCACGGCAACTGAGCTCCATGGAAACAAGCCTTTTACGCCCAATCCCACCAGGGAAGCACGCCCTGCTCCAACATGGGTGGCAAAAAGTAGTTGCAGCTGGGGTCGACTTGGAACTGGCCATGATCCTCGAGCTTCACCGGAAACACTAACTCTCCTGGTCCCACAAAACTCTCCGGAGGGAAGGTGTCGCAGTAGGCCGCCAGGTGGTTGGAATCCGCTCCCAAACCAGACAAGTGGTTGCTGTCTGTAGTGCGTGGACTGTCCGCGTCTAGCAGCTCCGAACTGGACTCGTCATTGCTTCCGTCTGAGCTTGTTGCGATGTTCTGCTCTTTCACCAAAGTCTCCTGCTGATCTTCGGAGTCCTTGCGCTGTGCTACTTCAGTTGTAGGTGAACAATTGGTTTGGTGGTTGGGTGCAGGCTCAGTGGCATCGCAATGTGCCTCGGAGTTACATTGTGAGTTGGATTCTATGTCGGATTGTGAGTCCTGAGAGGTGGTCTTGCCGGAGAGGCGTTGGACCTGAAATGGGCAAGAGGATGGGTTAGTAACAGGATTTTAGCACATCTGGTGATTTGACAGAGGAGAGGATTTGAGAAGAAGGTGGATCTGAGGAAATTGATGGTTACCTTGGCTTTGAGAGCATCTTTCTCTCGGAGGGCAGCTTCGAAATCGGCCTTGAGTTTCAGGTAGCCCGTGTTCAGCATTTCGTAGTCGCGCTCGAGCTGTTTCGTTTTCCACCGGGCGCGTCGGTTCTGGAACCAGACCGCGACTTGGCGAGGCTGGAGGCCCAGCTCCTTGGCCAGCTGCATTTTGCGCTCAGGCTCCAGCTTGTTCTCCATCTCGAAGTTGCGCTCCAGCGAGCGCACCTGGTCGAATGAGAGGCGGCGCTTCTTCTCCACCTGGTGGGAGGGGTCGGCGTCCCCGTCCACATCGTCTTCTGGCTCCTCCTGCGGAGCGCCTTCGAATGTGGGATAGTAGGGGCGTTTCTGCCCGCATCCCACAATTGCGTCCTCCAGACCCCCACCTGACCTTGGCGCTGCAAAACCAAAACTCTCATACTATCAGCAAACCGACCATCATAACAGAGTTCACCAAAAGAGAACCACAGCCAATCGACCCACAATTACACACACACCAACCACCTTTCTCCTAGATGGTTTCAAGTATCAATTCCTAGGCTGCTAAAACACCATCAGATCGAACCTACGAAACGAGATCCATTGCCACCCACCTTGGAAGCCCACATGAGGATTGCACGAGTTCAGCATCGCCACCAGCGAGTTGGAGCTTCCCATATCATTCCGCATTAGCATCACATTCTGTCCACCAAAGCTGCTCAAGCTAGGAGCCGCCATCGCCATTGAAGTTACCTCACAACTCAGCTGCCAGCCAATTCCAATTGCAAAACTAGCAACTCTCACTCGAAAGACACCATAGCCAACCTCCGAACACCAATCGCCAAATAGTGATCAACTCTGGGCGTCAGCACAAAACATATCCTAGACTATATTTGGTCACCACTTCTACGTATCTCAGCCTGCAAGGACTCCGAAATCTCCCAGCTCGGAGGCGCCCACCGGCCAACAGATTGGAGTGAGCAGATGGGGTGGACATATATAATGGACTTTCTTCAACGCCCAGGCTCCCACCGTCACCCTTGGAGGAGCTTTTCCCTTGCTTTGCTTTTACCCGAATCAGATAAAAGAAAAGCTGACATGAGAGTCGAGTGTTCAGTTTTTCCGTCAATTAATCTACTCGCAGTAACTCCAACAGCGCAAAACAGAAGTGCGTGTTGAGGATTTGTCCACGGAGGCAGTCGGTTCCAAGTCAATGCTTGCAGCATGGCTCAAGCCTCAAGCCACTGAGATTATAACCGGCATGACAATGCCTGTCCCCTTAGCCAGGCACTTGGAAAGAACTGTAGAAATGGTGAACCACCATGCGGTAGGTCCGACTGGTTCTTCGTAAGCCAGCAACTGGAATAGGAACAGTTTAGGAGTTAGGAAGTTTTGTGCAAATTTTCGTATCTTTTGCTGCTTTTGGCCGTGTTTTTCACCTCAGTGGGATGGTTTTTCTTCCTCATTCGCCGGCATGGGGCCCCAGGTCCGCGTCATCCAGCTGTGTCAACGAACCTTCCACGACAAATTTGGGCCAGCAACACGGCGATAAGACAAGCAACACGACATAAATCTTTCGGAAGTACTGTAGTACATGACATTCCCGCTTACCCGGTCGTCCCTGGCATGCTTTCCCACAGATGAGCCTCTCCACTGAGCTTAATACTTGCTAGTTTTGGAATATGCATGTTCGAATGATCGAATCATACCCCAAGTGTGATGGTTGTTCACTTCCGTATTACACTACCACGGTCTGTTGATTTTTTTCTCCCACCCGTGCTCTCTGCGGAAAGACTGCTGTGTCATGGAAATTAAGGCATCCGTTTTGTATCCGAAAACAAAATGAAAAGATAAACCAAAGACTGCTGTGTCAACTTGGTCAGCCGCCCTCCAACGACACAAGCAAGGACAAAACAAACCTCTAAATTGAATTCTCTCAAATAAATAAGAATTCCACAAGTACAAGCGCACACACGACTCGTCGTGTGATTTCTAATGCATGCTGCGTTTTTTGATCAAATCATTCGTACCGTACGCTCTTCATTTGACATCGGCTCTTAGATCTTTTTATAAAAACTCAGAAAAAGCTTTGCATCTCAGCTATGTGGTAAAATTATACTGTGGCAGTTGGAAGGTTCCTGCGAAGACAGAATTTCTTTTATGATATTTTATGCTAGGTTTTATATTTTCCGTTGTATTTCTGGTACATGAGTAGAATTTATCTTCTCTTTTTGGCACAAGTCGAATGTGTAAAGATTTTCTTTCTTTTTTATTGGCCACAAACGAAATGTGTAGCTCGGTTGCCTCTCGTATTATTCAACACAAACGAAATGTGTAGAGATTTTCATAACAAATGTGAGTTAAATTTAAGGTGTGCAGAGTTACAATGTCTGCAAATAACTTCATTCCATTTATATCAGAATTGTTCAGATTAGATGATTTCTAGATGGGAAATTAAATACCACCCACTGTGGCCCGTGCGCTAATCAAGACTGAAAGAGACCCAAGAGTGTGGGGCTCGCTGTGGACCATGGAATTACACAGTTCTGCCACTCTGGCGAGGGCCCCAGAGATCCCCAGCTCCTTGGAAAGTTATTATTCCCGGAGTGCATTTAACTTATGGGCTGTCCATGGTCCCCATCTTTGCAAGTTTTCGCTGCGATGATTACTCCTTGCAGCAGCCCTCCCTGCCCAGCAACTACTCATTTAGCAACATGAATTAGACCCACGTTAAGAATTCGGTCAAAAGAGAATCAGAGATTGATCAAACGGAGAGTCTTCGGCGATAGAAGTTGGAAGCTCCCTTCACTGATCCTTCTCTTAAGGGCGGAGTTAATCAAGGAATCGTACCATGATTTACTGCATTAAAGTATTCCCATTCATGTTACTGATTGCATCGCATGTCTTACTCATGAGTCATGATTCACTCCAGGAATTCGATTAAAATGTTCTACCGATCTATTGAACACGAGTTGGCCAGTCTGGAAAAAACTGGGACAACCTCGAAGAGGTTTTTTACTTTTGTCCACTGCAATTACGGTGATGATGTGCAATTCCAGTGCTGATGAATCATTATCTATCAAGCAAGAGTCTTGCTCTGGTTTGCTTTCAGCTGCAAGCAAACCAAGTCAGCTTCAGGTTTGAATCACATGGCACTTGAGTAGGAGCCTCGTGGAAGCGTGGGATAAGTTTTAATATTGCTCTCATTTTCTATGCAGCTAGCTTTGACGGCAGAAATTGGTGCAATTGTCAAAATTAAGAAAACGGTTGAGGTGTTTGGAGTGATTTGTACCGTGAGCCTGACATTGCAACTAGCATGCAAGTCCACTGGACTGGCCGCAAGCGTGCACAAGCTGGATGTACTCGAGAGATTTCTAAGTACATCTGAAATTATTTGCTGCAGACTGGTGGTGTTATGAGCTGAAGAGGCGGTTCACACCATGGCTGGAGGTCTAACTTACCAGTCACCTTGTTGCAAGGATGTTGGAACTTGACCTTTTGGGCTTCACACTAGAGTTCAAAGCGCAAAGCCCGATTTTTTCGGAACTTATATATGGTAGTTTATGTTTATGTGGTAGTACTTTTCATGAGTTTGGGTAACTATAATTTGGGTCCTATGAGTGTGGAGATCTAAGGTTCTTCAAGAATCCAATTTTTTATTTTTTTTTTGTTAATATATTTGCAAGAAGACAAGTTTATTGAGGTATAAAAGATAGGTCAGAGTGCTCCTTATGCCTTGTCATATTTTATTTCTTGGTTTTTTTTTGTTTGTTGATATTGAAGATTTGTTGGTCTATAGAGTGGTTTCCAATAGGTCATAAGTTTGTCATAATAATAAATCTTTAGTTTAAAAAATCCACATATTGTCACGTAAATAATTGCCTATAATCTCTAAATAGTTGAGGGATAGAAATTTGAAGTAAGATGAGTTAGAATTATGTAGGTTGTGTAGCTTTTATGAAGATTATTTCAAATGACAATATCCAATCCTAAAATTTAGTAAGTACATGTTTTAGTCAATTTTGGATGGAAAATTGGAAATGATACACCTTCCAATCACCATAGCAGTTGTAATGAACTTTTCTTAAACAAAAATTGTTTGCTGCTCTTTTGTGCCTTGTTTGTGTCAGTCTGAACCAGCTTTAAGGTGAAACCACCTATAAGCAGGCATTTAAGGATTATGTAAGGAATCTATATTCTTGGGTGATGAAATGAATGGGTTACTATTTTTCAGGGATAAGGAATAGGAAAAGACAAGTTTTCCCTATTTTTTTGATATTTTAAAGCACACACATAATTAAGTACAAATTTTCAAAGCCTTAAGAAGTGGTAACCTATAAGCGGGCACCCTGTTTATGTACGCATGAGGTACATGCAAGGGAGGTTATATCTTTATAAAGGCAAGAATCTTAGGGCACGCCCATGGGGTGGTGCCCTTATAGGTGGTTTCACCTTAATTCTCTTGTATTTTTCCATTCCGATGAATCCATGAGCTCATTTTGTTTCCTAGCCCCCAAACTAAAAATTAAAGTTAAATAAATAATTTGGTCCCAAAAATATCAAGTGATCAACTGTATGATCTACAGCATTGTTGACTGGTGGAACTCAGCAGTGGTCGGTCTCTGTTTTGTCTTTAGGGCTGTTTCTTTCACGTGGGAAGCTCTGCACAGTTTTCAAGTTGGACATCCCACACCACACTGGCTGGCCTTGCTTGGGGAAGCATCGTCGTCAGGAATTTACTCTCAGTTAAGTTATACTCACAAGAGTTATCCTCAAAGCTTACTCGGTGAGGACTCAGGATCATGTGTATATCGTGAATTTCAATTACACTCTAACCTCTTTTGTGTCATACTGGTTGTATCACCAGTCTGTGTGAATTCATCACAAGGTTGTTAACCCTTAATTGACATCCTTGTTTTGGAGAAAAATGCAACCGTATTGCCTTTTTGCCATATTTCTGCATAGATAATGAAACAATTTTGAAAATCCAAATCGGTGAATGTAGAGGTAACTTGGTTATGTACTCGACGCACAAACAATCAACTACATCGGGTAAAATCTCAAAAAATGCCACCATTGAGATCAAAAGCTGCGAAAGGCTCCCTCGAGGACCATATTGGTCCGCAGTGGCAAATAAGGATTAAGACTAAGCTTTTGTGGTACCATTTCAAGCCCTTATCTACATTATTATCTTGCAAAGTCCAAGAGTGTGATATTAACCCTTAACCCCTAAACAGCCAAAGTCCTAGAATGGGCTTTTTTGAACTTAGGGCAGGTTCCTAAAAATTCAAATTTACTTGAAATTTTTTGAATTTTTTTGTGGGAGAAGGTTTTTTTAAGAGGTTTATGGGGATATTTTTTTTAATTTTTTTTGGATGAAGTGAGGAAAAGTTATGCTCATCTGAGCATAAAACGCCCTTCCACGGGCAGGCTCTCAGCCACTGTGAATGCAGCAAATTCTGCCGGAAACTGCCGGAAACTGCCCAAAACTGCCAAAATCTGCCCAAATCTGCCTAAAGAGGAAACTTTGAAATTCCACCAAAAATCGGGATTTTAGTTTTTTCCAAAAATAAAAATTTCTAAATGTAGAAGAGCCACTATAGCATATTTCCACCGTTTGGATTTTCAATCCAAGAATGTTCCATATGCTATTTTTATTGTAAACAAACGGCCTTTGTATGTGAATTTCAGCATACCCCTTGGGGAAATTGATGATTTTCTCAAGGTTCTACACCTTGCATGGGCATGAGATTTTGGAGACATGTACCTAACACACCTAGGAACAAGAATCTAAAGAGACGCCATCCAAATCTACTCAAAAAATGGTTTCTTTGGACCCCAAAATACTGCTGTCCCCTTTTTGCAGGGTAAAAAAAACTTTTTTTTCAACTTTGAATGTTAAGATCTCTCAAATGGTAAGAAATGAGTGTGTGAGATTTGGTAGGCATATAGACATAGTAGTCAAATACAAGATCTTACGGTTGGAAATACCAAAATTGGTTCCAATTTTGCACTATCCGGCTTGCTTTCAAAAGGGATTATTTGGAGGCAGTTTTGAGCAAAAACACCCTTGGTCGTTTAGGGGTTAAACGTCAGACCCAACCCGAGGGGCTGGATTTTTTTTTGAGAGAATCTTGCTCATAACTTACACTCCATTATACCAAATTGGATTTTTAGAATGTCAAACTGAGCACCTTAAAGAGATATATACTTTCTTAGAATAGAGCTCAAGCAAATTAAAAATAGAATAATGCTTAAAATGGAGTTTAAAAGAGATTTTGGGAGTGGTATCAAGAAAGCATATGACGTTGAAGGGTTAATACACAACCAAACATCCACCCACCCTATATAATTGATTCTAGAGTGTGAAGGAGGATCCCATTTAACATCATCCTTTTGAGGTTTGGTCACAGTCCATAGTTCAAACCACATTTATTATATTCTAACGGACATTCAGCGATGAAAACAAACTTGCTTTTCAACATCATACTGTATTGTGTCTGTGTCTGTGTCTGTGTCTGTCTGGATTTACTAAACAGAACTCCTGTCCATGTGCTAACCCATTTTATTGTCAGCAATAGCACGAGTTACACTTGAGTGTGAAGGGGGAGGGACGGAGGAGGCAAAGGATGCATTTGGAGCAGCCCTTAATGCCAAGGCTTGGCTTGCAACTTGGCCCTCCAAGAGGTAAGTTGCCCCCCCTGCATGGGCCATGAGCCATGGGCCATGAGAGTTGGCCCCCAGCAACAAGCCAAGGAGCACTCATTGTATCATTGCCTCCTTTGTACCTGTTCCACCAAATCCTGGGGTCCGCAAGCGCTTCCTGCACCGACTGCCAGGGCCCAGGCTCTCTCCTTCGCTCGTGCATCCATCTGCTGAGCAGTGAGCACCCCCTTCCCTTCCTTCACCGGCACCTTCCAGTGGCGCCGACAGCCATGATGCAAGGCTCCAAGGGAGTTTTGGGCTGGGTGGCGTTGAAGCAGTCCTTGCCCTTAGCTTGCTTTGGGCATTGCGATTTGCGCCTGTGCTGTGAGCAGTGCCCTGCCTCTTTTTCCAGTGTCCGAGGATTCCCCAAGCACTCATTCTCGCATTCATTCGTTCGTGAATCACTGAATCGTTCCTCCTCACCCACCAGGCCGTGGGCTTTCTCTATTCCACCTACTGCCGGACGGTGATCCGTGTCCGTCACCCTACGAATTCAACATTGCTGGTGCTGCCGAAAGCTTGGTTTAGCAACATTGCATTATGGAATGTGGCCGATTCACACTCTGGTTGAAGCCCCTCAACCTTCAATCTTCTTTCCACTACACTTGGGTTTGGATTTCTTTCGCAACTTGTTAAAGAGTTTCACAACAACCAAGTAAAGAAATCGTTTACAGGTCACCTTCAAGGGAGGACCAAAATTCCACACAACCTGTAATTGTGATGTTACTGTGCGTCAAAGACCCTTTAAGGGTTCACAGTAAGGCGACTACTGGGATGCTCTAAGGGCCAGTGGCCGGATTGAAGGCCGGTCCAAACTCTTCAAATTTCAACCAATAGGATCGCTTGATTTTCTTCAAATTGGGCCTATGGGCTTTAGACTAGGGCCAAAACGGAAGCTCAATTTATCTTATGTGGCATTCTATATGGCAATGTGTAGGTGCCAAAATGTTTGGGTGGATTCTATGCAATAGGGACAAGGTTTCTCTTGGGCAAAACTTTCTATTTGGACCCAAATTTGAGGCCATATTGGAGGTTGAAAAAATGTTCAATCCATCCCACCTTCCAACCAACCCTAGATTGTGTATAAAGTAGGCCTAAGCTACACACTAGAGCTCAATGTCTAAAGTTTGATAAACTTTAAAGTACGGAAATGATAAAAATATAATGAATTAGTGAAAATGAACTTTGGTGAAATAAATTTTGGCTTTAGATAAGAGTTTGGGCTTTGGATAAGAGTTTCGGCCAAAGAAGAATGAAAATCAAAGCTTCTTTGAGAGTTCAAATTAGTTCTTTTGTTAAAATATTCAAAAAAACAAGAACACCATGGTGTAATGGCTTGTCATCATCTATAATCCTTCACATATAATATTTATCAATCTTTTCACATTCCTTGGCATTGAATGTACATTGGTCAAAAAAATGTGGATTTCAATTGGCAATAACTTCTTGATTGTGAAGAAAATTTGATGTTTTTTAAGGTTATTTTTTTCATTTTTAAAAAAATAAATTAATATTAAGCTCTTGAATAGTTGATTTTCTTAATCCTAAATGAAAATTGTCCATAGAAGGATTTTAACCCCTAAAGTTTCTTGGAGCCAAAATGTCAAAAATAGACCTTGGTGGTAAAAAACCTTATGATTTCAAAAATTAGACATCGTAAAGAATTTGTGACCAAATTTGGATCTTATATTTACTTTGTATAAAAAGGTATATATCAAATTGGATCACAACCTGCCGTACAAGTTGGGAGATAACAAGGTTCAAAGTTACTTAAAAAATTTATTTTGATGTAGCCCAAGCATTGTATTTAGGTTTTGATGCTCAAAAAATATACTTTGCAAACACATCTGATCCATATAATGACTGACTCTTCTTTCACCTCTAAAATTTTGTATAGCTTAATTCATGTGATCTTCTTTTTTTTTATTGTCAAAAGAATATTATTCACACTAGAAATATTTCATTCTAAAAGGAATTGAAGTTTTGTATAGTGCAAAAAAAAATTCTTCTTTGTTATATAAATATTACGGATTGAATTTATTTTATTTTATTTTTTAAAATATAGGCATCAACTTTTGGCTTGACTTCTTATATTTTGATCTTTTAAAACTTTGAGTTTGTAGAGAAAGTAAATGTGTATGCTCCATGTTGTGGTTTTTATGTCATAATTTATTATAAAAGTATTTAGCATGGTTTCTTCTGTAATGGTAAAAAACCGTTGTGTCGTGGATTTAGGTTTATAGGTAGAACAAACAGACATTACTTTACACTAGCCTCCTTTGGAATCCAAAGATTCTTTTTCTTCTGGTCACAAACTTATATTTTTATTAGACCTAAATATCAACTCTTAAGATGAAACAATGTTTGATCATTATATCTTGCATGGTCTTAAAAAAATTGTTTTCATGAATTCAAACACTATTATTTTCCAATTGATGTGATCACAAATTCTAAAAAATTATCTATGCTTTCATTTGATAATTAGATTTGGGATCCTATGGTTGAATGTGAGAAGTTACTTGAAGGACTAACACTTATTGATAAAAAACACTTTTTCTTCTTTTTCATTTTTGAGGTCAATTTTTACCTTCATATTTCAATTTTTTGTAAATTTTCTTGCTTTTAATAGGTAATGCAAAAACGTAGCAAAAACACTACATTCAACTACGTGTTTTAATTGTCTTTTCCATTATCTATAATAACTTGTACAAAGTGCTCCTCCTATTAATTTTTCTAATTTTATCATTTTGGATGACAAAGTGAGTCTAAAAACCAAAAAAAATAAAATTGGATAAAGTGAATATAAGATTTCATTTGAGATACATCGACAAAACCAACAATATGATTGAAGAGAGATTTTGGGTTTATGATTCATGAATGGTTAAAGGTTTGAGATTTTTAATTAGATCCTAATTGTTTTTGTGTATTTATCATTTTATTAAAATTATTTTCTCAAAAAAAAATAAAATTCATTGGATTAATAATAAAACTAGAATAGGGTTTGTAGTTCAAAACAAAGTGCCAAAATAAACATATAAAAGCACTACAATAGATTTTTAGATGTTTAATGACTATATTGATTAACTCATACATTTAAGGGTTTAAAAGCTCGTTGATTCTCAAGATTGCAAGAAAATAACTAAGCTAAATGATCAAAAAAATCATTAAATTTTGGTATTTAAAAAAAATCAGGACATATTCTAGGAAAACTAGTTGGTTGGAGCAATCTAAGGAAATCAGGCAGATTGACTCAAGAAGGGTCCTGAGAACTCAAACTCAGAGCCCACATAGCCAAGGACTTGACGAACGTTTCACAGCCCCTTAACCATCTACTGAAGAAACCTATAGAAACCAAATTATGGGCCGGTTCAGACTGGGCCAAATTCCAGAGGTGTGAAGCATAATTCCACTGTCCCAAACTAGGTCAAGAGGAGAAGCCCTTTGGGCTGAAAAATAATTTTAAAACAATCAACTTGGGGCTTTAGCCGGGCATAGCG
Organism: Ceratodon purpureus; assembly: GCA_014871385.1. Taxonomy (NCBI): domain Eukaryota; kingdom Viridiplantae; phylum Streptophyta; class Bryopsida; order Pseudoditrichales; family Ditrichaceae; genus Ceratodon; species Ceratodon purpureus. The sequence goes on along the minus strand of CM026422.1, from coordinate 14,762,827 downwards.
TGAAGGACCAAAGGAGATGGCCAAAGGCCAAGACCTATGATCCGAAAATTCAGACATTTATAGAAAATAAAAAATAAAATCAAAAAATTCTGAAAAAATAAAGGAAGGTGTAAAAGCTAATGAAGAATGTGTGGAAAATATTTCACCAAAATCTACATTTTAATGACATGGTTATGAATTTCAGCTTATTTTTTGAGAGCATTGGTCTAGACCCAATGATTGTCAAAAGGTTCATTAAATAAAACATGACAAGGCTAGTGGAGCATGACGAGCTCTTAATAGCCCATAAGCCTTGCCTTCTTGTGCATATTTTAATGGGAAAAAAAAATCTTTTCTTGATGAAAGTTTGGGTCAAGCAAAATGCTCAACCCAAATTTTGGTCGAGAGAAGAAACTCTTGACGCCATAATTTCCCAAAAGTGTTGCGACCTAAGCTTTTTTCAAGGCGACATCCTTTGGACCTTGGCCTAAGTGTGAAGGCCGAGAAATTTCCAAAGAAACTAGTAATTATCCTGTATTTTCTTTCTAGTAGGATGTTCAAGAACCACCACCACCCTCATAAGCAACACGTAGGTCTCCCCAGAACCGCCCCTAGCATTGTCGGAACACTCAATTCAATCTGATCAATCAAAACACCCAAAAATTTGATGATTTTGAATATCATCATTAGTGAAAATTAGTACCACATGGTGTGACAATGGAAAATTCTACATATCAATTTCGAGTCATGAAGTACTTTTGTGTTTAAAAATTTGTATCTATTTTTGAAAAAAATTGCATTCTGTTAAAAAACAAATCTCCTAGATGGGAAAAGTATACCCCAAAAATAACCCTGTGAGAAAATGCTTATAATCCTTAAATTGATAAATTCAGGACAATCGATCTTTTTTCTCCATGCATATAATATCAAGCTGTCATGGCATATGTTTAATAAGTCCTTCATAAATGTTAAGATCATAGGTGTTGATCTCTTCAAAAGACTTAAAAGTTAAGGCCTGTTTGCACTTGGTCTTTACAAAGTCCATGTATAAAAATGTAACATCCTCACAATTTGAGGAAAGATACCTTTTTTGTAAAAAAGGTATCATCAATGGGATTTGGAAAGGTGTACGGAGATTACATAATGGCCCTTCAAGTGCCACATTAGCTAAGACCATTCTTTAGTGTTCAAAACTAGGGAATATTTCTTATTTTGGTGCTTTCTTAACAATTACCTACTATTATTCAAATATTTTTTGTCCTCTTCAATGTTAGTTAATACTCATTTTGAATAGTATGCCATGTGTACATCCATGGAGGATTGGTAATTACTAAAGAACATAGGTGAAAACCCTTCTAAGACCATCTCTAAGGCCAAGTGCAAATATAGCTTTATAAAATGGCTTATAGGTTAATGTTCTTGGTCCAATGAGTTTGCAGCAAGAGAAGCAAAAATGTTTGTTTTGCTCCAAAACTAGAAGACCATCGAGACTAAAAAAAATGAAAAAAAAATCGAGAAGTGCCAAATGGTTTGAATTTATTTTAATAGCATATTGTGATCATAGAATTTAAATTCATTGAGATTTTTGCATTTAAAGTGATAGTTTGGAAGACATAGATGCCCAAAAATCTAAAATAATATATCATTAAATTTTCAAGTACAATATATAACTGTAATCAAATCACTCCAACTCTTTTTTTGGTGCAAATTTACTATTATTATACCTTTGTTGGTGCAAAGTTACTATTATTATACTTTTTTTGGTGCATGGTCACTTTTTCTTTTTTCTAATTTTTTATCACTCCTATTGAAGTTGTAGAAGTCTCATATATCAATATATCTAAGTTTTGTCAAAGGTGTATGGTCCTTTGGGGGGTTAAGGCTTCAAGTTTTCAATTAAGAATATGGATATTAAGCATGTAAAAAAGAATTGAAATGAGGTCCATGAATTATATTAATGAATATTTCAAGATATTCACAAAAATTCGAGTATATACAAAGTGTAGATATAAAAGTTAGATTAGTTTAGATTTGAAAACACTGAATAATATGTTTTGAATGGCATGAAATGACAAATTTGTTTTTAAATATAAAAATGGACATCCATTGAATCATTTAAATTCCAGAGAATCTAAACCCATTACATCTTGTTGTGTGCAAAATGTGTCTGCCTGAAGCCTAACCAGGATGACCTTTGAAAAACAAATGAAAAACTTCTGGAGGGTGGGCGAGGACATGGCCTTGGGCTATGGATTTTCTCAAAGTTGCACAGATTGCTGAGGTGCACAATTTTGGCATGGATTTCATGTGAAGATGTTGCAACTCTACATGATTCAATATGGAATCCCAACATTCCATCTTTTTGTATAAAACTTGCATGTCCGTAGTTTACAATGAAAGCTTTGGCAAGCTCCCAAGTACACTTGACATGCAAAAGCATATGCTGTCTCCACTTTTCATGCGCGCAACAAAATTTGGCAAGAAAGCCCAACCTTCAAATCCTCTGCAATTTATGCTACGTACTTAAGCTTTACAGTACTTGTAGAACGTCAGTACTTCATGTGGACAGTGGTCACAATGTACGGGGAGATCCGGCAGCTAGTTACAGATCAGCCGACCAGAATTGAGGTTCAGCCGGTTGAACTTGAATGTCTTAGGCAAATTTCCATTTAAAAAAACTAAAAATCATCCATGTATTACATGAGTATCAGACAAGTATCACCCAGATATTGTCAAATTATCATCCAGGTATCATCTCCCTTAACCGAATGAGTTAAGTGAAGAGAGGATATTAGCTGGGTTGAGTCCAAAATCTCCCCGATAGCTGAGTGGTCATGAGAATATTCGATTCGCGGTATGCTCTTGACGATTATGAATAGCCTCGGGCTAGTTATGGAATTTAGAAAATATTGTACTTTAGGGGCAGCTTCATCATCCCTCTGTCAAATAATTAACTAATTTCAAATTTTGGTGTTTGGCAATAAAAAAAGTAATTTTTTGAAATTCAACTTTTAAGAAATAAATAATTTTAAGTTCGATTTCCATCTACAATTAATGAAGTTTCATTGGATGTTTGCTATTTTAGTAGATTCATGTGATTGCTTTGAACATTCTTAAATTATTCGATATAAATTGATGTGTTTGATTTCAAGATGTTTCATAATTCATCTAATTTTATTTCATATTTTTCCGGCAAATAAGCATCATAATTCTTTTTAAATCCGACATTTATATTTGGGATTATTTTTTGCCAAAGCTCTTCTAAGGTATGATATTCAACTGCTACAATTTTAGTGAATGTTAAAAATGGTAAAGCTTTGTTGTTGTGTATAGGACTTTGAAACACCAGATTTCCTTGAACGGGAAATTTAGCCAAAAAGAATTATTCCAACTAGATTCGCGCTATAGCCATATCTTGTTGAAGCCATCGTTCTTTGATTTTGTGCCTCTTTGTAAGAATGCTAGTGTTCTATGTTATAATCTTCTTGGTGAAGGAGTTTAACACGGAGGGAATCAAGAGGCTCTAACCTCTCACATCACAAGGGTTGTAAAAAGTGTTCTGCGTGTATATGTGTTTTTATTGCTCTCCAAAGCGTGTTGGAGATGACAAATATTTTGGACCAAAAAGGTATAATGAATGAGAGCAAAATTTTGTCACAAAGTAACATGAAAAATAAGACTCCGTTGAATGTAACATTGCATTTAAGTATTTGGTATAATTAAGTATTTAGTGCTTAGACCAACGCTAAACTTCTATAGCAAATGACGAAGGGAGGCTGATAAGATTGTATCATGTATGGATTTCAATCTTGAATTGAACTTGTTTGCACAATTGAATGAGAGTCATGAATGAGGGCCACTTCAGACTGCAGCCAAGGATTAAGAGGCTAAAGACTTCAACCAATCAAATTAAAAAAATGCCAAATATCGTCATCTTGATCTTCACACTAAAGCTTAAAGTTTGAAACCTATAATCTCTAAAAAACATGTATAAATAGATAAATATTTTTTGTCAATTTTGATACCAATAGTTTGGACTATAGATGAAAGTTTAGGCCTACCAAGAATGGAAGTTCAAACTTCCTCAAGAATTCAATCTTTTCTTTTTTATTAACATATAATGAATAGATAGAAACGCTAAACTATCAATAGTTGGTATTTTCAAAAGGCTTCGTCATATTATTTATTAGCCCTGACATTCATCGGTCTTTGACCTATGATGGTTTCCAAAAATGTTGATTTTGATTGGCTGTAATTTCTTCAAAGTAAATGAGTATTTTGTTATAACTTCATTTACATACTCAAACTAGTTTTTATTGTTTTATTCTCTACAAACTTTCAAATACTGTGTTCATGAATGTTGGGTTATAAACTTGGGGTTTAGATCTTCACAATGAAACTAGCCAAAGGCAACAACTTGTATATTTTAAAGTAGCTTTACAACCTAGTATTTTGGACTTTCGCCATGAATTGGGCTAGAAATTGGATAGACGGATTTTAGACATAGGCCTCGTCTAAAGCAGCCCTAAGAGTTTGTTTTTTGTTTTTTGCTTTTTTTTTTTTTTTTTTTTTTTTTTTTTTTTGTTTTTGTGGAAACAAATAAAAACGGAATTCCAAGAGAAAAAAGCAAATCCACACCCAGGGGGGGGGGGGGGGGGGGGGGGGGCTCGGGGGGGCTGGAAGACTGCCCTGAGAGTGTTGAAGGAGGTTGTTGAAGAAATCATGAAGTCAGTGCTACGAAATAGACCATCAAGATCACATGCAAAATTTGTGATACTGTAAAAGGCAGAAGTGTGGTGACAAGCCTGTCGCAAACAGATTCATTGCACTGCAGAATTGACAACTTTGATGAGATTCATGAAATTTTCAACTCTTCTAACTATTGTTTTGTCATGGAACTGTTGCCTCATCCTCTTGTAAGTTGTATGTCACTCAATATAGAGGGATGATGGGAGTAACGTCCATACCTCGTAGCATTGCTGTACTCTATTCACAAGCCAGAAAACATTTCTCAGTTCCCTTCCACCAAACTGCTGCACAATCCACACGAATTGCACATTTAGGACGTCACGGGATCCAGTCAGATTATCACTACGGTATGTCTGTAATTAAGTTGCTTTCTACAACTGTAGTACCATGCAAGGGTTGCCCAGAAATAGTTCTAAAAATTTAAAAACAGAAAATTTAAAAATTATGAAGACAAAAAAACAAAAAAAATAAAAATTAATTTGTTATTTTAAAGCTATTTAAGGTCATTTTTACTTTTTTTTTTAGAAAATAAAAATTGAGAAACCTGCTTTCAAAAAAGGCAAACCTTAATTTTTTTTTAAATAAATAAATATTTGTTTGCAAGGTGGCAAACTTGCTATGCTGTTAAAGTATGGAAGTTTAAACTACACCCATTATCCTTGAGAGTGTGGTACCTAGATTTAGCACAGATCTTATAATAAGTTTCATACTAGAGACCTATCTCTAGTGGAAGTATGCCAAACTAGTACAAGACAACAATATCTATTTTTTAAAGAATAATTTTATCTCACAATAATGAGAATAATATTTTGTTCATTCTAGAATAAAATTGTTACACTATTATTTTATTCATCTTAAGTTTAAATGAGTTTATTAGAGCAGCCCATACTATACCTACATGACTACAATCACTATAGGCTATTTCAATTGATGTGCCTGACTACAAGAACTACTACAAAGTTTTGTAACTTGTACTTTATCTTTCAGAAAATTAGTGTAAATTATTTAGTTCATAAAAAGCATAATTGGTATAGTGTTTGCTTACCTACATATTAGTGTCAGACTTGTTATACCATAAGTCAATAGCACATTCGTTCATCCTTGAAAGAATCTTTTTTTGGAAGGAAAATAAGGTTTGTCTTTCCAAACATTATTTTTTCAAGTTTTTTGTTTTTCAATTATGTTACTAAAAATAACATTAGATGGATTAAAAATAGACAAATATCTCATAAAATATTTTTTCATATTTTTTTTCCATCATTAAAAATTTCCAATTATTTTTATTCTCTTTTAATAGAAGCATTTAATATGAAGGAACATGCTATCGACGTACGATACTTGTTGCATGCTTGAAGCCAACATATGTTTTATTTAAATACCAGGTAAGCAACATTTGTTCACTTGTAACTCACATTCCATCAATGAAACTCCTTGAAGATAACTTCAAAATACCCATGCCTACCATCAAGAACACCTTTAAAAATATAAACACCATTGCGACCCAATACACAAACGCCGAATTGAAAACCGCCAACCACTCCCTGAATCCTTCGATCCCCCATAGCCCCGTTCAGGAACTCAGACACACACAAACCCTCACACCTTACTTGCTCCTCCTCAAACGCCCCACTTACACCTTCCTCCACCATTCCACGAATGCACCATTATTATATTATGTTGTTACTAGTTACAGGTGACTAAAGTGTTTATTTCCAAAAAGGGAGAGTAGTTCTTTACTCCCATACCTTTGTCCGGTGGACATTGGTTTGGGAGTGGATCGAACAGACACTTCATTCACGTCGGTCTCCTCCGAAGACCTAAGTTTCTCTCTCTCTTCACTTGTAGCAAAAGTGCTTGGATTGTGAGATCTTGCATTTTGAAATCGGTGGGGTTCTGCAGTAAGAGTATGCAAGCAATTGTGTCTTGGCAATATAATCATGCTGTGGGCAAATTCACGCCTCTCCACTTTCATTTGACATGCAAAAGTGAAATTTGCCCGTGTGCAAGCAGCAAGTAGAAAGCAATCTTCTGGACATGATTGGTGCATGGGAATGTGGTACGGAGCAATCATGCAATGTAAGATTACTGCAAGTGTCAATACTTTATACCATGTATTGGTAAGTTCAAGAGAAACTACATTTTTAAGTTTACTTTGTGTGGGCACAATCAAAGTAATGTCAACTTGACAATAACTTGATCCAGGGTCATTGTGATACCATATTTATGGAATTGTGGTATGATTTTGGCATTACTTTGTAATCTTGGTTACAGTAATCTTGATGTAAGTTTGAAATGGACCTAAGTCATGAAATTTTGATGTTTTCAATGACACTTTCATTTCACTTTGATGTCATGGATACAAATATTTTACATCAAATTAACAAGTAACTTAATTGATATTATACTAACATCACATGCATGTAATACCCCACATCAATTTGATACTTATCAATATGACATTAACCCTCTTCTCATCATTTAAGATACACAACATACAATATTTGTTTATACTGATGATACTGATAATGATGATGGGTGAACCTTGTAAGATTTAAATGTTATGAATCTTTGCCACCCAAAATGCCCTTATGATTTCAGACCAAAAATTGCCCTTCAACACCTCTTTGTAAAGAATTTATTTTTGAAATTTTCAAAACATTCTTTGGCATGTCCAATCGTAGATCTTATAGCCAACTTGTTGAAATATTTTTTACCAAAATTTTAGAGCGAGAAACAAAACCAATTGCAATATTGTAGTGTTTAAGCTTTTAAAATATGTTCTTTTTCAATCTTTTAGAAAAGTGAAATCTTGTGTTGTTGAATTTTCAAAAAAAATTGCTTTTCAACTTAGAATGGGACTACTTAAATTTCTACTAGAAAATGACTCGAGAGTCTTTATGAATTTATTTTTAAGGCAAAACCTTGATTTTCATTTAATGTAAGATAAATATTTATAACAATGACATCAAAGTTATTTAGTGTGTGATAAACATTTGTAATAGTGAAATCTATATATAGAACATTACAAAATAATAAAATTTGAAAGCATTGGACCTTTTTTAAAATAGGCTACAGCCACATTTCTGCCTCATTAGACACGGACTTATCATGGAATAATTAAACAAACTCTATTCTATACAGATGTTTTGTTATTTGCATTTTGGACACCCATGCGATGAGAATGTGGTCGTGTGGGTCACAAAGGATGAACGTCCATCCTTCTATATTTTACATTGTATTCAAGTACACAATGCATTTGCCGAATAATAAGATAGAGTGCTACAACAAACCTACCAAAGCAATTTGGTTGGTGTGAAAGCCTGGTTCAAAGGTTGAAGAGCTCCCGGCAACTAGAATCAGGTCACATCAAAATTAAGGCCGATTTACACCAAGGGGCCAGGCCAATTCAACCGGTTTGAAGGCTGAAAGCTTCCCTTGTGATTGGCTAAGAGGCCCAACTCCTTTACACTTAGACGTCGGGCCAATTTGATGGTATGAATACACTTAGACGTTGGGCCAATTTGATGGTATGAATATTTTAATCAGAAAATGCAATTCTGACATGGCTCGAGCTCGGTGAATTGAAGGCCAATTCTTCGCCCAGAGGCCAATGTCAAATTTGACTAAAACAACCTTTTATAATAAAAAAATACTTCTCCCTCAACCAATTAAGTCTATTTGTGAATCTGCAGGGAATTGAGCCCTCCTCCTCGCGCTTTCTTGGAAGAGCCTACAAAATTCTCATCCACCCTTTCCTTCCTTCAACCTTATACACCCTTTGGAGGCCAATGAAGCCCAAATCCACTTCTTTATTATGTTATTGGTCTATGTACAAGATATGCAAGTGCAGAAACGTGGTTGAGGCTATATTCTTGTTTGATTGCGGTGATTCCTAGACTTTTAATCAAACCTTGGAATATTGCATTATTTCCATAACATTTTCGCACGGCCATGAAAAATCTTATGTCTTCGTTCATTCATCTTATACAAATGGCAATGAAAAGAAAGAAAGAAAGGCTGAAATTTTCTTGGATTGGTCCGCCTTCTTGGCCCCAAGCCATTACATATGGGAAAATCGGCCCCCGTTATAATCTTATTATAATGGGGAATTGAGGCCGGCTCCAACCCAAAAATGGGCTGAAATTTAAAGCAATGAGCTCCACGGAAAATTGGCTCGGCCTCCTGTCTTGATTGCAGATTTGGAACTAGTCACATAACATCACATACCGTAGTACCATAGCATGTTTGTTCAAAAAAAATTCAAAAATTAAATAACATAAAAATTAGAATAGTATGAAAACAGAAAAAAAAATTCAAAAAAATAGTTTTTGCAGTATTTTGTTATTTCTAAGTCATTTAAAATCATTTTTAATGATTTTTCAGTATAAAACAAAAATTGAGAAATTCAATTTTTGAAAATGAAACCTTATTTTTTCAAAAAAAAAAAAAAAAAAACATATTTGCTCGCCAGGTGGCGAACCTGCTATAGTGTTATGGTAGTTGAACAGTGGTCCATTTTAATTTAATCAGGTACACCCAAACATCAAAATGATAACTTTGCATTTCAAAAAATATGAAATGTTAAATATTCTAGTTTGATAGTATTTGAGAAGCGTGATTCAACTTTGTCTTTTAAAATAAAAGGTGCGATTTTAAAATAATTCTTGGTATATTTATATGAATTTAAATATTATACAAGGTTCCTTTCTTGATTTTTGACTATGATTTGTTTATATTTTATATTTCATATTTTTATAGTATACTTTAGATTCAAATTTATTGTGTTGGCCATAAGACTTAAATTTGACATAATAAGAATTGAGCCATAATTATAAAATTAAACTTTGGAATTGAGTTTGCATTAATTATTTATAAGAATTATTGAGTAGAATATCATAATGTTTTGATATCAAAGGTTTGCAGATTTTGACCACCGTATGGAAATTGATGTATGTTTCCAATAAAATTTACATTTCTGGTATTTCCAACCGTAAGATCTTCAACCTAACTACTTGCACTAACACCATGTCAAATTTCAATTGTTGGATCTTTACCATTTGTGAGATTACAACGTCCAAAGTTTACAATTTTTCTTTTTTTTGGCTTTCCTCAAAAGGCATAGTCTAAATGGTGCCAAGGGAGACTTGATGATTGTTACGCCAATCATTTCGCTCATATTTTTTTTCATGTAGGTAACTAAGTTGGCACCTCTATGGAAAATTTTGAAGAATTATTTTTACTTTTTGGCCTTCATGCAAATTATTTTCCAAAAGCAGGTACAAAATCGTCAATATGGTAAAACTTACATAACATTAAAGTTTTTTGGTATGGAAAAAAAGTGAACGGTGAAAATTTACATCTATGAGTTTATAAATTACGGAAATTTTTTATTTTGAAAATATCCTAAACCTCAAATTTTGACAATTTTTGAAAGGAAAAAATGTAAAATCCAAAAAATTTTTGAAGCTTGTTCACATAATATTTGGAGGCTGCCTTTGTAAAATTGGTAAACTTTTTGGCTTGGGTCACTTTGGATTTTGAGTAATGATTTGGTTATGAACATATTTATTTAAAAAAAATGAAAAAAAACCTAATTTTAAACTGCCCTATTTCAACTTGAAACCTAAAATTTCTAGATGAAGGTTCTAAACTTAGAATTTGACTTTGAAAATTTTACCAATTACACCTTGCGGTAAAGGGAGCATCCAGTAAAAATCTTAGCCAAAAATATTACTTTTAATCCCTTCAACTAGGCTGCCCGAAATAGCAAAAACCCAAATTGGGTTTCTTAGACCTTTAGGGGTTAATTTCTTATACAATTTTTTTTTCAATAAATTAATTTACATCAATAATACCTATAAATCCAAAAGATATGAAACCAAATATTGCACCAAATCTTTAGCCAATGTAATATTTAATAAAATGTAGATTTAACATATCTAAAGTATACTTTGCTAATGTTGAAATATACATCTAATGATTTGTACTATGGTACCTTACTATTTGTTGATGTACTGATAAATGAATTGTGAAACTATGTAATTGGAGTCTTTATATCTTTATAGATAGATCCGCAAAAAATAAAATATATATAAAATACAATAACCTTACAAGAATGACAGAAAAGTCTTCTAATTCTATTGACTTTGATTTAACTTAAACCCTCTTTTACTTTCATACACAAACATCAATACATTTCAATCTTCATTGTTGTTAATTTCAATGTATTATTTGAATGTGATTTCTAATTAGCATAGAATCTAAAAAAGATAAATGTGTACTTTTCAGCAATTCATTCATTTCAAAGAACCCCTAAGGTTTCTGTATGTGTTTCCAACAACTAGTATAATTGCATCATTATGCATAACTAATAGACATCTACACCTTAAAATATTTGCATACGTGCTTCATTATCATCTATAGTTAGTAGACGATATGAATAAGCCACACATCCTAAACACAACATCCTTAAAGGTTAAAGGATCCTTTGTTCACGTTCATATTACAAAATACCTGAATTAATTGTACATATGTATAGCCACTAGTCATCTAGACCTTGAAAAAACATAAATGTAATTGTTTTAAACTAGATGTCTGCTTGTATAAAGCAATAATAGCCTCTCTTGATTTCAAAATTTAATTCTAAGGCTACTCTCCACCTCTCTTGGAGATCTCTCTTCTTCTTTCTCCAACCACATGCCACTCAAGCTACTTTTGACCTGCAAAATGGAGTATCTCTAGAGCAACTCCACCTTCACACTCAAACTTCCACTCTAAACCGTGACTCCCCCTTACATAAAACAGAGATGTATGCCTCCCATTTCTAACTCAAATTCCGTACCTTCTCTCCACCTCTTTCAGAACTCTTTTCCAATCAAATTACAAGCCAAGCTACTTTCAACCTCTAAATGGAGTAACTTACTATCTTCACCCTGGACTTCCGCTTTAATTGTTCAAAAACACGTACATACCTATACCAACCCCTAATGCCATCAGTACAACACTTGTAATTTCCAGTCAGTGTGGAATTACAAATTGCCAAGGGTACAGTGCTGCAAGGAGTCAAGGACACTGAAGCCAAGTACCAGGATTCATCAACTCATGACACTGTCCCATCAACACTCCCCACTTCTTAGGGTTTCATCATCACCTACCCAGTGCCCACCATAGCAACGACTCGATCGATCTCCCCCTTGCTCGGAAATTGGAATTCACCGACCGACAGAGCTGCCGTTTCGCAACGATCATCCTAGCAACTGCATCATTCCGGATCCAAGATCACAGTTTTACCGTAATTCATTCAACGACTCTTCCAGTGTGATCATCAATTCACGGTGTCTAGCCATTGAGTTCAGTTTAGAGTGCGTCATGTGGGGGGTTCGAAGTGGCGGCATCGATCGACTGCAGCGTTTTTGATCTAGAAGGTGAGTCCGGGAGCTTATAGTTTTCTGTGGATTTCAGGCTTCATGTGTTGATGTTCAGCTCAGTAACCATGGTGGCTAAAATTTAAGAATTTCGGACAATAACGATTACAATGACGTCCAAAATTCAAGAGTAGTACTATATTATAACCGTGATGTTCAGAATTCAGGAGTATCGATAGCAGTGATGCTTGAAATTCAGTAAGAGTGATGCTCCGAATTCGACTGAGAGTGAGGTGGGAGGGTTTAAGATGATCTAGCGCGAATGTGGTTTTGGTTTTGATGTGGGCAAGAGTGTGAGTTTGTTTTATGAGGTGGTGTGGGATTTGACTGAGGCGGATTCTTGTGGTGTGTTTTGTTTTGGATGAATTGGGATTTGATATAGGGTAGAAGGTGTTAGGATTTGAATTTGAGGTATTGTAGCTGGATTTAATATTTCATGTTCAATTGTATGACTTGTGCTTGTGACATGTGCAGGTGTTGGACAATTTGAGATATTGAGCTTGATGGGGGGAAGTGATCGGGGAAGCTGGAGGTGATAGACATGGGTATCACTACTAGAAAATGCAGTGAGGACCAAGTGAAAAACAAGTAGAAACTCTTGTGTGCAACAGATGGGCAGTCTATGAGTTGGTTCGTGGCGTCCAACCAAGTGAGAGCATCAGGTGAATTGTGATACAAGTGAGAACTCTTGATTAGGAAGAAGCAGACCAAGTCAGTAGATGACGTGGATGGTCTACGTGGATCTTCCAGCATATAGTGTCCGAATGAGTGCATAGTCGGGGATGAATGTCCGTCGCATGAAGTGGACGTTCGTCCTGTGCAGCGACATTTACAAGGGACAGAGGAAACAGGGAGGTATTTGTAATGACATTTTCTCTCGACCAACAGGTCCTGCGTGCTATGAACATATGGCCAGAGTGAGTTTTTGTGCAAATTAGAAAATAACAAATCCCGCAGCACCCACAGTGGGCTACGACATGATGAAACATTTCCACAGCGCACGGGGACGCAAATTTCAAAGAACATATTTTTATTGCACACATAGTAAGCCAGTATAAAGATTACCCAGTGTCAGTGTTCATGGTTCTTCCGAGTGGAATACTGCATGCGTGAAGTCAGGTAATACAGGGGAAAATGGGGAAAAACCTGCCGAATTCTGGACAACAAATGTAATATTCTGAGAGAGCACTATATACAGAGAAGTATGCTATTACGTAAGCTATTGTAACTCTAAACGGCGAGGAATTCGCAGGTCCAGTACACTGGGGACCAGAGCACAGTTACGGGGAAAAAAATGCATTTCCATGAAGAGGCTTCCTGCAGAAGAGAACTTCAATGTCAAGCGCTCCGTTGTCCTGAAATGAGTCAAATTATATTTCCGGATGGAGTGCGGCGACAGTGGACGAAATTCTGCACTCAGCCATAGCGCTGCCAACGACACTTATACATGCCTACACTCCAGAGCTGATCCTGTACAGCAATGAATGAGATACGATTAGGATTCTCGAATGAGGTGAATGCGTCGACGAAATTGCATAAAACCACATTAAATTTGACAGTGTAAGGAGCGGGAAAAATCCAAACAGGAAACATGATGTTAGTCGCACTCAGACCTGGCCGAAGTGCAGTACGCTCGGTGATGATGTGAGACCCACAGGTCGGGAGCTTCAGCAAGGACGGTTCCCTCAGGCACATCGAGACGCACATTCGCTCTGTCAGAAAGAAGTGTGCGTAGCGTGGAGAGCTCAAGCTCGGACAGGAAACCAATTGGACATAAGCGAAGTCTCCGACTCGTAATTGGTGAACCCATTTTCCAAGACTCGGAAAACAACAACCAATTCTGGCGCATACGGTGAGGGATGTACTCCTCGAATGGCTCCCACGCGACCCCCATCTCCTGCGCGTAGTCCCATCGGGCGAGACGGAGGCAACTGTACTCGGGAGTGACGTCGATTACGCGTCTCCAGAAGATGCTCGCGTCGCGTGCGCTCTCCACATCCGTGATGGTGCAGAGTGTACGGTGCCAAATCGGGAGCTCGGGGCCCTCGGGTTCGTCCCAGAGGTTCTTCCAAACAAACAAGTCCCGGAGCATTGTTTGAACGACGTCGTCACGGATCACCAACTCCCACGAAGCCATGGCGCAGGAAGAACACCGATATGCCAGAGCGAATGCAGAAATCGGAGCAATAGCAATTGATAAGAGTGTACTGCGAGCAAAAGAACACACATGAGGAAGATACGACTGGCGCTGTGAAAAAGCCACAACTAACAGCAACAGAGTTTGCACAAGAGAAAACGATCGGGATTCATGAGGAGTACTGAACTTAAAGGCGCCCAATGACCAGCTAATTCCTTGCGCTTCACGGAATCCAAACATATGTACGCGACGCTAACACAGAATGAAATGAAAGAAGAACACGAAGTAAAGCACTGAGCAGAGGTTAGTGGATTGCGAACCATGTGACATGAACTCAGTTTTCTGACAGGGCCTTCAAGTGTCAAAACATCACATAAACGAGGGGAGTGAGAGTGAACCTGAATGCCCATGATCCCCACTACTGCCGCTTTTCGCCACGACGTCGGCGGACACATGATCATGGCAGGTGAAAATGATGTCAGTTCCCGGGACGTGGCCGCGTCAATCCCATCAGCGAAGGAAAAAACAGCTGCAAAATGATGTCCCTGTGAGAGACGGGGGTCACATTCAGGCGACGCTCAGCTCTCAGACATGACAATCCAGTGCGGCAGTGCTGAGAAATGATGAGATCATACCGGATATTATGCCTGGAAAGCAACGCAGCTGTCTACTCCTTATCGTGCTATAGCATGATATGAGAAGCCATAGTAATTATGGGAATCCAACACGAACCAGACGGCGTATAATGATTACCTGGCCAGTACAATATGAGAACACTGTACTGCATCTAGAATAGACTTACCATGTTGTTCAATCTGGTAAGGTCCTACATGCTCGGACGTGATATGTCATTCTGTAATCACTGCAGAAAGACACAAACATCATGGCAAATGATTAGAACTGTACAGAGTTAGGGCGATTCAACACATGAGAACGTGACTCAGAAAATGATTCAACCAGGAAAACAATAATTAGCCTTCGTGTGACAGAATTCAATCATGGGAGCCCTAACTAGATCTAGGGACCCTCGAACATGTCCGGGCCGTAGAAGAGACTACTACTCAGGAAATTAATCAAACAGCGGACGCAGTCACATACCTGACAATTAGGGCGTCCTAGAACGGATGCTCAAGTACCCACGTCAAGTCTGTAGATGACCCTGGACCTGAATTGATCAGTAGAAGGGTACGAAGAACCGAAACTGTAGGTTTAGACTAAGAATGACTGCAAAGAACAAAGCCATTCTGTTTACAACGTCAAAAATCGACCTGGTGCAGTCAGATAGAAAAACTAACAGAACATAATAACTAGGACAAACATCCCTAGCAGGGGATGCGGAAGACCCCATGAGTGCTGTCATGCAAAGTACGCCGCAAATAGTACATAACAGAGGACAAGGAATATAAGAAGATGGAAGTTGGTCCACGAAGGATCAAAACGACAGGGGTAGTGGGAATTTCGGAAATCAGTCTGGAATAGAAGAACTTTATATACCCGGGCAAAATAATGACAGGGGGAGAAAAGGACATGCTGGACAGTCTACTGTGTCAGCGTTCATAAGGAAGACCAGAAAACAACGAACAGCTTCCGAATGCGACGCAATTCGACAAAAAAGAGTGCAAAAAACTAATGTGATACTACCTAACCGAGCACATGAAATAAAAGCAAGGGGGAGGAGATGAACGTATGGTCAGTCTGAGAAGTAGAGCCCCTGCGGACGGAATGTCGGCTTATCATGAGCACAGATTACGAAAACCAGAATTCCGAGGCTGTGGTTGAAACGACGATTCGGCAAAGGAGGCCAAGTAGTTCCTGCACTCTTTCGTACAGTACCGTCGTGCCGGATCAAATTCGCAATACGGAGACGTACAGATGATGCATGAATCAAAGGAATCAGTCTTCCTCACTGGAAGCACCGAGGTCCAGGTCGGGAGCTTCATCAACCTCTGCACTTTCATCGTCAACGGGATCGGAAACGCGTATAACTCGACCCGAGTGGTGAAGAGGCACCGGTCCCTCTGCTAAAGTGCCTGGAATTTGAAGACCAGCGTAGTCGGAATCCCGGCCTTCACGGAACAGAAAAGTATCCACGACGTCCGAGGCAGATGGAACGACCCTCTTCCCTCTCGGCTCTACCCGCAGGACCACCTTCCATCCGGGGAGGTCCGTGCAATCGCAGTAAAATACCTGCTGCACCGAAGAAGGCAATGCGAAGGAGTCCCTTCCAAAGGGAATCATACGAGAGAAATTTGCCACGGTGAAGCCCCATTGGTCCTTCTTCACAGTTGCCCCATTGCCTCGGTAATTCACCTTGACCCAATTTCCGACAAACAGAACCTGCTTCAGCATCCCGTAATCCAACTCGATTATTTCTTCCAAGTGTCCCACGTACTCCACAGGAGCCACTACGGGGTTGTTGTCTCGGACTCCTGCGCGACATTCCTTTACGAATGTTGCAGCCAATCCTGAATCACATGTCCTGAGAGGTTTTTCCGCGCTCTGCACACGGTAATGATACCCGAAAGCGTATGCGCTCCTGTACTTCCATTAGGGGAAGTTTGGGGTCTCCAACGGGCCTTTTCCAGGTTTTCCGTGCCTGAATTTTTGCCATGCCCGTGCACTTTACCTGCTGGCACAGTTGGTGCCAGCAGGTCGCCAAATGCTGCCAGCAGTGCCAGCAGTTGGCATTTGGGGGGTCCAGCCAATCGCTTCCCTTCCCCACCCCACCCCACCCCACCCCCCCATTGGACAATACAAGCAGTAATGACACTGTCACCGACCGTGTGCCCACTGCTGTCACCCCATTGGACAGTACCGGATCCTGTTGTCAGCGGATCCTATTGTCAGCGAATCCTGTTGTCAGCGGGGCGAATTTTGTTGTCAGCGGGCAGGATATCGACCAATGAGATTTCGAAGAGAAGTGTCAGCGGGCAGGAAGCTCACCTAATCCGGGCTGTCTTACAAGGCCCGTTGGAGACCTGATTTTTCCCCTAATGCTTGCCACCGTAGAGGGCAATTCAGACAGCGCCCTCACTGTCGGATCCAGTAGTACACCGTCAGCTACCTCCTGCGAGACTCGGACGCGAAGCCAGGATCCAAAAGGCGGGAACTCCGCCAATTCAGGAGGAAAGTTGGGTGCGCGCGTGCCGTGACGAGCGGGATGCCGTGAACGCCATCTCTGCCTGGCGCTATTTCTCTCCTCGGTCAGCAACTGATACGATCTGCGCAGGGATACAGAGACAGCAAGTGAATTCCATTGAACAGGAACCATGATTTTCCCCACTACGAATCTTTGTTCCTCCTTATGGACACACGAGCGAGTCATACAGCAGAGGCAAACAGTACGTGCGCAACTTTACCGGCCAGTCAGAGCATCAGAGCAGGATGAAGTGGAAGTTCAGTACGCAGAGAAACAGAATACAAAGAGAAGGAAGCTCACCGTCTATAAGGTTCAAGAACGTCAACATTATCGATAAGGAACCCATGCATTTCTTGAAGGAGCTATTCATCTAAAACTCTGTCTTTGCCCTTCCCTTCGAGGACTAAGTCAGTCATGATCGGCTCCTCTTCGGACTCCCACACGCGCTTCATGGACGAGAGACTCGCACCTAGGTACTCAGATACGAAACCGCACGCCTCACCTACGGAGTACCCCATCGCCATGCAGCCTTCCGGCTTCGCGTGGTTCCTGACGTACCCTTTGAGAGTTTTGTAATACCTCTCATAAGGGTACATCCACCTCACGTGGATAGGTCCACAGAGGAACAGCTCTTCCACGATATGGATGCATAGGTGAACCATAATATCAAAAAAGGAGGGTGGGAGTTCCTTCTCCAGAATGCACAGTGTTTCTGCGCATTCGAGGAACAGATTCTCGCGCTCAGCTGCATGTACCGTCTTTGAGCATATCTTCTTGAAAAGCCTGCTAACTCGTACAACCACTGCTGTCATGTGATCGCAGCCTATATTGCGCATGCACAGGGGCATGAGGTCGTGCAGCAGGACGTGGAAGTCGTGTGACTTCAGGCCTGTCAATTTGCCTTTGCTTATCTTGGTTAACATGGAGCTGGAGTAATGGCTCGGTAATCGAATGCTCTGGAGTGTATTCAAAAACAGGGTACGTTGCTCTTTCGTCAAGACATAAGGTGCGTCGGGAAGGAAGGCTCGTGATGCTCTCCCTGGAAGATTACGCACCCACAGATGCCGTCTAATATTACGCTGCTGCATATCCGCCCTAACATTCGGGCCATCCTTTTCTCCAAAAAGAGTCTTGAGGAGGTTCTCGGCAACATTCTTCTCGACATGCATAGCGTCGACAAGGTTCCTGACCGGGAGATGCTGCGGAACAAGGGTGACCAGAGGTGAGTTCAAGTCCCGCGAAATTGAAAACAGTTCTGGAAGCAACTGTGGCAGTCGAATTAAATATCGTGGATAACAGCGTCATTCACAAATATCGTTGTATGGTAACAGAACTCCCTTATGACGAATAAATGATAATGCATCATAATGCCATACAGAGTGCATGAGGAATCTAACGAACAATACGTAAACATTAACTCATGAGCAATCTGAGAATGAGCACTTAGAATGCGGGCACCATCGATCAGTCGAAGGAGAAAGCAATCTCGGCAAAGGAAAGATTGTCGTCACTAATTCGTTAAAAAGAACTGTATGTGCACCGACGAAGCTTTACAGAGAGTCAGCAGTTGCTGCGGAATTTTACGTATGGAAAAGAGAAAAGAAGACATCTGAACAGAAATTAAGAATGCGAAATTCTTACCTGCCAGTAGGGAAGGGCGAACAGGATGCTCGCTCGCTTTACACCGTGTCTCTTTACGGGGTCGTCCTCGGAGTCCTTGACTCCGCCTTCTCTAAGCCATTCAGCACGTTCCCGACCCTCCTGTAGAATCTGTGCTCCGCTCCGCCGTGCAGGATACGTACCATGCTCAGGGCAGTTGTTGAACGCGGCTCTTGCGCGTCGAAATCTGTGTCCAGGAGGGAGGAACCGTCGACCGCCAAGATACAACATCTTCCTGAGAGGCTTCGAATACTCTGAAGTAGTTTCTCCACCGCAAACCGGGCATGCGAGGTAGCCCTTGACGGTCTGGCCTGCTATCAACCCGAAGGCTGGGAAGTCGTGTACGGTCCATAGCAGGATCGCACGCAGCGTGAACTCCCGTTGCCGAGGTGGTCTACTCATGTTCATTACAGGGATCCCTTCCCAGAGGTGTAACAGGTCACGAACCAGGGGCCTCAAGAAGACGTCAATGGTGTCCGATGTGGGCGCTTTAGGCCCTGGTATCAAAAGTGATAGGTTGAGAAAAAATTTCTTTGTAGCAAGCCATGGCGGAAAATTATAGACTGCAATTAAAACGATCCACGTGGAATGCTTCGAGCTTTGATTCCCGTGGGGGCACACCCCATCGGCGATCAGCCCTAGCCTCAAGTTCTCCGACAGTTTTTTCAGCTCTGGATACATACGGTTTACCTCGCGCCACTGGAAGCTGTCAGCCACGGAGTACATCACATCTCGGTCGGGCTCATCGTCCTTGAAGTGATCCAGCAGTTCTGCAACCTGTGGGCACTTGTAAAGCCGCTCCATCTTCGGTATAATCAGGAAGTACCGGGTCATTGCGAATGGGACATTCTGCGATCCCGGAACGTACCGTGGATGCTGACAGCGGGGGCACTCTTGCAAGTTCCCATTGGTATCCCCTTCGTACAGAACATGCCCATTCGGGCATGAGTCAATCCTCTCATGTTCTAGTCCCAACCTCAAAATCATGGTCTTCATTTCGTAAGAATTCCTCGGCAGGCAATTATTGGGTGGGAGCAAGGTCCCGGCCATGTATGTCAACAGAGCAGTCACGAAAGAATCTGACACGCCGTAGATAGTGGATAAAGTCATTAAGACGATGGCGAACTGCATCCTCGTCTCTCCGCTATATTCGAACACCGGCTCCATGCACTCTCGCATGAGATTCTCGAAGTCCGTGTCATTCTCTACATCTGCCTCGTTCTGCTGTACCGGAGGTTCTTCCATGTGCATTTCCTCTGAAACTTGACGATGAATGGAATCCGCTCTGCCGTATGCGTCATACGCAGCTTGGCGTGCATCCAGTCTAGGATTTTCTTCGACGTCATCCTGTTCTTCAGAACTCTCGTCACTCGCTATGTTCACCGGGACTCTAACAGGCCCTCGTAGTGGGCGTCCCTCAACCGACTTCAAGTTCACAAGCGCGAAAATCTTAGCACGACAACGATAGAGTTTTGCTGCTACGACATGAAGAAATCCAGTAACGGTATTAGGTGAACTCACCAATACGGGGTGCGGCAGATGAGGATCGCGCCCGTATTTGCGGTGGTGTTTCGTAACGGTCTCCTGCTTTCGGATTCTCCCTCCCCTACACCGGGTGCAAGCACACGGATACTCTGGAATCCCCAATCGATTCGAAATGCCACGTTCAATGTGGAACGCAGCGCATAGACGGCGACGACGCATGCTGACCCGGATGAAGCTACTTGCCCTGATTGCGCCGAAGTGTGTGCCTTCCGGATAGGGACCGCACAGAACCGGGAATCTTCTTAGGCGCCCTAAATTCGCTCGGTGCGTGTTTCCGCTGTCTTTCTCGATCCTATATCGGCCGACAAACCTTCACAAAGGGAGAGATTCTGAAGGCGCCGTTACCATGCTGTTTTATGCAACTGCGGCATAGTCATCCACTGGAAGTACTTGTTTAGCCTTCAAGCACGCCTGTAGCCAGTCATGGTAGACAACTCTGACTTTTCCTCGGGAACTTAGAAACTGAGAGAATCTTACAAAATCTTCCTCGCATTGTCCTCCGAAGCTGGAAAATCCACAGAAAGGCATACAAGTGTTTTTCAGTACCTCGAGGCTTGACTGATTCAAATACAGACGCACTTTTTTCCATCGAGAACATGACGTACTTAAGATTTAGTGGAAGGCACTTCAAGTGAGGGTTACTGTACCTGCGTAAAATGTTTTTCTCTGGAATTTCTTGTCCTTTGTTGCGGTAGACTATTATATGCGTCACTTTGTCAAACACATTTACTGCCTCGTCAGCCCCAGCATATGAAGCCTCTAGCATTAACGTCTTCAACTGCAACTGTGCTATTGTCCGAGAGTCCGGATTTCTGCAATATACACACAGTGCATCGAAGTAAGTGCATCTGAGAAACGTTGAAGTGGAGTACGATACACATTAGGGGAAAAATGAGCTCTCCAACGGGCCTTGTAAGGCAGCCCGGATTAGGTGGGCTGCCTGCCCAAAACCCCCTCTGTCGCTGTCAGCAGGGGTCTGAAACGCTGCCCGAAGCGGACGGACGGGAGTTGCGTGGCCGGATTTTGCCTTGTTGGCGAGAGGGCGTGGCGGTGGTTGTTGAGCGCCAATCCTTGGGATTTATTGCTCGGCGATTAATGAAGTGCCTCGATCCGCTGCCTCGATCCACGGATTGTCAACTTCGAATTGCTGCCACAACGGTCTGGGCGCGATGGCGCCACCGGCTCTACGCCGTTCAGCACCAAGAAAACGAAGCGCCTTGTTCTGCTTCAAGCAAGTCGTTGTTGGCACTGTGGGACGCACAATCGTATGTGATTTCCGGGAAAGATTCCGAGTGGCGATGGCGCCCCAGACCGGAGGAGCAAAATTGAGATTGCAATTCATTTCTTGGCAGCGTCCGCTGGCAGCGACGGCGGCGAGGGGTTGTTCTCAGTCGGCGACCAAGGTTTCAACGAAGAGATGAAAACTGATGTACTTGAAGGGAAGGTAAGTTAACCTAATTCGATAAACCTTTGTGGGGTGTTCAGGGGCTACTGGGTTTTTGAGCAATTTGAATTTCGATTTCATTAGCCCTTGCTGCCACAACGGCATAAGGCAATGTAGGTTTCGTGGTCGATAGCGCTTGTAGATGCCACGCAGGTCTATCGAATTAGGTTCGGAGTATTTGAGGTTGTGAATTCAGTTTTTCATTGGGTGTAGGAGGTGTCCGAAGATCAGAACAAGTTCTCTCGAATAACAGCAAATCACCAAGTGTGACCAGGGGAGATTCAATCAAGATTACCGACTGTAGGGTCCACGATGGCAGCAAGGGCTGAACGAAGCAATCAGTACATTCCCCACTTTGCACTGGACACACGCTATGCCCCGGTCATGAGACGAGGTTCTACGCAAGTGGAGCTGTGCATGAGGAGCTCGTTTCTAACACGGAGGTTGCGTGGAGACACGAACATTGACTTGTGGATCAATGGAGACATTTACCCTGTTGACCCAATGACAGGGAAGCCACCTCCAATCAAGTCGCTAAAAGAGTTTGTTGAATTCATATGTCATGGAGAGCAGGGTCTTCGCGGATATACGCACAGGCTGCTGGATCATTGTGTACATGGTTCTACAGAGGAGGAGACGCGGATCCAGTTGGCACAGTTGAGCGAAGAAGTGCTTCAGCTTAGAGGCGAAGCTCTGGCCAGCAACTCAAGGGCAGCCCAAGATGTCCAATTGGGGAGAATGCGTTGCCTTGAGTTAGAGAAGAAATGCAGGGATTTGCAAGCTGAATTACAGGCTGTCCGTGATTGCCATGCCCAAAGGGTGGAGCAATTGGAGCGCCATGTGCGGGGTCTCCAAGAAGACGTTGACCGCTGCCAGCGGAGGGCCAGCTTCGAGAAGGAGACCCCCATGGGCATGCGAAATAGGAGGAGGGCTCTCAGAGGGATTCACGAGTTAAAACCTGGATCAGGTGGATCAAAAGCAAGAGTGAAGCTTGTGCGGACAGTGCTGCAACCAGATGTGGTGCAGTTTGTTGTCGAAAGGAACCGAGAGAACCGGAAGTGCTCTCGACTGCGGGGGGATAAAGAGTCCCAAAATAGGACTGCAGTAGCACTAGCTCGAATTTTGTCACGGCATGAAGGTGTAGCGCTCGCTTCTCAGCCTGCAATGGCACATGTTCAGTCAGATATTGCGAAAAATGTGCTCAAATCGATTGGTAAGAGTATTGGACCGGACAAAATTCTTGCTGCTTGCGACCAGGCAGGGGTTTCCCATCGGGGATATGGTGCTCTCTACAAATCTGTGAAGGCTCCCATTGCTGCTCTGAACAAAGGAGTCTCCGGGAGTATTTTGCCGAGCCCCTATCACGTGAAACTGCTTCGGCAGGAGTTAAATGCAAACCTGCCACAGTATATTGGCGAATACTACCATGCTGAAGGTCGACTTACGCTGCCAGCAAGTTCTAAGAAGAACAAGAAGTCCGAGGACATGGTAAAGGAAGTCGTTTTGACTGACAAGAATTCCCTATTCACAGACCTTGAGGTGGTCCAAAGGAGCATGGTGATCTTCTACGGCATCACGGAAGAAGGTAACGTAATCACCTCAGACTGTTGTTTTCAGAGTTTGCTGCCAGCAGGGTTAGTTATCAATTAACCGTGACTTACACATCCACTCGCCATGTTTCCACAGAGTTAAGAGGGGCACCGCTGGTATTTGTCATGAAATTGGACGAGGCCGAGATTGTCAATGGCAAGAAGTTTGAACGGGTCAGCATCACATTGATGAATAGGGCGCTCGACCCAGACATTCAGAGAAACCATGCCCTCTTTTTCTCAGTCCAGTCAGAGCAGGAAATCTGGCCAGTGGCAACCTTTCAAGTGGAAAAAGAGTCCTACGAAGTTCTGTCGTGGATATTTGGGAAATCCAAATTTCCATCTGTGATTGCAACACAGTCCAGTGGCGAGAAACTCACGGTCCCTGAAGTTGGAGAATTCCATGTGGAGTGGCATCTCGCTGCGGACATGAAGACGATCAAGTGTATGTACGGGCTTCAGTCGGGGCCGTCGTGTGCGATGAACTGCATATACTGCGAGCAGAAGAGGGCTAAGCCTACCGTAGGGACAGCAAGCCAGGCGAGTGCTGCCATCAGAAAACGTGGGAAACCAAACTGGGTGGGGGGACTGTTTGCCAACTTACAAATGGTGTCGTCGCTGTCATCATCCGCCAGAACTACACGCTGTCAACAAACCCTCCGCCATCACGAACGGCTGAAACCTGCGTCCACGGCCTCGCAACCAAGGTACGACCTACCCTAAAACCTCATCCCGAAACCCCAATTCCCAACTCAGGTACTCTCTCCAACCTATGTGGATGGCAGACCGCTGGCAGCGTTGGAAGACCACTACAGCTAAACCCTAAATCTCTACTGCACAATGCGTGACCACCCACAACCCAAATCGAACAACTTCGCCCAGCCTTTGGAGGCCTCCACCGCTCCATCCTGCTTGACAACGCAACAACGACAACTCTCTCAGGGGAACGCATGAGGTTCGGAATGACCGTTGGCAGCATTTCGACATCAACACCTTGTGCACGTTGCATCTCAAAGGGGGAGCGGCAATTCGATTTCGGTAGGTGGCCTGTGGAGTCAGTTTCGCAGGCGTTCATAAAGCCCACCACCGCTGACACCCTTCTGCAATGCTCGAATTCCGTGCGCGAAGAGGCTCCGTTCTCGACCTGCGGGACTACACGCGCGGGGGAGGGAAGCCTTCCTGCGCGACCATTGGCCGGACCCCCCCATTCGCGATTTGGCTCGCTTTTGGCGACCTGCTGGCACAGTTGGTGCCAGCAGGTAAAGTGCACGGGCATGCCCAAAACTTTGGCACGGAAAGCATGGAAAAGGCCCGTTGGAGACCCCAAACTGCTCCTAATGTCAGTTCAGAATCAAAGGGGAAACGACGAATAAAAAGTTAATTCGGCCTATGAGAGTCCTCATGATCAGGGGAGTCAAACGTACACGGAATGTATGGGGTCGCTGAGGAGTATCGTGACACCACTAAACCAGTGTTTGCGACGGTAGTCTTCCACGAAGTCCCTCTGCAGGTCATCCAACTCCCTCTCAAGCTGAAGGCAGTCTTCTTCGAAGTGATCAAACCGTTGGGTTTCAATGTTGTTTACCCTCTTTCGCTTCCTTCTTCTCAACTTACGATCAACTCGTGCCTTCGGTGAACTGCTCTAATCATCCACCTTCCTCTGAACGACCCCGTCGTCTCTCTCCATGATTTTCGCTGAAGACCATTGATTTCACGGTTCCGAATTCTGTAGGTGTACCGCATGATACCTGCACAAAAAAAGAGCCACATTGCATATTAGTGTCTTCATTATGCGGTATACTGAGGGTACTAACTCATTCGAATTCACATATGCCACATTATTACTATGTAGTGACACTTACATTATGGTGATTGTAGGGTACTCAGTCTTTGATAAGGTACGGTCGGACGTCATACCTCAAGTAGTTCAAGTGTCGTCGCGACTGACTCCCGCCCTCAACAAGGTTGCAATTCAAGCATGAAGATCTCTAACTCGAAATCCAGCTGCTGCCGGACAAACGGATCGTCGAGGATGAGTCTGAACTTCCTACAAGTACATCCAGCTTTGCCGAACGCCACAATCTCGCAGGACTTGTCGCCCCACGAGGGTTTCTCCTGGATGGCAATTTCTCTAATGTGTTGTAGGAAAACCCAGCAGACAATCTCTCCCCTGGAAAATTGACCGTCGGAAGTCGTCCTATGGCGCTCCATCTCTCATATTGCTGAGCGTCAACCGATCTGCAGGGCAATGCAACTGATAACGGTGAGATGTGATCTTGAAGACGGAGCTGGAGTAGGTTGCCTTCTCCAGTACTTACTGCTTTAGACTGTCTCTCTCCCCCTGACAATTAGGGCACCTCCATCCAATTTGTTCGGCCTCCAGAAACGAGACGTGGGATCCGAATAATCGCTCCCGAATTCTCCAGATCATATATCTGAAGACTGTAAATTCTAAATGAATTCAGAGGAATGCACTTAAGCAACAACAAGGACGGCACTAATCGCTGCAGCACGCGAAGAGTAGCATGTCACTGTAAAATGCGGAAAAAAACAGAAGTAGGTTTTGACAACACCCGGTCTGAGCAACGTTTCGGACAAAGTCCCCATCATCCTCAGCCGAGACTACTCACATTCCACGATACATAATTGATTCTAAAAAAACCCAGAACCGATGAGGCAGTGCGCGGGTCGTTTACCTCTTGGACACACACTTGTTGAATCCTTCTGTATGATCTCCGCGGTGGTAGTCTCTTCCGATACGACTCCTACGTCTTCTCAGCAGTGCACGCGAATTGAATATACCAGCAGGTTTCTATGGATACCTTTCGGAGTATGGCGCAGCAATATCCTCAGGGATTGCGGACAGCCCAAACACTTCCAGGACCTCGAACATCGGAGAAGCGCGAAGCCCTAAACGCATTCTACCCATAACAAAGGAACTGTGCGGAGACTACTCATGCGCGCGTTCAGGAAGGGCGGTTTCTACAGGCGCATACTTTTTCTGACGGAGATGTCATAGAGTTCCCGGACTGAAGTAGCACCTCCTATGCCCCCGCAACGTCCATTTCTCCAACATCTGTGGTTTACGGGAACGGATGGGAAGTCCTCAAGTGAGTTTGCTATCGTAAGAGGGTTTGGCCCTCTCAAAACTAAGCACACAAGGAACTGCCGAACACGATTTCCAGACTGGGCCTAGCCTTTGAATTCTAGCCCCAAAGTGGACGTTCGACCAGTTACGAAAGCCATACTTTCATCCACATTCTGCCCCGCACGTAAACCTCGCACGCGCAGCCCACGAGACGTCCATGAAGCTTGCATGCCTATATCCATGTAGGGTTCTGACCCTACATGTCCATCGTAGGGCTTGTAGTGCACCACAGCCCTACGTGAGACGGATGCATGGCACTGTTCATTTTCCTCCCCTCCACCATCGGTTAGGACTTAGCGGAAATGCCATGAATTCTCCTAGTTCTCCACCCGTGTCCTCAGGAACAGCCTGTCTCACCCTATGTATCGGCTCTAGAGCAGTGGACGTTCTGGTAGTCTCTAGCCTGAACCTCGCAGGAGTGTTTTCTTCGACCTGTTTCGCCCGCATTTTGGAGGCAACTGTTTGAGTAAGACAGTGGGTCCGAGGCGCTCAGCGCACTTGTAGGAGTCCGTTGTTGCGGATCACATACTTACCGAGGTGTAAGGAATCTGTGATTTTCATTTCTTTGCTCCGTCGTTCTAGGGTTTTCTTCCGAATGTTGCAGAGTTTCCTTCGATGTTGTGTTCTTAGTTAATCCCCGTACTTCGTTACCTTATGCTACGCTATCCCAACAGGTGCGCTTCTATCTGGAGAGTATTCTAATTCCGAACTTGTGTGTGCTGGTACTGTACGCTGTAGAAATCGGCGGGACCGTTCTATCTGCTTGCGCGGGTTCTCTCCCGACGTTGCAGGTAATTGTATTCCAGGAAGGACTCTATCTGTTTACCAGTTTTCAGCGAAACCAATTATTGTAAATACGTTTTGCACGTTATTCTCCGATGTTTCGCTTTCTTCGTTAGCTTGGACGCCGTCGCCTATTAGGTTTCCCTTGACAGTGAGAGTGCAGCTTGACAATCGACATCCTACTTCGAGGGGCTCGTTTAACTATTGTGTTCGATGCCTGTGACGGGCATATAGGGACATGGCTCCCGGATTGAAACCGAGAAGGGCTCCAGAGCCTTGGGCTGCTACTCAGTCGGCGCCGAAGGGTGGGGGCAGGAACGCGATTGACCCGTCGACCGTTCCCGTGGACGCCGCACCGGCTAAGCGGAGCGTGCTCCCGTCTACGAAGACATCGAACCCGGCAGGTCCTGGGACCTCGCGAGCATCGAAGAAACTTCCACTTCCCGGAGACTCAATAAACGAAGTGTACGCCGAGTTTTTGGGAGCTGCCCGCAAGAAACAGCCCAGCAAGGTGATCGTACACACTCCCCCTACGGAAGTTGATGTGTCGGAGCCTTCGAATGTCAACGTCCCAGGTACGTGCACCTTCCACGTACGCGCAGAATTTCTGAATATAGGCAGAATGAATCCGTAGGGATCCCTCGATATCTGCAAGATTTTCCGTATTTCCAGCAGCGGATAGAGTAGGACAGTCAGTCCTTCTTCGCACGTGAAGACATTACAGGGTACTAAGTTCGGTAAAAAGTATAACCGCACGTTTGTTTTTCCCACACGCGTGACAGACCGTTCTCCGGAGCCCCGTGTCCCATCGAACAGCGCGTCCCTCTCGCCTCCTACATGGGCTGAGCCAGCAGAACATCTTCGAAATGTGGAGCCGGACAGATTAGACTCTCGAGTCGCAAAGGAGGCCGTCAACGGTGGTGGAGAAGATCCTGGCCAGGAGTCTGACCCGGATTATAATGGCGAGTCCTCAGAGGATAGGGAACGCAGGAGAAGAGGAAGCCAGAAGGTCAAGGATACACCTCGCCGGGAGAGAAGCGGCAGCCTTTCGTCTTCGGGGGAGAGGAGACGGGTTTGATTTTTTCCCACTAAATTCTGTTTCTTTCTTCGAAAAAATCCTCTTAATAGACGTCCCTCCATGGTTTTCTTCGTGCCATGAAACGCAGTCTGTGTCCCGTTAATGCGCAGTGCTCCCTAAACTCGCATCCAGAATTGAATCATGTGACTGTACGTGTGTCCAGAGAGGACATCGGCGGTATGGTCGGCCACGTAGTCGCAGCTGGTCTCTTTCGGAGTCCTCGCGTGACAACTCCAGCAGGGACTACGGCGATCGCGGTCATGGTGGGAGACCGCGTCGTTCACAACACCATTCGCACCATGTGTCCAGCCGTGACAGATCTCGTCGTGATGATCGTCGAGGAGAGGACCGATATGCCCACGTCAAGCGGAGCCGACGTAGCCGGTCGTTCGAGCGGAGGTCCCGATCACGGAGTCCCCGTCGTACTTCAAGTCCCGCCTATTATTCCCCGAAGTCCCGGAGGACATCATCTCGTTCTGCACGAGGGAGAAGCCCTGTTCGAAATACAGGCAAGGCTATCGCTGGCTCCTCAGAACATACTACGCCGAACCACTCTTCAGACGTAGGCCGCACCTCGAGGCTTCTGACGGGGCTACAGTTGAAGAAAGAGAGTGTACTACGCCAGGAAAGAAGAACACGTGAGCAAGAGAGGGAAGAAGAAGCAGAACGCCGTGAAGGCAGAGGGCTCAAACGGCACTTTGTGAACGTCTCTTGCGAAGGTAAGCCGTACGGGACTGGGATCAACGTCTGGAACGATGCCCTCGCTAAATTAGTGCGTGGATTGGACCCCTCGTACGTGGATATCCGGCAGCAGCCATTTCATTTGATGGAGATCTTGTTGGCTAGACTATCTGAAGACTTTGACTACTCAGAGACCATTAATCCAATGTGGTTAAAGAAGCGGATCGGGAATGCTTTGTCATCCTATCGCCACGAGCTAATCAGACTCATTCACGCAGGACATGCTAAACCAGCATGGATTAGCGAACAGATCTGGTCGAAGCTCGTTAAAATTGAGGCCTCCGACAAATTCCGTCAGAAATCTGAGCAGATGCGGCACGCGAATTCATGTAGACGTACAAAGGGCAGAACAGGACCAATCGGAGAAGTGGGGGTCATTGAGCGACTTCGGCATCAACTAGGACGATCTCCTGAACCGGATGAAGTGCTGGAAGAATGTCAGCGGGACAAGGGTTACTCCGGCAGACACCGAAGACGCTCTGTGACGGGTTCTTCGAAGCGAACCTCCGTCGAAGAAAACATCATCTCCGATTCTCTGAACGGGCAGTCAACGCGGGAGGTGGCGAACGTCGAAGGAGAAGAGGAAGTGCACGAAGTGGACACCGTCGAAGAATCCGTAGGCCCTGTCTTAGATTCCCCTGGCCGTGCTCAAGGTGCTGAAGACGTGCCGGAACCACAGCCTACACAACCGGAGACGGTGCAGGACTACGTCGTCGCTCCTTCTCTCGACACTCCTCTGGGGAGAATGATCGCGAGACAGGTCCACGAGCTGAGGACCAGCCCATTGGGCGACACCGACGAAGTGAAGGCCCTCATTGACACGTTACTACTGCAGGTGGAATGGCTCAAGAGAAGGGAGAGGACTCCTGCAGTTGCAGAAACGGAGCTGTCGGGAGGGATAGGGCAGGCCGTCACTGAGGACGCTTTAAATTTGGGAACGACACCAACCGCTGAAGACAACCCGGAGGTGCTGCATTGACAGTTTGCACATGTCACCCGTTTATTCTGTCTGTTTTTAAAAAATCAGAGCTTAGTGGACAGTATGCTGCGCTGCCTCTCTTCCCCATTGAGGATGAATTTCACATGAATTTTGCATGTCCCCTATGTTCGCAGGACGCCCTTGATGTCCCCGCAATGGAAGCTCGTAATCGAGTCCGGAAGGCCGCGAAAACGACCACAGTCCAAGTGACAGTTCGGAAGAGTGGCAGGACCACTAAACCAGTCATTCGCGATTAACGAGGTATTCTATCTCGATGCACATGATCAACTACTTCACACTCATGTCATAGCGCTATTTCTCTCCATCCGAATGCTAATAACCTGATATTACTGTGGTATGTCATTTACAGGGACCAAAAACTCAGAAGCTAGATCTTGTCCATTCCAGAGGTAATAGTTATTGTGTCTTGCAGACTCACACTTGTCTAAATTCATGACATTGCGGTGAATGTCGTTAAAAAAATGTAAGTATTAAATAGTCCTGCTCTTTCTGCTATAAATCATACGTTGCTCCTCACATGATGCGTTTTTCTTTCAGGTGCACTCTGTGCGTGTCGTACCCTATCCTACGCAGCGGCAGTGTCGCATATCCAAGTGTTCCAGTACGATTCAGTCGATGTATAGACGTCTGGACTGATGCGGGGCCTTCGATCATGGCTGGAATTCTTTACCGCTTCCAAAGCTGTATCTGCAATCCGTCGTCGCTATTTGGAAAGCCCTGTTCCACGGGGACATTCTGGTTTTATATTCCAGTCATGTTCGACTTTTAGAATAGCGACTATGATATTATGTAGTGAGGAAATCCACGCAGCGAGGTTCTGTGTCTGAACTGCACGAAGCCTACCGATTGCAATTTTGTGATTACAGCGTGATATATGTTGTAGCGAAGTTCCGGGACTGTGTACAGACCACAAATTAACAGTAAATTTCATCCCACGGTGAATCGCCAATTGGATAAATTCAGATTATTCCTGCATTTCAGTTGCACTCACGTATTTATATACCTTTCTACAAATACTGCACAATGGTCCAATACATGCCCAATTCTACGTAGACACAGTCCCCGCCCCTTGAAATCAACACAGGGGTTATCAACCGGTCCTCAACTATTTGACCCTAACCCTAAACTGGATCGCCCGCGTTACCCTAACCCTCATCACATCTCCCCACTCCACGTGTCTGGAAATCGGCGGTCGTGAACTTCTGACAGGTCGTGCTCCGTCTTCGGACGCGTGTCATGAGTAGGTGTGGTCAACGCCGCAAATCATGGGTCTCTGTCCACATTAATGCTACATCCCAGGACCGCCCGGTACCCTCTAAGCACTGTACATATCCTGATTGATACCTCTTGTAACCATCAGCTGATACCCGGGGTGACACTCAAACCCTGTTTAATACCCCCCCTTGAGGTCCATCGGAAATTTATATTGACACCCGACTACATGGATTGACACCCGGTCACTTCATGCCCTTGACAATGAGGTACCCCTCCCTGCCTACGTGTCGCTCCAGTCAGCAGACATCCACGTCGACAATCCTACGTGACACACCCCCGGACAGTCCACAATGGATCAACTGAACTCACTACCCTATGTCCGAACCAAGTTGTCCGATTCAAGACAGATCAGCAAGTGAAAACTCTTCCCCACCACTTGGTTAACCCCACGATTTTCTAGTAGTGTATAGATTTGAATGGGTGACAGATTTTCTCAGACCAAATGGGAGGACATGGGGGTGGATCACGTCTTTCGCGGCCTGGTGGAAACAGTATTGGTAGGCGAGAGCTGCTCAGGTGTTTGTGAATCGGAAGGAGGTGATAACAATCATGTATATCGCTTACGGATGGCCCAAGTTGCTGTCCATCGACAGCAGCTCGCCGCAGCCTGTTGTGCACATTTCTGTTGTGCAAGCAGGCTGGCTGCTGCTAGTGACGGCGACACAGGTCCAAGTGTGGAGTGCTGGTCAGGTGCGTTGGTTTGTTCCTTGGTTGAATGAATGGGGTGGTTTCTTTCGTAGGTCCCGGTGGAAGCTTTTGAAATGAACGTTGCAGAAGCATTGTAATTGTTACAGACCCTTGTCTTTAGAATGCACATAACTAGATATTAGACGTATTGTCATTCTGTAGGAGGTGAGGCTCAGAGAATTTTTGGATTGCTGTAAGGTTCGATTTTTCAAATCTTTGTTGTATGGGGTCATCTTCCAAGGAGCTGGATTGTTTTTGGGACCGTGAATCAGCATTGGAATTGTATCGTGATAAAAATGTGCAGCATACAAGTAAGTTAGGTCAATACAAGCGGAGCTTGGAATCTCGGGAGGGTTCCAACATTTATGCCCTTTGGGGTGCAAAAGACAACACTGTTGCTGTGTCGGTAAGACTTCGGTGGCTTAAAAAAGGATCATGTTTTGTTTGCCGAGAACGCTATATTTGTAATTCTACACGGACACCTAATACTATTGGGGCTGTTCACAAGAATAGAAGTAAATTAGGGTTTCTAATTTAAGCTGACCTAAAGTAGTCGCCGCCTTGGCTCTGTCCCGGCTCCTTGTATAAACTCCTTCTCTTCTAATTCATAGCTCTCTTACTGAGCTGCTTTTCTCGATATCAACATGGTATCTGAGCTGTTTTATTGAAAAACAGATCCAAAGTTAGTCTCCCTTCCATTTCTCAAAAATGGACTCCACTGTGAGAGACATGTCTGACTCAACGAAGCTTGAGGGACAAACTAACTATCTCCTATGGAGTTATAGGACTAAAATGATTCTTTTGCAGGAAAAGTTGTGGTGTTTCATTGAGGTACCTGCTAGCAGCGCCGGCACCAGCTCTGGAAGTAGCTCCAGCACCAGTGGTGCAACCTCAGGACAAGCCAGCTCTGGAGTAACCGCAGCCGCTATAGCCACCAGCACTCCAGCATCTGCGCCTACACCTGCTTCTGCACCAGACGAGGCCGAGCGCAAGATTAAAGCCTGCAGAGTCATCATATCAACAGTTAAGGATCACGTTATCCTTCACATCCTTCATTTAACTGACCCCTTAGAAATCTGGAACAAGTTAAAGACAATGTACGATATTCAGTCTCCATCCCGCAGATTAGCACTGAAGGAGAGATTCTACTGACTTCGTATGCCAGAAAGAAAGACGTTAGACTCACATCTACAGGACGTAAACTCGATAGTCACCCAGCTAGCTAGTTTAGGAGTGACAATTCAAGATGAAGATTTAGTGGACCAAATGCTGTCCAGCTTGTCCAAAAGCTGGAGAACATTTAAAGCAATACAACAAGGTAGAGAATGGAGCCCCACCTTCTCGGAATTGTAGGGATCCATTCTGCATGAAGAAAGTTCACGCATGACAGAGAGACGCGATTCAGATGAAGTCCTGTACGCACAGCAGTCTAACACACATCACCGCCAGAATCCTTCCCGGGGCGGACGTTTTGGCAGAAGGGGCCGAGGTCGAGGCAGGAGCTTCCACGGTCCACGCACCTGCAGACGCTCTGGCTCAACAACACACACTGAGGCAGATTGCGAAACCACGAAGATCGAAAGACAAATTCGTGACCTCCAAGTACAACTGTCCAAGCTCAAGACTACTCATTCTACATCATACTCATCCATCGACATCTTACCAAGTGACGAGTCTGAAGGCGACGACACACAGGCAGCCCTAAACGCGTGCATGTCCGCATTCACAGTGGACAAGGAACCCTGGTTCCTCGACTCTGGCGCCAGTTCGCATGTCACCGGAAATCCTCATCTGTTCACCGACAAGTCTCATTCCTCTATTACTAGCATTAGAACCGCAGCAGGCCAGGTTCTCCTTGTAGTACACAAGGGAAACATTAGTTTGTCTCATCATGAAGTAAAAAGTGTGCAAGATATTCTCTACGTCCCAGGAGTGAAAACCAATCACCTATCAGTCGGCCGGTTTGCATACTTAGGCCACACCATTTTGTTTAATTCAAACAAATGCCTCATCTATGATACTTACAATCCCAAGGCTGTGTTTTTGGAAGCTCACCGCGATCCGCGTACCATGTTATATCGACTAACTGCGAAGCCTGTCACAAAACAATCAACAGCCCTCTCACTTAGTGCACCATCAAAAGTTTCCATTGAAACTGTAGATCTCTGGCACAGAAGGTTAGCTCATGTTAATCAACAGAGCCTCTATCACCTATCCAATAGGGGACTGGTAAATGGGATCCCAAGAATTCCGAACCTGAAACGCCACTGTATGAGTTGTATCCAGGGAAAATCCCATCGACAACCATTCCCGAAGACACGCTCCATTTTTTCCGCTACCCCGCTCGAACTTGTGCACAGTGACCTCTGTGGCCCTTTATCTACACCTACATTGGCAAATTGTAAGTATATCTTAACCTTCATACATGATTTTTCACGAAAATCATGGATTTACTTTCTTCAAACTAAATCTCGAACCCTAAGCTATTTTCTCCAATTCAAGGCACTGGTAGAGACACCTACCAGGAAGATTCAAAGCCTTTGGTCTGACAGGGGAGGCGAGTATCTCTATTCCGAATTTGACCAATTCTGCAAGGCCCACAGAATCCACCATCGGTTAACAGCTGGATACTCCCCCCAACAGAATGGAGTAGCTGAGCGCAGAAATCGTTACCTGCTGGAGGGGATTAGGAGCGTCGCTTCAGGCACCCGAATTCCCAGGTTCTTGTGGAATGAAGTTGCTCGCACCGTCAATTATATACAGAACCGACTACCTTGGAGAGCGCTCAACCTGAAGACCCATGAGGAAACCTATACAGGTCAGAAGCCAAACATTTCTCACTTAAGGGTCATGGCTGTCTTGCATTTTGCCATATTCCGAAAGAGAAACGCTCTAAACTAGACCCTAAGGCCATCGCTACCCTCTTATTAGGCTACGATGAGTCATCGAAGGCTTACCGTTGCTATAACCCGCTGACCCGTAAGATTCTCCTCAGCCGCGATGTTACTTTTAAGGAGTCCCTATTCGTGTTAAATCCTCCTCCTGCACAAAGCCAGCCAACCTTGTTAGAACAGGTTGATCTTTCTCTCCAAGAACCAAGCCATCTGATTATCCAGCGTCATCTACACTTTCCCCCACTCAGCCCCTGTGCTTACCTCCAATGACATTCCCAGATGTCGAGCCGTCTTCTCCTCCACGGTCCCCCATTCCTGCGCAACAGCCACCTGAAGTGTTAGAAAATTCCCTAGTCGCTTCTCAACCTGTAGAGCCCCGTAGAGGAACCAGGTCCCGAGCTCCCAACATTAAGCTGGGAGATTACTTCGTATATCTCACTCAAAATTCTCCGGATTGCTTTACCGCTCTCGCTGGCACCTCAGAATCTATGCCTGATCAGGTTCAAACTCCCACCGATACGTTAGAACCTACTTTTCAGTGAGCAATCAGAGACCCAACCTGGACTGAGGCAATGACAAAAGAAATGGATAGCATCTACAAAAACCAAACCTGGAAGTTAGAATCCTTAACTCAAGGCATAAAGCCCATTAGCTGTAAGTGGGTCTTTAAAACTAAGCCAGGCCATCGTGGATTCCCTCCTACTCGCAAGGCAAGATTGGTCGCACGCGGATTCCAGCAGAAACCCGGCCTGGACTACCAAGAAACATTCGCCCCCGTTATTAAGTGGGTAACCATCCGTGCAACAGTTGCACTAGCTGTAGCGAATCAGTGGGACGTCCATCACATGGACGTCCGCACTGCATTCCTCCACGGAAAGTTAAAAGAGGATGTCTTCATGTTGCAACCGCCTGGGTTCATCATTCTCGGCCAAGAAAACAAGGTATGCCACCTGTTACGCTCCCTCTATGGTCTTAAACAATCTCCACCCGCCTGGTACAAACGGATTGATGCTTCTTTCCGTTAGGTAGGGCTGCTGAGAAGCTCCTATGATCCTAATCTGTACTATCAGCACTTGAGAACAACCATATATTGTTAGTATTGCTTTACGTCGATGACCTTTTCATTACTGGCAGCTGCAGAAATCTGATACAATGGATCAAAACCTACCTTACCGAGGAGTTTGATATGACTGACTTGGGGAGAATACAAAAATACATGGGGGTTGTCTTCAATCATCTCCCCGATGGTATCCTACTCCACCAAACTCACTACGCACTCTCCATCCTGCGTGACTTTCTGCCCACTGAACTCCAGTCTTCTAAAGTTCCTCTTCCTGCCGGGCAAATCCACATCTCCGAAACCGGGACTCCACCTGTGGATCCCACACATTACTCCCAATTAGTTGGAAAACTAATTTTTTTGACAATTACTCGCCCGAATATCTTTTATGCGGTTAACCGCGTTGCCTCCTTTATGGCCAGTCCGCAACAACAGCACCTCGGCTCAGCAATCCACATCTTGAGGTACCTAAAACACACTCCCGATGACGGTCTATTTTATCAGAAACACAAACCTATCACATTGACAGGTTTCACTGATGCTGACTGGGGATCCTGCACGGATACAAGACGGAGTGTGGGAGCTTACTTGTTTCAACTTTCTAGCTCGCCAATTAGCTGGAGCAATAAGAGGCAAGTGACAATTTCAAGATCTTCCACAGAGTCCGAATACCGCGCTCTCAGCGACGGTGTTCAAGAAGGAGTCTGGATCTCCAGACTCCTCACCGAACTTAAGGTACTCCCAAACCGTCGCATTCAAGTTAGGCACAAGACAGGTCCCATAAGCACAGAGTTAGACACCCCAGTTAGCATCCATTGCGACAACCAAAGCGCAATTAAATTAGCTAAAAACCCAGTGTTTCATGCCAGATCAAAACACATTGAGATACATCATCATTTCATCTGGGAGAGGGTTCTAGAGGGGGAAATAGAATTGCAATTCATTAGCACTGCACTCCAGCCGGCTGATATTCTCACCAAACCCCTGGGTCGAATTAAATTCAAACAACACAGACAGAGCCTGAACCTCCTCTCTCTATCTCTCCTCAAGGCTAAACTCTGCAAACCCTAACCTGTTAGATAGCACTGCGCCTCCTCCAGCGAACCAAAGGATCATAACTCAGCTCCACAAAACCTGTGCACTTGTACTTTACACCTCTCCCAACTTCTAAAAATCCCCACGATCCTTCCTCTATGAACAGCGTAATATTTCCCTAAAACCCTAGGTTTCTCCTCTCTATCCAGGATCCTCCAGCAGTCTTCAATTCCCTTCGCTGCTTGCGTATCCCTCATCTCAATTGAACCACCTATACATCACACAAACTGATTAGAAAACCCAGTAGCAGAAGTTCGGGATAAGCCACAAACAAAGCGAATGAAAGAAATTTTTACCTGCTTCGAAGTTCCCCTGGAGCCGCTCCAATTCGGCACCACCGACTTGCTCTCCATCGTCATCTTCAACTGGTGCCAACTGTCTCGACACGCGAGCATCCACCCAAGAGACGATTCCTCCGAAGACGCAAGAAATCAACCCTGCAACCGACCAGATCATCATCGCGACATAATCCAACCATGTACGATCGGTTTACCGACACAGCATCTTCTCTCTCTTGACCCTCGACATCGACAAAATCTAAAGAGAGACTAATCCAAACCGACAATGCGAATCCGTCAATGCGGTTTGAGAGGGGGTGTTCACAAGAATAGAAGTAAATTAGGGTTTCTAATTTAAGCTGACCTAAAGTAGTCGCCGCCTTGGCTCTGTCCCGGCTCCTTGTATAAACTCCTTTTCTTCTAATTCATAGCTCTCTTACTGAGCTGCTTTTCTCGATATCAACAGGGGCTAGGAAAGCACGTCAAAGCTTCAGCCACCTAGTCTACCGAATCATGTAGATGGTCTGGTGATGATCGTTCATCTCAACGAGTATTACTAAGGTGATTATTTTGGTTGCAAGTTGCCATTCATAGCACTCCATTGAATGGGCTGCATGTAGTATCATAATTGCGTTGGTGATAGCATAGAGGAACTTGATTTTAAAACAGGACATATGAATTGTTTCTTCGTATTTGGGCTTATAATACAAAACTAAAGCTTCCTAGTATTCCGAATTATGTAGATGGTTAAGTTGGCGTCTCTACTCGAGGTGAGCTTCCGGTGGAGCCTCTTCTTGCTTTACTTGTTCTTCTCTTTCTTCCCCGCTTGCGT
The DNA here is from genome assembly GCA_014871385.1 of Ceratodon purpureus. NCBI lineage: Eukaryota > Viridiplantae > Streptophyta > Bryopsida > Pseudoditrichales > Ditrichaceae > Ceratodon > Ceratodon purpureus. The sequence continues at coordinate 14,724,291 of CM026422.1, read as the reverse complement.
CGTGGATGTGGATACTTGCCTGTCTGGGGTTTGCGTCGGAGTTTAGGTTTGTAGTCGTCCGAATTAGAATATGCATAAAACATTGACTAACATCTTAAACACCATAATATTTGAGTGTGCAGGGTTTGGTAGTTGTGGTGTTACCTTTATTAATCCCTGAAAGGAGGGGTAAGTTCACAAATTCTAATTATGCAGGCATGAGTCTGTTTGGAGTCTGGACATGTGCAATGTGGGGCTTGAGAGTGCTTGAGTGTGCTCATGGTGGATTCAAACGTTTCCAATAGTACGTGTTAGGTGGATGATGACCGGGTCGATTTTGTGCTTCACAAAGATTCTTGTGTTTTGGATTTTGATCTTTCTCCTTTCCAAAACTTGGAGCATCGAGGACTATGAGTACGGAAAAGTCATACATTGTGCACCTTGGTCTATTTTCTCTGAATAGTTTTTTTTTGAACTTAAGGATTGCCATACCTTCTGTTGGTCTTCACAGATGGGATTTCAAGCTATTGGTGAGGCTTTGGGTTTAGCCGTTGTCAAAGTTGTTTGTTGCAATATCTGCTATCATAGCTGGAGACGGACTGGTTGGTAAAATGCTTGCTTTTATCTTGGTATTGTGCATACTTGCGACCACTTGCACTATTTTGGTTAGGACATTGAGGGATTTTAGTCTCTTCTGATCTTGATTGAGCGTTATTTCTTGTTCTACATGCACTTCATGAGCCTCTTTTGTAGTTTCAGATCGTATCAACCTTATTCAGAAATGCTCGATGTGCAGCTTTTGCGGTGAGTCTACAAGCGCTTGGCAGATAATCATAACGCAGAAATTTTCTCGGCCAACACGCTTTTGGTGGTTCTTTGTATAAGTATTTTGACAGCACGGGTATGTTAATGTTGCTGATTGATCTAACGATCGGATGAGCTGTTTTCCAATGCCGCCGTTTTAGACCAATCAAAGTATTACTTCAGATATCTACTGTATTATGCAGTGCAGAAGCCTTCATCTTTTTGATTAAGTTTATCTCTTACTCTTTGTAAGACGCTTTTTTAGTTTAAATTGGTTAACTTTTAATTAATTGACTTATTTTCAACCGTTTTTTTTCAAACTGTTAGTAATTATTGTTCATTGTTATTTACTGTTCTTCATTGTTTATCATTGTTTTAACTATTTTTCATTCGTTTTGATTGTTTTTGACTGTTTTAACTATTTTCACTATTTTTCACGGTTTTTGATTGTTTTTCATTAATTTATACTATTTTAAATAGTTCCTTACTGTTTTTAAACTGTTTTAACTGTTTTGGCTGTTGTAATTATTTTGGTTGTTTTGTTAATTGTCATATGTTTTGTTTTTTTGATCTTTTGAATTGCGGATTCTATATGTCTTTGATGTTTTTCTTATTTTGTTGCTTTCTATATATTATGTATGTTTTCTTGAACTCCATGAAATAGGTGGAAGTACATAATCTTGATAAGTTACATTTGGGAGTTTTCACAGCCAAGAGTCTACCTTTAATTCATCTTACTTTTGCTTATGTAAAAGAAAAATTTAAGTTCGGAGTACATGATAGAGAACATGTGAAATGCTCACCTTTAGAGCTTCTGATGGAGGAAAAAGCTGTAATGATAATTGATAAATATTGCAAAGAAGGATGTGATATTCCTAGTTATATCAAAACTGTAGTGAAGGTTTACAAAGTCTTTAATTATAAAGAGATGCTAAAGAAATTTGACTTCAAAGAAGCCTTTTCTAATTCCACGGAATTCGTAACTTCTTGTGTTCTACTATAAATTATTGAAATTTTAATGCAGAATGGACTTTCAGAAAAAGAAGCGATTTCTTTAGAAAGAAGGACATTAAGACTATGGGGATCTGGGGGTTATGTAGAAAGATCACTTGATAAATTATCTGGGTTCATGGCAATGTTTGAATGGCGTTATTCCAAGACATTTGAAAAGTATTAATTTTTTATTTCTGAATTTTTTTCTTATAGTTGTTACTTTGAGGCTTTTGCTATGTTAATTTTACCATGTTTAAACATGCTGTTTTTACCATATATTAATTTTTTAACTTGTTTTTTAGGTATGTCCATTTAGCGATGAAGCGTTAAGAAATTCCTGAAGAAAACGAGGAGTTTGAAGTCGGTAGCGAGTTTGAGGTAGAGCTTGGAGCTCATGAATTCGTCAAAGATCTGTCAAAGTAGTTGCAAAAGTATTTTTCAAATATTTACAAAGGCATTTGTAACTTATACAAAAATCCCAGCGGACTTGATAAGATGGATGATACTCCATTTTTAAGTATGAGTATTACTAAAAACTTTGTCAGTTTGTCACATATTGATAAGTATTTTAGATTTGGTTTTATTACTTGGTTTCATAGTAAAACCAAGTACTGAGGTCTCGGTCTATGTGTTGGAAGAAAATTTTAATGTTAGATTATGGCACATACATGCGATCTAAGCATAGTACAATGTTGTGTTTCAAAATCAATGTCATGTACCATGGGACGAGGAGAGACATTGAATATACGCAAGTTAGTGCCTGTATATATAACAATTGAAGATAATTAATGGAGACAATAAAAGAAGAATAGATATAGATTTAGAATAGAACAAGATTTGAAAATTTAATCTGTATATGTGGTCAGGAACCTCCATCGCATGGTGATGGAGAAGAACGTATAGATGATGGGGAATTTGATAAACCCCCATCGCATGGTGATGGAGAAGAACATATAGATGATGGAGAATTTGATGTTTTTTTACAAGAGTTGAAGAAAGAAGATGCCAGCTCTGTTTAAGAAGGATGTGAAATAGGAGTATTATCGTTTACAATAAAATTATTGGAATCAAAGGTCATGAATGGAGACACTGACACCGCCTACATTGGTTTGTTGGAACTATTAAAGGAGCGTTTGAAACTTCCCAATCTCTCAGCTAATGATGGTCAGGCAAAAGCAAATCTAACAAGGTTTGGATTCAGGTATAATCAAATTGATGCATGTAAAAATAACTGCATGATTTATTATAAAGATAAAAAAAAAATCTTTTATCATGTTCAAGCTGTGGGACTCGATATAGGCTTCAAAAAGGTAAAACTCTTTGGAAAGTTTTGAGACTGTTTCTTATAATTCCGCATTAAAAAAAATCTCAAAAAGCCCTAAGCAAGTCTCACTCTTTAATGGTTACAAAAATAAAAAAATGAAGATTCTAATCTGTGGAGCCGGCCAAGTGTTTGTGCTGCATGGAAACATATCCACACTAACATTGATCCACCTTTTGAAGGTCTACATTTTGGAATATCGTTGGATGGCGTGAATCCATACAAGCTTCTTTTTGTAAAGTGGAGAACATGGATTGCGAGTGTGTTAAACTACAATTTGCCCCCACATTTAATAACAAAACCATTCTATATGATATTGGGTCTTATAAATCTAGGCAAAAAGCACGTGGAGAACATCGGCATTCATTTAGAACCGTTGATAGAAGAATTGATGGATCTATAAAAGGGGATAGTCGTTGTAGATATCTATCGACCAGTTGGTAAGTGATACCTACTTCATGTATATCCAATTTTGAACCAATAATTTTAATTTTCATAATAATGTTTAAATAACTTAAATATATCATACTGAGTTGTTGCCTCCTCCATGTCTTCCCCACTCTCGCCTCCTCCGCAGTAAATTCTCCCTTTTTCGGCAGTAAAAGCTGTGGCCATACTAAGTGCGGCCTTCATATCAATATATAAAAGAGAGAGCGACGGAGGTGATAGATCTCCTGAATATAAAAAACAAAAATGTTCGATGCACTCCATTCATCTACATGATATGAACAAGATTCAGTATTTTGGTAGGAGTGAATGTTTTGTTAATGTAAATTAAAATATGATAATTAATATTTAAGCTCAAGGGTGAATAATGGAGTTTTTAGGAGATGTGAAATTTTATTCATTTAAAAACCATTTGGTACATGGTCTTTTGTAAATTATGTTTATAATCAAACTTAGTATAGTTTTTTTTCTAGTAGTTTTATTTACAAATCTTCATATTTAGAATATTATTTCATTAGCATTGTAAGATAAATAAAGATGATGCATAAATGAATAAATCTTTTAATTACATGTGGTAGTATGTGAGCAAAGAATGAAAGAAGTCAAAGAACTTCTAGCTGAAGACAACTCCGAGCTGAAGATGGATGGAATCGAGTCAGATCATTCAAGATGATTTATTCTCACGGACGTACCATACCGGACTTCATCCACGCCCCACGAGTTTTCCGTGAGACTTATACCGATTCTTCAACACGGAAGCTTCTCAAGAGCTTTCCCAAAGAGCGGTGGCTAAGCATGCTTAGATGCTATTAGTTTCTAGAAGGTTCTACATGCTTCTACCACTTTCTAGAACCTTCCAGTAGTTTTCGGAAGCTTCCACAAGCTTCCATGTAGTTCTAGTAGTTTTCGGAAGCTTCTACAAGCTTCCTTATAGTTCTAGTAGTTTCCATAAGCTTCTATAAGCTTCCGGAAGGTTTCATACGGATCCAATTGCTTCCGGAAGCTTCCATAAGCTTCCGGAAGGTTCCGCTTGACCTTCTTAGATTCTGGAAGCTCCCATAAGCTTCCGGAAGGTCCTATGGATGCTTCTCAAGGTCTCTAGGACCTTTCTTCGGAAGTTTCTTCTAGCCTAGTATAAATAGAGAGTCGAGGGTCATTGCTTCTCACTCTCTTCAACACCAGTTGTACATAATCTTCTAGTTATCAATATCACTTTTAGTTTCCCTTTTCAAGTGTTATTCTGAGTCTTGTGTGACATTAGGAGAAAAATCGGGTCACGAAAAGGCCGTGTAAGCGGCACGTGAGAGAAAAAAACAGGCGCTGCCCGCGTACTTTTTGACATGGCACTGGACGTGCCACCGTGGTGCGAGCAACCGCCACGGAGGCTCGTACCAATGACCTCCGAGCGAGGCGTGTGGAAGGCACGAGCTACAGTGTTAGGTTGACACCATCTGCCCACGGGGGACCAAACCCCGAGCCAAGGCATTCATGTCTCAACCAATATTCCGAGGACCTTTGTTGTGAGAGCGCCACGCAGTTCTGTGCGGGCAGCAACTCTAGCATCCGCTGCCAGCGGCAGAGGTGCCCAAAGTAGGGAGTTCACCTAGAAAGGGCAGGCTTACACGGCCTTTTCATGACCCCAAATTTCTCCTTATGGGAATCCCCTCATTCTAGTTTATTCTTGTCTCCCTTTGAGGTATCCCCTCAATTTAGTCCCTTGCTCTATCTTAGAGTTGTCGTCCGCAACAGTTTGAAGAGAGTGCTTTCCTAGTCTATGAAGATTAAGTTCTTCCTAATATCAAAGTCTGCTCTTGCCGGGTAGAGTGTGAATTACCGCTGTTCTTCAAGAAAGTCGTGACGCCTTAAGGGTTGCAGATTACCCTTCCTTAAGCTGACATTCTTCATATAGTCATCCCTATGAGAGTTTTTTCATGGACTTGAACCGACTGCCCATTTCGTCAAGTCCAATTGTTTTAGAAGTACGTTTTTTTCTTTAGACTAAAGACCAAACTTAGAGATATCATCATTCGAGAGAAGAGCGAAAAGTTTTATTTGAATATCTTGAGGCCTTCAGTTCCTGTAGTTGTTCCAAAAGTACACGACGCAAAACTCTGCTTCTTTATTTACTTGTAAGACTTATCGAATTCAAGATGGGTGACGTTCCGAACATTGAAATGCATGACATGTTTGCCATGCTACAGCAGTTACCGTAGGAGAATGCCAACCTACGAAGTGCGATGGAACAACTTCAAGTTGCTCCAAGTCCAATCCATGTTCCAGCCATTGCAGTAGATCCACCCTCACATGCGCCAAAGGAACCTCGAGTAGCCCTGCCGGATAAGTTAAATGGAGATTGTACGAAACTCCGGGATTTTATCAACAAGATTCGGCTTATCTTCCATCTCCAACCTCAGAGGTATTCAACGGGAGAAATATAAGTCGGATTCGTTGGAACGTTGCTCACAGGAGCCGCGTCATCTTGGTTTTCTTCCTTGTTGGAGAAGAATTCTCCGCTTCTGGCACATCTTGACCAATTCTTGGAAGAACTCAACCGAACGTTTGGAGAAAGAAATCGAGCCCTTATAGCAACAACAAAACTTCGAACGCTACAACAACGATCGCGCCCAGCTTCAGCGTACGTTGCAGAATTCCAACAACTTGCATGTGACCTCAATTGAAACGATGTAGCTCTCATCACCATGTTTCGATGGGGACTCCGTGACGATATCAAAACCTTGTTGCTGAATTTGCCCAAGCCAACTACCCTATCTGAAGCCATTACTCAAGCAATCGACTGCGACAACCGGTTGATCGAGCAGCTACATGAGCGACAATTGCTCTTTGGATCATATCGAGCGAATTACGCAACTCCAACCCATCAGGCATCTTCAAACACTTCGACCGCAGAGCCGATGCAAATTGACACCTCCAAAGTCAGGAAGTTAAGCGAAGAAGAGAAAGAGCGGCGTCGCAAGGAGCACTTGTGTTTATATTGTGGACAGAAGGACCATAGTGTAAAGAATTGCCCTGTGAAACCTCAGGCACCAAAGCCACATAAGTTTCGGAGCACCTCAAGCACTTCTGAGCCAAAACATGAGGAAGTCGAGTCGAAAAATGACAACTGCCAGCCATATTAGGGACTGTGCGGCTGACAAGTGTTGCCACGTCATCAAGTCCTATCTTATCCTTTAAACCTTCTCGCTGTTTTCATATCCCGCTTAAGATAGATTGTCATCCACATAACGTAAAAGTTAAAGCCTTGTTAGATTCCGGAGCCTTTGTTTGTTTTATTGATAGGGATCTTGTAAAACGTCATAATCTTCCTGTAGCCCCTAAAAAATACCCTGTAGCAGTAGAGGTTATCGACGGTAGACCCTTGATTTCAGGAGATGTGACCCACGAAACAAAACCCTTAGACATTGTCTTAGAAGGGCACCGCAGTATTATCGTATTCAATATCATTAGTTCTCCCTCTAATCTTCTCGTCTTAGGTCTCTCTTGATTAGAGATGGTCAATCCAGATATAGATTGGAAAAACCGAAGATTAACATATCCAACCATAGTTTCTCATCTTCCTTCTAAAAACCCTAAAAATAGTCAAAATTTGAACCCCCACCAAGTCCAAAAGTCCGAGGTCAAACTTCCGTTGATGGTCGGTGCTCGAGCCTTTATGAAGGCGGCTAAGAATGGAAGTATCTTTGCAATTTATGTAACTCCAACATCTCAACCGGCTCAAGAATCAACCAAGTTACCAGCAAAATATGAGGAGTATCGAGATGTGTTTGAGAAGAAGAACGCCGATACACTCTCTCAACATCGACCTTATGATTGCGGCATCGAACTTCAAGAATGTGCGCAACCTCCATTTGGTCCAATTTATAGCCTCTCACAGAATGAGCTTGCTGCGTTGCGAGAGTACCTTGATGAAAATCTTGCAAAGAACTTCATTCGACATTCGAAGTCACCTGCCGGAGCTCCTATCTTATTTGTCAAGAAGAAGGACGGCTCCCTTCGGATGTGCGTGGACTATCGTGGACTAAACAAAGTCACAATCAAGAATCGGTATCCATTGCCGCTTATCTCAGGACTTCTTGATCAACTCGGTCAAGCAAAGATCTACACCAAGATCGATCTTCTTGGAGCGTACAACCTAGTACGTATCAAGGAAGGTGACGAATGGAAGATGGCGTTCCAAACTAGGTATGGACACTTTGAATACAATGTCATGCCTTTTGGTCTTACCATCGCACCCGCCATCTTTCAACACCTAATGAAAGACATATTGCGCGAGTTTCTAGATGATTTTGTTGTCTGTTACCTCGATGACATACTGGTTTTCTCCAAGAATGAAGAAGACCACATCAAACATGTCCGACTAGTATTGGAGAAGTTACGCGCTGTAGCACTCTACGCCAAGCTGGAGAAGTGCGTCTTCCACCAACCCCAAGTCGAATTCTAGGGCTACATCATTTTGGGAAAGGATCTATCGATGGACCCTAAGAAGATTTGGACAATCGTTGATTGGAAGAAGCCGATTACTGTTCGAGACGTACAGTGCTTCCTCGGTTTTGCAAACTTCTATCGAATCTTCATCTAAGACTATTCCGAGATTAATGCTCCATTGACACGATTAACTTGCAAGGACAAGCTCAAGTGGAGTGCGGAAGCAAGCCAAGCCTTTGAATTTCTAAAGAAAGCGTTTACAACAGCGCCTATTCTGACACACCCTGACTTTCAGAAGCCGTTCTTCCTAGAAACGGATGCTTCTGACTTTGCCCTTGGAGCAGTCCTCTCACAACCCGACAAAGAAGGACGCCTCCATCCCGTCGCGTTCTACTCGCGAAAATTCAAAGCCGACGAGATTAACTACGAGATTCACGACAAGGAGCTTTTAGCCATAGTCGACTCTTTCCAAGAGTGGTGTCACTTCCTCGAAGGAGCTCAACATCCAGTGGCGGTCCACACCGATCACAAGAACCTTGAATACTTCATGTCTGCCAAGGTACTGAATCGACGACAAGCCCGTTGGAGTATATCGCTTTCGCGCTTAAACTTCGTCATCACGTACCGTTCCGACTCTCAGCAAATTTGGTCCGACGCTCTTTCTCGACGAGCATACCTTGCACCTAAAGAAGGGGATGCAGCCTATGACCAGCAAAGGACTATCCTTATCAAGCCTAAACAACTCTAGCTGAAGACCGTACGCACTACAACTTCAGTAGATGCATCTTTTCTCCAAGATATCCGAGTAGGTTTATAATCCGATCCTTTGGCCTTGAAATTTAAGAAGAATACAGGTATCTCCAATTCATGAGGCTTTGCAAGTCCGGACGTCCAAGTCCTTCATTCAAAGGTTATAGATTTGGAATCCCCAAATCAATCTATTTCTAGTTCACAGATTTCTAGATCGCGTGAGACTCCCCAAGATGATGCTGATCCAAGATTCCAGTTCCAAGATGGGCTATTATACTATCAGGGATTACTCTATGTCCCTGAAGGCCCATGACGACTCCACGTGCTCCAGTCCCAACACGACTTTCCATCGGCGGGACATTTTGGCTACAACCAGACCATGGAGCTGATATCCAGAGACTTTTGGTGGCCACAAATGTGGAAGACCGTGAACTATTATGTCACAACATGTGACACTTGTTCTAGATCCAAGATCCCTCGTCATCAGCCATATGGGTTACTTCAACCGCTGCGGATTCCACAAGCCCCATGAACATCCATATCCATGGATTTTATTGTGGATCTTTCACCATCCAAGACCTTTGATTCCATCTTTGTTGTTGTTGACCGGCTTACCAAGATGGCACACTTCATTCCGTGCCACAAGACTGTAACCGGTGAAGAGACAGTAAGACTCTTTGTAAACGCCTACAAACTCCATGGCCTGCCTAACGACATCATCTCTGACCGCGGTACGCAATTCACGTCCAAGTTTTGGCAGTCATTATTCAAGATTCTAGGCGTCGAGATCAAGTTGTCTTCAGCATACCATCCTCAAACCGATGGCCAAACCGAGCGCGTCAATCAAGTGTTAGAGCAGTACCTGCGTTGCACCATCAATTATCATCAAGATAACTGAGTGGAGTTGTTGCTGCTTACCGAGTTTGCTTACAACAACACATTACAAGGGTCTAATCAATAGACCACCTTCTTTGCAAACCACGGTCGTCATCCAAGGTTTGATCAATTCAACTTGAACATTTCTGAAAATCCAGCTGCTTCTGAGCTTGCTATCCAATTATTTGATATTCAGAAGGAGATGAAGCAGAGCCTTCGAGAAGCGCAAGAGCACCAGAAGACCAACGCAGACAAATCTCGCAAAGTACATCTTGAGATTTCCATTGGAGATAAAGTATGGCTAGTGCGTCAAAATTTAAGGACTCAAAGACCATCTGACAAACTTGACTACCGCCGCCTTGGACCATTCCCCAGTGGTCAAGCAAATCAATAAGGTTGCCTATTGGTTGGAGTTACCTGCCTCTATGAAGATCCACCCTGTATTCCATGTCTCTCTCCTCGAGCTGTATAAAGTGTCAACATTACCAAGTAGAGTTCAAGAACCTCCTCATGCAATTGAAATTGAAGGAGATGAAGAATTTGAAGTCTCGGAGATTCTTGACTCTCGCATCCACCGTCGACGGCTAAAATACCTTGTGCATTGGCATGGCTATGACATCAGCGAAAGAACCTGGGAGCGTGCCTCAAACCTTCAAAATGCCCCTGAAATGATTCAAGAGTTTCATTGGCAGTATCCCAAAAAACCAAGAAGCATTTGAGTTCAATGCATCTGGACCGCCACCGGCACCAAGCACTGTGCCTTTCCATTGGTGCAAGTGCAGATGCAGAGACTTTGAACTAAAACGGTGGTGGTATCAACGATGCGATGACGCACTTGTCTAGCTCAGTTTTGCGGGGATAGGCCTTTGAACTCACGTCGGCCGAAAGTATGATAGGATCGCGATCGCCACCTCGCCGATGTCTCATGTTGCCAGCCTGAGAATCTTATACCAGTCCGCAGCTCCCTTGCCCAACAACGACCGCACGACTTTCTTGCCGCTAGAGCCGATATCCGATAACGAATTTCTGTACGCCGCCAGCGCCGACATTCGATTTGACGGTATTCCGTACCATGTAAATTCTTCTTTTTTGTCCTGTTCACGTGAGTCCCACGTGAACATTCTTGTTTCCTGTATTATTACTAGCTTACACAAAAACTTGTGGAACTTGTTCCTTGAAGGGGGGGGGGGGGGGGGGGGGGGGGGTGATGTCATGGACGTACCATACCGGATTTCATCCACGCCCCACGAGTTTTCCGTGAGACTTATACCGATTCTTCAACACGGAAGCTTCTCAAGAGCTTTTCCAAAGAGCGGTGGCTAAGCATGCTTAGATGCTATTAGTTTCTAGAAGGTTCTACATGCTTCTACTACTTTCTAGAACCTTTTAGTAGTTTTCGGAAGCTTCCACAAGCTTCCATGTAGTTCTAGTAGTTTCCATAAGCTTCTATAAGCTTCCGGAAGGTTCCATACGGATCCAATTGCTTCCGGAAGCTTCCATAAGCTTCCGGAAGGTTCCGCTTGACCTTCTTAGATTCCGGAAGCTCCCATAAGCTTCCGGAAGGTCCTATGGATGCTTCTCAAGGTCTCTAGGACCTTTCTTCGGAAGTTTCTTCTAGCCTAGTATAAATAGAGAGTCGAGGGTCATTGCTTCTCACTCTCTTCAACACCAGTTGTACATAATCTTCTAGTTATCAATATCACTTTTAATTTCCCTCTTCAAGTGTTATTTTGAGTCTTGTGTGAGGAATCCCCTCATTCTAGCTTATCTTGTCTCCCTTTGAGGTATCCTCTCAATTTAGTCCCTTGCTCTATCTTAGAGTTGTCGTCTGTAACAATTATACTAGAGTTACACAATAATGTTGTATTTAGATGGTAATGATATAGCTTTATTCTATATAGGGGAGTAAAGGATAAAAAAATTTATGACTTCGATCTAAGTTTGAAATAGAAAAGTAAATGGATAAAAAAATCTATGGTTTAGATTTAAGTTTGGAATAGAAAGTGCAAGAATAGAATGATCTATGGATTAGATCTAAGTTTGAAATAGAAAGTTAAAGGACTAAAGATAGACTTAAGTTCCTTTGGGAAGGAAACAATACATAATTGCTTGGAGGTCAACAAGACACTTATTCTATGATCTTCAATCTACAGTTGGGCGGTGAGTCTTAAACAATATATTTTGTTTTTTCTTGTTTGTAGTTATTATATTGTATTTATTAAGTTTTTCAACTCCTCTTTGTTTTTATTATTTGTATTCATTACACTTCATGCATCTGCTGTCTTATCGGTGGTCACGAATTTACTTGGATAGAGCTGTCAAGAGTCGCACTACACATGTTTTGAGTGGCATCGATGGATGTCCAAACTCCTCTAGATATGAAGCTACGAGAAATGAACTTCCGATGAGTTCTATTTTCAATTTAATTCTGTTGAATTAAAAACGGGAAATATTATATAGCACTTTGTTGTTTTGGAAAGTAACTTTACATGTATTATAGATTGTATAATTTTAAGCAATTTGTGATGATCTTTTGGATATAAGTTGAAGTAATTGTGATTTTTATTTTAAATTAAGAAATATCACCAGAGAAGACCTAGAAGAGGAAGAGTAGACCTGAGATTGAAGCTAGAGAAGAATCATCTCAAGACTCTCAAAAATACTTTCAAGTTTCAATATGTAATTGTTATGGTGGTGGATTTATTGATTGACTTCTTTAAAAAATGATTACCTCATTTGATAATGTGTTACAATTTGTAGTTCGACGCAATGTAGACAAGAGAAGAAATTTGTGTGAGGATGATGTTGTCACTCCGACACAAGGTGAAGAAGAGGTTACTATTGCTTCAAGCACGTGGTCACATGAGTCCTTAGAGCTAATTTATCCTGAGGTAGAAGAAGATGCTGTTACAATCACCATCTAACAAATTAAAAGACTTAATTCTACCACATGCACCGAAGCCTATCTAGATGATGTCATTATAGATTTCTACATGAGATCTCAGTTCAATCACTACTTTGAATTTATCAGCACTATCACTACTTTGAATTTATCAGCACTATCACTACTTTGAATTTACCAGCACTACACTAGATAATATCTTATCAATGTTGCCTTCGAAGTTGCTAATAAATGTTCCTGTTGAGATTTAGATATTTTTATTGAAAGATTTCTACGCCAACAAAGATGTTTCAATTTTTTAATTCTTTCTTTCACAAGAAATTTGAAATTGCGATTCAAAAAATTCTTTCCATGTAGACAAGTCTTAGCGTGCATATGATGCAGTAAGGAAATGAAATTGCAGTGGTTCCATTTTTGAAAAGGATTATCTTCTTATGCATGTGAATCAGAGGAAAATCCTATATTCTAAGCATTGCATCAATTTCTACTTTATATTAATCTACTAATCCAGAATGCATTTGATTTAGAATCTGTAGCTAAAATATTGGTTCACCAAAATTTTATATTAATGTGATGTGGATTGTAAAAACATGAATCTGCGGTGGAGCCTTGTCACAGTTTGCGAACCCGATAAAATTAACTTTGAAGGCTATGGTGAGCATTTCCACATCAATATTTATGGATATTATAATCATGGTGCCAAGATATTCTCATCACCTTCTATATCTATTTCTGATGCTTTACAAAAATTGATATTGCATAAGGACAGATGACATTACAACCATTTTGCACTTGGATTCTATGAGGGGTTTCCATGACCGAGGTGTAGAGGAATGCATTTGGAAATTTTTGTTTGAGTCACGGATACATGAGCAGCCGTCTAGAAACCAAATCTTGGCAAAGGCGGCATTTTCCTGAATTAGATACATTGAACCTGAGGTACAATATAATTCCATTCATAATTCATTATGTATATCTTTTCTTGATTTTTTTTTTGAAGAAAATATTTATTTAGGTGGATGATTTTTGTGGATTGATTATCAGGTACCTGAACAAGATAATGACTGTGATTGCGGAATTTATCTACTGCATTATGCGGAGCATTTTATCAGGAAATCAGGGGAATTACAAATGTTTATCAAGAATTGGTTCTCTAAATCTGAAGTAGTGCCCAAACGTAGCTATATTGGTGATGCAATATATACTTTGGAGTCTGGACCGAAAAAGGAGAGGAAAAATCATTGAATAGGTGAAAGGTTAGGTATCAGGCATACGACATGCAATTGTGTTCATTCAGATTGTCCTATAGTATCGAGCATATTGTAATTTTAAATTGGTAATAATTATAATAATAAAATAGCTTAAAAAGCAAAATGGAAACAACATGGTTGAAACCACATGTTGAAGTTACCACATTTTGCCCAAATGTTGAAACCACATGTTGTTACCACATTTTGGGCAAAATGTGGTTTCAACATGTGGTTTCAACCATGCCCTTCCACTAGTGTCATGGTGTTTATAAATATATAATCTGAAATTCACCCCATCATAGTCTATATTACATAATTTCTGGGAGAAACTTGCTCTGCCCGGAGTTCTCTAGAGTTTGATCTGAAACATAAGTTCTGCAGATCGGAGCAAATGTGACTTCGTAATCAAAATCTAATATCTTTGAACTCATCATGAAAGTGCTACTTCCTCTGTCTCCTCAACATGAGAGTCAGTACACCAGCATGGTTCCAGCACAGAAGTGAGATGCGACGAGAGCTTTCATTTGGTGGCGAGGTCTTGTGATTGTTGCAAGTTAACAAGACCAGCGTAAGCTCCATCTGCCCGAGAGACGAGGTCATTGTGAGTGCCTTCCTCGATGATTGTGCCGTCCTGAATGACAGCTATGCTATTTGCGTTTCGAATTGTTGAGAGCCGATGTGCTACAATCACAGATGTCCGACCCTGCATGAGCCGGTCCAACGCTCCCTGAACGATCCGCTCCGACTCGGCATCTAGAGCACTAGTTGCCTCATCCAGAAGCAGAATGGCAGGATCCTTTAACACAGCTCGGGCAATAGCCAAACGCTGCTTCTGACCACCTGAAAGCCGAACCCCTCGCTCGCCGACCTGAGTGTTGTAGCTCTCTGGCAATGCACAGATGAAGTTGTGTGCGTTTGCAGCCATGGCAGCGGCATGCACCTCTTGCTCTGTTGCAGTCTCACGTCCATAAAGAATGTTCTCATATATTGTACTGGCAAACAAGGTGGGTTCTTGTGATACAAGCGCGATCCGCCGTCGTAGACTTTTCAAGTTCAGTTTCCTGACGTCCTTTCCATCGATGAGGATGCGACCCGAAGTTGGGTCGTAGAACCTCTCCAGAAGAGAAATGACGCTCGATTTTCCAGAACCGCTCGCTCCAACGAGGGCCAAGGACTTTCCGGCCCTCACGTTGAGGTTCAAGTCTTTGAAAATCTGCACACCCGGTCTGTTCGGGTACGTGAAATCTACATGCTGGAATGTAATGTCACCTGCGACGGTGTTCACAACCTCCGCTTTGGGATCGTCGGCGTCAATTTCTGTGCGGTGGTCAAGAACAAGAAAGACGGAGTCCAGAGCTTGGCTTCCCTTGATGATATCCGGAGTCAGTGCAAGAGTCTCAGCAATGGCCTGGGATGAAATCGTGAGAACCAAAAACACTTTGATGACGTTGCTAAAATTGGTCTCACCGTGTTTCACCAGCTGAGCTCCATACCACAACGCTAGAGCAAAGGAACCATACAAACAGAACTGGGAGACTCCAAAGCCAATACCTGCCACCTGCCCACGCAAGAATCCCCTCTTTACAGGTGCTTCAAGCTCCCTCTGGAAGAGACTCACAACCCTCTCCTCGCCATTGAAGGCAGCCACGGTGCGGACATTTTCAACAGCTTCTGAAGCCACCATGGTCGCACGAGCCTGGGCGCCAGCAATGTCTCCTGAGAATCCTTTCAAAAATATTTTCTGCATCAAATACGTTCCATAAAGTCACATGTACTAAGAGCATGTTTCAGAGTTGTTTGTTAAATGATGACTTTATATTATTGGTGATGAAACATGGTGAATTCCATAGGAAGGCAGTCAAAACAGGTCATGTATATATCCTGGTTTCGACGGTCCTAGTACTGCAAACGTATCTACATCTGAGACAATAAAGCTGAGTGACTTGGAATTATATAGTTTCAATACCTCAATAATCGCAGCGGATACCACGAGCGGGAAGGTTGCAAGGACAACGAGGGACATCTTCCACAGGAGTGAAAAGGAGATAACAAATGCTGCTACTAATAAGGTGAAGGTTTGGACCATCAACGAGATGCGATCTGCAATGGCACTCTTCACAGCAGTAGCATCTGCAGACAGCCGAGCCGACACTTGTCCGCTACTATTCTCATCCTTATCGAACCAACTTATATCGTTGGTCAGAATACCTACTTGGCCAAATTAGCACGTCAGGAACCTCATATTGATTTAGCAGTCTTGACAACTTGAGAAATTCACACACAAGAGATAATAGCTTACAAAGACGACTGCATTTCAGCTATTTAAGTAACAGTAGAAGTGAAGTCGAGTGCATGTGTCGAGGCAACGGAGCTTACGAGCAAAGATCATCTCCCGGACACGCTTGATAAGATTCTCGCTCATAACTCCAAAGAAGAAGTTTTGAGTGAAGTAGCAAATGATTGAAACTCCTGAAAGGCCAATGAGGATGAAAGCATACTTCGAAACCTCCTTTTGCATTTCGGAATGATCAGTCTTGTAGTATGCGTACAGGACGTTACTGAGGATCAAGGCGAGAGCTGGGAACATGAGACCAGAAAGAGCAGAGCCTACGCACCCCAAAGCTCCATAGCCCCACTCAGGCCTATTGATTTTGAGCAATCGCCACATCGTTGCTGATGGAGGACGCACCAACTTGTCATCTTCTGCCTTCCATACTTCAGAAACACCATCGGAGACAGAGCTGGGCTGTCTGCTCAACCTTCTTCCCGATTTCGACATTAACAGCCTGATCATGACAAACAGGTAAAATACTTGTAAATGATTAAAGAAATGTTGCTTACTCTGACGTAAAGATTTCTGTTGCTACTGAATGACGACTATCTTTCGAATTTGAAAGAATCAGAATTAGGAGGTAGTTCTTGAGAGAATGTATTACCTCCCAGATTCCCTCAGGGAGTTTCCACGAGACAATGCCCTACCACCTTCTTTAGTCTGAGCCATTTCCTGAAGTCGGATAAGGGAACTGTATGCACCATTTTTCTCCAAAAGAGTGGCATGATTTCCCAATTCGACGATGGCACCTTCCTGCACGACAGCAATCGTGTCTGCCTTTTGAATTGTGGAGAGACGATGGGCGATTATGACAGTGGTACGACCAACCATGACTGTGTCGAGGGCTGCTTGGACAATCTGCTCCGAGCTCGAATCCAACGCACTGGTTGCTTCGTCAAGTAGAAGAATAGTGGGGTCCTTCAGGATAGCCCTTGCGATTGCAATTCGTTGCTTTTGCCCTCCTGACATTTGGCCTCCGCGCTCACCCACCTGAGTATGGTAGCCCTGAGGGAGTGCCGAAATGAATGTGTGTGCGTTGGCGGACTTACATGCTTCTTCAATCTCGGTGTCAGATGCATCAGCTTTACCGTACAGAATGTTCTCTCGAATGGTCGTGGCGAAGAGCGCGGGCTCCTGGTTTACAAGCCCGATTTGACTGCGAAGCCACTTCATATTCAAGGTTCTGATGTTTGTCCCGTCAAGGAGCACCTCACCTAGAACAGAGCACGTCCCAGAAGCATCAGTCTCTACACCCTTCCATTCTAGCAGCAATATTTACTGCGCAGCAAGATGGGTAACGATGAGATATCAATGTCAAGCCGATTTGAGATTGAAGAATATACATGCAACTGACCTCCACTAGGATCATAGAAACGTTCAATCAAAGAAACAACCGTGGACTTTCCAGAGCCTGATCTTCCAACAATGGCCATCGTCTTGCTTGCAGGAATGTCAATTGAGAAGTTTCGGAAGATGACAGCGTCTGGTCGTGATGGGTAACTGAACTCAATATTTCGGAATTCAATGTGGCCTTTAACTGACTTGAGCTCCTTGACTCCTTGCACTTTCTCATCGATCCTTGGTTTCAGATCGATCATCATAAAAATTCTGGAAGCACCCACTTTTGCTTTCGCAAATGCCGGTAAATTGGCCAGCGCTTGACCCAAGCCTCTGAAGCCCATTCAAATGTTCACGAATTAGTACATCATCCGGCGGTTTCAAATTTCTACCTATACAAAACCCATGACATGATATTTCCCCCCTGCCGCCAGTTATCGTCAACTCGAATGCATGCAACAGCATCTTAATGAAGAACTAAAGACCATGCGCAATGTTAACACGCAATGTTAACATCCAGGTAGGTACTTACAGCCCTCCGAGGACGACCGCAAAAATTGTTGACAGCGCTTTTCCACCATCGGCATCCCCGTTTCGGACAAGCTCACCGCCGTACCAGAGAAGAAGAGCCCAGCAACAGAACATAACACTGTATACAATCCCCAACCCCAAACCTTTGGCTAATCCAGTCTGATACCCAAGCTTCAAGCTTCGATGAAGAGCACCGCTGTAGGATTCTGTCGCCTTTTGCTCACCAACAAACGAGTATACGGTTCTTACCTGTGCGATAGACTGTTGCATAACACCAATCGGGTCAATATTGATAGCTAGTTTTCACAAGTATTCTGAAACTAAGATTAGTTTGATCAGCCCTTAATAATACTTGGAGATCCTTGTCCGTATACCGACCTGATCAGCAATGGCCCCCGCCTCTGCATAAGCTTGCTGGCTCTGAGAAGTGAGATTCGTAGTCGTATATGCAAAGAATCCACCTGCCATGGCTATAACCGGAACAACAGCCAAAGTGACCAATGAGAGCTTCCAGATAAGTGAGAAACCGATGGCGAAACCAGCGATGAAGGTGGCAATGTAGTGAATGAAGTTACCCATCTGCAACATGGAAACTTGGATCCAATTAGGTGTCTGAAATATTTCCAACAGGCGATCTTAATAATCTGTCGACATCCTCCTTAAAACTGATGGAGTGGACATTGAGCAAAACACGAGAGTACGAAGTGAAGTACTTTACCTTCTCACTAATGGCATTTTGAACCAAAAATGTGTCCGAGGAGATGCTAGACATAATGTTGCCAGTGCGAGCTGTGTCAGTGTCGAAGAAGGTAATGTCCTGCTTCAGAACTGCCTGCAAGTAGCGAACTCTCATGCGTGCGGCTTGTCTCTCCCCCGTTTGCATCCAAGCGGCCACCTCTGCCCACGACGAGAAGCACACCACAATGGCCACTACGTAGAACATGTCGAGCGCATACTGGACGTCCATTACAAACATGACGAAATAATTCCACAAACACTGTAAGAATAATCTGGATCATCAACATATCTAGCCTCTGCATCCTCTTACTAATAATGTCAAATGGATCAACTTCATTCGAAACCTGGTAACTGAGATCTCCTACACAACATATCACAATAAGCTGAGACAGCCTCACAGCATGGCAATCTTGCCAATTACTTCGTGACATACTCGGACGTCTGTTTATCAAGTGGGTACTACAGTAGTATTCTTAGAGTAACGTCTATCTAATATCATCGCAGTTACAAGGTCCGTGGAAAAATAGCATTGAAAAACATTTGGAAATGTGTTTCAAAAGAAATAGCAAAACGTGTTTTATTCCTGATTTCTGATTCAAAACAGATTAGAAATATATTGTATGAATGAAACGGTTCTGAAACACATTTGGATACACCAGAGAGATGTATGGTAACACGTTATGAAACGTTTAGTATC
Source organism: Ceratodon purpureus (assembly GCA_014871385.1). NCBI lineage: Eukaryota > Viridiplantae > Streptophyta > Bryopsida > Pseudoditrichales > Ditrichaceae > Ceratodon > Ceratodon purpureus. The sequence continues at coordinate 14,704,890 of CM026422.1, read as the reverse complement.
ATATCATACGAAAGGTAGAAATCGTAAAAACTCCCACATCGCTTGCAGTGCATCGCTTTGGTACGACAAGATTGTAAGTCTGATAAACGAAGGGCAGTGTATTCTTGACAGAGGAGAATCCAAATTTACCGTCACGAATGAGCTTTGTACCTGGCCCACGGTATCAGCTGTTTTGTCAGGATTGTTTGCGTTGGTGCCAAAGCCATCAAGCATCTTCCCGAAGAACAAGATGTAGACGGGCAATGCACAGCCATGGCAAGCTGCACCTACGGAGCCAATGAACATGAGCAGGTAATCCAGTGGATCCGCAAAAGCGAAGAGACGGAAGATAGACACCGCAACATCCTTGTCCCGCTGTACTCCAATTTCGACGACCGGATCCTTGGCGTCCGGCATCAACACTGCATCATGAGAACGTCTTCCGGCAGATTTCTCATGATCAGTGCTCCTGTTGACATTACCAGGGACCTTGTCAACTACATGGATCCCAAACTCCTCTTGCGAGATCTCCGCTGCATCCAGTGAAACTTTGTCTCCAGGTATGCTATCCGTTGGAATTGCTTCCATTTTCTCTGCACAATTCTAGGCTCTGAATACAGGAAGAATTTTCTGAAGAATTATAACCAAAGGACCAGGTCACCCATGAAGTTTCCAAAGTCGTAGAGCCAAGTCTTCAGGTTGTCCAAGTGTAGCATAAGCTATATATCCAAAAACATTTCTAGGTGATGTTGCGTAAGAGCATCAATATACATATAGCTTTTCTTATACCACGGCCACACCAAGTACTTCAGCACCTCCAGTCACAAAAAACATCTTGGAATCTTGTTCTCTGATTGTTCTCCAAGAATCTTGTTCGCCAAGAATCATTGGCTGGATCTACTGGAGTGGCTCAGTGACAAGAGGGGCAGCCTTGCAACCAGCACTTCCAGCAGCCTTCTGCTCGCTGAACTCGGCAGGGCCGCCCGGTGTGGTCCTGGTACGACATTCATTATTGTACCACAAATATCACATGCAACACTGATATTTGCCACCAACTTTCCTAATCGGTGTTTCACTTTCCTATCACGTCCAAATGCGTAAGGTTCAAACAGTCGTCGCTCAATCCTTGGCAATCATGAATAAATACCTCAGGCTGATACATATCACACACTAGTAGAGAACCTGACGTTTTCCATTTCAAAAGTGTCGCTTCTCACTTGCGAGAACGCGGAAAAGCGCTCTTTTTCTTGTCCTATGTGACCAACTCTACTCAACAGTGTTCATAATCCTGAAAATAGTAAATGGAAAACGTCAGGTTCTCTACTAGTGACATGAGATCACATGCTTCCTTGAATATACATTGGTTATTTTAAATTTGACATTTGGACTCTGGGCTAGCTCATATACAAAAAGTTCATCATTTACATGCGAAAAAATTGAAAGCCCCTCATTTTCCACATTTTCACAAAGTTTCAACTAAAAATTGCTAGATCTATAAATTCAAGTGCAAACAACGTCACGCAACTGTGATGAGGTTGGTTGTGAAGGATCATTTCCGTTGTATGTTTTTTAGCAGAATTCGAACATGAGAAGAACTATCTAGCTACAAGTGATACTGCCGCTCAACCCTCAATTTAGACATGAATAAAAGTGGTACTGAAAGCCTGTTTCATTCTAAGTACTTACAGAGCGAACCTCTTCTTACAAATTGAAGCTGAACCACAGTGGGCGGAGAATGTTGAGATACACTCTGACCGTTTCATCCATTTGGATGACTCCAGTTTTCCACTTTCATCCCTTATGGACTAGACACTTACAAACCACTTGCCATACCCAGTTAGACACGTTGCGCACTTAGACTGGTTCCACTACTATATATAATCAGTACCTTTCAGTGTACAAATTAATTCAATTCATCATGATTCCAAGTTACATTGTGGAAATAATGTTTACATGGTATCAGAGCTAGTCTAGGTCCTGTCTAGGAGAACACTGTGTCGACGGTGAGCTATGCTCCCGAGTCTGTCATTTTTTCTAAGTTAGAACTCTAGCAGTATCCTTGCTACGGAGTAACAGTGAGCTATGCTCCTAAGTCTGTGAGAGTTCATAGTGATTTTTTACTACATAGTGCCTGAGAGTAGAAGTCTGAGGGATTATTCGAAGTGAGCCCAGCTCCTACGTTCCCTGCACAATTTCAAATTCAAAGAGAAAGAAAATTAGAGTCATGGCAGAGAGTCACGGCAGTATGTCGGTTGGTGAGAGTAGTAAACTGGTAGGAGCCAGCAACTACTATACATGGCAGTTAAAAATGAGAGCAATTCTACGTCGTGAGAATGTCTGGGAACTGACTGAAAATCATGTCACCCCTACTATTTTTCCCGCAATCGTTCTAGGTACACAGTATACAGAGAATTCAATGAGAAAGGCGAAAAATCTTGCCTTGTCTGGCATACAGCTTTCGGTTGCTGACTCTTTACTTGGATTCGTTGCCAACTTTACAGATCCTGCGCTTGCTTGGGAAGCTCTCCGCCTGAAATATGCTTCAGGTAACCAGTCGCACAAGCTCATGCTCTCAAACCAACTGCATTCCCTGAAAATGCCAGAGGGAGGTTCTATGGAAGACTATGTTAACAGGGCAACAGATATCAAGAATAAGCTGTTAGCAATTGGCGATGGTATGAATGATCAGACCATTTGCCAGCTGCTATTGAACGGGCTGCCACGAAGCTATGAGGGAGTTGTCCAGACCCTCAGCAATCTGGATACCGTACTCACATTCGATCAGCTGACTACAAGACTTCTTACAGAAGCAGCAAGGCAGGAGCAACGCACATCTCAACTCGGAGATGAGGAAGCCCTGGTTGCGTATTTTCAAGGACATAGGATTTCACCAACTGCCAACAATACCACACAAGGTCAGTACAACTCGCACAGCCAGAATCGCTTCCGAGGATTTCCACGCAGAGGCTCAATGTTTGGCAGAGGCCGAGGCCGAGGTTTTGTTCGCCCTTCAATCGTATGTTACAATTGCGGCAAATCTGGCTACATAGCCAAAGAGTGTTACTCTTCTCAAGCAGGCCGAGGCTCATCCAACAGAACTGCGTATGCAAATGCAGTAGAGAATCTGGAAGTAGCACTAGCTCAGTTACAGGAGGTTAACCATAGCAGCCCATGGTACATGGATAGTGGAGCATCGACTCATGTCACAGGAGAGAAAGGAAACTTAACGCAATTTAATGCGTCTAGCTCAGGAAGAGGGATCAGGGCCGCAGGGGGGGAAACCCATGCTGTTCAAGGCATCGGGAACGCATCTGTAAACAGAGATTCTGGAGAAATAAATTTGACCAACGTTCTTTATGTGCCTAGTCTTAAAAAGAGTTTAATTTCACTCGGAGCTATTGCTGATACAGGATGCATCATATACTTCACAGCTGATCATTGCCATGTGCTCGATAAAACACACAATAGCATTATTGCCTCCGGATCCAGAGATCCCACGAACGGGTTGCATAGGTTCACTGTCAGTCACCAAGCACTAAGCATAGATGGTATACTATGGCACAGGCGGTTTGGGCACTTGAGTCATTCAGGACTCAAACACTTGGTAGATCAAAATCGAAACTTAGCCAACTGCCCACCGTATGTGAGAATTGCCTGGCAGGAAAGCAGCACAGGGAAAGATTTCCGAGACGCACTGCACACAGGGCAGAAGGCCCAGGGGATCTCATTCACTCCGACCTGGTCGGACCCCTCCCAGTACAGTCACTAGGTGGATCCAGATACGTCCTTATTTTTACAGATGACTTCTCTCGTAAGTCCTGGACTTACTTCTTACGAAGCAAAGCAGAGACTTTTAAGCGATTTCAGATCTTTCAAAAACAGGTAGAATCAGAAACTAGTAGAAAGATTAAGATACTTCGCACAGATAGGGGGGGAGAATTTCTGTCACATGAGTTTACTCGCCACTTGGAGGATCATGGAATATCACGACAGTTAACACAGGCACTTACACCGCAACAAAACGGTGTTGCAGAGCGCAGAAACAGGACTATCATAGAACGAGCCTGGTCACTTGCAGTAGAGGCCCACTTGCCTGGATTTTTATGGACTGAGGCAGTCTTTACGGCGAATTATTTGGTGAACCGAAGTCCTACCGTTGCCAACAAAGGCATTACTCCCGAACAAAAGTATTATGGTAAAATCCCTGACGTCAAACACTTGCGTATTTTTGGTAGCCTAGCATATGTCCATGTCCCGAAGATCCACAGGAACAAGTTAGAATCAAAAATTCAGAAATGCATTTTCTTGGGATACGATGAGCAAAGTAAGGTATACAGGTTATATGATCCATTAAAGGGGAAAATAATCTTAAGCAGAGATGTGGTCTTCGATGAGACAAGGGTCGGTTTTAAACACCTGACAGATATAACCACCGTTCCTGATGAGGAATTCTCGGCATTTCCACCACATCTCAGTGAGAGTGAAAATGAGGAAGGTTATCCTACAGCTCCGGAACCTCCAGTCCAACCCTTGGACGCTCCCATAGTTATCCCACCAGATTCCCCAGAGCCACCACATCATCCACCAGTACAGGTCATACCAGCGCGCAGATATCCAATTAGAACCAGAGTCCCTTCACAACGGTTACGAGATCATTGGACTTTAGCATCAGAACTCACAGAAGAGCCAACGAGGTATGATACAGCAGCCCAGGATAGTAGATGGGTGGAGGCCATGGCCCAAGAAATCGAATCCATTGAAAAGAACCATACTTGGGACATAGTGGACCGGCCCCTTGATAAACTTCCCATTACGGCAAAATGGATTTTTAAAATTAAAAAAGGACCTCAAGGAGAAGTGGAAAAATTAAAAGCCCGTATTGTAGCACGGGGCTTTCAACAGACTGCAGGAATCGACTACTTCGACACATTTGCACCAGGGTTGTTCATGGGACAAAAGGACCGGTCCGTCCGTCCGGTCCGCTCGTCCGTCCGTTAGGGGTCAGGGGAGGTCCGTTTGACCAGGACTTACGGTTGACCACCCAAATGGTGAAATGGGAGTTACCTTGGCCACCTAGGATGCCACGCGTCTGACATGTCACCAAATATTCCACATATATTGTTGACTCGGGGGATGACGTGGCTAAGAGGAAGGGCGCCAACGCCTTGAGTGAGGGGGGCGCGAGCGCCTGAGAGGGGGGGCGCGAGCGTCTTGGGAAGGGGGGCGCGAGCGAGGGGGCGCGAGCGACTGGAAGGGGCGCGGGCGCCTGCGAGGGGGGGGGGGGCGCGAGCGCCTTTGATGGTGGGGGGGCGCGAGCGCCTGCGATGGCGGGGGGGGGGGGGGCGCGAGCGCTTGCGATCGCAGGGGGGCGCGAGCAAGGGGTTTAGGGTGGGGGCGCGAGCGCCTGCGAAGGGGAGGCGCGAGCTGGGAACAAGAATCAACCACTGAAGGAAATTAAGACACTACTGAATTTTTCATAGTGACATAAATGAGAGAAGTTTCAATTCATGTCGAAACAAAATTACATTCAATAGCCTTAGCTAATGTTTTATGGACATTGACTAAGGTTAACATATAAGTATCTACGTATAAAATTTAGATATATATATATATATATATATATATATATATATTATATTTTTTTGTGTTTTTTTAAAATTATTTTGGAGACATATATATTATACTTTCTCTATATAACTTCTATATGTAATATGCTAATAGATGTATCACTTTTTTTTGTTTTTTTTGGCGGTGCGCCGCTCTGGATTCCTTCGAGTACCGGGCTTACCCAATGGTACTCTTACAACAATGTCTTCATCATCAGGTGCTTCTTCACGGCTATCTTCTCATGAGTAATATCCTTCTGAGGATTTCGACCCCTCGTCATCTCCATCTCCCCCCTGATTAGGCACATACTCCTCCACCGTGGAATGAATGTTGCGCAATTCGTGGTCAATTGTACCATCCACCACTGTGGTCACAATTCTTTTGATCTTCCGTCTTTTGGTCTTATCGGTGATTCCGTCCACATTCATTACGGGTAATCTACGTTTACCCACAGCCACAGGTAAAGACGGGGTAGTTCCAACAGTATATCCTGAAAAAAAAGGGCGAACGTTTGTTGGACCTTTCCGTGACCGTATCACTCCATGACGCGTCGTAGAAGGTCCAGCTGGTAGACTTCGTCCAGAAGAAGTGAGTGGAATGCTTGTATTCGGTGTTGGAGTTAATGAACCATGCCCAGTAGAAGTGCTTGAACGAGGTGGGGGGGGTCGACCCAACCCTGCAAGTACTGCTCCGATTGAAGGTGTACTCTGGGGCAGGGGTGTTTGAAACAATCGGCCAATAGGAATTTCATCTTCTTCTCCATTTCTGACTGTCTCTGATTGTTCATTTCTTGGAGGGCTTTCATCCAAACCTCCAGACCTGATTGTTTCCTCAACATTTACTGGCAGAGTGGCCTGGAGTTGTTCAACTTCTTCTCCTCCCTCAACGTCTTCTGGAATTGGAATTTGCTCTCCCATGTTGTTACCCCCTTCTTCATTGTCATTGTTCGAAACGCTACGAACGGGGTAAATGTCATCATTATTGCCACCATCGTCGCTTTGATGCTGAGTCATTTCGACTTCAAATTCATCGTCAATATCATCGTCTGCCCGATCGTATGCGACCTCGCCTCTAGTTTGTATTTCATTGACAACGTGGTGAGGCGAAGTAGCTGTCTCTTCATCAAATCCTGCCCAGTCAAAAACTCCATTCGGCTAGTTAACGGGTTCAGTGCGTGGCATGTCACCATCACCATTGTCCACGGGTAACTCTGGATACTCATCATCCATAGTAGCAGGAGTGTAATGAACTCCACCGTCATCACCATCGCCTTCATTAACTTCAAGTCCGTCGTGGAATCCTTCATCTCCATCATCATCACATACGTCTTCATCGTACATGGCTGGCACTTCTTCATCCGAGTCTTCGGAGAACGGTTGGTTCTCGTACCAAAGAACAGGATCCGCTCCACGTCGTTCTCGAAGGAGCTTACTGTTCGTGTAAATGTACACCAAGTCCTCTGCCTTCTTCACGGCCAATCGGTTGCGAACCTTACTGTGAACAAAGGAATACATGCTCCAATTTCGCTCACATGATGATGCCGAGCATGTTAACGAAAGGATTGTTAAAGGGATTTTCTGCCTTTTTACTTAGGAGCAGTAATTTAGGAGCAGAAACAGTAAAACTGCCAGTAGCAGTAAACTGCCAGGAGCAGTAAAACAGTTAGTTACTGCGGATTTCTTAGTTACTGCGTTTTGGATGAAGTTTTGACAGTCGGATGAAAAATCGACTTGGATGAAAAACGGACAGATTGGAGGGTGGCGGCTAGGGTTTGGGGGGGGTTAGTGAGGAGTGAGGGTGGCGGCTCTCATTCTCTCTCACTCACTTCTTTGCAGAGTTTGGTGCAGCTATGGAGAATTAGGAGAAGGTTAGGAGGATGGTAGTAGGAGCAGGATTAATAGGACAGGACGGAATGTATGAGGCAGTGATTAATGGGAAACCACGGACTCTTTTGAGCAGATTGAGTGTACATTGAATGCTAGGGGTTAAGGTGGAATTGCATTGTGGGTTCTTGCCTTGTGGGTTTTTGCCTTGATGGAGCAGTAGATCAGAGCAGAATGATTGAAATCTGGTGCTGTTTAGGGGCAGAATGGTGAGGAGCAGAATTAACTAGGTGGGTACTAAAATTTCGAAGGTTTCACTTTAGATCTGGACATTACATTAGCTTTCAAAGGGTGAGCTAAATCACCCTTTAACATTGGCGACCATGCATTAAGAACGGATCAGGTGGCTTTAGCTGCGAATCTGTACAGTCCAGGACAGTTCTGGAACAGGTTGACAGGCACAGTGGCCAAGGGAGAGATTACAGTCACAGATTTACAGTCACAGATTTGCAGTCACAGGATTACAGTCACTGCTTCACAGTCACAGGAGTACAGTCACAGGCCCAGAGTCACAGATTTACAGTTACAAGATTACAGTTACAGGGTTACAGTAGCAGCAGTACCACGGATGCTGCAGCAGGAGGACAGTTCGAGGCTGAGGGGATCAGGTTCCAGAATCCAGTGAGGAGGAGCCAATGTCCAAGCAGTCAACAAGAGGACCACAGATCCAGCAGTTGGAGCGCATTTCGAAACTGAAGGTGCCACGTTCCGGAACCTCATGGGAGAGGAGCCAATGCACATCAGTCAACGGCACAGGAGCTGAGGACAGCTCCAAAGCAGAGGGAGGATAGTCACGGGTATCAGGTATGTTCCGAACCACTGTTGAATTCAGACAGTCAAGAAAGGAACAGTAGTTTGCGTGAAAAAATGACCAGTAAAAAGTAGCAGTAAAAATCAAAAAGTTACTGGCCAGTAAAAAGTATTCGAGCAGTAAAAAGTATTGGTAAAAAGTTAAAAAGTTACTAGCCATTAAAAAGTAGCGGTAAAAAGTTAAAAAATTACCAGCCAGTAAAAACATACTCGAGCAGTAAAAAGTAACGGTAAAAAGTTAAAAAATTATCAGTCTGTAAAAAACAGTTGAGCAGTAAAAGGTAACAGTGGAAACTGAGGGTAAAAATGCGAACAGTAAAGATGAGATAAGAAAACAGTAATTGGCTTAAGCAGAAAACGGGAAAATGGGGAAAATTGAAAAGTTAAAAACAAAAATGAATGGACAGTAAAGAACCAGGAGACAAACTGTGGTTAGAAGCTTGCAAAACTGTAATGTATGGAAGCTTGAAAAACTGAGACTATGCTAGAACTTGCGAAACTAGGGGCAGAAAACTGTCTATAGTAGGACAGTAAAAGACTGACAGGTCCCAAAGGAACCAAAGTGGAAGGGTGAAAAAAGGGATGGACTGGACAGGAACCAGGAAATAGGAGGACTAGCATCCAACAGACCAGAGGAGGGCTGAGGACAAGGAATCGACAGCACCTACCCAGGAGTTTTGAAGGAGCAGACTCAATTACTGGAAGTACCAGCCAAACCAGAAGAGCACCTGACCAGAGAGTACCAAGGGAAGAGCAGCAAACTGTACTGCAATGGACAGAGAATACCCAAGGTGGGACAAGGAGGAGATAGCCAGGAGACAAGCAGCAGAACGGTTGGCAAGATACGAACTCAGAGAGCAAAGAGCAGCAGCAGAAGTAGGAAAACCAATGGGAGGACAATTAAGTTCAGAAGAAAGTATAGCTAAAGGGAGAACCAGGGACCTGATTGACATGGACCTGGTAGGAGAAAATTCGAGCCAGGAGACAATACTTGGAATAAGCAGGAGGACAGGGTCAGCAAGAGGAGAACCTGGTCCAAGCTTCAAGAATTGGCAAGAGGATGAGGAAGAAATTCGGAAGTATGAGGGACATCCACTATCACCCAGGACCAGCAGGAGGGAATTCCCAAGGCCAGGTGAAGGAGACACACAGCATTGCTGGAACCCCCAGACTAGAATGGCATCAGCATATGACCATTACCAGGAGGAGGAGAAGAAAGGAGGCAGCAGACCAGACACACCAAAACCAGGGGAGAAGACACCAGGTGATTTGGTGGAGACATTGGAAACGCTGAAGAAGAAATTGGAAGAAGTTCACACTGGAGACAGAATCCAGACAGGAGCAGCAGTACTGTCAGAGATGTATAAAACGGGTAAGCCAGCCCAGGTGAATCCCAGGAGACCAGTGGTACATTTTGCACAAGAGCAGTTTCAAGGAATGGAGCTGGAGGAAGATGAGGAGGACAGAAGACAGCTGGAGGAGTTAAAGGCTCGACAGCAGGCAGAAAGGGAACGAAGAAACCAGCAGGCAACAGAGGACCTGTACAGCAGGCAGATGGAGGAGCTAGGCCAGGCAGCCAGGTTCAGAGAGACAATGGAGGCTTGGGAAGAAAAGAATCGGGAGGAAATCAAACTGAAGGAAGCCATGAAGCTATGGCAGGAAACAAAGAGGCTTGAAGAGCAGGACCAGGAGAAGCAGAGACAGGAGGCTCTCAGAACCTGGCAGGAGACTCAAAGGAGAGAGGAGATGAAGCAGGCAGCTGAAAGAAAAGAAGCAATGCAGCAGGACTTGCTAAGACAAGAGGCTCTGCGATTATTACAAGAGGCACAGAGATTGGAGGACCAGAAGAAGAAGGAGGAAGAAATGAAAGAAGCTACCCGGCATGCGACCCTTTACAAATGGCAGGAGATATTGAAGGAAGAGAGCCAGAAACTCCAGGCCAAACCAAGGGCGGATCCGTGGGCAGCATATGACCATTCAGTGGTTCAGGGGGACAGACCAGGTCAGCTGAGGGAAGCAGAATTGATGGGAGCACCTTACACTACATCTGCTGTACCAGGAAGGCCAGGAACAGACCATTTCCCAACTTCGAGGACTTGGGTGAGCCCAACAGGAGGAGGCGGGGTACAGTCTACCTATGTAGATCACCTTACAGGTGATGAGTACAGACCAGAAGTCAACAGAACGGCATATTGGCAAAGCGGAGGAGCAGAAGCCGGAGCAGGAGTTCCTGACACAGGAACAGGATACAGAAGACCAGCGGAGATAATGAGAGGGATGCCATATGACACTAGGCCACCTGCAGGAATAGGAGTACCAGGGGATACAGCGGACAGCAGTTATCCAGTGAGGCATGGTTCACCAGCCTACCCACCAGCTGTTAGACCCAGAGTACCCCCAGTGACAGGACCAGTCCTTGTGGCACAGAGGAAGCCGCTGACCTACACGAAGTACAAGGAAGGGACGAATCCAGATGCCCATATACGGCAGTTTGAGAGGACCCTATGGCACAACGGAGAAACTGATGAGCAGGTGATAATCAACCTGATGGGTACCACTTTGCTGGACAAAGTTGGTGCATGGTATGAGAATTTCCTGGAGAACCATGTCTACTGCTCATGGGAGGATGTTAAAGCTGCTTTCAGGAGGAGGTACAGAGACCAGACTACTGATGAGGCAGTATATAGGGAATTGAAGTCCTTCAAACAGGGGGACAGAGAGAAGGTACAGGACTACTATGATCGGTTTATGACATTAATTAAATGTCTACAATCTGATCCAGGAGAAGGGTTCCGAATCACTAACTTTCGAGCAGGACTGCTGGAGTATATCAAGATCACTACCAGTGTGGCACCAGTCAGGAGTTTGACAGAGCTGGTGGATGCAGCTTTGAGATGCGAGGAGAACTGCACTGACTCTAGTGGTAAACCCACTAAGATTGAGGTGAAGAAAGTGGAGACCAGCAGTAAGGCAGCCACAGTGACCAGGAAGGAAACAGGCCAGGAGGCTCCAAGGAAAGCCTGTAGTATCTGTAAGAAGCTGGGCCATGATGATGCAAACTGTTGGTACAACCCAGCCAACCAGAGGGGGTCAGGAGCGAAGAAGGAAGGAGAGGAGCCTGTTTGTGTAAACGAAGTATCTGCTTCTAAACCTGCAGGAACTTACAGTTACAGCCAAGGGTACTAGAGACCACCAAACCCCAGGGCAGGCAGTAGTCAACAGAGGAGTTATGGTGATCAACCACCGTGTTGCTTTTTATGTGGAGGAGCAGACCACAGAAGCTGGAACTGCCCCAAGAAGGCACAATGGGATCAATTTTTAGCTGACCAAGAGAAGACGAACAAAAAACAGGATCACCATGTGAGCAATGTGGAAATTGAATGGCTGGATGAGCCACAGGACCAAGTGGACGTGGCCTGTATGACCAGGGCCCAAACGAAGAAGGAAGGATTACCTCCTATTGAAGACCAGTCCAAGGAACCAGAACCAAGGAAGGCCCAGACCAAGGAAGACTTGAAGGAGGAAGAACGGCTTAGGGATTCTATGCTAGAAGCCCTGAAAGAGATTCAGCTCAAGGAGGAGCAGGAGGCCAGAGCAGCAGAGCAGACCAAGACTGCTCACTCACATGAAGCTCAGGAGATGGCTGAAGCAGAGATACAAGACAATGAGTGGGCAGGATTCCCAGATTCTGACGTCCTCAATTACAGCTTAAAGACTGCTCAACAGGGACCAGGAGTACCTGTAGAAACGAGTACAAGGGGGGACCAGGAGCAGGATTATGCAAACTTGGTGGGCAGGAGGATATTGGCCAGTCCAGTTACTGTGCCTTTGGGTCAGCTACTACAGATGGCTCCAAACATGATTGAGATTGTCAAGGCCCATGTGTTTCCGGAGTTAAGGGCCAGTAAGGATTCTGGTCAAGGCGAAACGGCTGGGGTGGAGCAGATGACCAGAAAAGGAGGTCAACCAGGTCTTATACCCAGCTTGGCAGTAGATGTTGACACAGAATTGCCTATGTTAACTGTGCAGATTGGCAACAGGACCTTGGACAAGGTATTGCTGGACGGTGGATCTGGTGTCAATCTCATTACTGAAGAGGAGCAGAAGCGTTTAGGACTGAAGGACCCACAACCTGCTCCCTACAGATTGAGGATGGCAGACCAGACTGTGGTGGAACCAGTAGGGATAATCAGAAATGTGAAGGTACACATCCATAGCATTCCTTATCTGATTACACTGACTGTCATCAAGAATAAGGAAGTGAATGAGGAGTATAGCATGCTGTTAGGTCGTCCTTGGTTGATTGATGCAAAAGTCAATCATGACTGGGGTAGAAATCTGGTCACAATTCGAGGCAACGCGACTGTCAAGACAGTATCATTGAGCCAAAAAAAGGAGTCTGGACCAGATTTACCTGAGGTATTGGTCTGCTACAACCTTACTGAAAGACTCATCGATGAAGAGGAGGAACATTGGCTGGCCACCAAGCAGGATGTACTGGTCGTTGAGACAGTAGCACTGCCCCAAAAAGATGGAGACCAGGACCCGGTGGCAGGAGCAGAAAGAGCCTATCTAGACCAGTTTCTGACAACCATACCAGAGTACTCGACCAAGGGACTGGTCGAACAGCAAAAGGGGGATAGTGGTCACACACGCCAAGAAGGGAACAGTTTAGATTACCAGGACAGAGCTGGCACCAGAGAGAAGTATACATCAGGTTCACTGGACCATGATGAGCAAAGCAAGACAAGAGAGGACCAAGGAGAAGACCAAGACCAGCAGAGGAAAAGAAGAGAGGACATGGAGGCAGACGAAGACAGTGCAGGCCTCAAGGACCAAGACAACAATTTTTTCAAGGATCAGGAAGAAGACCAAGACCATCTGAACAAGACAAGAGAGGACTACGGAGAAGACCAAGACCACCTGAACAAGACAAGAGAGGACCAGGGAGAAGACCAAGACCAGCAGAGCAAGAAAAGAGAGGACATGGAGGCAGACCAAGACAGTGCAGGCCTCAAGGACCAAGACAACAATTTTTTCAAGGATCAGGAAGCAGACGAAGATGAGTGGAGGAGGAACAGAGAGGACCAGGACAGCAAAAATGAAGAGGGACATGACAAAGATCAGGAGCAGGAGAACAGGTGGGAAGAGGGCCAAAGTTTAGAAAAAGGAGAGGAGGGCGAAATAGAGAAAAAAATAATAGAAAAAAGAGAAAAAAAAGAGAAAGTAATCAGAAAAGGAGCAGGAGAGAAAGAAAGGAAGCAGCTAGCAGTATTGTGCAGGGTAGTAGGAATCAGCCCTCTAAAACAGGAACAAGAGATGGGACAGCAAAAGGAGCGCTATCAGCAAAGAGGAGGAGGCAGACAGGGTTTCAGTAGGAGCGGCTGCCAAAGCAGAGAGAAACATGAGCATTGCAAGCCAAGAGGAGGAGGCAGGCAGGGTTTCACTAGGAGCAGCTGCCAAAGAAGAGAGAAGCAAGAGCATTGTGAGCCAAGAGGAGGAGGCAGCCATGATTATAGCAGGAGCGGTTGCCAAGGAGACCAAGAGAGGGAGAGCCAGCAGGACCAAGAGAGGGAGAGCCAGGCTTGGGTTGATCAGGGGGTCCAGGCAGAGGTACTCCAGATCAGGAGGATGGAGTTGGAGGTCAAGACCAATGCCCAATTGAACAACTTCGACCGATTGGCACTAGAGAATCAGCAGTTGAGTACAAAGAGTACTGGTAGGACCAGTGGTAGACTCGGTTTTAAATTTTTTGACACTTTTTAATTTTTAGCTAACTACATAAAAGCCGGAGCATCTGAGGGCAGATGCAGACTAAAAGGGGGATAATGTTAAAGGGATTTTCTGCCTTTTTACTTAGGAGCAGTAATTTAGGAGCAGAAACAGTAAAACTGCCAGTAGCAGTAAACTGCCAGGAGCAGTAAAACAGTTAGTTACTGCGGATTTCTTAGTTACTGCGTTTTGGATGAAGTTTTGACAGTCGGATGAAAAATCGACTTGGATGAAAAACGGACAGATTGGAGGGTGGCGGCTAGGGTTTGGGGGGGGTTAGTGAGGAGTGAGGGTGGCGGCTCTCATTCTCTCTCACTCACTTCTTTGCAGAGTTTGGTGCAGCTATGGAGAATTAGGAGAAGGTTAGGAGGATGGTAGTAGGAGCAGGATTAATAGGACAGGACGGAATGTATGAGGCAGTGATTAATGGGAAACCACGGACTCTTTTGAGCAGATTGAGTGTACATTGAATGCTAGGGGTTAAGGTGGAATTGCATTGTGGGTTCTTGCCTTGTGGGTTTTTGCCTTGATGGAGCAGTAGATCAGAGCAGAATGATTGAAATCTGGTGCTGTTTAGGGGCAGAATGGTGAGGAGCAGAATTAACTAGGTGGGTACTAAAATTTCGAAGGTTTCACTTTAGATCTGGACATTACATTAGCTTTCAAAGGGTGAGCTAAATCACCCTTTAACAAGGATGGGCTTTGCTATCAACGGTAACGCATCGCCCCCAACCCGCTGCCACCATTGATGAGGTAGCATCTTAGTCTGTCGAATGTTTGGGGCCTCCAAAGGGCTGAATGGACCGGTGCGTTCCTCAAACTGTGTTAGCTCGAACAACACAGTATCGTGGTCCAGTTTAAGGGACTCACTCAAATGAATTAGCACTTGCAGGAGTGCACGCTTCGCAGCACTGTTAGTCAATAGCTCGTGGCTCTCCAGGAAAATGTAGGGATTCAAAATGGCGCCTGCGTAATGGAGATCTGTCAACATCATCTTCCATCTCTTCGTAAAATGTTTCTCAAAGCGCCCTGCTATAGCGGGGTCTAGGAAAAAAGGATCACCCCGTAGACGGAACACATGCTTCTTCAAATTATTCATGGCCAACCATGCCCTCCCCATTGCCGGTGTTTGTCCATCAAATGTCTTCAAGGTCACAACAGCCGGCTTCATAACATGCACAAGATTCTCACAACGTAACCAAAATGTCTCATCGAGAATGGTACTCCGTACTTGACATGCTAAGGTGTGAGCTCGATACCCGTTTGACCGATTGAATAAAGTACCCACATATTCGTCCCATTTCGGACTGGCTACCACCTGGAT
This sequence comes from Ceratodon purpureus, assembly GCA_014871385.1. Lineage (NCBI taxonomy): Eukaryota > Viridiplantae > Streptophyta > Bryopsida > Pseudoditrichales > Ditrichaceae > Ceratodon > Ceratodon purpureus. The sequence goes on along the minus strand of CM026422.1, from coordinate 14,689,515 downwards.
TAGTGCCTCCCTCAGTTCAAGCAATCGAACAATCATCAAGTACTAGCATCCAAATCTTGTCTCCGCTGGTAACAACAGAGACAACTTCGGGCTGAATTGGCGAAACAAAGCCATGGTGACATGACGGCGACGTATAAAATTTGGTATGCGTTTTGCCAAGGCAATCAGCTCTTTGAAGGTTGCTTCCTTCCCCCAATCTTCTAGTAAGAGGTCCATGATGTGAGCTGCACAACCTTGCTTGTAAATGTGAGGATAAGCTTCAACCACCTGGTCCATGGCTCCCAACATCGCACTAGCATTGTCGGAGCAAATCTGTACCACATTCTGCGGTCCAACTTCTTTGATGTACTCTTTCAATTTCCCAGCTATGTATGCCTTTGATTTCTTGTACCCCGTTGTATCAATGGAACCTAGGAATATATCTCCTGCTGGACACACAAGCATGACATTCATCAACGGCCGATGAACAACGTTGTCCCATCCATCCGAGCAAATAGTTGCCCCGTACAAGCTAATACACTGCTTCGTTTTCTCCTCTATTCTCAACTTGAGAAGCTGCTTTCTTGGCTGGATGTGCTTGGTTTGCATTGCGTTGTATGCTGGTGGACGGTACACAAAACCCGCTTTCGATGTTGCCTCCACAGCAGCGATAAAAGATGGATGTCTAACCACATTGAAAGGCACATTCGCTTCGTAAAAATAGGACGCCCATTTCTCATCCAATTCATTGCGCATCCCAATCTGATAGGCCTCGGTAAAACTTTGTTGCCGCATAGATCTTGGTGTACGTGAATCGCCTCTGCTTATAGGCGGAGTTGACTGAGACGGTTGAACTTGGGAAATCCTCTCCTCTTGGACCTCCTCCGTTCTCTGAGGCACTTCCGTAGATTGCTCAGCAGGCATAGACTGGCTAGAACATGGTGCCAAGTGTGCCAAGTGTGCCTCGCCATCACCACCATCAGTGCCGTATATCTCCGCATGTGTCATTCTTTTTGGTATTACATTACCACAATTGGCAAAGCGCCTAAATACGGCGGCGGGGGCCTTGGTACAATGACTCTTGCTTGAACCTTCACCCCATCCATAGTGCTTGAAAGCTCTTTGTCGTTTATAACGAAAGGTGAAATTGCACCACACACATTTCACATGGTCCTTATCAATGAACGTCCACCACGGAGCCCACTCAGCCGTCGACTGACGCTGTTGACCTGCCATTCTCCGTGTCTCTGAAAAAGTACAATGATCTCGTGTCTGCAAGTGTTAGTATGACACATGTGAGAAAAAAATGGTATGTGTGGACATCAACCACAGGCCAATGTGATGCACATAGTCTCAAGCAAGGAGCCCACAAGGAGTTCCGGGACTAGAGGCCATGATTTCAAATGATATTGGGCTTGGGCTAAGTTGGTGGCATTTATACTCGTGAGGGGGGGCGCGAGTTTCTCCAGGTGGGGGGGCGCGAGCTTCTCCATAGGGGGGGGCGCGAGCTTCTCCAGGGGGGGCGCGAGCTTCTCCAGGGGGGGCGCGAGCTTCTCCAGGGTGGAGCGCGAGCTTCTCCAAGGGGGGGGGGGGGGGGGGGGGGGGGGGGGGGGGGGGGGGGGGGCGCGAGCTTCTCCAAGGGGGGGGGCGCAACCTACTGCAAAGGGGGGCGCGAGCTTCTCAGAGGGGGGGCGCGAGCTTCTGGAAGGGGGGGGGGCGCGAGCTTCCAGAGGGGGGGGGCGCGAGCGGGTTCAGGGGGGAGGCACCCTTGTACGAGGGGCAGTCCCGGTGAATGGGCCATACAGTTTTTTCATTTTTTTTTAAAAACAATTTTTCATTCCATTACAAAACCAACAATACCATTTCATGTTCCACCAAGGCATGTATACGCCGAAAAAACGATTTATTAAAATATTAGAAATGTGCAAACAAGGCCACATAGGCAATCAAAATGTTCCAAACGTAAATCACTATGGAACTACAATGTGTATCTAAAACAACCATTGGGAGCTTGGAAGTTGTAAGGGGGGCTCATCAAATCATTCACAACTTTTGCAAGTGAAAGCCTCTTTCTAGGATCTTCGTTAAGCAAGCCATCCAACTTTGATGAGAATACAATCTTTGAGATTGAATCCTTGAAGAGTTCTGGGCAATCTTCTTCTCTCCATATCTTCTTTGCCAAATGGCCTACCGAAAATGCATCAGATAGCGTCGTACATGGATGCATCCTCTTCATGCGCTCCAAATTCCGTTCCTCATCATCTTTTTTGCCATATAAAAAGAACAACTCCGGTGCAACTCCTACCCTCCTCTCCTTTACTTGTACAAGTTCATCGGGGTCCATCACACCATAAGGGGAGGCCTTGTTCTCAATGACTCTGCTTGCCACACCCCAATCGCACACACCAATATATACTTTATCCTTGTCATGAGGTGGAAAGTGGAGTAGAATGTTGGATGGCGTTAAGTCGTTGTGGAGGATTTCAGCCTTATGGACTATGTCCCTAACGTAGATGAGACTCCACGCCAACATTCCCCGGTTCTTTCGATAGGCAACAATTCTTTGGCACTCTTCCATGGGCATGTCCCTCGACTTCAAAATTTCTTTGTAATCTGTTGCTTCGGATGCCTTCTCATTTAATTTGAGGAAGTTGCGGAGGCAATCTCCATTCCACCACAGGGTATAAGCTTCCATGGTCTTCGAGTGAATGGCCCAAAATTTTATCACACCCGGATGCTCTACGGGGTTAACCGTGGCCTCAATCGCCCGTTCCTCTCGCTTCTTCACTTCGGTTTTAGCCTTGGAAAGTTTTCCCGCAAATTCTATGTGAATTGGAATTTTCTTCATATTGGCTATTCGCACTTTTCGCACTTTGCCATACCCCCCCTCAGCATTGAAGCCAGATAATGGCACAACCTTGGCCGTAACCGGAATCCATATCAATGCACCATACATGTGTGCTTCCAATGCTGAGTTCAATGCTTGCTCATTCCAAGGCATAATCTTTGTTTTCCCCTTAGAACATCTCTGACATGCCTCCTGAACCGTTGTCAGTTTTTGAATAAACACTTTGTCTTGGTTGCTCCATTCTTCGCCTTGTGGTTTCTTGACATGTGATTCAAACACATGAATGACATTTGTCGTAGCACTACTCACTTGTTGTGTCAACCACTTTGGGCTGTGAAAATACTTCGTCATGCAATCCATGTACATCTCTGATCCTTCCAATGCGCTCCAAAATTCCCTTTCCAAATCACGTTGGAGGTTGTAGATACCATTCTCTCCGTGATCAAGGTACATTGCCTTCAACATTCGTATGGTACGGGCCTTGTAGTACTCCACGGCCACCTTCCTGATGAAATGCGTATACTCCAATGGTGGATAACCGTCATCCTTCTCGTGCGCTGGAATACTCTTCTTCTTTTTACCCTTCGAGCTAGATGAAGGAGTAGAACCAGTAGAACCATGAGGTGTTACGCAACTCATAGGGTCCACCGCATCTGGAGCATCCAAGTCCACATAGATAGGCCGCTTGCCGGAGCCTTGTCTAGAAGACATCGCAAAGTAAATCCCTGAAAAAAAAAATCAACAACTTCCCCCCCAGCCCCAATGAAGACTTCCCACATAAGCAGTTCCAAGCAAGGCGTGTTTTCACACGTCAGGACAAGGAGCCGCAGTGGGAAGGAGTGAGGGGGGCGAGAGCTTCTCCCCACCTTATATAGTCCCCCACGGACCCGCTCGCGCCCCCCCCCCTGAACCCGCTCGCGCCCCCCTGTACCCGCTCGCGCCCCCCCCGTACCCGCTCAATCCCCCGACCCGCTCGCGCCCCTGTACCCGCTCGCGCTTGTACCCGTCCGCGCCCCCCCCCCCACCCGTTTGCGCCCCCTCGGACACGCTCGCGCCCCCCCCCCCCCTTCCATTTGTTTTCCAACTAATTTTTTATTTTCTATTTTTCTTCTGGAAATAGTGAAATCTCTACACTACTTTCTAAGAGAAAAAAATAAAATAAAACAAATTAAAAAATAGAAACTATTGGGATTTTATACATGCACAACCTCTCATGCAGCTCTCTTCCACTCCATGCTGTTGATTTAATTTTAAAACGTCTATCTCCCAAACCAATTGCATCGAACCCTTCTTTATGATTCTTTATAATATGTTAGAGCATTGTAGGATCCGTATGTACAATGCATTATATTTTTTATTTTTTTAAACTCTAATCCTACGTATTTCCACACCATGCTATTCTTTTTATTTTATTCCCTTTATCTCTTCTACTCCATGCTATTGATTTAATTTTATTCCGTTTATCAGCCAAACCAATTGCATCGAGCCCTTCTTTATGATTCTTTTTTTTTTTTAATTATATGTTAGAGCATTGTAGGATCCGTATGTACAATGCATTATATTTTTTATTTTTTTAAACTCTAATCCAACTCTTTTCCACACCATGCTATTCTTTTAATTTTATTCCTTTTATCTCTTCCACTCCATGCTATTGATTTAATTTTATTCCGTTTATCAGCCAAACCAATTGCATCGAGCCCTTCTTTATGATTTTTTTTTTTTTTTTAATTATATGTTAGACCATTGTAGGATCCGTATGTACAATGCATTATATTTTTTATTTTTTTAAACTCTAATCGAACTCTCTTCCACACCATGCTATTCTTTTTATTTTATTCCCTTTATCTCTTCCACTCCATGCTATTGATTTAATTTTATTCCGTTTATCTGCCAAACCAATTGCATCGAGCCCTTCTTTATGATTCTTTATATTTTTTAATTATATGTTAGAGCATTGTAGGATCCGTATGTACAATGAAATATATAGATTTTTGTTTTGAACTCTAATTCAACTGTCTTCCACACCATGCTATTGATTTTATTTTATTCCTTTTATCTCTTCCTCTCCATGATATTGATTTTATTTTATTCCCTTCGTCTCTTCCAATGTTTTATCTTGTTTGGATTTCCACATCTCTTCTAATATTAATACACTAATTTTCTTGTAGTCAACATTATATTATTCATGGTGCATTAGATCAGTATTCCATTATGGGATAACTCAGTTTCTAACCACCATGAGATTTATTCATCTTGATAACTTCTTTCATCCCATGTTATTCATCCCTTTTTATCCCGAGTCCCTTATTATAGTCATGATTGTTTTTCTATAATTTGATTTCTCATCCCCAAATTATTCAAATCAGTATTCCTTATTTTAATATCCCTTTTTAATTTTTAATTTTTAATTTTATTTTAGAGAGAAATGGTGAAAAAATCCATTGCATTTGTTTTTATTATTGTCTTCCAACCTTCTTCAATGGTACTCCTAAGGAAATGAGAGTTTGTTTTAAGGGGGGGACCCTCTCGCGCCCCCCCTTGATCCCGCTCGCGCCCCCCCATACCCGCTTGCGCACCTCCCCCCTCAGCCGCTCGCGCCCCCCCCGACCCCGCTCGCGCCCCCCCCCCCCCCCCCCCCGACTATATAAGTGAAGGGGGCGCCCTCCCCCCCCCCCCCACTTTTTAAGCTCCACCTTGGCACTCAGGCCTTGAACTACCTCGCGGTGGCTTATTGCTGAGTACTTGGGTGGGATCTACAGCATTTTGACAACGCCACGTACCTCGTTCTACCGTATTTTGTACGCTCATCCGGGAATTCGGGCCCTAAACTACCTCACGGTGGCTTATTGCTGAATACTTGGGTGGGCCACAAAGTATAGTTACAATACCATAATCAACCACGGAGGAAAATTGTAAAATCAATTGGGGGAAGTTTTGAGGAGTTGGTGTGTTTTTTAACACACAAAACTTTACCAGTACACCACGATGGAGGGAAACCCAGATCCGGCGGAGGAAAGGCCACTCACCAAGGCCGAAAAGAAAAAAATCAGAGATCGTGAACGGAAGCGTGGTGGTAAGAAGATGAAGAAGCGGCTTCATGTGCTGAACAACCCGACAAAGTTGGCATTTCGAGGTTGGCAAGATGAGCCGGAACCGTGGAAATATTCCACATGCGAGGAATTCATTGAGTGGTGCCACATCACAAAAATATTTCCACATGATCGGCACAGAAAACACAGGATCTCAGACAAGGCTAACCTCTATTATTGCTTGAATGCGGAGTTTGTTGAACGTTCTATACAAGTTTACCAGCATCTATACAAGCAACGATGTGTTGAACGCAATGAAGTACCATTGTTCATTTGCAGAATGGTGTATGCTGAGGTGGTGCTTCACAAAGTGGTGGATTTGTCCACCATCAAATCCACGCCGAGTGTTAGGGCGCCGACAGAGCGTGACATTCCCAAACAAAGGAAATACGCAGATGGTGGCCTGGGGAAAAAAATGAAGGAAAAAGCACAAGTGCGGGAGCCTGATACAGCAGAGTCTGAACCAGATTCTGATTCCGATGGTCGTCGTGGAGAAAGAGTGCCACGTAGAATTGCAGCACCAGCAAATATGGCTGTAGAGCCTCCAATGAACCATCCAGCGGACGTCATAGAACCTCACGACGATGCGAACACCATCTTCGTGGAAAACGATCCAAATACGGCAGCTAATTTGGACGTGGTCGGAACTGAACCTACGATGGTTCTTGGCATGCCGGTTCTAGTTAGAAATGACCAGTCTAACCAGACCGAGGAGGTCGGGGAGTTGCAATTACAGGTTATAGAAAAGGATGGCTTCATTGCAGAGTTACAAGAGACCATCCGAAAACTACGATTGGAATCAGCAGCAAAAGATGCAGTAATATCAGATTTGCGCAATCAATTGCAAGAACGAGAAAGACCTCAGTCTTCTCAAGCCAATGATATACCTGTAGTTCAAGATCCAATGTTGGTGGATGAATCTTACATCAACAACACGGTTGATGTTGCGACGGCCGGTGTGTTGGAGAATATTTCCACTCCAGCAAAACGACGACGAGTTGGAGTGATATTGCCTCCACTAGCCCCATACCCGCGACCCTATGTGGACATCGATGGACCATTAAGTCAAGATTCCTTGTCATTTCCACCCAATGCTCTAACGGGAGAAGTGGAGACATTGAAGAGAGCCAATAATGATTTGCGGCTCCTTGTTTCTAAGTTTGCTAAAGCATACTACGAGTGGAAAGTGGCAACCATTCTCAGCGTTGATCGCGGTCGCCAAATTGCATTAGAGTTCAAGAAGATCGACGAATCGTACTTGCAACACAACAGACGAAGGAATTTTGGCCTCACTTCATGGACTAACGCAGATGATATGTATCCAGATAACATGCCAAAGCAAGAATCGAATCCTGAACTCATAGATTGGGCCCAGTTGAATTTCGATGTGAAGAACGCAACTTCGTGCCATGATCTTCAAATGAAGGAAGGAGTTAATAGCAGAAAGCTTTGGCCAAATCCTCAACCGTGGGTGATGGATGGTTCAAAAGAATGTAGTGTGTGTATAAATACATTTGGTCCTGAGGGTGGATGGGCAGTTGGATCATGTACCCACATGTTCCATCCAATGTGTTTAATTAACATTTTTTTGGTAAGGAGATTTTGCCCGGTGTGCAAATCCCCGTTCCATGAACGCTTGTATGAGGTTTTTGGACTCACTCCATACATGCCACCAAGCCATGAGAGAAATCCCGAAAACACACCAGGTGAACAGTACCGCAACATGTGGGGGGAAGATTTGATTTGGAGTTGGCGGGCCCAGACTCACTCGGTCTTCAAGAGCAATGTAAGTGACGAGTTGGGGTGGGAGGATGACCCCAATCAGATTGTGAGGGTGGCAAAGAAGATAATTGGATCAAAGAAGGAGGACCAAGGGAAACGAAATTTCTTCTATCAGACTTTGAATGGATACTGGGATCCGAAGCATAGGAAGTTCCAACTTGGTAATCACCCAAAAGGCCTCATATGGAACAAGGACGGGGAATTGGTTACAGACCTCGAAGGTCAATTCATGTCTTTGACCGCCCGAGATGCAGTCCAAATGTCTCTTTCGGAGTGGAAGTTAATTTTCAAACATGAGGCTGTTGACTTTCTTCTGGAGGAACACTCTCCACAGACATTGCGTACATTGAGAGAATTGAGGAACTCGCAAATTTTGCGTTCTCTCAGTGAAAGTGATGGCCCATTCCGGCGGACACGGACGAGAGCCAGGCGCAGCTTGACGCTGGACGATGGAGCGGGACCAAGTGGCACAGCGGGAGTAGATGCAGATGAATAGGAATAGTTACAACTTAGTACTAAGTGACTAGTTTTCATATACTACAGTTTTTGTAATGTTTTGGTTTGAATTGGTAATGAAATGCTTTTACTTTCATAAATGTATACAACATTGCAAAGTCCATGTATTTTGGCTCACGAGTATCTGAATTTACACATTTGTCATTGCGCTTAGCCCCAATATATTATTCTGATGAAAATGTTAGGTTTTTTTGCATTGTCAAAAATTTACTATCTACAAAATGGGCCGCACAAGAAACCCGCTCGCGCCCCCCCCTGAACCCGCTCGCGCCTATTCCCCGTGAACCCGCTCGCGCCCCCCCTTGAACCCGCTCGCGCCCCCCCTGAACCCGCTCGCGCCCCCCCTGAACCCGCTCGCGCCCCCCTGAACCCGCTCGCGCCCCCCCCCTGTACCCGCTCTCGCCCCCTACACATGCTGGCACCCCTTTTGCATATGTGGAATTCCCCGTCATCGTTCGTTGTCCATGTCATCAATATGTTTCCCCTATAGGTAAGTTGTAAAAAAAAAAAACTAACTTAGTAATTTTCCTCCTCCCCTCAATGTCCGATTATGTCCGGGGACCGACCGGTCCGTCCGTCCGTCCGTCTATGTCCGGAAATTTTGCCCATGTCCGTCCGAATAGACAACCCTGATTTGCACGTGACGTGAGGTTTTCAACAGTTCGAGCAGTTCTAGCTGTAGCTGCTCAACGTAAGTGGCGGGTGAGACAGATGGACGTCAAGACTGCTTTCCTAAACGGAAAGCTAAATGAAGAAGTGTATATGGAAATTCCCGAAGGATTCCCACATGCCGGCAACACCTCAAAGGTATGCAGACTCAACCGAGCCCTCTATGGGCTCAAATAGGCTCCTAAAGCATGGTACTCAAAAATAGACTCATGGCTTGTTAACCATGGCCTGCTTAGAAGCACAGCAGATCCGAATATGTACGTTAGAAAGGAAAATAAAAAGACCACGATTATTCTCTTATATGTAGACGACCTTCTGATTACTGGGGACGATGACACTTTTATCAAAGAGATACAAGCAGCATTGACTCGAAACTTTGAGATGACTGACCTAGGGATAGCCAAACTTTATCTCAGAATAGAATTTGCCTACTTCCCATCGGGAATCTATCTTCACCAACGAGCCTACATTAGAAAACTTCTCAAACGGTATCAAATGGAAACCTGTCTGCCAAGTTCCATTCCAATGGATCCAGGACTGACACTTCAAAAATCCACAGACTCCGAGAAAGTTGATCCCGAAACTTATAGGTCACTTGTAGGAAGCCTGATATACGTGACAAATACTAGACCGGACATAAGTTACGCTGTCAGCAGCGTAAGCAGATACATGAGTTCACCGGAACAAGTCCATCTTCAGGCAGTAAAACAGATCCTTCGTTATCTCAAAAGCACAATAGACTTCGCACTTCACGTGAGTAGTGTAGCAGGAGAAGATTTTGTAACCTTCGTAGACGCCGACTGGGGCAGGGACTTGGATACGAGAAGATCAACTTCAGGCATTGTTTACAAATTAGGAGGAACTAGTGTTCACTGGACTAGCAAACTCCAAGAGGTTGTTTCCTTATCGTCAACAGAGGCCGAATACCTTGTCCTTTCGGAAGCCACAGCAGGTATTCTGCATATGCAGAAAATATTCAGTGACCTCGAAATTAGTGCCTTGAGACCAACTTCATTATTTAGTGACAATACTTCCTGTATCAGACTCGTAGAGAATCCAGTCCTTCATGAGAAAACTAAGCACATTGATATTTGTGCTCATTTCATTAGAGAGAAAGCCCAATCGGGCGATATCTGTGTACAATATGTACACACTTCCGCCCAACAAGCAGATATGTTAACAAAACCCCTGCCCACCACCAAGTTCTCTCTCAACAGAGCTAAACTTGGCGTCACCCAATTACCATCAAGATAGCGTAGAACCTAAATAGATCTCAGCCTCCTTACGCACCCAAAAACCCTTGAACTGTGCTCCTCTATACCCTCTAACCTGCTGCTCACAATCTGCCCAAGAAAGATACAACCCAGGATGGTAACCCCGCCTCACTACATAATACTTTCCCCGAAACCCAGACTCTATGACTCTCGGCAACCCCACAACCCTTTCTACTCTCTGACTCTTCCCGCCACAGAACCGATCTCCACACCGACGGACCAGCGTCCAAAGTAACCACACCGCCAGCCACCACACGTCAACCTGCGCATGCACACCAACATGACGACAATCAGCACCAGGGTTCTACCAGGATCTACTTCACAATTGGGTTCTACTTCACGACTGTTGACAACACTCACGAAGATAAGAAGAACCACTTACGGAAGACAGGCTGTTGACATGCATGGTCTTCCAGCAGACCCCGAACATCAACATGACGAGTGTTGTCTGCCACCGGAGTTCCTTCTTCCTTCATCAATCTGCGCTCCAGCATATCAAGTGATCCTCACTTCAACTCCTCAGGCGTACAACACACTGCATCTTCAACTCTCTTCCTGTCTCCAACAGCGCAATCAAGACACAAAATTCACACTGCTCCTCACAAGCGCTCTCCTTCATCGAACCGCACTCACAACTTCCGACTACAAATCCAACTCTCTCCTCATCTTCTCTCAGTTTCTCTCACGTAAAATTAGAAACCCCAAAGTATGCCGCAGAGTGTATGGGGGGGTGTTGAGATACACTCTGACCGTTTCATCCATTTGGATGACTCCAGTTTCCCACTTTCATTCCTTATGGACTAGACACTTACGAACCACTTGCCATACCCAGTAAGACACGTTGCGCACTTAGACTGGTTCCACTACTGTATATAATCAATACCTTTCAGTGTACAAATTAATTCAATTCATCATGATTCCAAGTTACATTGTGGAAATAATGTTTACAGAGAAAACAAACTTACTGATCTCATTTGTCTACACTCACGTGTTCCATGTTCCATGCCCACCAGCATCGATCCAAAGATCAAACGATCAAGCCTGTGCTGGTTCACTCAGGACCTTCCTTGTAGTGCACCTGTGACGTCGGTTTCAGGTACTTAGCTCAACGTACATGCATACCGGACATGCCTGTTCAAAAGCTCTTCCGAAATTCACTAAAAGATACAAATCACCGCCCCCACAGTAGAGAACGCAATCGTATGCAAATCGTTCCCTTCGCATACTTGCATCGAAACATCACAAACGTGACACTCCTGTCCCCGGTGTCTTGTCTCCGTGGGTTTGTACTCTACTTTCTGCAATGGAAATCCTTTGCGTCAAAAAAAAAAAAAAAAAAAAAAAAAAAAAAAAAAAAAAAAAAAACAAAACAAACGTGACACTCATTATACTTGACTGACAAGAACTGAACCGAGTTAGTAAGGGTGTGCACATTATCCGGCGCTAGTTACAGAGGCAAACAAGGATCACGTGACTTGAGTCTACAATTAATCATTAATCTCTCTCCTCGATCTCAATCTCTCTCCATCTCAATCTCTCTCTTGCACCATTAAACTGGGTTTCCGGGTATATAAAGCGGGGACAGGCTCGTCACCATTTGAACCCTAATCCTGTGAGGCCTCTCCACCTCTCTCGGAGCTCTCAACGAATTAGAACAGTAGTTCTAGATATTTTGACGTTGAAGTTAGAAAGTAGGAGGTAACCTCGGGACTACAGAGGGACTACCGGTTTAAAGCATGGATAGCAAATGCCTATTTTCCTGGCTCAAGCCCGGTTCTCACTGTCGCCAAAGACCGAACTCCTCACCAATTACTAGTTGACTTTTACCACCTAGTGTGGGGTCTCTTTATTTCCCCCCTACGAGAGGTGCAACCAAACCACAACCGCTGGTTCGGTTGCTAGGCTCGGTGGGTTCCATTTTGCTGCCCCTCCCCGTTTTGGGGTCTTGGGGTCTTTTTTTGGTTTTTTTTTATAAATTTGAGGCCGTGGGCTTCAAATTACGTAGGGAGGTCTTCTTGAGATCATAGGACCCCCACTCAAGGCAAATAATAGGGGCAGAGATTTGCCCCCTCCCCTCCCCCCCGAGCCTGGCCTCAGAGCCACCCCATCAGCACCTCTCGTAGGGGGTAAATAGACAAGCCTCCTAGTGTGGGGTTGTATACTTGTCCCAAAACCAAAAATAAATAAGCAAATCAAAAAGAATACATTCATAAATGTCAACGACTCTTCAACTAAGTCCCGTACTGAAATGCTTAACGCTTGTCCATGGCAGTGAAGAAGTACTCAGCATTTTTGTCATCTCGTAAAAAAATGTCAAACAGTATAATTGAGTCAAAACAACAACGGAGTCTATACCTGGAACAAACTTCAATTGGCATCAGACAATAATCGTACAAGTGAATTGTCTCCAACAGAGTTCAGCACACTAAGCTAGTCCAAATAACAGAACGAATCCATATAAAACGAACTTGAAATCCAGCAGTCAATGCCACTTCCATATCAAACCTCATATTGATTAAAATGGCCACTTCACGTTATATGGAGTGTCACACTATTTGGCTATAATAATAAAAGTAAACCTTAGTTAATAGAGGGGGTTGTTAATAGTGGGGATTTGGTAATTAGTCATACTTTTGGACGTGAAAACTTGAAAAGGGGTGCCACAGTGGAATAATGGGAGTTTCTTTTTTTTTTTCTTTTTTTTTTTTCTTTTTTTTAAATTTTTTTTTTTAAATAAACTAATTGTAAGGAATGGAAAATATTGAGAAAGAAATGAATGTACATAGAAAGAAATGCCATAGTTTCGAAGGATATGGAGTCGAGAGTAAAACAAAACGTGATAATTAAAAGAAAAGTGCTTATACTAAAAGAAATCAATCCGATAAAAGAAAAGTTCATATATTGAAAGAAAGGCATAAAATAAAAGAAAAGTTCTAATATTTTAAAAAAATTATTAAATAAAAGAAAAGTATTGAATAAAAGAAAAGTATTTATATTTAAAGTATTTATTGATTCAACTCGATTTCGAACAAACTTTGATATGGGCTTCCGTTATTATAATGTACAGATCACAAACAACTATTATAACTCCTTGTACAACTCAATACCTCTAATCACGCTCTACAATACACCAATTTTACAAATCCAACGTACGATCACCACTACCTCCATGCTATCCACATCGTAAACTATATCATCGACTCATAAACCAGAACTCAGCAGTCACCCACATCAACATACCGGATTTTCACCAATTCGAATGTACTATTAGCTGGCAGGCTCCAAGCAGGCAACAGTCAAAATCTAAATTACTGACCTGCAATGAGCGTGGATCCTATACGAATCGTGGACGGAAATTCAATTAACACATCATATTAAACGTCGTCTACATAGGATATATAAGCAGGTCCTGTTACTACCGTTACTCATTAAATTTTCTAATTTAGAACAACATTCCCTATTTCCAATTCACTGTCACTGCAGATTGAGGATACATAATAAGGCACTTTACCATGGACATAATCTGATATGCCGTGTTCCTAATCTCACATCATGTATATGCACGTAAAGCAAACTGCTGAGAAAGCATGCGCAACACAGAGTTCAGTGCACTATATTGAAACAAACCAGCACCCTAATTTCTTATGTCTCATCGTAAGAAATATACCGTAGGTTCATAGCAGCTTAGGCAGAAAATAATTCTAAAAATTACCGCCTAAAATTTTTGGAAATTCTGGGCAACTTTTGCCTAATATTATGAGATTTAAAATTCTTCATTGCCTAAAATTGAGAAAAGACTACTCTTCAATAGATCATATCTCACTTTGAAGCTTTGAATGATTGAGAAAGGGGAGAAGGTGCTCCTTTTGTAATCAAGCCCACTTACACTACTCCACAAAGAATATGGGTTAAGAAGTAGCAAGACTCTAGGTGGGGTTTTTAAAATGTGTTGTATACAGATTTTTGGAGTGTGAATGAGCATAGAAGATGAAGTTTTATGAAAATGTAATGAACTAAGAAAAGTTGAGTAACCAAGCCTTCTTCCATCTCCAACAAGTTTTATGTCAAAAAAAGTTTTTATGCAAACGATATGGACAAAACAGCACGTAAAGGTCCATGTATCAAAATGTGTTCCAAACAAATTTTTTAAAGCTCATTTGTGCATAGCAAATCAACTTTTTTGGAAATATTTTGGTCTAAGAAAAGCTTTAAGATCATGCTATCTTTCATCTCCAACAAATTTTGTGTCATTTGGAGACTTTTTGCAAAAGCTATGCTTGTTATTAAAATGAAGACTAACTAGTTGTTTCGACTCAAAGTTCACATTAGGAGAAAAATCAGGTCACAAAAAGGCCGTGTAAGCGGCACGTGAGAGAAAAAAACGGGCGTTGCCCGCGTACTTTTTGACATGGCATGTGAGGTGCCACCTTGCTGCCAGCAACCGCCACGGGGGCTCCAACCAATGACCTCCGAGGGAGGCGTGTGGAGGGCACATCTACAGTGTCGGGCTGACACAACCTGCCCACTTGGGACCAAAGCCCGAGCTGAGGCATTCATTTCTCACCTAATATTCCGAGGACCTTTGTTGTGAGTGCGCCACGCAGTTCTGTGCGGGCAGCAACTCTGGCATCCGCTGCTAGCGGCAGAGGTGCCCAAAGTAGGGAGTTCACCTAGAAAGGGCAGGCTTACACGGCCTTATTTTGAGCTCATTTTTCTCCTAATGCATATCCCACATGCATTGTTGAATACAACTCCACTCCTTGTGTATAAGTCACTAAGCATTCTAAGCCTTTGAAGTTGGATGAGTGCCTAATTCATATTTAATTAAAATTCAAAAGTGCCCAACTTTTCAGATATCATTTTTTGAAGTGCCTAACCATTTTTTGCACTTTAATTAATTATTAGGCAAAAGAGTGCCCAAGCTGCTATGAACCTACGGTAGTCCCAAAAAAATTCAGCAATGAGTAAGTGTAGAGTACATCACTCACAGCTTAGGACCGATCTTGTTGCAGTCTGCCTCGGCAATTTCAAGCATCTCCTGCGCCGACGAGTTCTGTTCCTCTGTGAATCAAACGGGCTCACAAGTCGCTCCAATCAGACAGTAGTCCCCTCGGTAACCTCCCTGCCCTACGTTGACCAAAACGGGAATCCCTTAGAGCTCGTCCCAAATCGTGTGGAGTGCCTCCTCCACTCTCCCATCCTTCAGCCAAGAGACGTACTGTTTTCGGCAAATATCGTAGGCAAACTTTGCCCAGTTTATCTTGGCCTTTCCCTCCCTTCCCGCCAACCACCTTCGCAAAAAATATCGGGCATACTCTTTGTTTGGGGGTGGATGGTTGTACACCATCAAGTACACCTAGAATATTGTAGCGCACTCCACCTCCGCGATGAACTCATTGGGCGCTACTTGTGTACCACTCCCACCTTTGTTTGGAAATACGCGCTTCAAGTGAGCGTCGGTGATGTGCGAAGTCCCACACTCTGTCTTGCCGCAAATACTGGCGTCTTCCTTGTTCAGCTTCTCTTCGAAATCCTGCACAGTCCAACAACAACGTTCATGCAGTGCTTTCGCTAATTTAACCCTTTCAACATTCTCCCCATTCAGTTCAGGATCTAATTTTAGTACCGTAGTAGCCAACTCCCGCCTAGCAGAGGCCATCCAGACGCAACTCTTCAACTAGATTCTGACTTGATAGAGGGTCCGCATCTGCATTCTACAAGTATAAAACCCAATCGACAGGGAACCATGTTTAGGGTTTCTTCAAACCGTGCTACACCGACAGCTTCTAACTCAGATGCAATTCTGAAACTAAATTAACCTCTCTTTTTCGCTAAAACAAATTGCAACTCCCAACAGTAAGGCTCGCGACAGCCACAACGCTCAAATCTGCGTGTTTTTCCCCATTCCTCGCAGACACCCTATTCTCCCGACCAAATTTTCACGGTGCAACTCCCTTCTACTCTTCGAGAATGTGTGGACAGTGAAGTGACCATTGATCGTGCCTGAACACTAGTTTCTGCATCCTTTCCCAAATCTCGACGCCTACATCCATGAGCATAAATGAAGTCTGAGAGGAGCGCACATGCATGCATCAATTCCCTAACCTTGGAAACGGAGCTCTTTCGGCTTGGAGCTCTCAACTAGCTGCGTAGCATTCACAACGCTCTATCGCGAGATTCGCAGCAATGAAGGCCTCCAACTTGGCTTCTGTGTCCTCCCATAAATCCCTGCAACAAGTGTCAACCTAAACCCTACTGTGTTATTTGACACTTGAACAACTTCCTGCGTTCTCAAACGTTCTCACTGTACCCAAACGCGGCATTCACTGCAATCTGGTCACATGTTGCACTTTGTCGTTCACTTTATTGTGCTTCCCCCCTAGATGTTTCTTTAGAGATTTCAAAGTCTGATTAGCCAGGACATTAAAAGTGCAACATGGCATTTAAAAAATTGGGTTCTAAATCCTGCTAATCTTAATTATATTATTGTTTTAATGGATAAAGTAACTTGGTTTGATAATGAGCTAAGGGGGAGAGCACAATAAAGTGGACCACAAAGTACAACATGTGATCACTAAGAAGTGAATATGAAGTGTGCTGTTTTTTAAAGCTTAAACCTGATTTTGAGCATTTTGGTGTAGTTTTTGAGCATTTTAGTCACTTCTTAGGGTGTCACAAGGTATCTTGCACAAATCTACATTAAGAGAACATCTTCAATTGAAACTAAATTTGACCACTAGTTCTAAATCATGAAAACGAACTTTTCCAAAGTCTTGATTTCTTCATTTGGTGCCCTCTAAATTTGTCTTTAGATGATGTTTTTTCCAATTCAAAAATCAATGTTCGGTGAAAAAAAATGCACAAAAAGTACCGCGGAAGTGACCCTCTTAAAAAACATCCTTGCGATACTTTTGGAACCCTAAACCAATCAATGAGTAAATGAATTGACTATTTTAGAATACCTCTTAAACATACAGAGGGTACCACTTAATTAAAAGTGATTTTTTAATAGTTTTTTATTCTTTTATAGTCACTTTTCAAATGACTACATTCACTTTGCTTGGATTTAAAGCCTTCATACAATAACTTTAAAGTGTCTACAATCCACAAAACTTTTCCAAGTTGTAGAAAAACAAGTTGAGAATCCATATTAGCAAAAAAAATTGACTTCAATCACATCTTTCCATCACTTTTGTGCAATTTTTGCAAAAGGGCTGAAACTCGCAAATAGCTAAGCACTTTTGTGGTCCACTTTATTGTGCTTCCACTACTAAGTAAATTAATAGTTGAACCTTGACGATTAGTACAAGGTATATAAACAAAGATATACTAGGTGGATCTTTGTTGCATTTTCTTCCACCCAAATCTCAAATTATCTTTTTGAATGGAAATAAGGAGTTTGCTAGAGGTAGCTATGGTATCCTTTACAAATGTCACATTGTGGGTGTTGATTTTATACCAATACATGAAGAATATGCTTGTAAAGCATTTATTACTTCAGTTGAAAAAAACGCTATTACAACAATGAACATGGAAGCAATGAGTTGCCCCCTTATTCATCCTTTATTCATTAAGTTGTTTGTTATCCGTCCTACTAAAGCGCATGGATATATGCGATGGTGGAATGCCGAAACTTTGAGAAGTATGGTGAACAAGTGTACAATAACAAATCACTTACAGCGCCAGATGTAAACAAGGAGAATGTGAAGTTGTTTCAACGACTACAAATCAAATTGTCTTGGAACTTTTTACATGATATGCTCTTTTTGTATAAAAATGGTAGCATACATTGTAATTTGATCATGATAACATTTTTTTACATAGAGAAGGAGACAATATATAGATAGGTGTTTGTGATTGGAGATTTGCATGTAGGATAGACTTTCCTCACTAATCGAATTATCTATATCAATCACAAAGGGAATTGG
The DNA here is from genome assembly GCA_014871385.1 of Ceratodon purpureus. Taxonomy (NCBI): domain Eukaryota; kingdom Viridiplantae; phylum Streptophyta; class Bryopsida; order Pseudoditrichales; family Ditrichaceae; genus Ceratodon; species Ceratodon purpureus. The sequence goes on along the minus strand of CM026422.1, from coordinate 14,671,430 downwards.
AACTAGAGATAATGAGACGGCCTTTAATGAGTCTTTATGGATCAGAAATAGCTAAATTTAGTTTAGCCTCTAATGTGTATGTTACATCAAGGTTAGCTCTTTGGATTATAGGCTCTTCTGCATCAAAATTTGGAATTTCAAACGCGGATTTTCAACTGTACACTATGACTACGAGCCTACAGCAACCATGTAGTGTAGCTACAGACGACCGCTATGATACACTTCTAAAAAGAATAGAGACATTTTAACGGTCAATATCCATGTTGAGGATTGATCCAATAGAATGTTATCAAAAAATAAAATAAAATAAAATAAAGATAATGTTTGAGGCTTTCAATGTATATTTTATTTTATTAAATAAATACATTTGATTTTATTTTTTATTTTTTTAGAATCAACTTATTTGAAGTTTATGAAAGTTGTTACCATTAAACTAATGACAATGTACTCAACAACACGGGTCCCACTAGAGTCTGTACAAGTACACATTCTTCAAATTGCATGATTAATTGGAGAAAAAAATTCAACACTAGATCCATGGTCCAATTAATAAAATGATTGTCTATAGAGCATATACCTTTAGATCCACGTCACATTTGAGGCAATGGCCTAGCAAAAGTTGTAGAAGAGTAGGAATGCATTTTTTATATAAAATATCATCTCAAGTTACAAGAAAATTACATTATTGAGACGACACAAGAATGCTTTAAAAGCAATATGCACAAAGCTATAGAAATTTGTTGCTAGTCAAAGACACCTACGATTATTTTGCATCTATTAAACATGACTAAGATAAATTTATCTGCGCTTAGTGCATAGGCCTAAGATGCAATTCCAAGTCTATAAGCCAATTATCTTCAAGCTTATGTGAAATCTCCCTTGCAATTGCATCTTGGTTCCACTAAGGTTAGCTTGCTTATTCGCGACCATTTAAAGGATTCTAATAGTTTTTTACAAATGGGCAACATGAACTTTTTTTCCTTACATTAGCAAATGCAATGGGAAATTTTTCCAAGTTGAATCATAATTTTCTAAGTATTCCTCCATTTATTATGAATTTTGAAAGTGGGGGACAAGTAGATGCCTATTATAATGGGACAAAGGTGGGGCATGAAACTCTTCACTTTCCTTCTTATTCTCCATCACATGTCCACCTATTTGTGAACAAGAATCACCCAATGAGAGCAAGGCACATAGCAAGTGTGTAGAAAGCAAGTAATCATCAGCTCCATTTTACGTTGAATTATGCTCGGTTTAATATGGGTTAGTAGGGCTCGGAAATAGGATGGGTCTCGAGAATAGGCACACTGACCTTAGTCTCAACTGGACTTTAGATACTAAAGATGGATCCAACACACTTCATTTGAATCATCTTTTGTTCTTACAAATCTTATATTACAATTAATATTAAGATTTTTTTTCTGTAAACTTTTTAAAGCATAGGTTATATTATCAAAGAATGTAACTGAAATGATTGAAGTGAAGAAGAGCAGTATCAAATCATTAAAGGTCAAAAATGATTTCGATAATTGATTTATATTTTTTTAAAGATTTTTTTAATATTTACATTAAAATAATCTACTTTAGAATGTTGGAGATAGATTTAAGAGATGATATAAAATGATTGGTAAATTACATTTTATTTTATTTTTCTTTAAAGTTCAATTTGATTTCAATTGTCAAAAAAACAGGCTTCAATAGAATTATCAATAGGTGAAACTTTTCCATACAACATCCTTAACACAGATTATTGTCACTCATCCACCCACTCATTTTCAACTAGTTTTCAAGTGCGACCTTTACTTGAAAAACATTAAAAATGAAGTTGAAAATTTTCAATCAAATCAACATCACTGAACATTAAACTTAACTACATATACAACCAAAATTTCAGTTGAAAACTTTGAACTATGAGTTGAATATCTAAACTAACTCACTTCAACTCACTAAATTGGGCTTCCTCACTTCAAATTACTAAACTGGGCTTCCTGTGTACGCACACCCCCACCAAATCCAAAATCCAGTATGTTACTACAAGAAACCTTGTCGTTCCTCACTCATAAAGTGTCGCTCTTCACTTATAGAGAATATAGAAAAGGCCACATTTTCTTGTCTTTTGTGACCCGATTCACTTACCAACTTCTAAAATACTTGATATAGTAAGTGAGAAACAAAAAAGTTGCTACTAATGTGTTGATTAAGAGTTTGCACTGGAGTTTGCATCCGAGTTAGTAAGCTGTCAAGTCAGGTAACCACTTGATCAAGATTGGATTGTACATGTGCATACACAGCGTCCCAAATCTTTGTCCATTGTGCCAGCCTTTCTCCCTGCCTCACTTGATTTCAAAGTCCAACAGCTAAATTCTAAACAAATGTAAACACTTATCCTACTCTGAAAGCGAATAACATCGTTCATTTGCCTAAAAATAAATAAAAAATAAAAAGAGAATAACGTAGTTCCCATTATTTTTGTACATTTAATGTGCATGAGCTGAAGAAGATATCTTATGTGCATGAGCTGAAGAAGATATCTTATGTGCATGAGCTGAAAGAGAATAAGATATCTTCTTCAGCTCATGCACATTAAATGTACAAAAATAATCTCCACACTGAATGTACAAAAATAATGTTCCGGTGGGCACCACAAGACTGATTGATTCATCTTCGATCATGGACAGTCCACACGTTTTGTGAAGGTCAATGTCGACAGGTCACACAAATTATATAAAATTTCACCGACAGAACAACCTTACCAGCGTCAGGTGCTTTGTTGATTCATGAGTGATGTTGAGTTCCGGAAATGCTTTGTTGTATAAATTGAATCGTCTTCTGGTTGTAGCTATGTTTTTGTGACGATATCAGTGTTGAGTCATCTAGCACGGCCGCTGGTTGAGAATTGCACCTCGACTGGAGGAGACATCAGCTGCAGGATTTGGAGATTGTTTCGGACATGGCGATGGTAGTGCCGAGAGTGCAGTCGTTCTCCTCCTTCCTCACCATCGTGTTTCTTGTCCTGGCGATGGAATTGCAAGCGGTGTACGCGGTTTGCAGACGTGTAGGTGAAATCTTCAAACGTAGGGGCCGGGATGCAAGTGTTTCATGAGGGGATCAAAAGTCCAGCCATGGAGCAAGGAGTTTCCACTGCACGAGACGAGCATGGAAGTCAGTCCGTGTATTCTACAGCATCTTCTTGCTACATTATCAAGCCCGAGTACAACATGATCTTCTTGCTACATGATCTAGCCTCACTCGTTCAGAATGCACCAGAGATTGACTGGAGGTCAAATTTACAGAATTGCAGCAAAAATTTCTCTGAAATGTAGAAATGCAAACTCTCGAACGCTGTATTCGGGAGAATGGCGGAACTTCTAATAGTGTGTTCTCTGAATTTCTGTATTCTCTGAATTAGTGTGACTTACACATGGTGGACTTGATTCCGCCATTCTCCCGAATACAGCGCTCTCGGGATTCTTGAGTATTGAGTTAGGAAACGTTTAGGTCATAGCCAGGAAGAGGCTCCTCAATGAATGTCTACAAACGTTGTTATTTGTAAATAAGACAATGATAACCGTATGTTTCAAAGCTGTACAGTACATGTCCGTTGTACTGGTAACAACCACCATTCTGAAGTTTCAAATATAGGTTTCAAGCTCGTCGAAAACTTGTTTTGATTCTGGCCACGCTTTCAAACCTTACTGTGCCTGTCATTGTCGATGGTTTCATGGCAGCAGAGAGAACAGCGTCACCTAAGTTTCACTTCTTTGCAAGAAATCAATCCCAAGAAACTCCTCCAGAAATTCTCCAGAGACGATGCGTGTTATTTTAAGTTCACTTTACAACTTCTTAAGGTTATCATAAATTTTTAGCTATTCTAAATCATTATCAATTTTAGTATGTGGTTACACTTATAGAATCCATAAACAGTTTCGAAGTTTTTGAGATAAAACACAATTGTATGAAAACCTTAAACCTATGATTTTTCTTTATTTAATTCCGTTTAGCTTTCCATTCTCATTTCCATTTTATGCTCTCCTCTTTAATTCCAATTCTCTCCATTTTCTTTTCCCTTCCTTTTTCCCCTTTAGTTCCAATTTTATTTTCTTATTTTTCCCATCCTTTTCCCCTTTCATTTCCATTCTCATTTTTCCTATTTATTTCCATTTCCATTTCCATTTTCATTTTCATTTTCCCCTTTCATTTCCATTTTCATTTTTAACCCTCCATTTTCTGATTTTTCCTTCTTTTTTCCCCTCCATTTCTCGTTCTCATTTTCTCAATTTCTATGAATATTTGAATATTTACATTATCATGTATAGTTAGTAGAGGATATGAATAAGCCACGCATCCTAAACACAACATCGTTAAAGGTTAAAGGATCCTTTATTCATGTTGAAATTACAAAATATTTGAGTTAATTGTACATATGTATAGCCACTAGTCATCTAGACCTTGAAAAAAACATAAATGTGATTGTTTTAAACCAGATGTTTGCTTGCATAAAATAATAATAGCCTCTCTTGGTCTCAAAATTTAATTCTAAGACTGCTCTCCACATCTTTTAAAGATCTCTCTTCTTCTTTCTTCAACCACATGCCACTCAAGCTAATTTAATTCTAAGACTGCTCTCCACCTCTCTTAGAGATCTCTCTTCTTCTTTCTCCAACCACATACCACTCAAGCTACTTTTGACCTGCAAAATGGAGTAACTCTAGAGCAACTCTAGAGCAACTCCACCTTCGCACCCAAACTTCTACTCTAAACCGCGACTCCGCCTTACACAAAAATGAGATAAACGGCATCCATTTCCAACTCAAATTCTATACCTTCTCTCCACTTGTTTCAGAACTCTCTTCCAATCAAATTACCAGTCAAGCTACTTTCAACCTCTTAACAGAGTCACTTACTATCTTCACCCCGGACTTTAGCCTTAATTGTTCAAAAACACGTATACCTATTACCAACCCTCTAATGCCATCAGTACAACACTTGTAATTTCCAATCAATGTAGAATTACAAAGTGCCGAGGGTATAGTGCTGCAATGAGTGACTGAAGCCAAGTAAGGTCGAGGCACCCATAACCAACCAGGTACCCATAACTAATTCTCCATTTGTGAACAGTTTTCAAATTCAAAATCTTGGGAGATCTAGAAGAAAGTATCAAGCATGATTGGTAGAAAGGGAATCAAAGGGAATCATACGAGAATGTTTTGGTAATAGCAGAGTGATCAAGTTTTGGTGTCATGGTGGTCGGTTTTGGATGGGCCTACATATCCGTTACATGTATTACCAAAAAAATGTTATATAGTAAATTAAATATTAAAGTAAACATGACATTTAAAGTTGCATTCCTCCTTAAACCTATTTCCCCTTCAAGGAAAAATCTCCCTCAACTTATACACCTCCAATCTCCGTGGCAAATCTCTTAACTGGTCGGTTATAGGTGCCTCGACCTTACCAGGATTCATCAACTCATGACACTGTCCCATCAACACTACCCCCGTCTTAGGGTTTCATCATCACCTGACACCTACCCACCATAGCAACGATCGATTTCCCCCTTGCTCGGAAATTGGAATCCACCGACCGACAGAGCTGCCGTTTCGCAACGATCATCCTAGCAACTGCATCATTCCGGATCCAAGATCACAGTTTTACCGTAATTCATTCAACTACTCTTCCAGTGTGATCATCAATTCACAGTGTCTAGCCATTGAGTTCAGTTTAGAGTGCGTCATGTGGGGGGTTCGAAGTGGCGGCATCGATCGACTGCAGCGTTTTTGATCTAGAAGGTGAGTCCGGGAGCTTATAGTTTTCTGTGGATTTCAGGCTTCATGTGTTGATGTTCAGCTCAGTAACCATGGTGGCTAAAATTTAAGAATTTCGGACAATAACGATTACAATGACGTCCAAAATTCAAGAGTAGTACTATATTATAACCGTGATGTTCAGAATTTAGGAGTATCGATAGCAGTGATGCTTGAAATTCAGTAAGAGTGATGCTCCGAATTCGACTGAGAGTGAGGTGGGAGGGTTTAAGATGATCTAGCGCGAATGTGGTTTTGGTTTTGATGTGGGCAAGGGTGTGAGTTTGTTTTATGAGGTGGTGTGGGATTTGACTCTAGGCGGATTCTTGTGGTGTGTTTTGTTTTGGATGAATTGGGATTTGATATAGGGTAGAAGGTGTTAGGATTTGAATTTGAGGTATTGTAGCTGGATTTAATATTTCATGTTCAATTGTATGACTTGTGCTTGTGACATGTGCAGGTGTTGGACAATTTGAGATATTGAGCTTGATGGGGGGAAGTGATCGGGGAAGCTGGAGGTGATAGACATGGGTATAGATTTGAATGGGTGACAGATTTTCTCAGACCAAATGGGAGGACATGGGGGTGGATCACGTCTTTCGCGGCCTGGTGGAAACAGTATTGGTAGGCGGGAGCTGCTCAGGTGTTTGTGAATCGGAAGGAGGTGATAACAATCATGTATATCGCTTACGGATGGCCCAAGTTGCTGTCCATCGACAGCAGCTCGCCGCAGCCTGTTGTGCACATTTCTGTTGTGCAAGCAGGCTGGCTGCTGCTAGTGACGGCGACACAGGTCCAAGTGTGGAGTGCTGGTCAGGTGCGTTGGTTTGTTCCTTGGTTGAATGAATGGGGTGGTTTCTTTCGTAGGTCCCGGTGGAAGCTTTTGAAATGAACGTTGCAGAAGCATTGTAATTGTTACAGACCCTTGTCTTTAGAATGCACATAACTAGATATTAGACGTATTGTCATTCTGTAGGAGGTGAGGCTCAGAGAATTTTTGGATTGCTGTAAGGTTCGATTTTTCAAATCTTTGTTGTATGGGGTCATCTTCCAAGGAGCTGGATTGTTTTTGGGACCGTGAATCAGCATTGGAATTGTATCGTGATAAAAATGTGCAGCATTCAACTAAGTTAGGTCAATACAAGCGGAGCTTGGAATCTCGGGAGGGTTCCAACATTTATGCCCTTTGGGGTGCAAAAGACAACACTGTTGCTGTGTTGGTAAGACTTCGGTGGCTTAAAAAAGGATCATGTTTTGTTTGCCGACAACGCTATGTTGGCACGAATATATAATTCTACACGGACACCTAAACCCATTGGGGCAAGTAAAACAATCTAAAGCTTCCTAATATTCCGAATTATGTAGATGGTCTGGTGATGATCGTTCGTCTCAACGAGTATTATGTAGGTGATTTTGGTTGCAAGTTGCCATTCATAGCACTACATTGAATGGGCTGCATCTAGTATCCTAGTTGCGTTGGTGATAGTGCATCAGAGGAACTGGTTTTAATCGAGACGTATGAATTATGTTTCTTGGTTGAAGATGTCTTCATTCTTAGATGCTGTGGTCTGAAAAATTTATTACACTCATCTGCAGACATCCGAGAGTTATCTTCACTTCTACCGTGTCAAAGTATCTGAGAAAGAGCTGCGTTCTAGCATCCACAACAATTTGAATCTGACACCAGTCAGCGTGGTCTTCGCAACCAGTGTGGATGCCGCGTTGTACAACCGCACAGTGACAGTGTATGCTACTACTCTTATGTATATTGTGAATTTTCTATGTTGCATGTGCAACACGCTCTCATTGTTTTGAACTCTGTTGGAGAAGGTGAGATGTGAAAGATGAAGCACTATTATCTGTAGAGCATGGATCCTGACCTTGGCTCGGGAAGTAAAAGTGTTAATATTTCTATTTGATTTACTACTTTGCAGGAGCTGTATTGCAGGTGATGAGATTAATATCACATTGGGACTTTCAAATAACTGTCTCAGAATTGTGTCTTGGAATGGGGAGGTGAGTTTTATTTCCTGCATTCACCTGAATTTATGCAGTCCGACTTACTGATTTGTTTCTTTAGTGAATAATATTAGGGCTTTTGCTGATTCATGTGGCTCTGGTTGGATGCTTTTGGTCTTCGTTTGGGTGTCCTAGACTACGTTTTCCTGATTGTCTCACCATGAACAGGTTCTTGGAGTCTCGGATGTCCTGCAAGAGTTTGTGTCAACTTCCGACGCAAGTCACAATACACTTGAGACCAATAGGCTTGCAGTTTCGCCCAGTAGTCTTCTTCACCAATCGTCTTTTTCATCATCCTCTCGTTTCCCATTGTCTCCACTGTCAGTTGGAGATCAAATGAAGATACAAAACAGGACAAGTAGGCTGTCACAACTTTTAGTTTCAGCCGAGTTGCATCTATTGATTGCAATTTTTACGGAAGGAACCATAGCCCTTTGTACTGTCTGTAGAAAGGTTTCGAAGCAAGCCACTGAAATTACTCCGGAGAGGTGGGTGAGTGTTATTGATGCTGTGTGTGCATCCATTGCCCATAATGAGCAGTTCCTTGCGGTAGGAACCAGACGGGGAACCGTGGAGATTTTCAATCTTGCAGATTCTGCATCCTATCTTCGTACAATTTCCTTGATTGACTGGGGGTAAGGTTAACACATGGGTCATTAGGTTGTCCAACTGTTGCATATCTGAAGGTGATATCTAAGATTTGTACCTCTTAGATGGAACTCTAGAGTGTGGATCACGATGTTGTAGTTTATTAGTCGGGTTTGTGATAGCGCAAAGGAACGGATGATCGTATCGTTGGATTCTAATTCTCTCCTTTTGGCCAATCTAGTATTAAGTGTATAACTTGTGGTTACTGCTACCATGTTGGACCTAGTATTCAAGGTTGTACCAGAGTTCAAGTACGATTGACGTATCTCAACGTACATATTTTTTCCACATCAGTGCTAGTATTTGTCTACGATTTAACCGAGAACAACGTTAGCTGCGTTTTTAAATATTGTTGTTATTTTGAATTTTTGAAGTCTCTCATTGTTATTATTTCTCTTTCATTGGTTTGTTTTATGGCTAGGTTCTTCTTGATCCGTCTCTTAGAATATTGTAAGATCACTCCTGATTAGTGCAGTGTCTATGTTATTGGTTCTCAGGTATTCTGTGGAAGACACAGGGCCAGTGTCCCAAATCACTTGGACTCTAGACAATCGTGCGTTTGCAGTTGGATGGAGAAACAGAGGCTTGGCAGTATGGTCGGCATCTGGATGCCGGCTTATGTGCACAATTCGGCAAGGCAGCTTGAGCAATTCACAGTCGTCATCTTCTCGTGTTGACAGTGAAAGATCTATGAGTGAGCCCATGGTACAGGGTGTGGCCGCATTGGCTTGGGGTCATCATGCGTACGAAATTTTTGCTGTAGAGAGAGGCAGCACTCTGCGATTTTTTGAATTTCGTTTCGCCAAAAGGTGCATTTCATGACATCACTTGTGTTTGTTGACAAGTCTTCTGATTCTTAAATAGAAACTTAACTTATACTTCTGCCTAGACGATTACATTCGACTGCCTGTAAGGTTTCCAGAGTTGTATGTTTTTGCATGTAATCTTCTAGACATTTTGCAGTTGTATTGTAGTCATATCTAGTTGCTAAGCCCTCTAAAAACATAGCCACTTGCAGCTACCTATAGGTTCGTTTTGTTGTCATGCACATATGGATATCGTATTTCAACCGAAATTTCGTGCTTCAAAATCAATGTCTTCAATTCTGGCATGGCAGTTCTGCAAGTCAAAATATTGCTGGAATCACCGATATATGGCAGTTAATGCATGGGGCAGACCGTGTACTGCTTGTTCAGGCCGATGAAAACAGTGACATCAAGTGTCACCACCTTGTCATGCCTGTAAGATTTCCAGAGTCATATGTTTTTGATTATTAATTTGCAACGCATCACCTAGTCTCAATTTCAAAGCCTTACTGTTACCACTGCGATTGCTGTCTCTATACCACAGCGTCTCAAGTTGAATTCAATTTTTGTTTTCTCCATTTGCAGCTTCATGCATTTCCTCCTTGTTCAAGATTACATCTACTGTTGTTTTATTGAACCCTGTTTCATAGGGTCTATCTGATTATTGTGCAATTTCGTAATGGCTTGCAGCAACCTTATCTTTGGGACAACTGGCCAATCGTCCATGTCGCAGGCAATGACGACGGGAATTATCTTGCCATGGCCGGCCGCCAAGGTCTACTCCTTTATGATTTGCAGACGAAGAAGTTTAGAGTTTTCGGAGATGTGTTGCAGGAGCGGCAGCTGCACTGCGTTGGTATTGTTTGGTTTGGGAAAATAGTGGTCCTATGCAACTATCGGAAGAGTACAAATTGGTGAGTGAATTATGAAATCAATTGACCCTATATGTCCAATGTGTGCATTTTGCCACTAAATTTGCAATGTTGGGATATTTCATGCTGCTTGTGTCAAGGCTTTTGAAGTTTTTTTCGGCACTGGATTTGTAATGGAGAGGGCCAACAACTTGCCTTTTTATTGTATACAAGGGATTATGTCTACGTGCACTGTTTTGTAGTTTCAAAGGCTAGTATTTGTACCAGCTTTCTGAGAGCCGAAGGATTATAATATTTTCGTGAGATAGAGGTAGAATTTTTCTTTCTTGAAAAAGTGTTGCTGGAAACGGATGGATTTGCATGATTCTAATTTTTTTGTTCACTGACGATTTTGTAGGTATGAACTGTGTCTTTATCCACGATACCATTTGGATGAGGCCTCTTTGCTATGTCGCAAGCAGCTCCCAGGAAAGCCTATAGCTATGGACGTGCGGCAAGATTATATTCTTGTTACTTGTGCCCCATTTGACATTTATGTCTTTAAAGTACATGTTCAGGGCGAAGTCTCTTCTCAGAAAACAGCAACAGTAGAGGTGAGTTTCCTTGCGCTTCTACATTTTCTTACTACCAAATTGAAAAACCACATGAAAATACCATCTTTTCCGCAACTTGCGTGTCGCAGTTTCTCCACAAGGATTAAGCTTTTGCTAGATATCCTGGAGGGTTGTATTCAACTTTCTTTGCCCGCTTTTGTAATAGTATACAGTTCGATCTTGCAGCTCTTTACAGTTCGAGAGCTTTCAATCATGAGTACCAGGAAATCTCCATTAGCAATGCACTTCGTTCCAAACTTTGGACCTTGGAGTGACGGTACAACAAGTTCTTGGGATAGTCCTCGTGTCGGAACTAATATTCACAATTTTATCAACTTACCTGGCGAAGCTGCTAAACAACCTACCAGGTGGAAGCTCTATTCTATTTCGACCTCTTCTAAACAATGCAAATGGAGCAACACGTAGAAGTATTGTTTGTCCCTATGAGTTAAAATCTTTCTTGTAGGTGTATGTTGCTCCGCACAAATGGGGAGCTGTCGCTGCTGGACTTGGACCATGGCAATGAGCGCCGCCTTCTTTCTGGAGTGGAACGTTTATGGTTGAGTAACGATCGCGCTACAGAAGAAACAGACCTGATCAAAGAAGATCCATGCTGGGCATATGGCCCTCAAGGCATGCAGGTATAAAGCCTACTCTATCATGATATGGTTTTCTCAGTGAATCGGAAATGTTGCGGACTTGCATATCAGATTCTTAAAGCTAATCATTTTTGGTTCCTATGTGGAGCAGGTCTGGTATCCTTCATATGCAGCAAACGTTATCCAAAGTCCAAGTGTGAGACAGGTGCGCAATCACTTGAAACATCACCTCTACAAAATGTTTTTGGTATTTTGCGGCGTCTTTAAACATAAATTAACGAAATTAAGTGAAGCTAGCAGCTAATTAATAATGCTTGGTGCATTCGACAACACGGTATTTGACAGTGTCTCTTATTGCTTCATGAACAGCTGGAACCAGAATTAGATTTTGACCCGGAAGTCTACCCGCTTGGTATATCTCCAACAGCAGGAATTATTGTGGGAATCACACAGCGACTGACTTTATCGGGGGCTCTTCTCATGCCCTGCTTTGAACCAACTCCGCAAACTCAACCCATTCTCCCATCCATCCTTTGGCATCTACTTCAGGTGTGTTCGGGTGTTGATTATGAGATCCTGACAATTGTGTATTTCATCACGAATGTTGTTATAAGTTTTGATTTTGAAATAATAGCTATGGATGTAATCGATCATTATCTCTGGCTGTGGTGCGAGCGGACCGGCAATTTCTTGTAATGCGTTCTTATTATTCAAAGGTGTCTCTACTAAGTGTTTGAAACACAGGGTCTGGATCATTTCAAGCTCGATGCAAAATGAACAAGATAATGTGTATAATGAAAGCTCTTGATGTTTACAGAGAAATAAATCGGAGGAGGCACTGCAACTGGCAAAACTTTCAGAGGGCTTACCACACTTTTCGCGCTCCTTGGAGAAGCTTTTATTTCTCGTCTTTGACGCAGCTATGTCAAGGTGAAATCTCTTTGCGTGCTTGTGGGGCATGCCAAACCTTGACCTTCCTATAATCATGTTTGTTAGATGATTTCTCATGCATTCCACTGCCAAAATTTTATATCTATACGATGCTGTATTCACGAACCTTCTTGGCATGCTGTGTGAAGCTGAGCATTTTTCTATACAAAATGATTTTGCAGCCGGAGAAGAGGCAGGAACATTGCAGTAAAGCGAACGGTGTTTTTGCTTCTGCAGCAAGTATGCAACTTGATAAAATATTTTCCTGAGTACCTGGATGTCTTGGTTAGCGTGGCACGGAAAACTGACAGCCGGCACTGGCCGGAGCTTTTTGCTGTAGCTGGTAATTCAACCGAGTGAGTACATTTTCTCTGACTATTCCACAATTTGTTTTGGGTAAGTAGAACTACAATTATTCAAATAGTATTATAAGGAGTAATCTGCAATGAACACCTCAGTGCAATTGAACATGTCTTCAATTTCGGCACAAATCTGTAGTGAAGTCCTGCATTTGCTCATAGCTGGTTTTTCGGTTTAGGTGTTTCAAAGTTCAACATAGGAATATGAAATGAGTAGCTTGAAAAGCATTTGCGGGGTAAAACCTTCATTTTTATGTTTTCCAGTCCAGACGTCTGAACCGCAAGAAAATTCTTTGACTTGTATGATGATATATTGACAGGCTGTTTGAGAAGTGCTTGGAGAAGGGATTATATCGAACGGCCTCGTGCTACATCTTGGTTAGTACATTGCGAACTGGAATACTCTGATGCACCTTAGGATGCAGGAGAGGCATGTATGAAGAATACAGTCAATGTTTTATATACGATTGTGTTGCTGTCGTTTTGCATAATTTCCTGTGATTAGGAGTCAGCAGCACGAAAGTGGTAACAGATAGGTATTATTGAATGGTCAAGTCCCATATATCTCTTCGACAATTGGTTAAGCATAATTGTTTCCTGTGGGCTTGAATTGATCAGGTGATAGAAAAGCTGGAAGGCTCGACCATAAGCCAGCTTAGCGCTGTTCGACTACTTCAAGTAAGCCAATTCTGATGATCTCTTGTTCTTCTAAACCTCTAGTTCTGATTTTACTAAACTGCCAACCTATCAGTCAGCACGTTTGAAAAATAATTCCAAGTATCATTTTGTGCGTAGAATTTTTCTTTCCTTGGAGATTTTGGCGTGCATTACGTGTTCAGAATTTGTGCTGTTCGTCGTCGTTTCGTTGGAATATTACCTGAAATTTTGTTTGTGTGGGACACTCATTTGGCAGGCCACACTTGAAGTCTCCCAGTACGAGTTGGCTGGTGAACTGGTGAGTTAAGAGGAGTTTCGGTGGTCTACTTTGCACATATTGTTACCAGAAATCTGGAATTAATGAAGCCTAAAAAGCTTGATGTTTTCCCACAATCCTCTTTGATGTATTCGGCATTCCGTCCTAGTGCTGCATCTCAAGTAGCACAGTGGTGTTTTCTTGGTGATGTTTCAGGTTCGATTTTTGCTCCGAGGTGGCAGGGAAAATGAAGCACAAGAGAAGGAGGTTGGAGAGAATGGGAATGGACTCATGTCGTCCTTGTCGAGATTGACCATCAGGTATGGCATCTACACGCCCAATTTATTACTCTCTGCTTCCTTTTTTTTTATTTTAAAAAACATTTTATTTTATTTTTTTTACGGATTAATCACAAATTTCTCTCTTAACCCCTAAAGTACTTAGTCCATTTTTCACCAAAATATTCTAAAACTGTCATTTCTAAAGTAAGGAACAGAAAAATTAAACAAAAATTTTCTTTGCATCTCCAACTTTAGGATTTTACCTAGGATTATTAGAAGATCATGTATATAAAATTTCATCAAATTTGACCGCACATATTAGAAAATAGGAGTAATAGAATTTGAAGTAATAGATATGTTGTTTTAATCTATCTTATTCAAACATGATCAATAGACTTTGACTTCTCTTTGTGTCAAATCTCTGCACTACATAAGCTGAAAGTTTTACACTAGTATGATGTACATGATGCTAGTTACTTATACACCAAATTTTAGAGGTTACAAAGGAATGTAGTCATGTAGCATTTTAAAAAACAATTGTAAAAGGGACATGGGTTCATATTATTGCTAATACTCATATTTTCTTTTTGTTAATTGAATTTGGAAAATATATATATTTCCACAAAGTTTTCGCAGTTCTCTATATTTATGCAAAATTCTAAAAAATCACATTTCAAATTGATATTATAGGAACCTACCCAAAATCTAAAAAAACCCAATTGTGAACAATTATTCTTTAGGATTAATAATCTACATGTGATGACTTCAAGTTACATTACTATAGACAAACACTTCTCAGATTTTAAGACTTGAGGTAACATGTGAGAAGGGCCAACCTTTGGCAAATTTTAATTCCTTTTTTTGTAGAACTACTCAATTATTGACTGTTTAAACACTAACAACCCTAAATTTCCTTTTCATAACATTGCCCTAACATGGCATGAATGAGCTTATGAGTAGGTGTAGGATGTGGGGATTATCTTATGCTTACAATATTAGCACATTGAAACAACAAAACTTCTCTTAAATTCTAATTTAAAGTAGTCTATATAATGTTTATCTTTTAATATTATGTGCACCTTACTTGTACAATTATGTGTACGTGCAAAAATGTTGCTATTTTCCTACTCCGTATTTTTTTATATATATTTTGGCAATAGCGTATGCTGCACTAGTTACTCTTGTACTCGTCTATTCATACTTTTGCCTGGAATCTTGGCAGTGTACCATGGGTCGGAAAAGAAGAGAATTATGCTATCGTGAAGAGAACTCTCGAAGATCATGCTAGTTTCTTGATTGGAAAATTGGAGTTGCGAGAATTGGTTGTGTTCGTGAAAGCCACCCACTTCGACTTCACTGTATGTACAGTACAGTACAGCTCTTACACATCACACGATATTGAATCTAGTGTTAATCTGGTGTCCATTTGTTTCTTGATTCATTGTCGACATTCATGACAATTGTCTTGTGTTATGTTACAAAGATTATACTTCTTGAAGTATTTTATTTTACTTAGAGCAATCAACGGCTAAAGTGAATCCCTTTGATCTTGTTCTCTAGTCTAGTGTCTGTAAGGTATGGAGATTGGTTCCTGGCCCGAGGGTCATGTGAATGTTGAGGTCTTTTGGGTCTGGATTCAAATTCCTGTGGTCTGAATTTTTTGATGGTCATGACGCTTTTCGCCACTGTTGTCCTTATCATTTAGTCAGAGTTTAGCAAAACTCATCTTGTATCTTTGAATTTAACATGGAATGGAATTGTCATTGTACAGTCTTCCTGACTTTGTTTTTGTTGGTCTTGTGTTCAGACTTTTCTTCGCACAGAGAGAGGGAAAGAAGCTCGTTTGGACGACTTTGCTTCTGCGTTGTTGGTTATTGGCCAAAATGTTGGTGTTCTCTGAAAGTTGAACCTCTTTGAAAGTTTAGCTTTCCCTGTAAACATAGCAGTTGCTAGATCTCACTTCTGTAATTTTTACTTTGTGAAACTATGAGATCTAGGACTGCTTTGTAGTATAGAATCCGTAATTTTAGGAATTAGTAACAATCTGAAGTATGGTCGGCTTCGAATGCGTTTTTCATGGACGAAACAAGCTTCATAATAAAAAAATGGCCTTGTGCTTGTTTCTCTTTTCTGACAAGGAGTTTGGTGGTTACAGCTCTGTGTGGAGGAACTGGAGGGTTTTCAAGACGCTCAGTTTTTGTTGTCACATATGCGCACTGTTGGCTTCCAGGAATGGATTGTGGTGCTTGCCACTCTTCTTCGACAAGTGGAGGTAGAGTAGGACCTATCTTTGCACACTCAATTCTTTGAAAGATCATATTCTAGCCATACGAGCACCTCTTTCAATGATGGTTTTTTAAAGTTCCAAGCACTTGGAATTTAGTGGAAACTAAGACTTGGATTTAAATTTGAAGAATTTACAACATGTCTGAGTGATACTTAAGTACTTTGGACTCTTGTAAACGCATGTTATTTGTCGTACGGCTTTGGATTTGTCTCACATTTGGACTATCTCTGCAGGTCCTTGTTGAAACCTTTCAGGGAGATTCAAGGCTTTGGCTCGCTTACAGTCAAACTCTGCAGGTATTTGTGCAGTCTGGTATAGTTACCTGTGTTCCTGCCGTATGTGGGTTGTTCACAGGATTGCTCATCAGTCGGGAACTGGGACATCATGCTTGTCTAAGATTCGATGTGTCTTCCAAGCGACTCTGCCCGTCATGTAGCATCTAATCCATGCTCTTTTCTCAGGGTTCACCAATCTTTGCCGAGGAGTACAGAGATCTTCTGGTTGCGCTTGAACACGAACTGTTGGCTACAAATTTATAAAATTGTAAGCATGCCAAACCAATTTCTTTCCATTTATGTTGCTTAGTTATAATTCTGGGTTTGATCTACTAGAAAGATAAATATTCTTTGTTTTCATATGGATAGGCACCAGTTTATCATAACGAAGCTGGTTGGGTCGAAAGTATGTTCTTTACTACATTATCTAGGTTGAACGTATCAAGTTGGAAATACTCTAGATTGAGTATATGCTTCTAAAATATCTATGATCTTATCATGCGCCTGGTGTATAGCGTTCTTTACAATAACCTCTTGGTCTCTACCGAATTTAGAAATTTCTTAAGCAAGGTTTATTCTGCTCATGCTCAACAGGTAAAATTGCTGTTGGAGTATCAACAGACCAGAGTTGAGATCTTCAACGAGATTACTGTACATAACACCCATGCCTATAGCCTCAGCGGGAGATTAACCCCTTAGAAAATTCTGTACACAAATAGTCTGTTCCTCTGTCGATGCAAATGATCTACTGTTTACTTGTATATACGTGTCTGGGAGAATATTTTATTAGACACCAAAGCCACGGGTGATGGAGATGAGACTATCATCTTTTAGATTGTGGCAATCGTTCATGTCAGCAATTTGCTGTGTGTTCATAGTAAGCAATATTCTTCGTGTTGAGCTTGTCATGTAATCATACTGCAAGCTCTAGCAGTCTGTGATACCTTCATCTAAGTTTGCATTGATCCATTCCAATTATGCTATGCATGCTACATGTTTGCTTTCAACTACCAAACGTGGAATCGATCTCAGAAACAGGTGATCATTCAAAAGTTTGGACAGATAATCTTCACGTAGTATTTTGGGCCAAATTAGAAAGAGATTTTGAATAGTGCATGAATGTCACCAGAATTAGACGTTACTTATGAGTTACCACAGATTGATATTCCTTCCAAAGTCCAGGGCCTACTAAGATATTCCTCGCGCATGACAGTGGCATCGTACCTTGTCTACAGGACTATGCCAACCTTCGGTATAAGACTATGCCAAAGGCTGTGATAATCTGGGAAGATACAAATGGGGAAAATATGGTGATGTGAATTAGAAGTGTACTATCTCCTTTTCCATTAAAACATTTTTTATATATTTAGCAGCATAAGTGATGAAAAGATGTGATTGAGGTGAAATTTATATTAATATGATTATTAACTTATTCATCTCTAATCCCAATTTTTCTACATTCATGGGATATTTTTAAGTTATAGTTTGTGGACTATGAAGCCATAAAAATAAATGCGAATCTTTCAAAAAGTAGCCAAAAATTACAGAAAAACTTGCTTGGGAATTCCTTTTGATGGAACAATGGTCAGGTTAATTTTCCAAATGTGTTATAAGGACGTTTTTAAGGAGAGACCACATATCCGAGATACTTTTAGGTAACTTTTTCCACGAAATTGAGGTTTTTTTAAATGAAAAAAAACATCCTCTATATAGTGAAATGTTCTTTGAAACGTTCTGGATGTTTACTCCGCGAGACTTCTCAAACAGATCGATCTGGATAGCATGAGATAAAAAGGATAACACCAGGTGCCTAGATTTCACGCTGGGCAAAAGAACAGTTTTCTATGTTCACCGAACAACATCATGTCATTAGATCTAGAACGCATTTGGACAAATCTAAAGGCACCCAGTTGGAAGGAAAAAATTGTCGAAATTATTCCGGCTATGTCAGGTCCTGGTCTGAGCCCTTGATGAGCTCGTTATACGGGATACTTGGTACGACATACATTGAACACCGGATGTACTGCAGAATCAACTAATGTGTTTACCAAATGAGACTTCAACAACCTGACTCACATTGCTGGGAGCTCACTTTACCCAGCACGTAAGAAAGGAAAAAATATAATTTACTCTGTAAAGCCTTCCTGCTATAATATTTACAGCATGTTTACAAGTGCTAACCCAACTTGTTTAATACCTCTAGTGTAGTGTGTCTCTCCCTCTAACCGCTCTGAATGTTGATGCTATTCATAAGCTATATAATAGCCGAATGATTGAAAACTATATAAAATCTATTGTAAATTACAAAACTGTCACTGTACTGGAATTTTGAGGTCGGTGAACAGGAACGTTCAGCTTGTCCATATATGTACATGTGATCATTGGAATTCAAAGTGAAAACCTAGGCATCACGCACCTGGAAAGCTGAACGTGTCTTTACAACAATATCATACATATGGGTAGTGCGGATACTACCAAATGAAAGCTCTGGCAAGGTGATCAGATCAGAAGTATAGTAACTTCGATGGTATTGTCGAATGAACTGATTGCGGGAGTATGCATGCCATCCAAGCTCCAGAAGCTTCGCATCGAGCTGTTCGTAGCTTGACATAGTCTCATTGCTTGCACTGTGCACGAGGATCTTGGTGCCTGAACATGGCCCTGGACAAGAGCTCGCTGCCAGAGGGTTGTCGACCAGATTGAGGACCCCATTGGGATTGAACTTCCAGACGCCGGACATGGTGTACTAACTTCCTCTGTAGACTGTTCACGCCAGACAGTAGTTTAGCGAGGGCTGATATAGCAATGAACACAGATTACCAGTCAAGCAAACTCAACAACAAAAAGGTGACCCCCTTCAAATTTAAATTATGAACACTGACATAAAACAAAAATCACATAGAAGCACTTTCGAGCCAACTTCCTTCAACTTCGCATTAATTAAACTGTCAACCTCAAAACTGAAGTCCTAACCAAGGAAGATCTGCTTCGATGAACTGGTCTAACAATGGCACAGATCATGCGGAGCACCACTTAGACACAAAACTGATCGACCTTAGCAGTTGGATTTAGCAATTGAAAACGAGAAAGAACTTAAATAGGATTTCAACTCTGTCTCAAAGTTCAAGGACTAGGTCCTACTGGAGCTTACCAGGCCTTGACCCCGACAACTTTCAAGCGTACAGTTCTACGCGCAATCAAGTCGTACTTTTGGAGCACAGTATGAGTGCATCAACTTCAGTGGCTGATTCAATGTCAGATGTCTACTCATGGAGCAACCGTCCGTAGCTCGCCCGTACTGGTATAATTTAACAGATATAATGGCTAGCTACAGAGTATGGATGGCTCTTACTGCAATCACAGCATCCTCACAAACTGATGAACGTGCTCTGATCAGTACTTGTAAACCTGCTCCACTTCAAACTCAGATTTCATCTCCTTTCCACAATATCGATCGAATTGAACACTAACCTTCACAGAATACCAACAAAAGTAGCCTACTGTCTTGCTGGGAAATCGGGTATGTCGTGAAGAGCAAACAAAAGCGAAGTCTGCTACAGAACCGGAAATTATAGATCACTGATCAGGCACTGTACGCGTTATATGGTGAGCTAGTGATCGACTCAATCTGAACCAGACAAGGTGCTCCGGTGAACCATAGGGCTCGTGAGGCCTACCCAGACACACACTCCTGTTACGTAATAATTCGCGAGACCTTGCAGAGTTTGTCGTTGATGCACGTACCAATTACAAAGTACAATCTGGGTGAGGCTACGCATTATTTAATGGATCATAGCAGTGGTTGCAAAATTCAGAGTTTCTGCAGGAATCGAGCCGGTTCCTACACAATTTCATGCAGAAATCTTCTCAACAATAAACCATTAACTGATCCTTAACAACATTTGAGTCATGCACTTGATTTTAAAGCCGAAGTGTGCGACATGTGTCTGTCACTGTGCGAGACACGGATAAGAAATTCCAAGTCATATAATAATTAGCCTAGGATTTATTCGAAGCAGCTCATCATCATGGGAGTCCCAGTAGTTGATAACTGCCGACGATAGAGCCATCAGGCTACGGGTACCAACAACAACAACAGCAAAAGAAAAAAACTTGTATTTATTTCCTGCAACTCTGCTGCATGCGCATGCAGCAGAATCGCAGATCTCTTTCTTGCCAGAGAATATGGACTCATGATCACATACATATGCAGCTGTGAGACCGGCGCCGTAAGTTTGCGTAACTTATTGGCAGACTAGACTTGCTCAGGTTGTTTGCAAGTCTGCATGCAGGATCTATATTGGTTGCCAGACTGTCTGTGCAACGCAGTGGGTAAGTTGTTTTGACAGTCATGCTTAGATATTTGGATATTTTGAGAGAGATCTGCCTCATCTCCTGAGCTCCCTGACTGGGTGGGGGAGTCCACTGAAGCCCCAAAAGGAGGGAGCACCAGTCAATGGAGGGTACTGTACACAGATGATGCAGTAACTCAACTATTCCGTTGTTCCCTTACCCGAGTGAGTGAGTGAGGGAGTCACGAAAGATCTCTCTGCATGAGCATGAGCCGTCACGGCGTCGGCCGTTCGGAGCGATCATAATTCCCTTCTTGTTTGTCTTCTGTTTGAGAAAATGTCGGGAGCCCACATTCTGCCCTGACGAGGCATCATGCATGGCGGGGCCAGACTCCAGAGCCCCCTCTCCTTGTTTCTTCTTTTCTTTTAGTATTTTGAGAATAATTTTGGAATAAGACATTCCGAATTTGTCTAGGGAGGTATGATAATATGATTGGTTGAATGTAGATGATTCCAGCAAATTTGATTTTTATGAATTTATGTTTTAATTACTAATACAAAAATTAGGGGCTTTTTTCTCCTCCAATACTCACCCACCCCGGAAGTTGGGAGTTTTTTATCTTTGCAAGAATGAATGGGGTTCAAATTTGGTAAGCGTAAACTTTATTTTAGTACCTGTAAGAATCAATGACCCTTTAATAATCAAATGCCTTTTCAAAGTAAAATCTTTGGGCATTATTCTTAGGTTAAAAGCTTAGGCAATGGTACAAAAAATTAAGAGTGAATTTGAACCTTATAATCTTTAAATCAATATGGTAAATTGCCCTCAAAATTGGTATGGACCTTTGTATAGAAGGTATGTACAAGATTCTACAACAAAAAATCTCAGAGTCATTGATTATAGAAATCAATAATCTGCTATCACTAAAGATCTACTATTGGAAGTTTTTGCTCCAAAAACACCAAAGAAATATAGCCATTAAACAATATAAATGCATATGTAAAATGAATGGCTTTATTTACAAAAGCAAGGGTTATGGAATTGATATGATTCTAATTAAACGATGAAAAAATTATATGAGACAAGCATGAATAACTTACAAGATGGTCCATTACTAAAAAATTGTCTTAGTACTGTTCTATAGCTTTTATGTTGATGCAGAAAAACATATTCAAATCCTATCTACAATCTTTTAGTTCCATATATGATATTGTTGGTCGCAAAAGCACATGGTTGAAATCTGTGTGTTGTGTAAAGGCAACTTCAATGTATTTACAATATTTGTGATGGTCTCACAATCCAATGAATTGAGTGTGGTCAACTCATCCAAAGCCTGCTCGACCGCATCTTCGATTCTTCACGTTATTTGGATCTTTATATTTTCTAAATTAGTTTGAAGGAGAATGATGGAGATAAATTTTTGATGTTAAGAGTTGATTTAGACTAAGCCAAAGTAGAGAGGAGGAGCATCAATTTTGTGGTCCAAACTATGTCAAAAGAGAGCCTTTGGGCTAAAAAAGTATATAAAAATAATCCACTTGAAGCCTTTGGCCAGTTATAGTGTTAAGGCCCAAAGGAGAAGTCCAAAGGCCAGGACCTATGATCCAGATATCTAAAACTTCATGGAAAATTGAAAAAGAACTAGGAAAATTTTGAAAAAAATAGAGAAGGTGTATAAACTAAATTTGAAGAATGTGTGGAAACAATTTCAGCAAAATGTACATTGTCACGACAAAGTTATGACCAATTGAAATTCAACTTATTTTTTGACTAGCATCCGTGTAATGCCATTGATTGTCAAAAGGTTCATTAATAGAGCATGACAAGACTTGTAAGTTGTAGAGCATAGTCAGCTTTTAATATCCTAACAACCTTGTCTTCTTGTGCTTATTTTAATAAGAAAATATTAAAAAATCCGGCCTCTCGACAGAAGTTTGCATTGAGCATTTTGCTTGATCCACACTTTGCTTGAGAGGCCGAACTTTTGGCGCCATAATTTTCTAAAAGTGCTGCCACCTAGGCTCTTTAGGAGGCGACATCCTTTGGACTTTGATCTTTAGTGTAAAGGCCAAGATGAAGAACTTTGGGCATTTCTGCATCTTCATTTGCCCAAATCCTTCTTTTCTCGAAGTTTGGCCTAAGTTTGAACCGGCCTTAAGACTCTTGCTATGAAAGACTTGAATAAATACTTATTCTTGGTCATTGTTATTGGAAATTGGGATGATTCTTTCTTTCCTTATACAAACAATAATTCAAGGCATGTACAATTGTACTTTTATTTGAGCTTCACTATCTCAAATTTACAAATATAAGTAAAATCTCAAAAAACAAAATAAAATTTATATGGTATAATATTTCATTGTAGTCTGTAGATAGATTCTGCAATGGACAATTAGCCAACGCAAATCATTAGCCCCATGAGCGCCAATGCATGACCATTATTGTAAATAATTGTAAATCTATAAAATAAATTATTTGATATACATCCATTCTATTAAAATATTTTTGTATTGAAAAAGTAGTTATAGCTTCAAAATAATTTATACTATGATAGAATCATAAAAGTGAGTTGTCTCTTATTAGATTTAAAATATTCACAATTTCTTTTTGAATTTAATTTAAAAAATTGAATGTAAATTAAAATGTACCTTTCTCTGAAATAAATATAAAAAAAGATGTTAAACTTCTGCACAATGTGCTATTTTATTTTATTTTATTGACTATACTAGTTTTGTGTTCAAATTTATGTTCAATAAAATGTTAAATGTAAATTCATAATTAAATTTTCAATATTACCAAAAACTTTAAAAAGAAATCATTTATGCATTTAGAACATGCATTGTGTGAAAATATAAGTACATGAAATGTAGATTTGTTCCAAAAATTACTCATAAAAATATCTAAAACATTTCAAACAACACATAAATAAGGTTTCATTTAAGTTTTTTTGTAAAACTATGCTTGTAATTTTTAATAATATGATGATGAACTGCAATAGTGGTTTCATGAATACTGAATGTTGGTTTGTATGCCCTAAAAACGGTTGTAGAGGATATCATTAAACTTCCATTATAATTGACTTTTATTTAAATAAACAACCTGTTATAACTTGAAACACAGAATGTATTGAAATATGAAAGATATTTTCTTCTATAGAAATCAACTTTCGTATCAAGCTATCATTAAAAAATTATAAGTACAAGGTGAATACAGATGATTGAAATTTCTCATTACAATTTTTAGTTTGTAGAGTTGTTTTGATTTATGCCAAAAATTGAATGGTATATGTCAAAAATAATCAAATATACAATCTGAATTCTATAAGCCTTGATGTTATTGAAACTTGATCAATTTTATTGCTAAATTTAATATGTATAAACGTTTATCACTTTAGGTTACACTTTGTTTAAACTTAGAAAGCAGTTATTTACACAAGTCCAATGTCCATATAATTTGTGATCAATTATAAAAAATCTCTGAATAAATTGGTAAAAATCTATGTAATATTACAAGGTTGAATAAACATGTAATTTCACCTAAATATAAAAAAAAAATTTCTGAGAGAATATTAATTGGTGTAATCATTTACACATGTTGTGTTGTATTAAAAATTTGCAAATTACATTCAATCAATTTTTGACAAAAACTATTCATGTAGATTAATGCATGGCTCCAGTTAAAGCAATTTGTGTACTTAAAGGGTCTACAGAGGTCACCGGCACCATTTCATTTGTACAAGAGGGCACTGATCCAACAACTATAGAAGGAGAAATTAAAGGATTAAAACCAGGAAAACATGGTCTTCATATTCATGCTTTAGGGGACACTACAAATGGGTGTACTTCTACGGGGCCTCATTTTAATCCTTCCAATGTAGAGCATGGAGATATTGAAGCCGAAGTTCGGCATGCCGGAGATTTAGGAAATGTTGTTGCTGGAGATGATGGCATTGTTAAATTCAAATTGAAAAATAATCTTCTCCATTTAAGTGGAGAAAACTCGGCTCTCGGTCGCGCACTTGTGGTGCATGAAGACCCAGATGATCTTGGCCTTGGTGGGCATGAACAAAGCAAATTAACTGGAAATGCAGGTGCTCGTCTTGCTTGTGGGATAATTGGGTTTGCTTGAATTTAGTTATAAAGAACCAATTTCAAAAAAAAAAGATTTTATTTCTAAAAAGTTGATAAGAAATTCTATCTAATTAATAATCTGATTGTAGCAAATGGAAAAAAATGATAAAATGACAAAATATTATAAATGCTACATATCTTATAGGTTATTGATAGAACATTTAACACAAAATCATACACCATTATGAACAATTACAAGAGGATTTTTTTGATTGTATAATGTAATTAAAAAAAAAGTAGATACTATGAAGAGCATTAATACAATTCTGATACCACATAAAACATTCCAAAATTATAAAGTAGAGTATTTAATGTAGTTAGTATTTTAATTGAATGCACATGAAATTAAAATTTATCATTTATGCTCTTAACAATGTACCCACATTATATTACTATTGGTATTCAAAAACTAGTTACATCATTTCTATATTGTGATTTAGACATAAATATCATATGCGATATCTCCATTGAAGAACAGATTGACAAAACATCTATCATTGTTATTTATATACTATTATATAGGAATAGAATCCAACTACCTTTATTTGATATTATGTGATTCTATTCATGCACCTTTGACCACCCTTATTCCCTTACTTTTAATCAAGTTCCAAAATTGTAGTTTGACAAAGCAAAAATATGATTTCAAATTTCATGCTTATAGGCCACATCATCAACCAATAACCTCAAAAACACAACCAATTATCTCAAAAACACAACCAATGAAATTTGAACTCGTTACAAAGGCTTTATCCACGTGCAACAAAGTTGAATAAGCTAATTTCTTCATCTTTAGATAATTCCTTTCTAATTTATTGAACAAAGTTACAAAGATAGCTCAACCCCTAAATGCATTTTGGAAATTCACTCCATGACCACATTGTGAAGCCACCATCAAATGTGTCTAGAAGTTTTCATATACATTCAAAATTTGCGCATCAAACATTTTCATGTACTTACTGTGTTATAAACAACCTCTAAAAAGTACACATCAAAAATGTTTTGGAAACCATGAGAAAATGAGTTACAACAAGTGGAAATATGCTTTTCACACAATTGCAAGGGCAATTTTTGAAGGCCAATGTAAAATCCCAAAATAATTATATGGTAGAAGTGAACATTGGTTAGATTTTTGTAATGGTGTAATTTGAGATGTTGAAGAAGAATAAAATCATAAACTTAAAACAAATGATTTTACACAAAACTGATGGATTCTAAATCAATACCTCAATTTTGAGGTATATTTCTTGGGGCAACTAAAAATAAAATAATCTTCCATCTTCAATCCTTTCAATTGGGTAACCTTGGATTGGGCAGACTTACATGGGCAACACTTTCCAAAAAGTCTAAATGTCTTAATTGCACCTCATTGGCTACGGGGCGCTATGCACAATAGTAAACTCTCTTCTATGGAGTTTTTAGGCTGTAATTTTTGCATGCAAAGTCAGGAAAAAGTTATAAAAATAGATAAATTTTCAAAATTCTACAAGATTATGAAGTTTAAAGAATGTAAAAAAATGTTTTAAATCTGTCCTAAACTACTTCCAAAATTTCTAATATGATTCTGGAACATCACGAATCTTTTTACAATTTTTTTTTTTTGAGTTGTAGTGAATACTTGCCTTCCTATACACATATAAGGTTAACATTTTCTCAATTTTCACCATCGTAAAACCGAGTGTAAAATGTACAGGTATTACATGCCCATCATTTTGAGGTTGACAATATGTTGGGGCCAGCCTCTCATAATTGCTCCAAAAATAGCCTCTTGTTTTCCACATGGCCTCTAAAGCAATCCTTCCCTGTGGCCACAGCCTCAGAGTAGTCAAGCAAAAAACGGAGCTTCTTCAGAAATTGCCCAGGTTTGGGTATAATTTTCCTGTCATATATACTGAAACCGTGGATCAAACTGGACACTGTGCAAACCATGTTTCACAGAGAAATTCCCACCGGACTGATAACGTGAGCAGCACTGGTTGGTTGGTTGAATGTTGAGACCCAGCTCCCTGTGGCTCATCAAACCATGAATGCCAGTAACTTATGTAAGGTAAAGTGGAGATAGCCCATTATCATTTAAAATCCAATCTTGTTATCCCCTTTCCCTTTGCCTAGTGCCCTTGTCTGTTCAATCACCCTTGAGGTTGTAGATTGAGAGTCAAACAACAGTGACTTACTGCATGGAGTAACTTCTCTCTGTAAGCAGAGGGATGAGCTTCATTACTTAAGTTTTGACAGAGGTACGGGTATTCACGGCATCGCTACCGTTGGTGCAGACAGCGGCGCCAACGAGCGCCACCGCAGGACCCCTCCCTCGGCAATAAACAGCATCAGACCAATGCCTCGGCCGGAAGGCTACAGGGCCCTCCTCACCCTTGTAGGGCACCTCAGAGTCCGTAAGTGACTGGGGATCTTCGCCTTTCTGAAAGGAGGTGACCAGAAAGTAGAATGAAGGGCAACAGTGAGGAGGGTGTGGGGTGGGGACTGCAGAAGCCCCAACAAACCACGTCATCCACCCCATTGGCAACGAGGGTATGCTCTGAATTTACCAGTATGATGGGCGTCATGATGCTGAGCAACATAAAGCTCAGGAACAGCAGATAACGGTTTATCAACTGAGTTCCTGTGTCCTGGAAAGAGAAGCACACAAGCAAAGTTCTCCAGCAATGCGCCTCTAGATTGCTTGAGTTGAGCAATAAGGAGTAAACACTTGCAATTGAGCACATGACAAATATGAAATGATGTAGTAAATGAGCTTCAATAAGCTCCAGATGATGTAATATTAATATTTGCAACAAGTCTTTGGCGTCTCGACTCTCTAGTCAAGCGGGGTGAATTGTTGGACAATGGCATTTCGGGCCCTAAACGTCAGTGACAGCAATACCGGTCAACGAAACGTGTCCTATAGTACAAAATTTTGCCGTATGCTACATCGTTGACTGGCGGTAAGTGGGAAGGTCTGTGCATTCAGACAATAATACGCGAAAGCAGTTTTAAAATGGAAACAACTTGGTTCAGTCAGATCGCTGTTTCGTTAGGCCACCTTCCTGTAGCCCTCAATGGACGAAAGAAGATTTCCGCCATTCCCACCTTGAATGACTTCCTCCCAACCAGGACCGCTTTTGGCGAGTATTGGTATACCCTGTTTGATGCACTCCTCGGTACCCAGTTGCAATTCTCGTCGATCAAGGCAAATCTCCAAATCCTCATCGCTTATCTCTCTGCTTTGAACGTGCGCATCCTCTTCGTCTACCTCGTTTCTCAGAAGAGCCACTAAGTCCTTTTCCTGTAGGAATTTTCCTCAAGAGGTTAGGTATATTTCACCATACGTAGCAGCAGCACATAAAAGTTCAGAGCAGACGCAATTTCAGAACAATGGGCGAGTTAGTCACACTGACCTGCAAGACAACTTTGGTGGATTCCTTTTCCTGCTTAAAGTGACCTTTCTCAATCACAAGATGTTCCAACTTCAACTTGCCAGTTGCAACCTTCAGCATACGGCACTGCAAATAGTGAAACCATAAACAGATGTTAGCAAGCTCCAAGTGCTACGAATATTTTGAAAAGTCATCGCGCAGGCTTTGTAACCCCATCCAGTGACCCGAAATACTGTTCAAACCTAATGAACTATACTCTGATGAGAATAGGTAACATGATATTCTAGACCTGACAAGACACAATTCTTTCCAGCATTTACCTCGACAGATTTTGCAGTTGCCAACCGGTATACGTGTACCGGGCGAGTCTGTCCAATTCGATGGCAGCGATCCATAGCTTGCATGTCCGCATGCGGATTCTGAAAGAAAGGATATCAGTGCCAGCACTGGAGAAAGTGAACCTCAATTAAATAAAGAAGTGAAAGAAAAAAAAGAGGAAACAGAGCAGAAAAAAATTCTTACCCAATCACTATCATAAATGATCACGGTATCCGCAGAAGTAAGATTGATGCCGAGTCCTCCTGCACGAGTACTCAAAATAAAGACAAATCTGTTCTTGTCCTCATTGAATGATTTAATCTGCAGGACAAGAAAGACTTCAGAATTGTATTCAAGCAATCAATACCATCAGATTAAGGTTTCCAAATATGAACACAGCAACGAGAGACAGCTTATCCCATCGTAAAAAGCTCCTCTTTATACCTGCTCCTGTC
The DNA here is from genome assembly GCA_014871385.1 of Ceratodon purpureus. Classification (NCBI taxonomy): domain Eukaryota; kingdom Viridiplantae; phylum Streptophyta; class Bryopsida; order Pseudoditrichales; family Ditrichaceae; genus Ceratodon; species Ceratodon purpureus. Next base: position 14,642,474 of record CM026422.1, on the reverse strand, counting down.
TGACATCCTGCTTCACACTTCCATCAATTCGGCATGGATTGTGGCCTCGCTCTTCCAAGTAGTACTCAATTAAGTCAAGAATCTTGGTCATTTGCGAGAATATAAGGACCTGTTTCAGATCAGGGAAAAGACTCGACTCAGATAGGAGGTAATGCCCAAAATTTTCGTAAGTTGCCGAAGACTTGAGATAAATGATGACAAAAGAACCATGAAATCATCATCAAAGAAGTACAAAACTAAGTGTAGAAGTACCTTGTGGCCCCTGTCTCTTAAATGAACAAGCAACCGATCCATGAGCTTGAACTTCGCACATTGTGCTACTAACTCGTCCGCAGGAGGGAAGCTAACTGTAGAATTTTTGGGCATGCATAAAACAGATACGATTGAGAACAATACGATTGAGAACAATAGATCTAGGTAATATAGCAGCTATTTAGAAGCTACATGGTCAACAGAGAGGGCTTGTTTAAGATCCCTATAGAGTTGCAATCTAATCCAATCGGAGCACGGATGCAGATATTCATTTTCTGCACTAATAGGCATGCTTGACCACAGAAGAGACGTACAATCATCAGTATCGAAGTGGGACACGAAAAGATCTGGATGGTTGCAGTTCTTCCGAAGTTGCATGCAAACATTGTTTAGTCTTGCTTTCAACATAGCCCCTGCAAAAACAAAAACAAAAGATATTTACAGACAATTACAGTAGATAAATGAAATCGAGAGTAATTCAGAAGGTCGACATCAGGAGATTCATACAAACATAGAACCTCTGCGCAAGACACAACAAGCAGAAACTACAGCTCTGACTGCTAAAATATTGACTTCATAAGCAAATACTAGAAAGATGATAATGACGAATGCGATTCCATAAAACGAGCCCTGAAAGTAATGATGAAGGGCATACCAGGGTTGTCGCTTTTCTCGGCAAAGTACTCGTTGAGTGTCTTCGTGACAAGAACATCATTATACTCTTTCTGTTTCTCAGTCATTGGCGTGTAAAGAATGATTTCCTTCTTCTTAGGTAATGATTTCTCAACATCTGTCTTCAGACGTCGCAGCAAAAATGGCCGCAAAATATGATGCAACTTGGATACAACCTGTTGAGGTATCCATAGGGTGAGGGCATTGTAGAGAAAATACGAAGTAGTGAGCTAGAATTGCTTAGATGAGCTTAACAAACATGGTTTTTATCTTGAACCGCATTTTCCTGTTTTAAACAACGCGATCAGCATGCCTCCTCAACAGATCTAAAAAAACAGGAAGGGCTTTAACGCACAACATTGTGAATTATAGAACAGAGCACCGAGGCATTACCTGAAGCTTTCGCGATTCGAGCACATTCTCAGAAGCACCTGATCTTCCAGCAATATCGAACCTACAAAAAAAGGTTGGTTTGCAATTAGGTTGAGGAAACTTTCAATTTGAATGTAGCAAAGATTGGTAATATAAAGAAAATGCAATAAGAGGCATAAATTTAAATTCCAACCAAGCAAAAATCTAATTCAAAAATAACAAATAGTCTTCATCACATGTAGATAGTGCAGATTGGTTTATATGAAAATGGTTGGTTTGGAAGAGACACTGCTCCAAAAATAATATATGAATATACCAGGATCATGCTTACCAGGATTGGAATTCCTGAAGTGAGGTGAAGATATTTGGAAGAATGAAGTTCAACAGAGACCATAGTTCTGGCAGGTTATTTTGGAGTGGTGTCCCAGTTAACAGCAGAAGGTTTTCTGCTGACAACTGTTTGAGTTCTCTCAACAACTTACAATCGAAGTTTTTGAGCCTGTGACCCTGTAATGTGAAAGAAATCACTCAGTACCACAAAAGACAGGGGATACTGAAATTGCTTGACTTGTATGCATATGAACAGGAAAGCAGGAGGTGTTCCAAACGTCAAATACACCTCTGGGAAGGCCCAAAGTTCACCTTACCTCATCCACAACGATGTACTTCCACTTGTACTTGGCCAAAAACCTCCGATCGTTCATGACTACCTCAAAAGAAGTGACAATCACTGGAAAGGATTCCTTTGGCGCTCCAGTAGGCATGTGCTTTCTTCGCAAATCATCACGGCCGGATTTACCCCCTGATGAATGATACAGCAGAACGTTCATTGTCGGTACAAATCTGCAGTGAAAATTCAGGCAGGAGAGCTTAAAATCCACTTGGACATCATTAAAAAATTATGATTTTTGTCAACGGTTGTGTGTAGCATTATGTAGCTCTAGTTTTATTTTAAATTTATGTTATTTTATAGGAAAAGACTTACACATGAAATGATATTGATACTACAAACCTTTTGATTTCGTTGACCCAGTTGGAGAGAGTCGAGAGTGGTGCCACAATCAGAAACGGGCCATATATCTTTTTCGATTTCAAATGGGAAAGCAGACCAATCGTCTGCACGGTTTTTCCCAAACCCATCTGATCAGCCAAAATTCCATTGAGGCCATTCTGCCACAACGAAATCATCCACTTTATACCCTTCAATTGATAACCTTTAAGCTTCCCTCCAGTGAGAAGGGGACAGATCTCTTGCTGCTCCTTGAAATTTCGCTCTTCCTCTGTCATAAACTTTGTTTCCTCCAGAATTATCTCTTCGTCGGCTTCTGTTGCTTCTACTTTAGCAATATGGGCATCCATAGCATCCTTCGCTTCCTTTGCTTTAGTTGCCTATAAACAGTAGAAGCAACATAGAGCAACTTATTTCCCTGAATAGTCACTATCATCATCAACAAAAAGCGCTTTCTTTCCGAAACTGTGAAGCACCAGGAAAGACAAAGTAGAGTAGCTCACCTTCGTGGCCTTCCGATTCCCCGCTCCTTTCTTTTTCGAGCCTTTGGCATCCTCCTTCTCATCTTGCTCTTCAGCGCCTTTATCACCAGGAGCCTGCAACGGAAGTGAGGTTAAAGTTAACAATTCCACACCTGTACGACCGTTCTAAACGGAGAGAGGGTACACGAAAATGAACGTATTTGTCCTTGATGCTCCTCCCTGACCCGAACTACTAAAACAGTTACTCCCGTACTCGACACCAAAGGTCGCTAAGACGCACCATGGCAATGTCGTCCATTCTTTCCAGAAGAAATTGCGAGTAAATCTTCGTTTGATTAAGAAGCTGGTCCAGCTTGCTGAAATGAGCCTCATCCATGTTCGGTGTGGCCTTCAGAAGAGCTTCTGCCTCGGCAGCTTCTATTTGGGCTCTCTCCTCCGCCAGACGCTTCTCTTCCTCCAGCATTTTCTCGGTAACAATTGCGTCATCACTTGCCACCGATGCTCCCTGCAATGAAACAGCAACAAAATCAGTCCCCCAGTCCCCATTCTACGACGTTTTAACATGTCATTCGATACACTGACCTAATGCACGTTGAAATTATTGACACGAGTTTTGCTTAGAACTGCCATCAAACCCAGAAGTTAAGAACGGTGTAAGTCAAGCACCTCATCAGAGAGCACCGAAACGGGTGACTCAACATGCACTCTCTCCTTTGCGGCGACATCGACAACATCGGCAACATTTGCGACATCATCCTCCTGAAACGACAAAACCATGTTACAGTATCAGGCCATGCAAGAGACGCCTTTCCCCACATTCTGTAGAAAGCATTCAATACTCAATGAAAACCTCAAAAACCAGTGCATGAAAAGAACCATTACAAAACAGTAGAAAAAACCAACAACCACCGCTTACTTCTTTGATCTCAAGAGGAACAGCAGCTGTGCCCTCCCCTTTCACCTCCACCACAACACTGTCCTCATCCTTCACATCCACCACATTGGCATTCTTCCGCGGCCTCCCTCTCTTCTTCGGCGGCTCCCCATTCTCACCACCACTCTTCCGCTTCCACACCATCGCTCTCCCTCCACACACCTACCCCGCCACACACACCACCTCCTCACACCCAAACCGCCTCCCCTCTCCAATTCCTCAACATCCACCACACACACCTCCTCCAACACCCACTTGCGCTGATCACACCACCACAAAAAACCATCAATATCCACCGCCTCACATCCACATACACCACATACCCCAACGACCCAGTCCTCAAAACCCCCCAAAAATCAAACCCACATCCCACCACCATCGTACCCCTGACCTAAATAACCCAAAAAGCCCCCCACCCCCTTCCACAATAAAAAAAATAAAAAACAACTCATTCCCCCCAAAACTGTCGTCCAAAATCCCTCACCTCCACCCCAACCCACACCATACTCCCACCATATCACCCTCCCAAAAACAAATGACCCATCCTAGCACTTGCATACACCAAACAAGAGATGCTTTCAACAAGAAGAGAAACACACAAAAATACACAGTCTACTACCCTCACTCCCTCATCATCGCTCCCTCATCTTGCCTACCATTCCACATGTAGATGGAATCCTCACCTCCACAGAAAGCGATGAACCAAAAGAATGATCCGAGTAAGAATCTGCGTTGATGTGTATGTGTGTTGGTTGTGAATGTGTGTATGTGTTTGTGTAAGTGTCCTGTAGTGGAATCCACCTCTCCAGCACAGGAGCCTGGGCCTGGGGATGGTGGAGAGGGCTGAGGAGGGAGGGAATGGAGGAAGACTCGGCGGTGGAGGATGGTGCAAAAATGGGATGGAGATGGAGATGGAGATGGAGATGAAGATCTCGGTGCAAGTGAAGAGTCTGGACACAGACCACAACGACTCACTCCGGAGCAGGGATTGAAAGCGGGCGCGGGAAAAAGTGTCCACGGTGGCTCATTGGAAGGGGTCCGGAGGTCGCTGAGTTGGCGGGGGTTTTGTGCTGAGGTGGACAGGGGGTTGTGCTGAGGTAGACTGGGGTGCGGGGTACTAACGGTCGAAAATAGGGGTTTGAAGAGCGCCGCCTTTTGCTTTATTCGGGAGCCTTTTTTTAGTGTTTGTGATGCTGGAGTGGGGTGTTTGGGAATGATTTTTAGGGGGTTGACAGGGAATATTCAGTACTTGGGGATCATTGAAATTAGAGGGGACCACTGAATTGGAATGATGGTGGAGTGGAAAGCCTGGTTAGTAGGGTGTCTTGTAGTGGGGTTGCTTCATGGGGAAGTTGGGGTCAAGGGTATAAAGAGGCCACTGGGAGATTGCTCCAGTTTCATTTGAAGAAGTGCATTGGTTTGGGTTGTTGTGGATGTTATGGTAGGTTGTGCATAAATCAATTGGAATGGTCGTGGTTTATTCAGCTTGTGTTACACTCGGTAATTCACTTGGCAGATTAGTAGGTTAAATGAAATAATTTTTCATCAAACCATTGTCATTATCTCATGGATAGTTGAGGAGTGAGCGTCACTCATGATGTCCCTCCGCTAATCTCATTGCAGAGATGGCATGCCCATGTAGTTAGCCTATGTCCAATTTCCCCCCACTTTCTATTATATATAACATGCAATAATCTTGATTTTAGATTAGTTTACTACCTCCAGTGCACAACGTTGTTAATTTAGATTTTGTATTTCTCACTAGAATATTCTATCTAAATGTATTGTCTTTGTTGCTTTATTTCCCTTTTACAATGTGCATTTGTTGTTTTGTTTTGAGCATTGTTGGAATTTTTGCAGGCCTTCTAACTTCTCAAATCCACGCTTTTCAATTGCCAAGTCCAGTAAAACAAATCGACAATCGTGGTTGTGTATACATTGTTATGTCTGTATGTCTTTCAAAAGACTGTTCATCATGTTGTCTCTTCGTAGATTAATTGAAAGAAACACATTTGATGTCGTAAGCAAAACCATCCAAATAATGGTGTTGCACCATCCTTAACATAACGAGGCTTTAGAACCCATAAGAATAGTGTGTGTTAGAGGTGCAGAAATGGAGGGATTGTGAACATGAAGACTTATACCGTAACATTCATATGTTGTATACGTTGCATGTCAAGGCAATGCTAAACAATGATAGACAATTACTATGAGGGTCTATCTAGCATAGTTGTACATGATGTATAGTAATGATGTCCCGGCTTGACAGCAACAATATTTTGGTATATTTTATGACATATTGAATGACTTCTTATATATCAATATAGTGCAATAATAAGTTATTGATATAAACACAAATGATCAACACCTTTCATTTTGTATTAGAGACCATACTTACCCCGTTCATTCCATTTGTGCCATTAGTAGAAAGAAGTTGTCCAACTCACATAGCAACTTGCAACAAATCATGTACTTGGTGAAGGAACAATGCATAGATATGGCTAATTCGCTACAATTAGAGCTTGATTGCAATTTCCCTGAGATGGAGCTTATGAATGCACTAGTAATTATGTTCCCAGAGAATTGGCTTTAGTCTAACTAGAATGATATATTCCGGATGCACATGATAATATTCAAGTCCTACTACAATATATGTCAAATCACTACTAGAATCCTCGGCGCCTAGAGGTTGGCCAAGGAGCTGGTCCCTCGGCTCTTGGGATCCGTCACCTCCTTTAGCCAAGGGTAAGCGACAATTGCGATTCAATTTACCCATGGCTCAAAGTTACTGAGTTCGTCGTTTCAGCCGATTTTGCCCTAAGTGTAACTTCGACAATTCATTTTGGTTGATTGCGGGAATGAAGGGGTTAGCATTTTGCTTGCAGCTTTGGTGCCAAGTGGAACTTCAATACTTCGTCTCTGCATGCTTGCGTGAATGAAGGGGTTTGTTTGCAAGAATGAACAGGTTTGTTTGCAGGAATGCAGGGGCGAGCATTTGCGTGGCAAATTTTCCCAGGATGCAACGTTACTCCTGTCTACAGACCTAAGTCCTGCAACTTCAGTACTTGTGTCACCTTCTCCATGATCCTTCCGCTTCGCAACACCTTTCACTTCAACCGTACCAACACACTCTTCAGTTCTTCATCCTAATAAAAGTCGACACTGGTTTGAAAAGCAGAGATGACCAACTTTGACACCATCATAAGCATGACATGCAGACATACAGACGAGAGACGGAATGACAACGCAATCAAACCTCGCCATGCGCAATCTTCAACCGCGGACAAACCGAGATTGCTTCAACAACCAAAACAAAATGCTAAATCCAAGCGTCTAGAGAACACCAACCACCCACACAAGCGCTCTAGGCACCAACCGCTCCCTAGCGACAACAACCACTTCACAACATTGCTGCATGACAACCCCGCTCCGCAAGCCTGCCACAGCCCCCCAGCACACTCGTTCGCAAAACACCAAATTGAATGCACATGCACCTCTATGCACCAACCGCGCTCCAGCAACTTCAAGAAAACACAACGTGAGCACAAACCCAGAACAATAACTCCATCACCGCTTACGAGCCCCCGACGCCGACCACCAAAACGAGGGTTTCACTAGACGCCTTTGGAACTAAAACGAGGTCGTTCCACAAGAAGCAAGTAATTTAAACACACGTGGAGGCATTAAACTACGCAAGAGAATAATAACCCTCCGGAATTACTTTATTGTCACACTCCAAGTAAATTTTAATTGGGAAAAATTGCGAGAGTGCACCAAACACTTCCAGCTCATACCTGACTGAGTTACTTTGCCGCATCCTCTTTGGGCCTTAGCTCCCAGGAGCACCACTTCAAGTTACAATCCCTACTATAGGTCCGTACTTGGAGACCCTATCCCTGGGAAGTGGCACCCCCCTTGTCCACCCCACCCCGCTCCCAGGAGCTGGGGTTTGTAGTAGTGAATGGTGAACTTTGGAACGAAAGCAAGTTTCATAAAACAATTTGATTCTCCCATCAATGGACACTCTCAAAGTTTGTAGTCTGCTTTCACAAAGCTAATTATGAAGTTGTCTGCAAGGCAACAATGGAAGAGTTGTATGATTGAAATCAAATGACAAAGTTGTAAACCTTGTTTAGGCAAAATGCTCTAATGTTGAACCAACTCTTAGTATTTATAAAGGTAAATGAAGTGACGATAGTTGTTGTCTCAAATAGTCTTGTAAACAAGCGCATGTTTTCAATTTTGCATTTTATGAAATTAAACTTTGGAACTACCTTGGTGGTTACTTGTATCTTTGGATGAAACTATATGCACAACAATTTTTTACATTGCAATTGTTCTCATTCAACTCTATCATCACCGATTGATACAATAAGAAAGGACGTGGATCATTAAGTACTTTGTTTTCACCATGATTGTAGATTTCAAATTTCAAATTTTTACGAGAAGTGTACTACCTTGGATAGGGATGTAATAAAATCCCAAGTGAAATCACAAGTAGGCTGTAAAATCTACATAGTGAATAGTGGACACAATGAGTGAACATGCTTCATGAAAATGTGTCCTTCTAGCTTCTTAAAGTAATACAGGCCATTGCTTGTCCCTTCAAATATGAAGCCTAGCATGCATAGCAATGGAATTTAGTATAACAACATTTTATTTTTATTTTATTTTTTGAAGCAAGGAAAGAAATTCATTGCAAAGAAATAGAGGAGAAAGTCTCCATCGGAACAAAGCTGTGGCCAGAATGAATAGCTACCAAACAATCAAAGGAACATCTCAAAGATTGTGTTTCCGATGAACCTCGAGGCCTTGTCTAACACATAAAACATCGAAAACCAACACAGCCCAAAGCAGCGGACCTTAGAAGGCAGCTGTAGGGCTTGATGACTTACTTTTTCACGGAGGCGCTTCCTAGACATGACAGCGAGGGATTGGAGCCGGATGCGGAGGTCTTGCAATTTTGGTGAGGAGCCGGCTCGGTGCTCATGTTGCGACTAGCGGGAGCTTTCACAGAGAAAAGATCCTCTGGGTCAGTTTTAAAAACCTCTCTAGGGGAAATTTTGGAGTTGTCAACAAATATGCGCCATACGACGCTCGGGACATGCGGTTAGTCAAGGGTGCAGTTCCGGACTACCTCCATCAAAACCATATATAGGTGGGTGTTGGGAGGTGATTTTAATATGGTTGAGAAGAATACAGAGAAGTCCACTGTTTATGGGAGGCTTATAAGTGAGCAAGAGAGACTGATCTGGAACTCCCTCAAGGGCCTGATTAATCTTGAGGACAAGTTTACACCTCGACAAGGACTTAAGTTTTCATAGAATAATGGCCGTGTTCAAGGGCAACGTGTTCTTGCCCGTTTGGATTGTTTTTACACTCCTATCAGTGTACCCGGCATCCAGATCCTACTTGTAAAGTCATATCTCATCAAGGGTGACTCGGTACTATTGGACTACTTTCTAGTGGTAACAGACATTCAGCCAGGAGGCATGGTGGAATACAAGAGTATAAGTTGGAAAATGAACGCTATCTAGATACAGGACACCAGTGCGGAAGTTAAAAGGATCTAGAAATCCTTACCATGTGATTTGCCTTTCTTTGTGAAAATGAAGAAAGTCCTTCATTATTATAGAGAGTACTCGAAGAAGAAAGCAATCTCCTTAAGAGCTAAGAAAACTGCTCTAAGATCTGATTTGGAGAAAGTCCAAGAGCAGCTGCAAACCAATTTGTGTTCCTTCAACTTCCAGTATGCAGCTGCAACAATAAAGGAGCAGTTGGCTGAGTTTAAACGACTCCACGCGGAAGGTCAAAAAATTTGAGCTCGTGTCCGGTGGAAAGACAGGGGAGACGACTACAACAAGTTTTTTAAGCTTGTAGGAGAAAAGCCAAATGCTCAAGCGATCCCACAACTGCGGGATAGCTCAGGACAGCTCTGTACCAACAACCGCGACATCCTCTCCATCTGCAGGAAATTCTATGAGGAATTGTATGCGCCTCCGCAGCTCATTGACCAAGGCATCATGGACCAGGCGTAGAACCACATCACGTTGAAGGTCTCCCTTGAGATGCAACAGATCCTTGGTAGAAATCTGACATGGCGGCGAATTAAGAGACGCTGCCCACGACCTAGCCAAAGATCGCTCGCCTGGATGTGATGGAGTTGATATCAGGTTCTATACCCACCATTGGGAATTTCTAAGGGGGGGTTTCCTCAATATGGTTAACTTAGATAAAGTTTGATGGGAATTTTTATTTGCCTATATGGAGCACTTGAGGGTCGGAGCTAACTTTGTCAGTACGGTGAAGGTGCTCTTCGTAGGAGCTACAGCTTTAGTTTCAACTTACCGACAACAATCGAGTGAATTCAGCATACACAGAGGAGTACGTTAGGGTTGGCCTATTGCACCCACGCTCTTCATTCTTGTGGTAGAAGTTCTAAATTTAATGCTAAGAAAAGTGGAAGCCAAAGGCACCATTGCCGGAATTAAAATGCCCAACTCTCAGCAATCCCAGCTCACGTTGCAATTTGCCGATGATACTTCTATCTCACTGGAGGTCAGTCAGCCGTATACTATTTTAAAGCTCATCGACATCCTCACAGTCTTTATAACAGCACCTGGGCTCAAGATCAATTGGAGCAAGAATGTTGCATAAACGTGCAGCAACACTGTAAAGGCGGGGGGGGGGGGGGGGGGGGGGGGGGGGGGGGGCTTAATGACATAGGTTGGAGCTAGTCTAGAGAGAAGGAACTCTCCAAGCTGCTAGGGACGTCATTCGGGCTTGACCCAGGAATGGAGGATATTGGCACCTTTTTTATTAAGAGAATTAAAGCGAAGCTCGAGTATAAGACCTCCACTAAGTTATCCCGGCGCTCATAATCAAACAAGTCTTGCTCTCATTGCTGTGGTTCTTTCTTTTAGTGTGGAACGGCTCAGTGAAAGCGCTCACGAAAGTTAAGCCCCGGTTGCAAAATTATTTATGGTTTGGAACTAAGCATTCCTCAACGACGCGAGTTAGCAGGTTTGACTATTGGGCGAAGAAGAAAGTTGGAGGTCTCGGGCTGCTGGATCCACATGAAGCTACTGCCAGCCTAGTTTGTAAGTGGGCTATGATGGCATACCTCCCCAGGGATTCCAACCTGCAAATCATGCTCCGAAACAAACTTTTATTTTCAAAACTTGTAAAGGGGGTCCGCTGGCCGGCGAATCCGCAATGGAGATTAGTGATTAACCACACTTTGGTGCATGGTTCCAAGGTCTAGAGTAAGGCATACTTAGCTTGAACGAAAACGGGGTTCACCTCATCGAAGTCCCTCCTTCCACTGATGCTAAGGCCTTACAAAGGCAACTTTGGTGGGAAACTAAATACAAAGAAGGAGACTTTGTTGGCAGCCCTTTCCTTGTACAAAAGTGGCTTAAGAGTAGTCGTGACATGTGGGACTTAGGCTCTCGGTGCTTCAAGCCCATGGACCAGTTGCTAGGTGAAATTGCGTTGGATGATCAGGAAGCCTAGAGTATTTCTCTCCTTAGAGATTTCAGTCAATCAAAACTTCGTACTCAATTACAAACAGACCACTGTTTAGTTAAACCGGACACATGGCTTGTTGGCTACAATTCGGAACACAACGATGAGCCGACCTTTGCAGTCAAGGCCAACATGAATTGGAGGCCAAAAATTAAGACTCCTAGATGTTTTTGATCACTTCCCGCAGAATACCCGATATAATTTGTAAGACACCAGTCTAAACTACTCATTCTGGTGCAGGAGCCAAGGACGGTAGATATGATCAGAAATTGGACAAGCAGAATTGAAATTGCCAAGATTGTGCTGGTTGAGAAATCTTGATCAAAGCAAGCGTATGCGTATTATGGCATAGTCGGAAGGTTGCCCAACTTTGATCATGTGCTCTGGGGCTAGTATAACAAGGTGCCCTTCATGCTTGATAGCGCAAAATAGGGAAAGGAACTGCTCGTTAACAGAGACCAACTCAGGAAGCCAATCTTGGAAAACTAGAGGCATGAGACAACGCTACAACCCAAACCCAATTGGAAAGAGGTTTAGAAGGACCTCTCAAAGAAGGAATCGGCATTCTTGTGGTCGGTGTTACATTAGGCGGTTGCCACCAATACTTGTCATAGCAGATTTAATCCTATTGTCAGTATTGATTGCCCCTTATGTGGCCCGGGGACATAGGAGACTTATTTGCATCGGTTCTTCCAATGCCCTTTCCCAAAGAAACTGTGGAACTATGCGTTCACGGTAATGCACTTGCTCACAAAAGGTCCAAAGAATCAAAATCCAGCTCCCACCTACACGTTGGAGGAGGGTATATTTGGGAAGAAGATCCGGCTCAGAATGATGGGTAACTTGAAGTCCGGGACATTGCTCCTTGGAATCGTCATTTGAGGGTGTTGGATACTCCGTAACGAGACCATCTTTGAAGGTAGCATCTGGTCTAACACCAGAAGCAGAAAGTACATTTAGGATTCTCTTCTAGAATGAGGGAGGGTAGACTGGAATAGGACCCTTAGGCAAATTAGTAGAGCTAAGACACTCGAGAAAGTTTAGGCTTCTTTGCTCGCTTTTTATGCTATTTGGACGGTTTTCGATGTTTCATGTGTTAGAGAGGGCCTCAAGGCACACTTGAAACCCCCGGATCTTCCTCTGATTGTTTGGTAGCTATTCTTTATGGCCCTGGCTTTGTTCCGATGGGGGCTTCATTAAGGGGAAATCTGGGGTCTCTAAAAGGCCTTTGGGTTTTTCACGTGCCTGAAATTTTGGTGAAACCCGTGCACTTTCACATGCTGGCACCAATGGTGCCTCAAAGTTGCCAACAGAAAATTCTATGGGTCTAGCCAATCATTGTCAGCGCCAACGTGTGCCAAAGCTGTCAGTACAGCAAACAGTGCTAGCACTGTGGCTACTGACGCTGTCAGCAGGCAAGACATCCACCAATAGGATTACATGGAAAGGGATGTGTGGGCAATACATTCACCTACTTCGGGCTGTCTTACAAGGCCTTTCGGAGACCCCACATTTCTCCTAATGTGTACTCTATTTCTCTGCAATGAATTTCTTTCCTTGCTTAAAAATATATATATATATATATATAAAATTTAAAAAAATGAATAAATGAAAAAATAAAAATAAAAATAAAATAAAACAAGTGAGATATTGTACAGTCATGCTCAGTTAATGGAGGTCTAGTTCAATCAAGGAAAGAGGTCTGGTTTTGTCAAGGAGAGACTAACATCTAAAACAATTAGTAAGAAATTAGTGTAGTCATGCTTAGTTAATGGAGGTCTAATATCATCATGTTTAGTGGAGGTCTAGTTCTGTCAAGGAGAGACTGACATCATCATATTCAATAGTGGAGGTCTAATTCTATCAATGAGAGATTGACATCTAAAATAGCCAGTGAGAAATTAATATAGTTATGCTCGGTTAATGGAAGTCTGCTTCTCTCTAAAGATTGACATCTAAAATAGCGAGTACAATCGTGTTGTCTTAAAGATTGACATCTAAAACAACCAGTAAGAAATAAGTACAATCATGCTCAGTTAATAGAGGTCTAGTTCTGTCAACGAGACAATGACATCAAAATAGCCAGTAAGAAATGAGTGCCATCGTACTGAGTTAATGGAGGTTTAATATCATCATGATCACTGGAGGTCTAGTTGAGTTAATGGAGGTTTAATATCATCATGATCACTGGAGGTTTAGTTCTGTCAATGAGAAGCTGACATTTAAAAAAACCAGTAAGAAATTAGAACAATCATACTCAATTAATGGAGGTCTAGATCTGTCAAGGAGAGATTGACATCAAAATAGCTAGTAAGAAATGTGTGCCATCATGCTCAATTAATGTTAACCCCTAAAGTTCCTTGACTATGTTTCACCAAAAACTGCCATTTTTAATGTAAAAAGCAGATATGAGTAAAAAATCATTATTTTCTAATTTAACCATAATATCTTCAATTTTATTATTGTAGTAGATAGCTCAATAAATTTCATCATATTCAACCCTAGAGATTAGAAGATTATAGCAATTGAAATTTGAAAACAAACTTTTTTGACACTATTTTTTACTAGGTCGACACACTCTAACTTTTATTTCCATGGGTTCTTTGCATTATTTATTTTGAGGTTTTTGGTGCATGACAAAGAAGACTAAATTAGCTAATTGTATAAAAAAAATTACAAACTAAAAACAATTGTAGCATATTGAAAACAATATTTTATTAAGTTGAATGCAAAAGAATGCTAATTCATATTTCCTTCCTAGAAATTCCATTATTTTACAAAGTCCCAATCCCAATCAAGCAACAACATTTCCATTATTTTAGAAAGCCTTTGCAGTCAAGCAACAATATTTCCATGGAGTGTCCTACCACTCGACTAACAGACTTAACATGTCATATTTCCACTTTTGTGATTGATCTAATTACGAAGAGTTCATATCAATCACTATTGGATAGAATTTCCTCCAAGTTGGCCTATTGGAATTTACAAAGACTCTTCCTTGTAGATAGATCTATGATAGTGAAACATGTTCTATTATCCTCACTATGGTACTTTACCTCCATTTTGCAAGGCTCAATTAAGGTCCTTGGTAAATAAAGAGATTGCTAAAGAACTACACATTGTCTGGCATAGAGCATGCATCAAGAGCAAGAATGAGTTGGAATGACTCATGCGTAAAAAAGAAATAAGGAGGTTAAAATTTGTTAGATCCTCAGTAAGCTACCACCACCCTTTATGTAAATGGATGATCTTGACCTATGGCCCTCAAGAGACCAATTTATAAATCATACTAAGATGCAAGCTCCGGAGATGCAATCCTTGTAAGTAAGTAGTTGGCATATTAATCCCCAATGGGGGTCAGTCGAAGGTCACACATCCATCCTTGGTTCCAAAGCTTTGGGGAAGATCCAATTAGCTTGGAAGAAGTTGATTAGAAGACTCAACCTTAACCTCCTTACTATGGTGGGACACCAAGTATAAAGTAGGTTACTATAGTATCCTCAAAAATCAAACCAAAGACCTTTACTGTAAGGAGTTTAAGAAAATTGAAGACTTGTGGAACACCAAACAAGGTCGAGTCAAATCAATGGCTAAGTTAAGTGAGTAATTTCGCTTGACTCAAGAGGAGACAATAGGCCTTATACGTCTAATTACCGATATTGAGCAATCTTTGAGACCTATCTTACGGTCCTTGGAATTGGAGATTAAACTAGGTAAATGGATAGGTGCCTTTACTGACGATCAAAGCCCTCATCCAACATTCGTAATGAGGAATTCATTCACCTGATGCCCTACATCTAGTGATGATACCGTCATACTAAGAAACCCACCCCCTGTCATGCCAATATATATTGTAGGCCTTCGTCCAAGAATGCTATTTAGACCAGACTTATCCATACCTCTACAGCAGTTTGAACAGTGGAATGGTCCATTTTACTATGTCTATGTAGCACACATTGATAAACACAAGGCCTCCAAAAGAGAGCACTTTGTCTATTTTTTAGAAACCAGACCAACTTACAGGAATAGATCCAGCATTGTAGAAATAGGTATGTGGCTCACCATTCCTGATGTACAGTTTAAGAAGAAGTAGACAGTTGCTCACTGATAGATCCACCCTCAACAAGCCTATTCAAGAAAAATGGAGACATAAAAATCAAGCAAGATTATCACCAAACTACAAAGATATTTAGAAATCAAGGAGAAGCAAAAATGAGGTTGCTTTTATGTGGTCCACATGGCACCACATATGTTGCCACAAACTCTTAAAGAGGTAAATTCAATCCCATTGTTGACTAATCTTGTCGGATATCCAAACTTTGGAACCGCCTTGGTGGCCACTTGTATCTTTGGATGAAACTATATGTTGTGCAACAATTTTTTACATTGCAATTGTTCTCTTCCAACTCTATCATCACTAGTTGATACAACAAGAAATGACTTGGATCATGAAGTACTTTGTTTTCACAGTGATTGTAGATTTCAAATTTCAAATTTTTACTAGAAGTGTACTACCTTGGATAGGGATGTAATAAAACCCCAAGTGAAATCACAAGTGGGCTGTAAAATCTACACAGTGAATAGTGGACACAATGAGTGAACATGCTTCATGCAAATGTGCACTTTTTCCCTAAAACTTTTGAGTGTGCATTGAAGAGACTAGGTAGTTACTAATTACCAAATCAAAACAAGATCTATGGGGGCGAGAAAGGTAAGTTGATTAACCGCAGTGTTTAATCCAAAGCCACTAATTTAGTGATAGTCTGCAAGTTGGGTTGAAGTCATGCACTAAGCTGGTTCTAATCTTGATTAAAATCTTAACACTTAAAAACAATCTTCTCAAAATCCAACGATGAGAGCTTGATAACTATAACTCAACAATCAAGTGGCAACAACCTGCAACCCATCGCCGGTAGAGCGCAACAACGTCCCTCTCTCTCTCAACAGAAGACATTTCAATCTCAACCTGTCATATTTCCATGTAGAGTCTACTACGTAACTAAAAGACTTACTTTACATGTCATATTTCCATGCACTATTTTACCACTTAATCAAAATACTGACTTAACATGTCATGTTTCCATGCAGTGTCCTACCACTTAATTAAGGGACTCATTTAATTTGTCATGTTCCATGCACTATTCTACCTTTTAAATAAGAGACTTACATAATCTGTCATATTCTTATCTAATGTCTTACTACTTAACTAAGAGACTGACTTAACATGTCATGTTTTTTTGTTTTTTTTTGGGCAAATGAACGAACTTCATTGCAGAAAGAAAAGTACAATCGTCATCCAATTTTCATCTAAGGCAGAAAGATCCAAAACTTTTGAGAGAGAGAAAAAAAACTAGTTAGAACCAGTTGGGGATAACTCCACCTGGCGGGATGAGTATCCATCTATCAATAAGATCTGTCCTACTTCCCAAAATGTTTCTAATCAACCACTTGGAGTCAAGAGCTTTCAATAAGTCTTGGATAATCTCTTCACCTTTTGTCCTAGAAATGGCTTTGAGGGTCTTCTTCCAAGCTATACGCCCATAGTCAATAAGAGAGTCCCACATAAACTGGCTTCTATCCTACACTACAACAAATCCAGCCCAATGTGAGTAGGTTTTATGACTAGCATAGGGCATAAACCAAAATGTGACTAGCACTGTTTGTAGTCATTTCGACTTAGTCGCTTCGGACAATCTGACTAGCAGGCATATCGGACATTTTTTGTTCCCGATACTGCGTTCCTATAGTGTTTTGGGACTTCAAATAGGGACCTGCTCTGGGACTTGGGAAAATATGACTCTGTAGAGTCATATATTATTGACTATACTTAGTCAGCAATATGGTATAGGTGACTAAGTACAGTCAACCATATATGACTCTACAAAGTCACCAATACAAAAATATTTTTTGATTGGCATGACTAATTGTAGTGATGTATCAGTCAACATATGAATGGTTTTATCACTACTCATAGTACTATGGTGGTGACTGCATTAAGTCATTCACTTTGAATAATATGACTCTGTAGGGCCATATGGTAGTGATTATACATAGTTTTCAATGCTGACATCATGAAATAGACATGATTAATTGTAGAAAGGTATTAGTGATGTGACTGATGGTTTTATCACTACGCATAGTGATGTGGTTGTGACTGTATTGTGTCATACATAGACTTGAAATAATACTACTTTGTAGAGTCATATATACTTTACTGCAAATAGTCACCCATATCATCTGATGATTCTGTAAAGTCCTTATATATTTGTTTCTTTCACTACCGAGAGTCAAATTTCAATCTTAAATTAGTGTTTCTGTGACTAGAACTTGACTGTCCGTACTCTAATGAAACATTTGCCACCCACTTGAATATGCCATTCTTAGTATGCGTAGTCACAGATTTTAATTTCACATTAGGGTGATAATGAGATCTGGTGACTAATACAAGTCAACAGAGCGGTTGTGAGCACTATGTCACGTCATGCAAATGGTATTCAAACATTTCACTTAAAAAGAAAAAACGTGTTCAAACAAGATGCACTGCAACTGTAACTTGATTGGTGTAAACTGCTGGGGAGAAGGATAGATCAATGTCCATGAACTCTGTGGGCCGCAACACAAAATGCTGAGACCCTTCCTCCAGCCCCACTCCTTTAACATTCCCAACTTTGAGAGGCGATATCTCACTCCCTATAAATTGGATTTCAACATGCTTACTACCATTGGAAAGCCCTACAAGAGATCTACAACCATGTCAATTCTCACTCTACTTGGACAAGAAACGAGGGAGGGACCAATAGGGAAAAGAATGGGAGACACTCCATGGAGTAGGAAGAATACACAAAAAGCTTAAAAATAAGCTCTCAAATACAAGATTAGAAGCCGCCGAAGTGGCGGCTCACCCTAACCCTACCAAGGCTCAAAGCCCTAATCTAAGGATGAATGTTGCCACCAATGAACAAAAAATCGATGAATGAACGTCACCATGTTAAATACCAGAAATCAAATACCAATACCAAAGCACTTAAAGCATGACTATGGGAACAACGCATGGGAACATATGGCCTCTTCCGGAAGACGTTCCCACCCAGGTCCTCAAAAAAATGACTACATATATGACTAGTCCATGACTGGACCCTGTTACGACTAATTTTTGACTAAACTAATGACTAATGTAACTACGCAGTCACATGGGCCGGTTTACATCTAATCACATTGGGCTGGATCTGTTGTAGTGCTAGAAATGGCTTTGAGGGTCTTCTTCGAAGCTATACGCCCATAGTCAAGAAGAGAGTCTCAGATAAAATGTCTAATCTGTTGGGTAGGCCAACACTCATTATCAAAGATATGATTTTACTATTCTTGCTTCTCCATATACACGAGAGAGCTATCCTCCTAAGTAAAGACCAGATTTTAACTAGACCATGTTTCGTATATCTTACAGTTTCACTAACATGTCATGTTTTCATGTCTTACCAATTAACTAAAAGACTCACTTAATCTGTCATGGTTCCATACATTGTCCCGCTACTTTACTAAGAGACTCACTTAACTTGTCATGTTTCAATGTAGTGTCCTACTACTTCAAGTAAAAGACTTACTTAATCTCTTCTATTTTGATGCAGTGTCGTACCACTTGATTAAGAATCCCACTTAAACGGTCATGGTTCCATGCACTCTTCTACCTCTTAAGAAAGAGACTCACTTAACCTATCATATTTCTATGTAATGTCTTACCACTTAACTAAAAGACTGACTTAACTTGTCATGTTTCCATGTAGTATCTTACCACGTAACCAAGAGACTCACTTAACTTGTCATATTTCCATGCAGTGTCCTACTACTTAAGTAAAAGATTGATTTAGCCTGTCATATTTCTAAGCATTATCCTACCACTTAATTAAGAAACTGATTTAACTTGTCGTGTTTCCATGCACTATCTTGCAACTTAACTAAGAAACTAACTTAACTTGTCATATTTCCATGCACAATCTTACTAGTTAACTAAAAGATTGACTTAACCTGTCATGTTTCAATGCAATGTCCCACCACTTAACTAAGAGAGAGTCACTTTGCTTGTCATGTTTCTATAGAGTGTCCTCCCATTTAGCTTAAAGACTCGCTTTGCTTGTCATATTTCCATGCACTATCCTACTACTTAAGTAAGAGTCCCACTTAACATGTAATAATGATGTCGTGACTTTAATGGATACTAAGGTTGAGCGAAGTTGGACAAAAATCTAGGATAAGAATTCTTAAAACATAAGTTGAAACAAAAATATAGCGCATTGAGAACATACCCAATCAAATTAAACAACTCTAAAATCATATCGATAATTTCAAATCCTCAAATCCTATTTTAGTTTGTAATCAATAATATTTAGTCAAATTGGATTCTATTATAGACATGATGCACCAAGCCTCCAATTTTTCAATAGAAGTAGATAGTAGTAATACTAAAAACATTGTAATACATCTAATCAAGACAAATAATTACTTATTGTTGTATCTCATTACTTAAATTGGATATTAGTGTTCAATTCATATTTTGGTTTTATGAAAGTAGATGTTTGATAATTCTTCAATTTTACAAATTGTTTAAATAATTCATTGATCGAAAAGCAATTGTGAAGGACCCTGAAGTGGCGAAGAAGATGGTCGAGTTCATTGTGATGAACACCATAGGCGTAGAAGATGGTCGAGTTCATTGTGATGAACACCATAGGCGTAGGAGATGGTCGAGTTCATTGTGATGAACACCATAGGCGTAGAAGATGGTCGAGTTCATTGTGATAAACATCATAGGTGTATCGGATTGCAATAGTTGTACTAAAAAATAAGATTGTTGTCATTGTAGAATTCGGAGCCCCCAAAATTGGAGATGAATGTTCTTTGGCATTGACATTGTTATGAACACTAATACATAAATTTATATCCTCATCTCATGTTTACTTTGAAAAAATTAAATTTAAACTAATGCATGGAAAGATGGCATGTATGATGATTTAAAATCGTAAGCAATTCAATAATGTCATATGTAAAATATTTACAATAATTTTTTATATAATCAAAGGACCCTTATTTTAAATTATAATAGCGCTTATAATGTTCTTTTTAATCTATAAATAGATGGATTTATACAATATTATATGCACCAAAGAATTTAATGTAGAGTCTAATCTAAGTAATAATTCAAAACTATTAAGTAGGAATTCCTTAGAAACCTTTTTACAATTAATTTGATTAAATGAACTCTTAAATGCCAAAGGTGATCATATTGATCATAAGGACTTGAAATTTAATTTAATACGTTTACACTCCTTTTCTAAATAACATTTGGAATTACAAGCCCTAATCAATTTACATTCTTCATTCATATGAAAAATCTATGTTTTTAAAGAAATAGAAATCAATGATTAATATTTTATTACAAGTCAATAAAACTCTTAGTATGATAAGTTCATGACATTTTGTTTAATCTTGTTGTTATTTATAATGTATATAAAATGAAATTAAAATCAATTCATCACCAATTAGAGTCAAAATGATATTGGAGCTTTCACTTGCTAAATTAATAACATAACTAACACATCATTGTTTAGGGTCAAGATGGCAATTGAACATGTTATCAAACGAAGTCAATATAATAATGAAGTATTTCCACCACTTTAATATGTTTAGGTGACATGGATTGAAATTTAAATTATTGATAACCGCATAAATTTTATTTCAAATCAAAGTAGTTAGGTTAGTAAACACGCTATTAGCTAAAGTCTTTAGTCAATGTCTTCATATGACTAAATAGAACAAGAATAGTAGCAAATTAATCATTGACTATAATTAGCATGACAATTCTTTATGTCATTTAATACAATGAACATGTAATGAAGTGTCAAAACATTTATGATCTATTCATTTGATGTGTATCTAAGTGGCATGATCAAGTGATTTGCACAACATGAATGCATATAATAAAGTTGTGGAGTCCCAAATTAAAGTAACATTCCAAACTTGTAGTGTCAACTGAACATGAGAAAGTAGTCATTAAAAACACAAGACATATTCTACTTGAATGTAGTAAAATGCCTCTCTTTGTCTCTACAACACTTTTTTTATACTAAGGTTTGACTAAGTGAAACTAAGGTTTTAAAACAAGATGAAATTAGAGAAGATATGTTTTGTAGTAGCATTGCAGCATATTTGTACGTGTTTGTTTTACTCTTATATTAAGTTCCTATCTTGTGAATAATACCCTAAATTTTTTTATGCTTTTCCTAGTTGTGATCTTGCATCAACTTTAAATGTGTTTATCATTCAACGTCTGAAGGCCTTCACTAATCTAAAATTCTAAATTGAAATATGAATATGTTTGTATTGTAACAAAAATTGATGCCATTTTTTGCAATAAGGCATCTAAATTCATAAAGAATATTATACCAAACCTTCCACTGGTTTGTCACCAACTCTCACAAACACTTCACAATATTAACAATAAAAACAATGATGAGTTGAATTCAACAATATAACATAATAACTATAAATAAACAAGGATCAAATAAATTGGTTTCTAATCTTAGCCATCCAACTATGAAGAAGAGATCACATAAGAAGTGTCTTTATTTTCTCACCCTAAACCTTACATACTAGTTCTTTCCTCGAAGGGACTAGAGTCTACCTCTAGTCTTTTTACTTTTTGTTCCAAACTTAGATTTAAATCATAAATCTTTCTATCCTTTATTCTTGTTACCACCAAAATATTTTATTTCCAATGCACCTCATTAAATATATAATGGTCTAATTTTAGTACGCTTCATCTTGAGTTGTTTAACTCTTGTGCTCATATTCTCACTGAATATAGAATTGTTGAACATCAGGGCACATATTGTTAACTTGGAGTTGTTTAACTTTATTCATCCATCTTGAACTATGAATTGTGTGGCTCTTCTCCTCTTCTACTTACACACTACCACATGTGATTAGAAGATTCATTCATTCATCAAATATCTATAGTTACCTTACAACTACACTCATGAAGAATGACATGATGCAATTGCCATTGGTATGGTTAAATTAAATTTTGTTTATCAAACGGAGAGCATTTTAAGCATGGATGATATTGAGTTCTAGATGACATGGCTTATGTTGTGGTAGGCACTTGTTAT
The DNA here is from genome assembly GCA_014871385.1 of Ceratodon purpureus. Lineage (NCBI taxonomy): Eukaryota > Viridiplantae > Streptophyta > Bryopsida > Pseudoditrichales > Ditrichaceae > Ceratodon > Ceratodon purpureus. The sequence goes on along the minus strand of CM026422.1, from coordinate 14,620,064 downwards.
GACAAAGTTGATTATCAATCTTCTCAAAAGCTCTCATAGAAACAAAAAAATCCAGTTACAGATTGTCTGCCATCAGATTTACACATGTAATGAACCATTTCTTGAAGTATATGTGTTGATGCTTTGGAAAGCAATCTCAAAGTTGTGGTTCACTAGTTTACAAATTATTAGAGACTCCAAACCAAATGTTTGTAGTTCTATGTAGATGTATAGATTCTTGGATATATGGGTAGATATCTAAACATATAATCCATCAAATTTTGTAGATTTTGTAGAAAATAATAAATCTTTCATAACTTTTAAAGGATAATTGTCCTAGAATAGACTTTTTGAAAGTCTGGGCAAGTTTTTGTGATGTCAATTTTAGATGAAAACTTTTTGGACTTTTAGTGAATTAAGAGAATAACAAGCTCTTTGAAGGAATTTTTTCTTTTCAATTGGACATTAAAATAGTTATGGCGCCCAAAGTGGAATTGGATGTTCAGTGAGCACTTCGGGCAGCAATGCTATATACATGGCGCCCAAAGTTATGACGCCCAAAGTGTTACCTTTGAGATTTTTCTTATAAAAAGTTGGTATTTGAATTTCAATTGTTATAATCTTTCAATTTGTAAGGTCCATCTTGATGAATTTTTTTCAATATCTACCAAAATAATCTAATTAAAATCTTATGGTTAGAGTTGGAAAACAATGATTTTATAGTCATTTATTCTTTTTGAATTGGAAACAATAGTTTTGAAGCATTTTTTTTGGTGAAACATAGTCGAGGAACTTTAGTGGTTGTGAGAGCTGCATTTCTAAATGTGCAATTTCTACAGATTCTTGAACTTGTTTCTTTAAATTCTGTTAGAATCATCATAATGTAATGATTTTTTAAACATTATGAATGATTGTGAAACAACTCTTCTTGTGCACCTTCTTTAAAAATAAACATTGAATTTATGTGAAGTTTACATAATATATAAATTTGATATGCAAATACTCGTTTGAATGACACGTAGATGTATGGCTCAAAAGCACACGCGCATGGGCGCATGGATATAAGAATCATGGATTTTTTATGACGCTCAAAACATCTACACGCATAAAACAACCACATCAAATCCACTATGTCAATACAAACATTAGCTTTAAGCATTGAAAGGAAGAAAAAAAATTTGAGGTGAAGAGAGAATCTACTATAATATTATTGAAAAGAGGGAAAGGAACTAGCAGCAATGGCCATGGCATTGACATTGGCATTGACATTGTAAGTGCCAACAAACATTATAGTATAAACACAAAATGAAACAATTTTATTTTATTTTTGGAAAAAACAAAGTCCAAGTTACCTAGGCCATTAACTTGGATTTTGTGCACAATTTCAAGCCATTTTATAAATAAATGTTGTCTTCTTATCAAAGCTTCAAAATTTGTATTGAACTTTGCCATGCTCTTATACATTGCTTAGATCATAATACACAATAATAAAGAAGATTGGTATATGCAAGATTAAAAAATAAAATAAAATAGAGTTACAGTAAATTACATATAATGTTGAATGACATGGTTCTGAAAAGTTTTATTGAAACAGAAAAACATGGGGAATAATAAAATAAATAAATATGTAATGGAATGGGAATAGAAGAGATAGAAATTGAGAAGATTGAATGGAAGAATTAGCCTTGTAGAAGCCTCATAGTTGCAACATGAGCCATTGTAACATCTTTTGGCCTTACAATTGAGATATTTATTGAATAGGACAATCTTTTAATTCTTGCATTGGAGCCTAAAGATGGTTTCCACTATCCAACTATTGTAAGCACTGATCTCAAAATTGGCTAAATTTAGTTGGATTTCTAACAAAAAAGAGTGAGTTGCTAAACACGCTAGGAAAAAAAAGATTTTTTTTTGAAATTTAGTGAGAATACTCAGCATGATATATTAAATGTAGCAACTTCTTGAGGTGATATCGATGGATACCATCATGGTATCACCTTAGTATCTCAAGGGTATTGCCGGATATTATAGAGGTATCGTAAGTATTGTATGCATTGGGTAGCAAATTGTATGCACTGGGTAGCAAAAGCCTGATACCATTTATGTGGGAGATCGCTAAATGATACCATTTCTAAATGTCAAAAATTGTTGATCACTAATTGTAAGTAACGACCTGACTCTCCATACCATATGTGCATTTAAGACCTTTTCAAAGACACAGACTGGATTATTTTCCTGCTGAAAACATTCTGTCCCCCAACTGTACGGACTACAAAAATGCCCAATGGACACCATGGAGACACCCAAAAAGAGTGAGGCTGGAGGGTGCAAGCTTATTGCGGAGTTCGGGGTCCTATGTTAAGACCGTTCGTAAAGAACAAGATACAGAAAGTTCAAATCAAGTTTCGTTGGCCAAGGACAACGGTGATCAACAAACCGTGAAAAAATAGGCATGCAGTAAGTCCATAGATTTGGAGGTAATGCCGTTGTAAGAGACTTGTATGCACCGCACAACCTTTCTCTTCTCTTCTCTGCCAATTGAGGCAATAAATGGTTACAAAATATTTCTTGACTTACCATCACCAACTCTACTAACTGTTATCATTACAATCAATCCTCTAAATAAATTAAAAGAAACTGAGTTCCGTGCTTATCTCATCTCAGATGCACCAACTTCCAGAAAGCTTGACCAACTCCACCAACCTCGGTTCTCTTCTGCACAACTTCCCTTCAAACTCAAAACTCTCCCACCAGGTTGCGTGTACCATTGGCTAGTGCACATGAACTCCGTTGATTGAGGTCAGCTTGGATACATAAGGTTAAACTTAGCCAAGCAGGTTTGATGCACGGAAGGATTGAACGGTCGCACTCACACGACTGCATACCTGTGAATCCTCATGCTCGGGAGAAGAATTGTGTGAACTGCTGCAATGGCACCAACCTTCTTTTCTCTGCCAATTCAGGCAACCAATTCAATTCTTCCAAATAAAAAAAGAAAGAGGAAAAGGGGGAATTCCTTCCATCTTATGCGCATGCTGTTCCAGAAGCTTCGAGAATTCCAGTCTGCACAACCTCTTGTTTTCCAAATCTGAATCAACTCTCATAGCAACCAGGTTGTGTGTCCCAAGAGCACACGCACATGAACTGTATGTTGCCGATGCTGCACGGAAGGATAATGGTACCTACAACACGAGTTGATCAATGAACTCGTGAAAGAATGAATGCCAGGACAGCAGCTTCCATGAGATGCATCAGGAGCCCTCACTGGAGACGAGGTTATAAACCTGGGTGCCAATGCCTACAAAACTGATGATAACCCCCATCACCACCATGGCCCACGCCAGCGGCAGACTCTCGTGCACATGCTTGCCTCGCTTCAACTTTGACCGGATCACAACCAGAGCCGGGAAGATGAACCCCAGAGAAAGCCCAGTTGTGGCCCCCGTGAACTCAAACGCCACCCAGATGTTGGGGATCAGGGTTGATCCAATGAAGATCAGGGTCAGGAGAGCCAGGGTTACGATGAAGAATCGGTACTTGCTCTCCGGAAGAGGGGGTGCTCTTGGGAAGAGGATGGCGTCGATGGTCTGGCGGAGGGAGAAGTGGATGACCGGGAAGACGAGCATGAGATGGAGCACATAGCCGATGCGGATAGTGTTGTTCAGCACATTGCTGAACGGGATGCCCAGGTCGGTGTCGAAGTTGGCGAGCACATCTGAGTTTGTGAGCTCCCCGAAGAGGAGGTAGCCGGAGAGGGCGGTGGCGCTGTAGACGAGCACGCAGAGGATGGCTGTGATGCGCCCCACTTTGAACATCTTCGCCGGGGAGCGGTCGTGAAGCTCCAGGTAGATGGGGGGAACGTTGAAGTGGCAGACGAAAGCGTTGGACATGATAGGGATGACGGTGAGAAGCTCCAGGACCGCGCGCTTGGAGGCGAAAGAAGGAAGCATTCTCGGGATCTGCAGGTTCCCTGCCGCCAGCTTCGCCAGGGCGATGCCGCAGGATAGGACCACGAAGAGGACCGCAAGCGCGACCGACGCGGCTGAGGTGAATTTCAGCGAGTCAATCTTGCGCAGGGAGGAGAGTGGCGCCAGGACGAAGATCATGGTGATGAGGACAATAAGCTTGCGGTCACTCCACCATCCAGCACCCCCCGCCCATCCCTCGAACAACCCGACGTGATTCTCCGACCCCGAGAGAACATCCCCCATGATGATGAGATACACAATCAGCACGCCGGCGTTGTTGATCACAATGCACAGCTGGGCAACGACCCGCGCCGCCCAGCCCATAGATTCGCCCACCAAGTCTCCGAACGTCCACACCTTGGCCAGCGTTAGGTAGTGCACCAGCATCTCGATGGAAATCTCAGACAAAATCCCCATGAGCACGATGGCGAACAACCCCAGCGGCATACCCAAAACCCTCATGGCGGCAGGCAACGCCATGATGCCTGCCCCAATGATGGTGGTCGCCAAGTTGAACACTGCGCTCCCCACATCGGCAGTCGCCAGCTCCGCTCCATACTCTCGCTCAGACTGCCTTCCTCCTTGTCCTCCCTCAACATCAACGGCATCCGAAGCTAACGAGCCTCGCACCAGCAGCGGATGCTCATCTGCCGGCAATTTGTGACGACCTGATGACCAATCACCACAAAAACTGAATCTTAAACCCCTTCTCTCCCTCTCAGAACTTCACTTCATTGCAATTCCACATCAATTTAAAAGCTGAAAAATCCTCATCAGACTTGGATTATTGAAGAACAGAGCAGTTTTACAGGGTTGGATTATTTGGAGAAATAAAAAACTACAGTCTCTGGAAACCCTGATGCTGTAATAAGAAGAGATGCAGATTGAGAAGGATAGGGGGTGGAATTACCTAATTCGAGCTCCTGAGTAGGCAATGAGGCTCGCGAATCTTCACCATCGCCTGGTGATGAATCCGTGGATTGGGAGGCATAGTGGGCATGCCCAACGCCCCCATGGTCGCCCAGGAGCTGAGGCAAGGGCGAGCTGAGGTCGACAGTGTCGTACGCCTGAAGCTCCACCCACTTATGGTCCTTGGACGTCGTCTCCAGGGAGCCGATCGGTGAGGGAGTTTGCATACCTGCTAATCAAACGATCCCGTTCGCAACCCAACCCTCCCACCACATCTTCTCCCCAGCACTGCAACCCACTAACTCATCCCACTCTCATCAATCCCTCGCTCGCAACCTCACTCACTCACAGATCACACCTTTTTAAACATACTCGCAACCTCGCTCGCTCGCACAATCAGTCAGCTCCCTCCGCTCACCGGCAGCTTTGGCAAAGTCCTGTCAATCTCCGAACTCAGGACTTTGAAGCTCAGTTGGTCTAACTTACTCCTTGCGACGTCAAAACCTGCAGCCGACTGATTCAGAACAAAAAGAGATCTAAACTCGGAAGTCGGAACAAAAGGCTCTTGGCAGCTGCGAAGCTGCAGATGTGCGGTATTAGGTGCTCTGGGGCTTATGACCGTGTCTTCGTTGCGGTTGTTGGAGAGGAAGAGCTTCGATCTTTCAGGGGATTGGTGTGAATAAAGAGGCTGATTTTAGGGAGGCTTCATTGAAAACCTACTATGGTATGAACACCTATCCCCGAACAATGTCAGGTTCTTGCTCCATCGTGGATTTGACCACCCTACAATTACCTATAATGTACCCCATGCGTACATGCAGCTGAGTGTCCGGCTATAGCTTAACCAATATTTGTCACTCCTAAAATTCGTAGTTATTAATGTAAGTGTTTATAAATATCCTAAAAATGGGGAAACTTTGTCTTTTCTTATTGGCAATCACTGAAAAATAGTGAGGCACTCATTCCACCACTCCAAATATAGTGAATTCCTTAAGTGTACGAAAATAAGTTTTCATCCCTTACAGCACACGGATTACCGTAACACCATAGCAGGTTTGTGACATGGCAACAAATGTTTATTTATTTTGAAAAATTAAGGTTCCTCTCAAAAAATTGAATTTCTTAATTTTTATTTTTCAGAAAAAAATCAGTAAAATGGCCTTAGATGGCTTAGAAATAATATAAAAAATATTAAAAACTGAAATCATTCTATTTTTGTTCTTCGGTTTTTATAATTTTATAATTTTTACGTTTTTTCTTTTTAAAATCATTTTTTGACAAACTTGCTAAGGTACTACAGTATTCTCCTTAGTGTGTGATGCACTAGTTGTTTAAATTTGATCATGTCTTTTTTTTATAGAAGGTTATTGATTTTATGAATTATGCTTATGGATATTGTAAAACATGAGTAGTATACCAAATTATGAGTACTTGAATTGTAGTTGAGTTGAATATATTTGTGTAAATTGGTGTGTGTGAAATGGATGAAAAAATTGCTTGAATGGATGAAGGAAAATGTTCATAGTAATCAATCTTTTGTTGTAGTCTAGCAAAATTTGATGGAAACAAATTTAAGAAACTTATTATAAAAAGGTTTGCGAAGGGAGAGTTTGTTTGTTTGTCTTTTGCAAACTATGGTCATATGTTAGATTGAAGAGTATGTAATTTCTAAAAAAATATATATATAAAAAAAAATATATCTAGGTTTTGGTTAAGAGTGTCATGGATCAATAATCTTTTGCCTCAATAATCCACTTGGATAAGATTAATGGAATCAAAATTAAGCATAATTTTTAATCATAGGTCAATAGAGCATTAGATTATGAATCATTATGAACACCTATAAATTGCATTGGAACTAATTCATCTTGTATTAACAAAATATTGCGTATGTAGAAGAATTGTCTTACAAAAATTGTCATTTTCTCTATGGTACTTAAAAGAAGGAAAAGAACCGTTGATCATAGCAGTCACTATCTTCCATTGTACATTACTAGTTTGTAACATTACTCCTACTTTTAAGTTGAAATTCTTGATGAAGCATGAAAAAAGTTGCAAATGCATGAGATAAATTTTCTAAATGTGCACAAAGCTCCCAAGAACTTTCAACTAGTCTATAACCTTTCCATGAACATTAGTATTGTAATCCGTTATAGCCACCAAAAAATCTTGAATTAAACGCCTTACACTTAATATTCCTTTTTTCAAATAACAACTAGTATAGGTAGTATCCTAAGTTTGTTAGTGATGGTATCTTTATAAAATATTCACATGAAAGATGTATGATATACATCGTGGATAGGAAGTGTTTTAAGAAGTCTTAGATAGAAAAAAAAAAACTCCAAATTATAAATAAAATACTAAATAATATCAAAACTTTCATGATGGATTCGTTGTGGCAATATTGTCATGGTGAAGAAGGACCTCATCAAGACAAAAACTTGCTGATCTACAATTCATATCATTGTTTTTACTTTTTGATGAATTTATTATAAATGTTGGCCTCTGTTGTTTATTGTTATTATTTAATTTCATTAGCATAATAGTATTGATGGTTTGGAAATACCTTAATGATTATAGCATCATCAAGGTAGATGAATATTTAGGTGGTCTTCTAAAAACCGCAATAAGTAGCTATTTATGGGATATAAGAGTTTTAGTGTAGATGTACTTGGTATTTTAAAAATAGTGCTAAATTGCATATAAAAAGAAAAAAAAAGAAACATGTTATTGCATGAGATGCACTATAATGAGTAAATTCAACAAGGAGTGGGAGGTCCATTCAATCATCGTAACATGTTTTAGTTAACATCAAGAGATATTGTTTAAAAACTTAATTTATTTGCTTAGTTTATTTGTCCATTTGACGATGAGAAGTTTTTGTAGGAGGAGATTGAATTTTAAAAAGTTACATAATATTTCATAAATTTTGACACAAACAATGGGCCCCAATTTAATATAACCTTATTTGAATGTTCTATGAAGCTTTCAAATAGAATGCAAATAGTATAAAATAAGTTTGTTAAAATTAATTGTTTCATTTGTAGAGACGAAACTTTGTGTTTTTATTGATCACCACCATAATAGAGCCACATCTTTAATTGTTTGGTAACTTAGAGACGAAGTTAGTAGAAATATTCTTTATGATTGCATGAATTGGTATTGGTTGGATTGTCTATATGATTGGCATAATCAATATTGAAAACAAATAAGGTGTTGAATTATTATTCCAAGTTTTGTTAAAATATAAAAATAAGACTATTCAATATAAATAATCAATAGATGTTAAAAATAACTATAATATATTTTCTTTTAAATCGTATATAAAATTTATAATTTTTTTCATCTACAACTGTGTGAACAAGGATATTATGTGATTTATTAATTTATTAAAGTACATAGGGAAATATTATATTCTTTATATCATACATGTATTCAACCTTATATTTTATTCCTGCAATCAGCTCAACATATTCATATCATTAAACTTTTATAAATATATTTACTTAACATGTTTTTATAAGATTGAACTATAATCTAAATTTCATTGAATTACTAAATTATTTTTAAAACGACTTTGGTTGTGATTTATATTATGCTTAATATAAATACAGATCTTGATTATATTTTTTGGAAGGCATATGAATATGTTGTACCTTGAAAGCACTCAAACCAAACTTTATATTATTAAAAGGTGCAATTTGGTATGGAAATCTACGTATTCAAAGGACATCCAATTTTTTAAAACAAGATAAATGAGTTGAAAGCAAGAGTATGTAGGATTTTTATTTTTTTCAATCCATCCATCAGTTGTTAAGATTTTGATGAAGTTGAAATCAAGTATTACATATTGGATATTCTCTAATGTGTCTTATCCATCTTGTAACATATTAAATTTCAATTGCAAACACCCTTTGATCCCAAGGAAATTAAGTATTATCCAAGGGAATGTTTGTGGTAAAAAATACATTGTTGCACATGAGTTGTATTTTCTCAAAGCCGGCCAAACTATTCATATTGCAAGTAATTTAGAAGTAATTCAAGGCAACCATTAAGCGGCTCTTGAGTCTTATCCTTCTGCAAGAAAGATATCCTGTAGCATAGAGAACCATTTCATTCATATATAAATAAGATACGATGACCTATTTCCGGCCGTTTAAAGGATTCGGCCAGGTCATCAATTAGCTACAATTTAAAAAACACTGAAGTAGATACGAAATAAAAGAAAAGATTTTTAATTTTTTTAATTTTTTAATTTTTTAATTTTTTTAGAGTAAGTGTGTATTTATAATGGAATTTCGAAGTTCTAGATATTAGTTTCCTATTGCCGACCCTAGCTTTGTCTAAATACAAACAGATGCTGCCCATCTAGCAATGCACATGCACCCATGGAAATGACTAGTCCTACCTATAATCCTCTTGATAATATTCCATTCATGGCATGTGGAACTCTTAAATCTATCATCCTTCACTCTAAAAACCACAACATTTCCCACATGTGGTCATAAACCACGAGAAACTATCTCTCTCCTTAAAGATGTCAAAAACCGCGCTATAATCACTCATCATGGTGCTGTAAGGGGAACATGCATGGTTATGGAGGTCCCTTGCCCGAACAGTTTGCCTTCTAGAAGGTAGCCGTTGTCCTGTTGTAAATAGTTATACTATGTAAAAGCATGAAGAGATCAACCCTTGAAGTCATAATTCAAGAATTGAATGGAGATAGAAAAGGGTGGGGGTCGTAGAAAGATCCACAATCTTGGTTTAAAATGCATCATGTCACTTACCTCAAAAGAATAGGGTGGTTGATTAGCTGCTTATTTCTTGCTTTCACTAGCGGTGCCAATTTGCAGCTGCTCTGACAAAATCTACGGATCCGATGGGATTTGAATCCGGAACCGGCTGGTAACCATCCGGGGACTCCGACAACCAATCAAGTCTACAACTTGGCAATCGTTGTCATTCCCGCGGTGATTTATACCACTATAGCTAATCCATTTGGTTTTTGACTGACGGATCAGTGCTACTAGGTCTATTCTTTCTTACTTAGGTTATCTTTTGAAAAATAAAAAAATGCCTTTGACTAATAGTGTTTGTTTCTATTACAAAGATAGTCATTATGATTTTAAAAAAGTGTTAAAAGTGGAAGCAAGCTTCTCAAAGAAGCTACTTGGTTTATAATAGAAATAATCAAGTAGCTTTGCTTCTCTTAGTTCACTCTGAGTTAGTTTGGGTTTGGATTTTAGTGTTTGTAATGAAGGATTCACAAGATCCCACTAGTAGAATTATGTCCACAGCGACTCTGGGCTGGCAACGTTGGGCGACCTGGACGTCATCTGCGACCCCACTCCTGGCCAATCAAAATTTTGCACCAATCAGAGCTGTTGATGGCATCGGGTGTGACTGTGGCTCAGTGGCGCGCGGTTCGAACATGTGAGAGGTGGGACCTATTCAGTTTGGATGGTGAACATTTCGAGCTGCCCTTCGCCAAACACTTTCTGCCCGCTCGACATTTCCCACCTCGGTTCTCAGGAGATGAAACAGACGCTTCAATAAACTGAAAATAAGGCACATCCGCTGTGGTTGGGCAATGATTTTCATTTTCCTGGGGGGGGTGATTCAAGGTAATCTTGAGGAGTGTTTACTGTGAATCCAGTTCCGCATCTACTGACGTCAACGTCTCGCGCTATGGCACGTGTACTTGCTTCATTTAGGATCCTGCAGATGCTTCCGCCAAGGTTGACGACATGTAGTGTGCTGGATGGACGTAATCTGTCATTCATTTAGGTGTTCCCGGCTCATTCCGCATATTTCCCCAAGTAATCCACACTTACAATGTTCACATCACTCGTGACATATTATGGAGGAAGTATTAATTGAATTGGTAGGGTGCAATTCCGTGTTTGCTTCAGTTCAACTCAAGAGCTTCATGGAAAACTCATTCTGGGAGTTATTGGATTCTACGTTCCTCTCCGAGATCATCAAAATCTGGAGTTCGTGAAACAGATTCACTTCCAACACTTCGCTAATTACATCACAATCCTGGACCCTCACAGTGTTCAGTCCTCACTAAGTCATCACCTAATAACTAAAACAGGGAGCAATGGTGAATCATGCCATCGAATGCCATCACGAAATCTAGCTTACACTGCACGGATGTTATCTTCCTCCTCATCTACGTATTCGTTGTCGTCAAAGTGTGAATCATCTTCTTCCCTATTTAAAGTTGCGTCCAGTTCAGCAACTCGAGCGACTGTAATTTCACGGGCGATAGCACCTTCGCTTCCGGTTCGATCGTTCCCATTGTTCTCTGGTACAGGTCTTCCGAAATGCCTGAGGAATTCCTGACTTGAACTGTAATCGAATGCTTCCACTGAATTTCCACCAACACGTCTGGACCTCGGCTCATGTTGCAAAACGACGCTCCATCTAGGTGTCACTACGTCTTCTACACAGAACACCTGCTCTGCATTCACAGGGAGTAGAAACGGATTGATACGGCGTGGATTGTCCCTAACTTCTACGTTACAGGTCCAGAATCCCATGCCATCTTTACGAATCATCTCCTATTTAACCCATGACGCTTTCATGATGACAACGCTCCATCCAGAGAAGGAGACCCTGTAAATTTTCTTCAATATTCCAACCTCGATGCTGTTCTGCATTCTCTCACTAACAGTCGTACTCACACCCGAGTCAAATGTGGTGTATGACTTGGTGGTTTCATCTTCAAGGCACCGGAAAAGTGCTCCATAGGCCCACATATACTCGTGGGACTCTGCAGCTGCTGAGGGTGGACTTCCTAGTTGAACGAGTCTCTCATCCAACGGAAAATCTGTATCTCTTAGATGTTGCACGTGATGACGGAGCCACTTTGAGAAGGGGGAGAGCATACTCAAGCGCTCAGGGTAAGTTACATTCCTCCCGGGTTGTCTGCGATTTTCTGTTGTCCGGAACTCTCGTCTCCTTTGTTGAAGGTCCTCCTTTGCTTGCGTATACTCTCTAAAAAAAAAAAAAAACGGAGTCACGTACATTTAGCTCTCATCGATGCCATAGTCATGGACCTCAAAAAATAATACCTGAAAACTAGAAGGAACCAACAACACCCGGTGACAGGGACTTCGTTACTTACCCAAGCAGTTTGGCTGTAAACTCCGAGTGCCTAATAACGTACTCATGGATGTTGTGGACGTCCTCCTCGGTCAATGTAATGGGCTTCATTTTCCCCATTACCCGCTCCCCTGAATCACGTAATTCCTCCTCTGCATCCTAGATACGACGTCGAGAGTGTGGAAAGTCCTCGAAGTACTCCGTGGCAAACGCGAGGGCTTGGTAATCTTTGTAGCCTGAGGCCATACTAGCCTCAGGCCGAGCCATGTTACGAACATAGCTGGCAAGAATTCCCATGTAACACTCCAGGGGATAACACCACCTCGTATGCACCGGCCCGCACTGCTGTAATTCTTCCACAAGGTGGACAGTCAAATGGGTCATAATGTCAAAGAAGCTTGGTGGGAAATGTTGTTCGAAAAGGCAGAGAGTCTCTGCCGCGTAGTCCAAGAGAGCGGGGATTTCGACAGGATCAATCACCTTTGCGCATATCTTTGTGAACAAGACGCCCATCCTGATCACTGCATTGAGAGGTCCGATTTGAAGGCTGCCACGTATCGCTGCTGGCATTACTTGTTGTAACGGAACATGGTAATTGTGTGAATTTAGGCCAGCTAGGCGGTCTTTCTCTGTGTGCTTCTGTAGAGAGGAGGCGAATCCACTTGGAGTGCTTGTGCTGCCTACAACACGCAAGAAAGACCTGCGTTCGGATTCGGAGAAGATGTATGGGGCTCGCGGTTGTATGTATGACTCGGAATCCGGTCGGGCTTGCAGCCACAGATGCGGCATAACCCCCGCCTGCTCCATATCCTTCCTAACTTCCTCCAAGTCATTGTCCCCCATAATGTGCTTCAATATATTGGCTGAAATATTTTGTTCTGTGTGCATGACATCGACTAGGTGCCGAATCGGTAGCTCCTGAACAATCATGCACCCTAGCCTAATAAGCATAAACCATAATGAGAGAAATACAGTTCTCTGCATGAAACGTGAAATCAGTATTTCACCGGCCAAGGTATACTAGTACTTTCTATATGCAGTTCTAAAGCATAACACCTAGCAATTTAGCATGTACGGATATGAGGAAAATTTTGCACGATGGTATTCTACAACTGTCACGCAGCAAGAATGTGGAAAGAAGGACCCAAGAACTATAACAAACTTGCATGTTCCAAGGATATGGTTAGAATTACCTTCCAATACGGTAGTTGATAGAGAGTCGACACTCGGTTGACGCCGAATCTTCTAGCTGGATCTGAACTCTTGGAAGTTCCTCCATTATACCGAAAAGTCTGCCTAAGTCTGCCATGACGAATGGTTTGTGCACCAGTGGGGCGTGTCGGTTTCCTGCCATGATCAACTGATCATCCAAAATTAATTGTATCAGACCGCAGCGGATGCGCCTGGGACAACCACTTCCGATACTGGAAGCACGAGTAAATATTTTTCCTTAGTGCAGTTGATCGTCTTGAACTCGTCTGCTCGCCACAACAAGGACACCCCACGTACCCCTTCGTCACGCAACCTGATACCACGCCGTAGGCTCGAAAATCATGCAAAGTCCAGATTAGAACAACTCGTAAATTAAATTTTGGCAGATCTCTGTATCGAGCTGCGTCGATAGTCGGGACTCCAAGTGGTTGCCATAGCGTGAGCAGCTCCTCAAGCAAGGGTTGTAAATAAATGTCGAACGAGGCCCCGGTCACTGATTGTGGACCAGGGATGATCATGCTCAGTATGAGGAAACCCTTCTTGGTGCTCAACCAAGGAGGAACATTATAATTGATCAAAACCACCGGCCAAGTCGACCAAGTTGACCTTTTGACAGAGAACGGGTTTAGGCCATCTGTTCCAAGGCCAAGCCTCACATTGCGAGGCTTGTCGTAGAAAGACTGGTCCAGGGAATCCACGAATTGCCATTGTGGGGTATCAGCTGCGTGTTGCATTTTACCGTCCACGCTCTTGTTCGAAATGTGCCACGTCTGAAGTGCCGCTAGCTTCGGCGTGCTATACACTCGTTGCAGATGGGGAATTAAAGGGAAGTATCTCAACACCTTCTGTGCCACCCTAGAGGTTCCAACTCTTTTAAATCTGGCAGCCCGGCAACTGGGCTTCGTACAGGCATCTTTGTGTTGGTCTTCACCGCGGTAGAGCATACAACCGTTGGGGCAGACGTCGATGTCGACGTGCTGCAGGCCCAATTTCCGTAATAGTTTAGTGGCTGCGTACTCACTTCCTGGAAGAGTGTTGATATTCGGTAAAATAGCGTTCCTCAGGATTGTAAATCGCTCCGTAACGAAAGCCGATGTGCACTTGTGAGTCCTGCATGACTGTAGGAGAATGATGGTTGCACTGAGGCTACTTAGGCGCGATCCGGCAAATAATAAAGTATTCGCGCATTCCTCCAAAATTCGCTACGCAACAGAGATGTGATCTGCTTCTCTAGTACCAGGTTCTACGCGGTCTTCTAATCCGTCCTCTGTCTCTATCCGTACTGGTACATCCAGACTTGAAGGTGGACTTCCTGTATCAGGATCGTGAAATTCTCCCTGTGGCTGATCTTCAGCAATCCGCGTCATATCTTTGTACAGATTGAAAGTGTTGTGAACAAGACCTGTCATGTCCAAATTAGCATCGGTCTCAGTGGGTGCCTCTCGAAGCAATCTTGCCCTTCCCAGCCGTCCATATTCGTGTTGGATGTGGCTATCCCATTCGTCATATGAGGAGTCCTCTGCAAAACCCTGCGGTTTGTAATCCGTGAGATAAATGAGTTCAACTAGGGTACAGTGGCCACTCAGCAATGTAGCCTCGAAACACGACATCTGATGAGAACACGGTATTCTTCATACTCTTCACATCAATTAGGGTTTAAGAACACTAATTTCACAACGGCATGGTTGGACTACCTCTACCTGAGCGTCGCAATTTTAGCACAACAATGATTTACACTAACTCTGATTACATTTAAATCGACTCATATAAGATTTGGTTTAGGGTGTCCATGCCCATTACCAAGCCTTACTGTTTTACAATGTTCGATGATTAGAAGCTCAACCTCCGTAGTCTTGACGCTAATTTCA
This sequence comes from Ceratodon purpureus, assembly GCA_014871385.1. Taxonomy (NCBI): domain Eukaryota; kingdom Viridiplantae; phylum Streptophyta; class Bryopsida; order Pseudoditrichales; family Ditrichaceae; genus Ceratodon; species Ceratodon purpureus. Next base: position 14,605,018 of record CM026422.1, on the reverse strand, counting down.
GTTACTTAAAACGAACTGTGTGACAAACTATGGAACAAATCTAGTATAGAAATAAATTAAGAGACGAATCCGTACCTGTGTCCGTCCCTTGTAATAGGGGTGGCGACCAAAATCAACGAGGTGTTTCCTGCACATTGCCGGAGAACGCCTCGAAGAAGGTGATCCGACACAAATGTTGCAGAAACATTTAACTAGGAATGAATTGTTCCGTTTGGCCCAAGCTTCCTCTCGTGCGAGGAGCTTAGCATCACGAGCGATAATCCGTTCTGGGGCGGAACAAGGAAACCTTCCTTCGTTGACCATGGCGCAGGTGCCCGTGCACATTCAGAAGACGAGCACGTTAGTACTCGGTCAAGGGGAAATCTGCGAAAATGTGATTAATCATCTACACTTGATCAATTTGGTAGTGAGGACCTTCGAGCCGGAGACATGCACATTACACAAAGTGTACAGCAAATTCGAGATTCTAGACTTACAATTTTTGGCGACGGAGTACAATCAGTTCTGGTCAGGTGAAAATTTAGCAATTCCACTACTGGCCATAACCACGGGAAAACCTTCATCGAAAGAAAATCTCTCAGTTCTTCGAAATAGGAAGATGGAATTGAACACCCATTTGTACTCCACCATTACTCCACCATGCAAGGTCTGTCGAGACGTGAGGGTTTAGGGTATAGAGCCGTCCACCACCCGAGATTACCTTAAGTCAATCAACGTCACATTTTCCGATTTGGCGTGAGTTAGGAACATTGCTGCATGGCGATAACTGTGCAAGTACAGACGTCAACAAGCCATTAGATTATGCACTAAAATAAAAAACATATCCGGGGAGGAAACCTACCTCAAATCTTTCTAAATGTGACGTTGATTGAATTAGGGTAATTTTGGAATTCACGTGATCCGTAGCCGCCACTCCTCGTCCTGAGCGATATTCCGTTTAGTGAGCAATATCTGATAATTGAATATAAGTTGGGACTTGGCTGTGTGCAGCAGCAAGTATTCTAAAAAGATGCGGTGTGGGTTTCGCCAGTTGCGTCCCCCCCGAGAAACCATAAAACCTAGGTGACGACAAAGTAATGGACCCCATTTTCAGATGTCGCGACATAACCGGACCCCGGTGGTATATATCCGGTGTTGCGACCTATGCATCCACTCCTCCTGGACATGAGTACCGGATAACAGCCTCAGCCCGTGTATCGTGGCGACGGGAATAAACATAAACAGAACTGAAATCACCTTATGACCGAGTTCGACAACCGAAGACCGAGTAACTTTTGGATATACGCCTCTTTAGCTATCCACGGTCAAAGGGCGTGACCGGGGATCGTACCCTCAATTTCTAATCACATACTCATTGTGGACCATTAATAAATCTCATAATTTGCGATCCACCGTGCGGACTTGCAAATCTGCCAACACAGCGAGTCGTACTGAGAAGTAGACGTCCAGGACGCATCCAATAGGGTTAATGAATGCTGCTTCTTGGTACTCTTTAATGAAGCGTGTGTGCAGATTGTGTCTTGCCATAGTTTGTAGAGATCTTAATGTCCCACTGTAACGGAGCACATGCGGTATTCTCCATTCGTGGAAGAATAGTGTCTACGTGCAGGGATCACTCGTTCCAGACCAATGGACGATAGAAGTAGAGCGCGGTGGGAATCCTGGTTTAGGAGATGTATGCTGCTGAATGACAGTGGTTTTTTGCCGGGTGATCCAGAGAGTCGGCATGTCTTCCCAAAAAAGGATATCGTAGCTCGGTATGGACCGGCAGTGAATTTTGACGATGGTCGAAATGGAGCACACAGGGGCTATCAATTTCGTGACGGGGATGGCAAAGACTACCACCTGTATGTGACCGAACTGTATGAAAGGGTCCATCAGCGCTACCTCGAAGGTGGAATCATCCCGCTTCATTTTGCACGTGGCCTCGCCCTGGAAGCGACATGAGAGGATGTGAATTGGCTGGCATTTGCCATGGTTTGTTGTTTCGCCGCACACAAGAAAACCCGTTTCGTCCCACTCGAGAAGTTTGCAAACGTTAAGTCCCCCCTTGAGTGGGTTCACAGGAAAGTGATGCCTCTTCTAGAACCTGTCGGCGATGACGCCATACCAGACACAGATCATTCAAATGTAAGCCAACTACAAACTTATATCTTCATTTTCTCATACTTCAGTGTATGCTTCAGTAACTGTATCAACGTTAACGGTTGTTTCACGCAGGATGATCCAGAGGAAGTTGACCATGCAGCTGCAGACGCGAAGGAAGAGTATGAGGAGGAAGTTCTGGAACGTGAGTTACGACCAAGGGTACGCAGAGCTCATGAAGACAGACACTCTACACGCGGAGTGGACATTCAGGTCCTCAAAGGTCTGAATATCATAAAGGAGGAGATAGCAGAAGGAGCGCAACATAAGAAGCGGAAAATCTGGGAAGAGTATACAACACCATATTCGTTATTTTGGGAGATTTATCATCTCCCAAAATAATGCATTAGGTCAGGTCGAGTTAAAATGGGCACAATGGTCCCATACTTGGCAAGGAAAAGCTTATAAGCAATTTCCATTAATTTGGGACATGATCACACAGTACTAATGGGAAATGAAAGAAGCTAGAGGTTTACTAGAAATACTTCAAAAAATACAAGGTAGGTCGAACCACCCTAAATGAACATCAAACAAATAACAAGAAATGGACACAACGGATATGCCGGGAAATCTTATATTATATATATGTGTGGAAATACAAATTAGGTCGACACTCCGTAAATGTTGAATCCGTGACAGGCTCTTTCAGACCTGTACAAACAATCAGGTGTTCGACTAACATAGCTGCCTACAGTTTCCGGAGTATGATATGCAATCCAAGAACATACGGACTTCATAATAGTCCCATGCCAACAAATGTATGTTATCGGCTCTACTTCAGAGATCCAAACTAGGAACTTCAACGCTAGATGTTGTTTAGGTCGCCTCGACCTAAATGGCTGTTATGTGGCAGTACATATGATATAGAATCAACGCTTAAGGGTACTAAGTAAAAATCTACACTAAGAACTATAGGTGACCTGTTGGTATCCCGCAGTCGCAAAGTACGAACTTCAACGCCAAATGCAGTTTAGGTCGCCTCGACCTAAACTGCGGTCTATAATGTGGTACACATGATAAATAAGGAATGGACAGAAACACTTAAGTAGTGTTCCCTCCAATTAAATATATGTAATTATCTAGTATTCAAAACATAAATACGCTAGAACTAATACGCTATAACTGATCAGGTCGACTCGAGCTAAACATCTACCTTTGTCTTGAAAACAGAAGGGACGAACTGTATTCCGTTCAGTCGTCTTCAAACGAATATAAGGGATCTGACTAAATTCAGAACTTCAAGACCACCAACTTCAAAGCTACATGTTTATTCAGAATCCGGAGACACAAATCTCTCCAAGGAGGCCTTTATAATGTCCAGTTGTTTCAGTGGGATCTTCAGCGTTGGATCCTTGCCAACGCCCCGCTCGTTGACATTTTTTTTAACTTTGGATTTCCAAGCTGTTATGACTGCATCAGTACTCTGCCACGACTCGGGTACATCCTTCACAACTGTCCAACGAAGTCTCCCATCCACCTCCCAGCCGGTATAGAATTTCAAAACATTTTCATCTCGGGAAATTGGGCGGTAGAACTCTACTTGGAGCGTGTTTGGGAGGTCAGGGTTCGAATTAGGGTCAGTCAAGGCCCGCGCAAGCCAGAAAGGACGATTGTCTTCATCGCAGGGTCGAAGCGCCAAGAAGTACCCTGCAAAAAGGTCTCGCGCAACACGGAACGACGGTCCTGGGCGATCTCGTTTGTGACCAACAAAGTGATCATCCTCTGCGAACTCCTCGCGCAAAGTTCCATCTTCCTGAAACTCGTCTTCGACGGAGTGAGCAAGCCGCGTGGATGGCCAAAAACCATGCTGCAAGACGGGGACAACATCAAAGGGAATGGAGAGAGCCTCTTTAACATCGTTCCAATAGTATGAGAGTGGCTCATAGATTCTTCTGGACTCGACTGAATCCGAAGATAGCCTCTCCCAATGATCTACAAAACCCGACAAGCCCTTCATCACATCAGGCAGGTGCCGCATCTCGCGAGGCGCCACGGCACCAGGAACACCACGGGGCCATAAAGATCGACCTTCTGAATCCTCCTTCCACAACTTGATGCCACAACCATCTCCTTTTGGCAACCAGTCGTCGTCGTGACAGAAGATTTTATACTTCATGACTGGGCATCCTGAAGAATCTACATAGAACTTGAACTGATGAGCTTTAGTGTGACCCATTAACGTATCGTCGCCATCAAGCATCCACTCCGCGATGAATTTCTTGAAATCTGGGACCTCCTGAATAAGATGCGGAATTGTTGGTACTGCTTCATGTTTCATGAAGGACTTCATGAGGAGAGGTACTGTGGGGAAGTCCTCCCTCCGCAAAGCCATGCTCCATCGCCCGAAAAGGGCATCAATATCGTCATGAGTATGGCCGACCAGCATGAAATTCACGTACACCTCGCGAAACACCCGCTTCGCGACTAATAGGGACCAGAATGAAAATACAAACCTATTCTTGTTATCACTGACAACGTTATCCATTTGGACGTTAAGAATGGGAGGCAAGGGTTTAGCAGCAACAGGAACCTCAGGAGGAGGGCCAAGAGGATCCAAACACATCTCTGAACCATGCAAAAGCGCGGCATACAATGGGTGGGAAGGATTCTCTTGAAAGAGTTCCCTAGAGGTGGATTTAGGGGGTGACTCAAGGTCCCGAAGGAGCTTCGCAAACGATCCAACCGTGTAATTTGCGTCGTGTGAGTAAATGTCAAGGCCATAATGGGCGTAACGTTGGTCCACATGCCCATGAGCAAGCATTCCCGTGACAGCGAGAGGAAGCTTCATGAGACCGTCTAAGTGTTTGACCTTGTGGGATAACGCCGGCGACGCCGTCTTCGAATGGTCCATCTTGTCATGCATAATAGTAAGAACTTCATGCGGAGTAGCCTTCGACCTGAATCGATTTAGGTAGTACAAGTCCCTATGCGCCATTGCAGAGTCATTGTGCAGCCTCATTTTCTTAGACCACAACAGGGACGCCTGAGATCCTGTAACCGTTAACTTCTTCTGGGACTGGAACTCATCACATTTTGAGCAACGAGCGAAGTTGTCTCCTGCTCGTTTGGCGTAATATTCTGGATAGCTAAGCCTCCTGATCTTGCTCAAGTTAGAAGCGGACATAGGAGGCAATCCGCAGTCCGCTAAATGCTCATCGAGGATGGGAATCTGTTCCTTCCATTTGAAACTGGAAGGCAGAACTTTAGCTACAACTGTCTCCCCTGAAGGCAGAACACGACTCTTGTGGGGCATGTGGTCGGCATGCCTGTCCAGGATGGCCCCTAGGACGGCAGTTGCTACTACTGTGTGATTTCGAGGTTTACGTAAACCAGTATTACCGTGAAATTGAGCCTCGAAACCAGCAGCAGCATACTGGGCATTTCTATAGAATGTACTGGAGCTCACTCCCATAATCTTCATCCAGGCGAAGGGGCAGACATCTATGCCCTCCAGAGTCACCACACTCTTCCCCGCTGAATTCTTGTGGATCTGTCTATGCACGTCGAGTTTTATGTGATTACGGAACTGCACTGTGGTCTTGTCGTACATACGCGACCGTAGACTAGAGATTTTATCTCTGGGATAGTGTTGGACGCATAGGTGAGCGCAGCACGTGTTTGCCGCTACAGAGTTGATAGATGGCTGGGTCATCAGAAACTCAGCGTGACGTGATATAGGAGGGGGGGTATTCCTAGAGGAGTTATCATACGATCGGGTACGATCTCCCAGGGATCGGTTACGCTCCGCAACCCAACGGTTATACACATCACGTTGACTATGGTGCTCTAGGCTAACTCCATCCAGATAGACGTGGCTGATAGGCCACGTTTTGAAGGAGTACCTCCAATCATCCTCTGACTCCTCTTCGACCAAAGAACGTGATACCTGGACGACGACAACGGAATCACCAAGGGGACCAACCGTGTCAGATACCAAGCTGGACCGTGGGTTCCGGATCAAACCCTCTGCTAACGGGATATTGTCGTCGCTATATATTGTTACAGTCTTGTTCTGCCATTGTCTTGAGGGTACAACCACGAAGTCTGGAAGGTCTGGGTTTACGGGCACTGCAACGGGAACCTCGTCATCTGAGACATAGTCCATTGTACCTGAAATGTAACAGACCCAATTCTGTTAGAACATATTATACTCCTTAAAGAGAATTAATCTCTAAATTTGAGAACTTATCCCAGGCGCAGTTTAGCTCGAGTCGAGCTAAACTGATCCTGGACAATGGGAAGCATAAGTTTAGCTCGAGTCGAGCTAAACTGCTGCTGCCCTTTCGATGCAGAAGTTTAGCTCGACTCGAGCTAAACTCGTGTTGCCCTTTGGATACAGATGTTTAGCTCGACTCGAGCTAAACTACCGCACCCAAAGGGCGGCAGAAGTTTAGCTCGAGTCGAGCTAAACTTCTTCCGCCCTTTGGGTGCGGTAGTTTAGCTCGAGTCGAGCTAAACTTATGCTGCCCTTTGGATGCGGTAGTTTAGCTCGAGTCGAGCTAAACTCATGATGCTCTTTGGATGCAGCAGTTTAGCTCGACTCGAGCCAAACTGCCGTCCGCAAATAGCGGCGCTTTAATAGGTGCTTCCATCTTCGGAATTCTGAGTCGCAGACTGAGAGTACGCTTACGGTGTCCGCTCTAAAACGTCTGTAAGAAGGAAAGAGAGACACTGCAAATACACCATGACTTGAATCAATGGAAAGCATACAACAAGCAGATATCAATGAAGTGTACTGATGATCGGAGAAAACTAAAGAGAAGACGTACAACAGAAACGGCGCAATACAGCTTCCGCCCAGAAAACAACCGTCTCCAAGTGAGCGCCGAGAGCTCCTACAAGCGAGAGAAGCAAGTGAGTAGAGAAAAGACTTCGACCGGGGACGATTCCAGAGGTCATTCTGTAACGTGTGACCGTTTTCATGCCGCTTCAGTTTTGAAAATAGGCGGGAATCATGCATGACCATTCGACCCTCCACATTTCGAGGTGTGAGAAAGCGCGGGAATTACCACTTTCCACAATTCTCGGCCCTTTAGATAGATGCAGATGCGAAATATTTGGTGCATTAATTGTATCAAACGGGATGGGTTGGGCACGTCATAGCGCCAGAGAGAATGTTGACTTTTGGCCCCGAACTTATCATCTTCGATCAGGGTTCAGGGTTTAGGGTATAGGGTTCAGGGTTAAGGGTTTAGGGTCTTAGGTCCAGGGTTTAGGGTTTAGTCTACAGGGTTAAGGCATTTCTAGGGACATTAAATATCACGTATATGGAATAAAATTAAATCGAAAATTGTTTGAACCTATTTGTATTTCGTGAGTAAGGTTCATACAGGGAAGTATATCGTTGCAAATATTCATACCTCCATGTACTAGAGTATGTATTTTTGCTCAATTTCATTATTATATATGATGTATGAAATCAAATCATTATATGTGAGTTCATGAATAGTTCTTGATAGACCTAGGTAGATATGTTTTTAAATTTAGAATTATTTATTTATTCTACAAATTTAGTCAGATATAATTGTCATGTATATATTATGTATATATATTCATGTACTTTTATTTATGTCTCTATTTATTTCATAATGTGTTCTTTACGCCGTGAATGGTGTAGCTTTGTTCTTTCGTTTCTGGAACTCTACATCTTAACATGTATATTTTTAATATACATGTTAGGATTATAATATGTATAATATAATTATATATTTATTTACAAGTAGGTACTAATATATTCATTAACAATTTAATGTCCAGTTAAAAATAGTACGAGAATAATTAACTAAAATCTAGTGTATACAAATCTTAAAATGATATACAAGTATATTCAAGTATATACGAAATACGTTGTTAAAAATAATAGTATTAGATTATAGAATTTAATTCATTTCTCATGGCAAATTCTATACGTTTTTTAGAAGATTGAATTTTTAATATTTAATCATGAGACGCAAATATTTGAACCATGGTATGCCTTGTATGATAGGCATGGGGTGAAAGTACGTTGACCTAAATGTAAGCCTAATATTCTTAAAGTACATGATAGTATCATAATCAAATTATAATATAATAATATAGTATAGTATACCAAGGCTCTAATATTTTTATTTACAATTTTATATTTAATTATTGATTATAATACGAGAATAATAAAACAATATTCAAGTATATACAAATCTAAAAATGATACACAAATATATTCAAGTATATATACGAAGTACATTGTTAAAAATAAAAGTACTAAATTATAGAAATCAATTCATTTATTATGGCAAATTCTTTATTTTTTTTAAAAGGTTTATGGTTAATTATATTTATTCATGAGAAGCGAATATTTAAACCATGGTATGCCTTGAATGGTAGGCATGGAAATTACACAAACCTTAATCAATTCATTAATGTTCTACCTTGAGTTCTATTTGTACAATTTTATTACATTCTAATAAGAAAGTGGAATGTTTGGTTCATTCATTTTTTAAAAAAAACTCATAAATTATGGATTCATATGAAACGTTTTAAACCAATTATCATAATTATAGTTGTGGTATTAATATATAATATCGAGAAAGGCTCTAGATGTTTGTCTAAGCATACAATCCCATTAATCAATTCTTTAATAATAAATTAAAATGACACTTTAAATTAGATCCGGACTTTCGAAAGCCCAGATCGGTCAAAGTCCCGTTACCGAGTCTGGTCAAAGTCCCCTTCGTTACTCTGGAACATTCGGCTTCCCGCCCATGCTGCTTCATAAGCATAAGTTCCTTTGGGCGACGAAACAGTTGTTTCATTCTTAGTTTCCCTTCTGTTTCATCTACTTGTAGTTCGTTTATTGTGATGAGGAGGTCGGGCGGTCGTTTTAGGGTGTCAAGTTACCCGCCAGACGAGTGGGAGGTGGTTGTTTTTCCACAAGGAGTGGAGGAGCTTCGTCCCTGGTTTATGGCTGTGGAACGCGCCCGTGGTCGCGGCGTGGAGATTCCCCCGTGGAACCTCATTGCACGCCTAATGCAGCCCGGTGTGGAGTGGGATTGGACTATTGCACATGGTCTAGAGCAACTGCAGATTATGAACGCCTCCAACATCAAGTTTCCCCTCACCTCCGGCGAGGGCTTCTCTATGCCTGATTCTAATGAGGAGGGGAGCGTGGATTTGGGGAGCCCACCACATGAATGAGTAGGTGAATTGTTATCTCCTCAGAACCCTTAACCTTGTCCTCAGTTTGATGTTTTCATAATAATAGATTGCGTTTGCTGTATGTGGTGCGCAGCATTTTAATGGCTCATGCTGTGTTCGTTCTGATTCTTAGGAGGATGAGTCCTTGCTTTTGACATGCACTTTTCCGTTTTGAACCCTAAACATCATACCATCTGATCTTGTTTTCCTCTTTTCTCCAGAACTTGCAGGCATCTTCGATATACTTCTCCGATTTTACTTTTTGCTGCTATTCAACTCAGATATGGAATGGGGACTCCAGGAGTAGTTAGCAGGACCGTTAGATTATACAATATTTAGAAACCATAGATGTGAAAAGAGATGACTTTCATCTTCTGGTAACTTTTGCTGATGGTATTCCCCGTAAACAATTTCTGGAATGGAATGCCTTCAAAACAGGGTTCTTCTAGACGAAAACCAGTGTTTCATCTGATGCTTTCATATTTGTATATCTCGTATTCTAATATGTCCATGCTAACTAGTAAATGTAGTAGTAAATTTCGTTTGAATCTATGAATTATGAATTTTGTATTTTAAAATTATGCAAATGAAGCAAGAATTCCAGTTTCTTATTAGAATGTAATAAAATTGTAAGAATATTAGTCAAGGTAGAACGTGAATGAATTGATTAAGATTATTGTAATATACATGCCAATCATACAAGGCATACCATGGTTTAAATATTCGCTTCTCATGAATAAATATAAAAAACCCTAAACCTTCTAAACAATATAAAGAATTTGCCATAATTAATGAATTGAATTCTAAAATTAAATACTATTATTTTTAACAATGTACTTCATATATATACTTGAATATACTTATATATCATTTTAAGATTTGTATATACTTGAATATAGATTATAATTCTAGTACTATAATCATTAATTAAATATAAAATTATAAATGAATATATTAGTATCTTAGTATACTATACTATATTATTATATTCTAAATAAATTATGATACTAACATGTACCTTAAGAATATGATGACAACATTTATGTAAATATGTTTCCAATTCGAGTATATGAAATTCATTTTCATTGCTAATAGTGTATCCATATTTGATGCTTTAGTCAAATGATTACAAATTATTATTACATAAAATAAAAATGTACATTTCATCCTTTACAATTGTTCATAATTTGTCCACTTCGAAGCTCAAAATTGTGTTATTTTTCAAAACTTCCAAAATTGCGTTCAATTTCTTTTGCATAGAATTTTAATTTATAAACCCTATTTGTTTATTTTGTATTATAATATTTCCATATTTTACTGTAAATTTAGTAACGGGGAGGCTGAAAGCTAATAAAGACAATAAAAAAACATACTTCTCTATCTTTCATTCATAGAAATTCAGAAATCCAAATCTAATGTACATTCATAAATTTATATGAATCCAAATATAATCAAAATGCAATACCAACTTCACATAATGCAAGCATCTATCTTTAAAGTAACTTCCTATAAAAAGTTATTCACTTCCTCACTACCCGTATCAGGTTAATACAAATAAAATACAAAAAGGGACAGTAATATTTAATTCGCAATTCTTACAAATATTGATATTACCAATCAGTGATTCTGATATAACTAAAATTATTATTCCATGATGAAAAGTATATTTTTAAATTGCAGTATCTATGTACATGCTTGTATATGAATTTTGAATTACCAAAATCTTCAAAATTGCATGGAAATTATTTGGAATAGAATTCTAATTCATAATTAAACTAACAAGTTGTAGAAGAATAATATGATGATAACATTTGCGTAAATATGTTCCCAATTATAGTATAGTAAATAAATTTTCATTGCTAATAGTGTATTTATATTTGATGCATTCGTAATATAATTACAAAACTATTTCGAATATATTTGTATATCATTTTTAGATTTGAGTATACTTGAATATAGATTATTATTCTCGTTTCATAATCAATAAATAAAAATAAATTTGTAAAAGAATATATTAGTACCTTAGTATACTATACTATATTATTATATTATAATTAAATTATGTTCCTAACATGTACTTTAGGAATATGATGATTATATTTAGGTAAATATGTTTCCAATTTGCGTATATGAAATTCATTATCATTGCAAGTAGTGTATTTGAATTTGATGCTTAGGCAAATAACTACAAATTCTTATTACAAAATTGGAAGAAGCATTATTGAATTGATTAAAATTTAGTTACTTCAAAAAGATCAAAAATCAAAATCTAATGTAGATTCATAAATGTATATAAATGCAAATACAATCAAAACAGTAAACCAACTTCACATAATGCAAGCATGTTGTGTAGCATTGTAAAATATTACCAATACATTTCATCAGAACCCTGAAAAAACGAGTTCCCTATCCTGTTTAGGTTTCATTGAAACTCACACTGGGTTGGTAACCTCAGCCCCATTCACAGTACACATTAAGGGTCATGGTTCCCCAATCCCATGTGAGTTATTGGAGCCATCGTGGTGAATTCTTCTTAAGGTAAGAAAGAGCAGGTTTACCAAACCGCATGGGATTAACAATATGGAGAGTGAACCGCACTATCTATCTTTAAAGTAACTTCTTAAACAAAAGTTATTTTCACTTTCTCACTACCCAAATCAGGTAAACACAAGTAAAATGAGAAAATGGACAGTAATATTTATCTCGCAATTCTTACAAATATTGACATTACCATTTGGTGATTCTGATATAACTAAAATTAATATTCCATAATGAAAATTATTGACTACTGTACACACCAACAATTACCGAATTTCGATTTCGAAGCATTCTAAATTAAATTTACAAAGAGCCCCGCGGTGAAGGGCCACACGCTTTGGCGGCGCGGTCACAGGACCGTGCGAGGGGGCGGAACTGTTCTCCACCGCGACCGCGTCCACGAAGTATTCTCTTCTCTTCTCTCTCTGTCTGTGTGTGTCTTGCGCTTGTTTTCTGGTGGTGGCGGGAATGTTTCTTGGTTGTGGCGCGCTCTTCTTCTCTACTGCTGTGCGAAACTCTGCCACTGTAGTGTTTGCCGCAGAGTGATGTGTTTCTCTTGTTCTGTTGGTGTGTTTCCTACGTTCTGTTTGCATTGTTTTGTAGGTTTGAGAGGGTAAGAAGCTGGGTTTTAGGTTTTGGGGTTTCTTCATTCCAAGCCGCATGCTTTGTTCTCGATAAGGGTTTCAGCAGTTTCTGGGGAATACTTCGTGGGTTTGGTTTAGGACACTGTTTAGGGTTTAGGTTATACACTTAGTTGTTCATAATAGTGCTGCATTGACAATCGCGGAGTGAAGTGGAGGTTGCGGAAGTTTACGAAGCAGGGTTTTCTTCACAGGGTTTCCAGGTAAGTCGTCGTCTTCCTTCTCTTCTATCAGTTTGCGTGCGGTTTTTTTTTAAAACAGTTCTGTCAATATCCGAAGCTCTGTATTGTTTTTGTTAGTTGTGGTTGGAAATGTGGATTTCTTGATTTAAACTCTTGTCATGGATTCGTGTCGTTGATTTCAACTACCTCTCCTTACAAAGGTTATGCACAGAAGTTCTGTTTGAGTTCAATTTGCGGAATTCAATTGAAGCTATGAATGTTCTATAATTCACTGTAATTGTTACGATTGTGTACTTTGAATTTCTTGTTTTATTCGATTTGTAGGTCAAACAACATGCATTTCAGGAATTCAGAAAAACTAATACGAGTATTCCTGCAATATTATCATTGCTGTGTGTCGGAATTGATAGGTTCTACTGATTTGAGGACTGATTGTTAGTTTAATTGATGTCGAGGTTGTAGTTATGTTGATAACAGTTTTTGCTACTTTGCATTGATGTTGGCGCCATTGTTTTGAGCCATATTTTTATGTGTTTTGGTAATCTGATCGACTTTGCTTATATTAGAATCTTATTAAAAGGAATCCTATTACATTTGTACTTTTCTCCCGTATTTTTCGGTGCGAATATTGAACGTCTCGAATATTTATTCCATCTTCTGATCCTCTGCAACCATTGCTTTTTGCAGGCAAAACACGATTGACATAATTTCCAAGAAAGAAACAGGAGCTTATACATCTGGAAATGGCCGAGAGGTATAAAAGCAAATGCCAATATCATATACTCCACATCCAACAAAGCTTGACTGCAGTGCTAAAATGTGAAATTCAACAAATATAATGCAATATATTATTCATAAAACTGACGATAATTCGATAATAAAAGCCCACAGTTTAGCTCGACTCGAGCTAAACTGCTTAGCAGCCAATGGTTTAGCTCGAGTCGAGCTAAACTGGAGGTACAACTGTCCTCCACTTCCAGGGAGTGTCACATACAGTTTAGCTCGACTCGAGCTAAACTGTAGAGCTCCCATGCAGGAATGCACAAACAGTTTAGCTCGAGTCGAGCTAAACTGCAAGGCTCCCATGCTTATTCCCAAGCAGTTTAGCTCGAGTCGAGCTAAACCGCTTGGGCTTTCAGCATGTGAGCCTTGCAGTTTAGCTCGACTCGAGCTAAACTGCTTGTGCATTCCTGCATGGAAGCTCTACAGTTTAGCTCGAGTCGAGCTAAACTGCAAGGCTCCCATGGTTGGATCTGTACAGTTTAGCTCGAGTCGAGCTAAACTGAAAGGCTCCCATGCTGAAAGCCCAAGCAGTTTAGCTCGACTCGAGCAAAACTGCTGGGATACAATCGGTTACTTGATTATTAGTATCAACATTTAGCTCGAATCGAGCTAAATGGCTTTGAATTTGTCTAATGGTAAATGTGTCCTCCTTGCAGTGAGGAGAGAGGAAGGGTAACTGAGGCGCTACGACATTTCTTCAAGCCTGTTCCTATATCTGATTCAGATGACGATGACGGGGATGACTCAAGCACAATTCGAGCCGTGGACCTTCAAAGACCCCACGAAGGTCAAACATTGGACTCTGCGATGGGTTGCACACACCCCATATCTTACCTTCGCAACCATTTTCAAGGGAGAAGTCGATGATCCCGAGGTCATCGATATGGATACAAAGGTCACCGAGTGTGACAATAAGGGAAAAGACCAAATCAAGATCCTCTGCTCAACTACCGGGGCTACTCCATACCTCTTCTCCATAGTAGTAGACGTAGCGAAGAACCTCTTCGACCCCATTTCCCTAATGGAAAGTTTGTCCAATTCACCTTTCGAGGAGATAGTGTCCACGATGAGACAAGAAATACTGGACAGGAAATGGGCAACAAAGGATGGACGAACTCTCGGAGCGAAATCCCTAGCGTGGAAACTGAGGAATGTTGTCTGCACCCTTGCTCTCCGCGCAACGGAGGCAAAGGTGAAGCAGAACCTCGGAAAATCTCAAGTTGACGTGTCTGGAGTGACAGCAACCGGGAGTCAAATGGGGAGCCAACAGACAGGACGCAGTAGGGGGAGAGCGATAGTTCCATCCCAAAGCCGAGGCGGTTCTGCAACTCCCACGCCCCACTCACCATTGAAGAAGAAAGGACTCGAGAAGAAAACTGAGAAGCCAAAGCCGAAGAAGGACTTGCTCTTATCTGCAGAGGACTTGGCAACAAGTTTGAACTCTGTTCTCGGGGAACTCCCCAAGGTGAACAAGGCTGGAGAGATCCTGGACTTCGACAACGCCAATCGCATTTACCAGAATTTCTTTTCTGATTGCCAGGACGAGTTCGTCTTCAAAACGAATGGGCAACCAAAGAAGTTCAGTGTGGACGTGACGCGGTGCAAGCCCGCACCGGCCGCATGGACTATCCGTGCATATGAGAAGCGGGGCATGGAGGAGATGAAGAATTACCTGGCCAACATGCCTGATAGGAGTCAAAAGCAAACCCTGTGTCTCATGCCTGACACAAAGGCACGACCTCAACAAGAATCGGATCTGGAAGGCTGTGAATTCCACATCATCAACGGGCAACACAGCGTGGCGGCGTCCAAATCTCTCATCGAGGATAACGCCAGTGAGGAGTTGTTGAGGGACTTCAGGAGGTGGGATGCGTACATCGTCTGGACGAAGGATCATGATAAGCTGCGAAAGATCTCAGCATTCTATAATCGGGTGAACCATCTCGCACCGTTCAAGCCAACTTGGGCGAGCAATATACTTGCCGCTAGAAAAGTGTGGGAGAAGTATGGAAAGCCCCAAAAGAAAAATGCTGCCGCTGGTGCTGCGGACCGCAGGAGTACAGGTCCAAAAAGTAATCCATCGTCGAAGACATACGAGGTAAGTTCACTGATTCATTAGCATTAGCAGTTTAGCTCGACTCGAGCTAAACTTCCTGCAGGTTAGCTCGATTCGAGCTAAATATTGATAATCTTCTTCGTTTTCAATATTCTGGTATATCTCGATCAATTTAGCTCGAGTCGAGCTAAACAGTTGTTCCGAGACAGCATCATCTAAGGATTCTTCCTGTGCATATGCAGAACTTTCTGAATGCTATCAGGGAGCGCTTCGCTATGATCGATGTGGCGAAGCATCAAGCCATGGTGGCGAAGAAGGGAGGGAAGAACACTATCTCCCTAACAAACGAGCTGTTTATCATCACATCCAGTGATGAAACATGGGACCTGTGGAAGGAGGTGATCGCGTCTGCGGCATGTGGTGGACTCATTGATCCCGACAGCGAACCTCCGCATAAGAAATTCTATGAGAGGAAGGGGTTCGTTCCGGACAAGGATGGGACGCTTCCAAGGGAGTTCTTCAAATGGCTCGGGAACTTGACAGAGGCAGATCACCAGAAGATGTGTAAGCACATCCTGCATAAGTCTGGGCCAAGTCGGAAGTACACATATCCGAAGGTGACCATCAAGCAGAATACGAGTGTATTGGAGGACTGCTACTCGGTCAAGGAGTGGGCGGAGCGGAGAAAACGTAAGGCTGTAGCTCAAGCGGAGTTCAACAACATTAATCCAACGCTCCATTTATTCAAGAGAGACGGCCTTGATGTACCCGCTTGGAAGCACTTCAAGAAGACTTACTTTGTCTCTAAGGAGTCGAAGCACGTTCTGCTTGATTGGGGTATTCCAGACTCGTACTGGACTAACTCCAGAGCTACACAGTTCCGCAACAAGTCGGCCAAGGAGCTCTCCCCATATGCGGTTGAGTTCTTTAAAACCTTCCTGAAGGTTCGACATGCGTTTAAGTGTCCTTCAGCTGAGATGTGGTTCCTCCCATTCATCAGGGAGCCTCGACTGTCCTTCGGATCCTGGCCCTCCGATATATGGAGGTTGGCGGGCGGCGCACTCACATTCGGAATCATCGACTTCCGGTTCCTCCCAACCTACAAGACGAGGCAGAACTACACTTTGGAGAACCCCTTCTTCATGGAGTTCTTTAATATGATCGAAGAGTATGGGCAGCCACAGTTTCACGATGTTCGCCACTGGCTTCTCATTTGCGGAGACGATGAGGACTTCGCCCAGGTGCTCACTTGGGTGGAGCGAAACACCTTGAGTGGTCGCAGAAGAGTCCCTTCTGAGTATTTACCCGCTCCTAACGAGCGACTCGGCGGACACCCCCCAAAGAGCAGAATCGCAATGGAACCCGTCAAACTCCTGTTTCTCATTGATGATAATGGACTTGAGAACGTCGGGTCAACGCCAGAACCTCTGAGCGAGTACAGAACTCCGGACCACCCACTGTACAAGGACAACAGGAAGTTCAACGAAAGGAGGTACGCAATGTATCCATCCGAGTTAAGGATGGAGTTCTACCTGCAGGTCCTCGACACTTTCCGCAGTACTGGGGTGGCGATTTATCAGCTCTATGCGGGAACGAAGTCCCTCATAGCCGCCGCGGTAAGTTTCCACACTTTAGCTCGAGTCGAGTTAAATCGTTCCACTGTTTTGATCACATGCACCATGTATGCACACACTTCCACACTTTAGCTCGAGTCGAGCTAACCGTATTTACCTTGTCTTTGTTTTCTTCAGATGCTCTCGATCTCGTCTTTCGTGGTCGCGGACGATAGTGACTCTCCTCATATGGTCGAAGCTCAGGCACTTGGATTAACTCTGGACCCAACCGATTTTAGTGTCGACGCTTATTTTGTCGATAAGGAACGGTTTCCGGAATACGGCAGAGCCGTGCGGAAAGGGAAAGGCAGAGCTGCGGAGGAGGGTGACGATGTTGATCTGGAGGAGGATGCCCCCACCGAGGAACAGACTGCCTCCTCCAGTGCTGCGGACATTAGCAATGAGAGCGATGCTCCGCCTTCTGATCCGGTAAGTCAGACAGCATCTGAGGGTGGAGTGGGGAGAAGACTCGAGTTTCCAGACGTTGACATTACACGTACGGACGATGAGAGACCGGGTTCTGCACCGGAGCTGGGATCCGGAAGTGGGAGAAAGACTGCCGCTGCGCGAAGTACTGGAAAGCCGGCTCAGAAGAAAAAGAGGGTCAATCCTCCAGCTCGGCAAGCCTCCCCGTTGGGGAGATCCGCTCCCGATCCGGATATTCAAGCTATTCTCGCAGAATTGCAGGCGACCAAGGATAGGAATGAAGCATTACAAGATCGGATGGCACAGCAGGAAAAGGATATAGAGAAGACCGTGCAGGCGGCACTGCAGAGTGTTCTGCAAGGCATGGGTAGTGCCACTCTTTTCCCGAATGCGGGTCCAGTTCTGCCCAATGTCCAGCCGATAGGTAGTGCCCTGCCTACTTCGCGAGTACTTGAGATTTTGGGCTCCCCTACTGGTGGTGCAAAATTGCCAGAGTCGGATCCGAGTCCCGCATCAGTGCCTGAGCCAAGCCATCATTCCACCGACCAGGTCATGCGTGACCGTAGTCCCAGTCCTCCCCGTTCTCCCTCCCACAATCAGACTCAGGGAGATGCTCCCGAGACATCTTCAGGTCCCTCCCAAACTTAGATTTTTTGAACTCGGAATTTTGTAGATGAGGTGTTAATACCGGAGTAGTTCACTGAAATGTGCATTTTGTACCAAAACGATTGTAATTAATACAAATGGGCTGTTTAGCTCGACCCGAGCTAAACTGTTCAACTTTTTACCAATCCCTTCTATGTGAGCTTCTTTGATCACTCTCTGATGATTCTATAGTTCTCTTGCAATGCCCAGGTCACGAAGTGAATGAGGAAGTGGAAGATCTTCGGATCGTGGATGATGTTGTCATGGCCCAAACTGCGGATGAGCCTGGACGCACAAATATGGATGTAGATGTCACGGCCCAGTGTGCTCTGACCTTGCCAACGTGCGTAGAGGTCTTTCCTAGCGATGAAACTCAGAATTCATTAGGGTCGATGGGACCTGTGGAGGATCGGGATGTTGTAGAAGGCCAAGCCGAGGATGCTCAGGTATTTCATCTATCCTTATATCTCGTTGCACTATTTCCTTCGAGAATGACTTGCCTTGCTACTGTCCTTATTGTATCATTCGTATAACCCCGTCCTAGTATAATATAGTAATGTCCATCTGTCATCGGTATTTCCTCTCCAGGTGCGCGAGGCATCTGGATGTGACGTAAGTTCTAGTGAAGAATTGAGTCCTGTCCCGACAAGACCTCAGAGTGGTTGGTTGAACGTTGTCCTCGACCTTAATGGAATACTATGCTCCAGTACTCCTAATTGGCCTAGAAAATCATTCGTTAGCCATGACCTTAGCATCCACTCAGCGTCCAAGCCAGCAGTCGTGGGCCCCAAGCTTGTTTGTGTCAGGCCCAATTGCGTTGATTTCCTTCGTCGGTTGTCAGCATTCGCAACCATAACCGTCTGGAGTTCGATGAAGACTTCGACGACAAAAATGATCTGCGACTATCTGTTCGGTCCGATTCGTCCTGTCTATCCACTCAGAATTCTAGGTCAAGAGGACTGTCAGAGAGTTCCTATGGGCGTAGATTTTCGAGGTCGTCCGGTATATATGAAGGAACCCGGGACTCAGAAGGACATCTTCCTTAAGCCGATGTCCGATGGTCTCTTTCGTAAATTTGGTGGCATATATTCCGAAGCCAACACCATTTTTATCGACGACAGCCCGATCAAGCACTGTCAGAATAATTCTTACAATGTCCTTCTACTCTCCACTTGGAACAACCAGAATCCCGATGCCGCAGATGATCGTTTTTTGTTGTCGAAACTTTTGCCATATCTTGTAGACCTACACCACTTTGTGGGGACAATCGCTAGATTCAGGGCCGAGCGTCCGATCGGGAAGAAAATGTATTATGATGACCGTTCTACCTGTGAACACTACGCTAAGATTAATGAGGCAATTAGTCGTAGACCATAATTTCGCATGGTTCCGGTTCTCTACTTTGTGAATAGACATTTCATCACTGCCGCGCACCTATTAGTATGTTGTACATCTTAACCACTTGCGTAATCTTTGTATCCAGACTACTCCTTTTGTAATACGAAGATCATATTTCTTTCTTGATCTACTCTGCCCCTTGCGACGAACCCTTATCCATTGCTGAATTATTGGTGGATGTATGTTTCTATTCGCTTTGTGGATTGCAGGATAATGCATGTCGAGCCTCTGTGGATTCTTTGAATTATGCTTGTGGCTGCGGGCCCTCTCTACGTAGCAGAGGGCTTCTGTTGCAATCCGTTGCAACAGCGCAGTCCACGATGGACTATTCAACTATGGCTGTCGACGAAGGGGTTGTGGACAGCCCGGTTAACCTGTCCGTTCCCAAGACCCTGAAATCCCCTTCTCCTATGTGGCCACGGACCGTACTGCATGTTCTATCTCCGAAACGACAGAGTTCTACCCCTACGAAGCGTGCTCTTTATAACAATGTGGAGGACATGCCGTCACCACCGCCGGCAAAGGTTGGTTTTCATTCCTCAGTATTCACTCTTCATTCCTTTCTGATGTTTCATTCTTGTAAGTTTCTTTCATGATGTTTCATTCTGATGTCCTTATTTTAGGTCGAGGCCACCTAAAATGATTGATCTTCTTATACTCTCCTGTAGGTCTAGTTGTAGCTTATGTAGGCCTCCTCGTTCAAGGTCCGTTCGACCTTTACAGTTGCACTCAGCAGTTTAGGTCGATTCGACCTAAACCGAAATCTCTTCCCAATGCTAATTTATCCCCTTTGCAGATACCGAGGCTGCGATCAACAACTACTGGATCCAGGGCAAGGAAGTCCGCCGACTCCCACTCTAAACCATCCAGTACCCGTCGCCACTCTCTGCCAGAGTCAAGCATCGGTGATAGGCGTAGGCAGAAGTTGCAACGTCTTCTTGATAGTCCAATGATGCAGGTTGAGGGAATGTCGTGGACACGTCAGCGCCAACGGGAATTTGTCAAGTCAAGAATTGAGGCTTACGGAGGGACTCCATAACCATATAGAGGATACTATGTACTGTATAGCAATGGCGCAGACAATATAGACGATTATAAGACTCCTCTGTGTTATTTCAATGTAATTATGTTTTGAATAAAACGATTGATTTGTTTATCAAATTTTCTCGTCTGCTATTTTTGCCTCATTGTCTTGCACACTTTTTGTGTTATTCAAATTTCCGAATGTAATTTATGTGAGTTGACATTGCCTTTTATTGAGACCTTGGTTTAGAAAAGGTAACGGATAGTTACTACTAAAATTACAGGGGGCGTGGTATATTCTTTTTCCTTGTTTATATTGCGTTTAGGTGTGATCGACCTAAATGACTTAATCATCATCTCTATTTAAACATGTTTTTAATGAATCAATGATCATTACTAAGTTTTCTCCTGTATGTTCGTGCATTTAGGTCCACTCGACCTAAATGACATGGGCCTCATTGTTCCTTTAAGGTGTTATTAATGATTCAATATTGATTTCCGCAAGATTGAAGTAAATGGGAGATGACGAATGTCGCCATTTCTGTGCACTCTGATTTCCCAAAATTAAGAATATCTCCCAAAATAACGAATATGGTGTTATACAGCTTCGGCCACAGACAAGGAGATTGCAAAGACGGAGCTGCGTCACGCTCAGGACAAACAAATAAGGGTAAAGGAAAAACACAAGGACATGGTACTACACCACCGACGCGCCGAGAAGAACTACAACAAAGCGGCCGACATACGGGAACAGACAACCATTGAACTAGCTACCGCCATAGCCATTGGTGCAGAGCAGGGAATTGTGGAGAGACTTCGACCACTTGCCGCCATTACAGAGGTAATTTTTGAACACTACGACCCTAGAGTTCGAGAGGGTTACTCATAAACTGCGAGTCTTTGAAAATATGGTGGAGGTTGCCGGTACTGCTATGGAGAGGGTGATCGGGAACTACGAGGCTTTGATCCGACGACAACTGTCTACGAGAAGAGTCTTAGAGGATGAAGAAGCTGTGCTGAATGCAGTTACTGAATTCATGGGGGTGGACAGTGGAGGTCCTTAGCACTTGAGTAGTCGGTGATGTGCCAGCATTCCTTAAAGTGTGGCTGGTAAATCCGATGAAGGAGTCATCGTCTCGTGCTACTCAAAATTCTATTAACTTAACCCCAGTTCTGTAAGCTGTACGTGGTCATGAAAAATGTGCTTAAAATGTGGCTTCTAAATGGTGATCTACCAGGGGGCGGTCTGCACAGTATCTTGGTTGTTAGTTTTTTGTAAATGCTTCTCTCCTTTGGTTTCATCAGAGCCTGAACACTGAGTTAGCAGTTTCAACAACGTTGATTTAAGCGTAAACGGAAGGCATTGCAAGTTCATAGAAGCCCTTGTTGAAGTATCACAAAACTAAATGGTAGTTGTGATTTTCCGCTTAATTCACTGCGGTAGACTCCGAACGGTTGCATTCTTAGGAGAGGCAGCCACTAAACATCCTTACTCTTCCGTAGTACCGTCTGAAGGACCCGGTCCACAGAATCCTACTCTGTCTACCTCTCAGACTTTTTGTGCTATTTCTGTAGTTGAACTTGCTTGTAAATAAGAAATCCTAAAAGAAAATTCACTCATTACATTCTCCAGGATCATAAAAGAATCGCCGTATGGCTGGGTCCATGTCATGAGCTTCGGACAGTAAGACAAGTGTACACGAGAACTTCAGATCTCTAAATCGGTTATAAATTGCAAGGTATTGCTTCTATATTAGTTTGATGCTAAACATACAGATGCAGACTGAGAGCAGCCAAGTCATCCTCCGATTGTCCTGGCGCGACTACAACAACATCACACCTTCTAACCATTGCAATAAACTGCCCTGAAAAGGAAGCACGTACACTATCTTGGAGACCAGCATTCAAGATTGTGGGCCACCTCATCACTCAGGTTTTCGTACCATTCCTGCCAGAGCCCCTTAGCATCCTCGTCCGCAGTTACAAGAAGCGAATCAAGAGCGTCGCCTTTATGAACCATTCCTACGTCTGCTATATGCTCGGTACATCAGCCACCGGGAGGTGTGGGTCAAATCCTTTTGCATACCCGCGTCCCATCCACTTCTTCTGTGATGTTGTGCCGGTTGAATATCTCGAGTAGCGTCCAAAACTACCTCACTACTCTCCCCAAGGTCTGATATTCCCTCTCGGAAATCACGAAAGCACAAACTGTGGGGAAGAGTACTATGTAAAGAAGGTTGAAACTCAGGACCGTGACTACGGCAGGACTTGCAGCTTCATCGGCACTAATCGAAATCTCCTCTCTCCCCGCATCGACTGCTTCAGTATACTAGAGAATGATCAGAAGCAGTACTAAGCTCACTAGATCTTTCCTGAGTCTTTCCTAAACTCACCAGACATACCGTACTTCGAACACAGTGCATCTACGATGGCCGTCTCTTTTTTCCCGAGACTAGACTGCGGATCAAATGCTTGCACTACGTGATCACCAATGTCGACAATGCTACCCTTCGGCTCAGTAGATCTAATGTCTTCCACCCTGTTACCAACGGTGTGCCCGAGACAGTCGCTCTCGCCCTTCTCCATGGTGCCTCGGGCAAGAAACCACCAGTCATCACCGTCGTCGTTGTCCGCGCACAGAAGGTCCTCGTATGAGGCAATTGGAAATGTCTCCATGTCCAATGTTAGGAGAGGCAGATATGGAGCTGAAAAGACTTGTGCCATATGGCCACAAGTGAATTAGGTTGTTTAATGTTCCGTCTCTACCGCGGCTGAAAGTACTCACGATTGGTTGCAAGGGAACGATTTTCCTGGAATTTAGGAGGGGGTCGCGCTTCGCGACAGGAGAATGCAAGAAAAGCAAAGGATAGGTCTCCATTCCTAGGAGACCTCTACTTTTGTCGTAGGCGGCCACAACGTAAAGAGTTGCGTATTCAGGAGGCGCCATTTCCAATTGCAGAATTAGACTATTTGTGGGCATGGAACGTTGTCGGGATCTAGCGCCGCTGCAAGGGATTGATTTACCCTAAAACCTAGTACAGAGTAATGACGTCCTTCTCCGAATCTGGGAGCTGCTCCGGCGACTCCGATCATGAAGACTACATAATGCATTGAACAGGAGTACGAACCGAGCTCTGCCGTTTGCTGGGTGCTGGAGATCTTTTAGAGCACCCATCAGCAAGACAATGGCGTCGTCGAGGCCAACCCCTACCGGTGCCGCCGTTCGAACAACACCCTCAACTCCAAATCAGGTACGGTGATTTCCTAGTTTTTGGTTTTGAATGAAATATTAGGGTTTACAAAGCATATATGGGTGAGGGTTACCGAGGTCGACAAGAATTTTGGCGTATGATTGACGAAAACCTAGCAAATGCACAGACACACTTTGGTGAGTATAGTATTTCAGACACAGTACTCTCTAATACCCACGCGCTCGCGGTTAATGTCTTCATTATCGTATGAGTTGCCGGGCTCTTATGAATTCAGGTTCTAAGTGAAATGTCGCTCTTTAGAGACTCGAAGTGTGTGTGTTCTGTCTTACTTTGGGGTTTAATTTTATTGCATATCTTAAGTTGAGCTTAGCAACCCATGTTGATGTCTCGGTTTAAGTCGAGAAACATGCAATTTTGAATTCATGTTAGTGGAATTGGGTCTTTCACTTTAGACCCACTCCTGTATTGAAATGCGGCCCTGGACTGTAGAGAGATGGGGTTTTTTTGAGTCGGTTGTGTATTCTCCACCGCATGCACTTCTTGGACCCAGCATGGCACGACCCTGGACCGACAACGGATCACCGCAATACAGAGGGACTCTCGGGTGGGCTCGAGAATTAATTCACCGCCCTAACAATGAACGTGTGATAGGCCCATCCACCAATGTCGATCGGAGAACCGATTCCCCTCCGTTGTATCGGAGGCTCCCACAGTTGATTCCTCGACCAGCACACACGGCACTTCCATCAGTAACGGGAAATGTGGAACCCAGCATAGACATCCAGGGGCGTGTGAATGGTCGCAGACCTAGAAGTCTAGGAACGAGAGAGCGAGAGGCCATGGCTAAGCGACGAGCTCGGCACCTGCAGAATGAGGCGTACGCAATGCAACGGATTGCCCATGCTGAGGGCCGCCAAATTAGGTATCCAATTCTAACAAATCCAGACGGAGAGATAATAGGGAATCGAGGAAAGTGGCAGGCAGCAGTCAGATCGATCGTAGAACTCACAGTCGATCGTAAAATCAGGGAATATCGGAAGGAACCCGCTGAGTGGAAATGGTTATCCATAGAGCTGAATTTGAGGTTTACCTTTGTTTACCCAGTGAAACCAGAGATTCTATCATCGTATTTGTCAATGATATTGGCCAATGATAGGTATAAGTGGCACAAGTATTATGTACTGAGCAAGGGAGGACAACATCAAGATTGCCCTGATGATGCCTTTGCTAAGCTCCGAGAATTCTGGGAAAGTCCCGAAGGAAAGGCGAAAAGTGAAGTCATGAAAGGAATTCGCTCTAAGGTGGAGAAAGATGTTACTCTCTGCAGTGAACAGGATTATGAATTAACACCGACACGTCAGAGGCTGGATTCCACGGCTTCGGATGAGTTCCACACTCCAGGCTCGCAAGGAGTAAAGGTGAGTCCCTTGGAACCCCTAATTGTTATGCCCCATATGATTTCAGACAAATACATATCGTGGTTCCGCCCTCTGTACCCGATTTGATAATAATTAGACTATTTGTTCTATGCAGTACGCGAACCCATACGATGCACCTTTGTGCAGCGATTGGATTATGGATGCGCCGACTGAATACTCAGCAACATACACCTTCGGCTCACAAGCGCACTCACCCAAAGTAGTGAACTCGACGTCCCTGAGCCATGTATGTGTATGTTCGAATTTGTTTTTGCCCACCATTTGGGGAATTTCAAGTGATATGTTGTCGCAACAGTTGCTTTAATTCCAACAGGCCCTTTCAATGACGCATGTGTAGGGAAACAGCGGTTTGCAGCACTCTACTCCAAGCGATAAATTTTCTGAATCATGGAAAGAGGGGATAGAGCACCGTATGGATTTTCTGCAAAATAATTTGACAGAGCTCCTCACACTCATAAAAGGGGGGGCTGTACCCAACATCATTCATAACGTACAAAACGGCACACCTCTTACAGACAACTGCGTGCCCATCAATATGAAGACTATTTCAATGCAGCCGAATGCAAGCCCAGTTAGTGAACCTTCCGGCTCAGTTTTCGTTGAGGGCGAAGCGATTCCCATTCTAGCAGCATATGAGGCACACCTTAGACCACGCGGTATGTTTTCTTTCTTCTTCCACGTTCCATACATGAAATATCATTTTCCATGGACATGGTGGAGACGTTGGACTTTTCACATCTACGTTGGACTTTTCACTAGGGGCATTAGTGTTTTCAAACAACATGGAGTTTGTTTAAACAACTCCATCAAATTTTTTATGAACATCAATTCCAAACATTACACATGTTTAGGCATGTCATTGAATTGTAACAAACACTTTGTTTTTCATTTCAGGTAGTTATGTTTGGTCTTGAGCATGGAGAGGCTTGTTGATCGTGGCTTTTTTATATAACTTCTAAATTTCTAAACTTTCAATTTAAAATGGTTTTATTCAAATTGTGTTGTGTGAATAAAAAATCATGGATTTCAAATCCGTGCTTGTTGTATTTGATAACACTAAATAGATACTTATAATCTTGAGATGACAATATAAAAATACAATTATAGGCCTCCCATCATTTTTCTAATAACTTGCCATTACATAAATGTAAGTCGTTTACAACAATTGATTGTAATATCAACAAATTGTTAAGAGACAATTGATTCCAGTGATAAATACTCTATGTACGGTTCTCGTAAAAAATTAAGAGGCCTTATTGTAAAAAATCTTGTTGATGCAAATGATGATACAATTTGAATTGGCATTAAGGTCAATTTGCCTATTCCCAAGCATTTAAGGAATTCTTATAGTTCTTCACAAATGGGCAACATTAACTTTTTTCCTTACAACAACAAATGCAGTAAGAAAATATTCCAAGTTGAATCATAGTTTTCTAAGTTTTCTTCCATTTATTATGAATTTCTAAAGTAGGTGACAAGTGGATGCCTATTATAGAACATAGGTGGGGCATGAAACTGTATACTTTCCTCCTTATTCTTCATCACATGCCCACCAATTTGTGAACTAGAATTAATCAATGAGAGAAACACACCTAATAATCGTGTAAGAAGCAAGTAGTCACAAACTCTACTTTGGATGGAATTATGCTCGATTTAATATGGATTAGTAGGGCTCGGAAATAGGTGGGTGCTCGAGAATGGGCAAATTGACCTTGTATCTAGGATTATCCTATATTTAAGCAAAGAACGGCTAAGATTAAAGCAGATTTTGAATTGACGACCAAGATTATAGATGGCTCAATTTTTTAGAGCAACCTAGCCCGACAACAATTGTTGGTCAATACAAATTGAACTACAGTATTTTATGGATATATCGCAAAAAATGACATGATAAAAATAATATTATGCCTTTTTTACTCTTACCAGTTTTACCATCACATTTAAACCAAGTTTGTTTTACACAAATAAAACATCTTTTGGAGGCAGTCCACTATGGCTACTTAGTCAATACAAATAATCCAACATGGACACCAGAGGATGATGATGGACCTCCTAATGACGTATATGTGACCCAGTGAGATATGGTAATGAATGTTTGAGACAACTTGTTTAAATCAACAAGCCATATCAAGGAAAGTCTCTACCATGTTAATTGATTCAAGTAATATTTTTCTAGTAGAGTAAAAACAAACACGAAAAAATGAAAAAAAATTGAATATCTTGTTAAACTACTAAGGATACACAATTATGATCCAAACAATGGTATTACAAAGAATAAACCTTTTAACGGATAAAACATGTGCTATATTCACCTCACTAAAAATATATTACACAACTTAAATCAAGCATGTTGGAGAAAAATTGTACAATATATACTGCATTATAATGTGCCATACCAACTAAAAGAATTTCATGTAAAGGAAATAAAAAATCTTCATTAGAACCAAGAAATGCCAAAGCTTTGCAACAATTGAGGTATAAGATATAATGTGTAGCTAGAATGCTCTAAGACTTGTATTAGCAAGATTGAGATTTACAATGGCCTTCAGTATATACTCTTATATCTTTTATGAGACAATTTTAAAAACAATACATAAATAATGAATCCACAAAATGACTTTAGTTGACTTTTAGAAATGATAAGGATTGATGGTATTCAACCAAACCTAACAAAGTTCCAAGATTTACTAAAGATATGATGCAGTTATATTTTAAGAATTCACAAAAGTCAATTCAAATCCTACTTATAAGGCTTTAAATACGTATTAGAAGATTCTACAAAGTTTTAACATTTAATAATGTTTAGAGTATGGAAACTAATTTCATGTTGATGATTAAAGTCATCTACAATATATTCTGTTGCTCTTTAAGGAATTCAGGCAAACAAAGCCATGTCTAATTCCATGGCTCTATCCAATTTAATAGGTTTTCAAATACAAAATAATTAATTATAAGTAAAAAGTCTGCACAATTATTCTTGAAAGTCAATACTTATCTATACTTTGAAATTAATTTTTAATAGTTCTAAAGGTTCAATAAGAAAAAAACATGAAGAATTTAATGATGCTTTGGTGTCATTTTACACACGTTAACAAAGTTTTTTCTAATTACATCACAATTATTTTTATTTTTTTGAATCAATTTTACCATGCTTGTATTCTAAAGTCAACAATGACTATAATTCCACTTACATAATCAATTTCACAATCTTCAAATTCAATCAACACCTCCATCCATATAGAACTCCTCAATTAAATGAAACACAAATCTCTGCGCTAACTAAAGGCCCATTTCATACTTATACAAGCTAGAAAAAGAAACAAGAGAAATCACACACGAGCTGAAATATAATTACCTAATAGAACTACAATTGCCTCATGTACCTTCACACTAACAACAAACAAATCACCTCCACGACACACTTCATAGATGAAAAGGAATCCTAGACATCCTTAAGTGACAAAACCTCCCCAACCAAAAAAAATCACCCAACACTCCCTAAAATTTGCGCTTCCTCTCCACTTCCTCTCAATCCATTTCTAATATCTTAAGATGACATGGCATATAATCACTACAGTCCCAATCGTCCTGTAATCCGAAGTGGGCCTCAACTTCCAAAACCCAACCACAAAGACGCAACGTTCAATTTTCCCCACGAAAACCGTCGATTAAACCTTCCCCCAAATCCCAACCATCCATCCGAAACCCCGCCTCATCCAGAACCGACACAATTCATCCAAAAAGCAAACAGACTTCATCCAACAACACAAGCATCACCCGACTCGCTCATCCCGGAAGAGCGCCAGGCAGCGCACACGAGCAAAGGCTTCCGTTCCGGGAAGCCCATGAAAACCCATGGCAAGCGGATCCTCGTCGAGGGCGCACTCGGCGCACTCCCGCACCAGGCAGGCAGGCAGGCTGCCAGTGGGGAGATGGAGCTGCGCACGCGGATTTCGTCATGGGCGCCCCCCCATGTGGCCCCCCCGCGGTTCCCGCCCCCCTTCCATGCCATGCCAGGCGCTACCTCACCTCGCCTTCCTGTGCACTTCACTTGCACGCTGCTCCAATCCGGGTCCGGATTGATCTCATCCCAATTTCATCTTCCGGGGGCGGGGACGGTGGCGTGGGTGTGGATTCTTCCTGTCTGGATTCATTCCCTGGGGTGGGGGCTCCGGAGTTTAGTTCAGGGTTGGCGATAATTGACGCCAGGGGCGCTGAGATTGAGTTTTCGGGTCGCTGCTCCGTTTCAGGGGAGGTGGTGATTTGGAGGGCGTTTCGGGCACTCTGTGTAGATCTGGAGTGGTTGCGGAGCTTGCCGACGGGTTTTTAGGATTTTTGATTTTTTTTGAATCTGTGGGTTTTGAGGGGGTTGGGGTGGTGGCATTGTGGTTTTGTGAGGTGGATTTGTGAGGATCTGTGATGGTGGCATTGCTGTGGAGGGGTGGCAGCTGAGGTGGTTTGGGGTTTGGGTTTTTGAGAGGAATTTGGATAGATCCAGGATTTTGTGATTCCCCCCAGTGAGCGGAGTCAGTGTATTTTATGTGATTTTTTTATTTTTTGGATTAGGGAGCAGAGGACGAGTGGTGAGTGGATTAGTCACAGGTTAGGGTAGGGTTGCACTGATCAATGGAAGTGATCTTAATCCAGATTCGAAGTTTTTGCATTGGCTGAATCTCTAGCTTTGCGGCATTGAGCTGACAGAGGAGGATTGAGCTTACTCTGTAGTCCTCTGGGAGCGTGCAGTTCTGTGAGATTTAGTATTGGTACACCATTTGGCAATAGCTGGGTGATGCATTCCCTGCAATGCGTCTGCAGAGACGGCATTGCATTGCATGTTACCTGTAGGTAATAATGTACCTCATTCCAGATCCAGTTGTAACCAAGCAACTTTCCGGGATTGCCGAGTCATCTCCTTCCAGGCCATCCCCATCCAAGGCATACCAACATGCGGAGAAGTCTTCCCCATCTTTGTTCTCAATCACCAAAAGTCCTAGCTCCCACAGACGCCGATACTATTCTTCAGACGAGGAGGATGACAGCAGGGACAGGCAATCCCACTGGAAGAGAATCAAGACACGGTCGGATGACAATCCGAGAGGAAGCACTCGGAACCTAATCCGCTACACGGAACGAGACTATGAGAAGTCTCCTCCTCGCATCAGGCTTCAGGCTCCTCCTCAGAGCCCGAAGCCTCGTCCGAGCTCGAATCCTCGTCCGAGCTCGAATCCTCGTCCGGGACATCGTGTGATAGTGTTGAAAGGCAGTGCAAATGAGAAGGGTGCTGGACTGCATCGCTTCAACCATGAATCTGAAGTCAGGACAGGAAGTGGGAGCAAGGGATGGGATGGGGCTGTTGGCATGCGTGTGAGGGATGGTGGGACCGCATTCAAGGACATTGATCTCGGGGGCAGCAAGCGGAAGCAAGATTTGATGTCAGCGTTTGGGAATGCCAGCCGGAGCTCCTTGACGATGAGCGAGCGGAGCATGGTGGTCCGGGAGAAGCTCACGGCAAGAAGGGGTCCTGTAGAGAAAGGGTACGAGTTTAGGGTTAGTGACAGGGAGGTGGGGGAGTTTGTCTATGGGGAGGACGACGACGACGACAGCCTTTTCTTAGACGATTCTCGCCAGTTTGATGATGATTACCCTACGAGGTCGATGAGTGGCTCGGACTTGCGGGAGTTACTGAATCGTAGGGGTCGCGCGGAGGAGACCATGAGCAGAGAGACTAGGGGTTACGGGGATTATACGACTGAGCGATTTTGCTCTGACGTCGGCGTGAGGGTTAGAAGGGTGGAATTTGATCTGAGTGCGGGTAATGGCAAGGTTCAGGGATCCACTGTGCGTAAGGTTTTGGATTTGGGGCGCAGCTCGCGCTCCGGTAATGATGACAGCAAAGAACGCACGAGCCTTGGGACTGGTGGCTCGGCGGCGAGCGTAGGAATGAAGAGTGAGCGGGACATGGAGTTGGAGAGACGGGAAAAACGAGAACGCTGGGCGGAGAAGGAGCGCGACTTGGAGAAGGAGCTGGAGAAGGAGAACATGCTCAGAACCGCACAGCAGGCGAAGTTGAAGTCTGTGACGGTTGTGGACTACAGCCACAAGTTTACTTTGGCGAAAGCCCCCATCAGTAAGCGACCATTCATCTCCTTATTCGCCATTGTAGAATCTCTAATGTGTTCAGGGGTTTAGCGTTTGCTGAACCCTCAAATTTACTTTGGCGGATGGCATGTCCGGGATGGTGGTGTGCATGTGCACACATGAGGGTTTGAGAGACTGTTCATGCCCATCTCATCGTCTTGTTGGGTGACCCATCTTCGGTCATCCTCCATGCTGTCTTCCCGAGCTTACCTTTCCCGAATGAGATGACCCTGGCATGTGAAATCCCTATATTGTCTGAATCTCTCGTTAGATATTTATTAAGAGAAAATGGTCGTCCTCATGTATACGGTCGATAAATCGGTAAGCTTCAGAGATGATTTTTGGCTGACAAATGTTCGGATGACGAGGAAGGGGAAAAGTTTCTGTGGTTGAGATGCATATCTATGTGCATTCTGGGTTTTGCTGGTCGGAGCTGAAGACTTCTGGGAATCAGAGGTCAGATGTAGGTTTGTTGATTGTCAATTGCACGTGACCTAATGCACTTCATGAGTAGCAGAGAATGTACCCAGTCGTCGAATATGAACATTTTCTTTGAAAAGAGTTGAAGCCAGGTTTTGTCCTGATGAGTGGCCGTGATAATTGATGGTGTGACGTTCGTTTTGCAGGTATCCCAGCAAAGCCAGTTGAAACAGACCCTCATCGACTTTGTCAGAGGCAGAAACAAATTGATTATGGAAAGAACACGCTTGGATATGAAAGATACACAGATATGGTTCCAAGGTGAGAATGACTCTACATATCCTTTAAACACAGAACAATTGTAGCTTAGAGAACGTTCGGAACCAGCTAAGGTATTAACCTTTCTATTTGTTATCTTACAGGTACCAGCGAACCAAGGCACATCCGCGAACGCCTGACATAAGACAAGTCTGCAGTAAGCGAAGCTGGGATGGCCAGATTAGAAAGTGGCGTCGGTTGTTACATGAGTTCGATCCTCCAAAGGACGAGGATGAGGAAGATCCAGAGCAGATGCTTGTTCTCAGAAGGGAGCACGATAGGTCCATAGAGTATGTCGAAGACACTCTTATGGACATGCAAACAGAGTATGTCGAGGACCAACACTTGAAGATATACGAGAACTGGTCTGACGACGAATGCTAGTTTTCTGTTTATGTGTTCGCCTATTTCTCCTGGTTCAGGAAAACATCCAAGCTACACATGCTGCCAGGCTTAGGGTGTGGAGATGCTAATCTTCTGTTAGGGACGTATTGGGGCCATTCTTTTAGCTCAAACTGGAGACGATTATGAAGTACATGAATTTGGCTTTTCAAATTGTCGTCTTGAAGGGACTATGTTCCACCTCAACATTGTAGTGGTCGAGAAGGTGACATCTTGTAAAGTGGTTCTAAAATTCTAGAGAGCCTTGAATCCGAGTGCTAATGCTGTATATTCCACCGATTCGCTGTACAAAACAAGGTGTTTTCTCCAGCTGTGCGCTTACTTGTCTCAGTGGGCTGCCCTTGTGTGTAATAAAGAGATCCATCCAATATTTTGGCGGCATAACTAGTCCAAATCAATTCAGAACTATAGCCAATTGCTGCGACTCTCGAAACGAGGTCGCATGTGTCAAAAAAAAAAATTTAAAAAAAATAAAATAATAAATTCAGAACTATAGTAGTCAATTTAGGAAGCTTACCCAAGGATTTTGAACTACGTGGCAACGTGCTTCATGGACATTTTGATAAGTTGACCTCACGTTTTGATGGATGAATTTGACGAAGTAATGGAGTACCACAGTGAGAGCTGTGAGTTCATGAGTGAGATTATAAATACCTTCTAAGATTCCTTTTTGGGCCATTTATAGGATTGAGTGTACACTCAGTGCCGGAAACTAGTTCATTACAATCAATTCCCCCCAACTTGAGACATAGCATGTCACAAGGATATGTCACAAGGATATAGAAGTAATTATATGCAAAACTATACAATATACTCCACCTCTTCACATGTGTGGGGTAAATGCATCTTCTTGGCCATCAAGAGGACAAAATACTAATGTGTGTAGCTTTTTAAATCCTTAGGGCCTTGAGCCAAATGTAATTCTGGGATGTTACATAGAATTCCTTGCAATATTTGAGTTTTGCAACATTTGTGTTAGACGGAATTTTGTAGAACATTGGTGTTAGAGTGGATTTCATGGAACATCTAGGTTAGAGAGGAAAATACAAAATAGAACCCCCGCATGGTCATGGAAGGCTTGCCTTCCTTGTGGTTTAGGCAACACAGAGCCCATGCCAGAGCGATTTTTGGGCCTCAAAACCACTTGGCTTCCCGTTGGCGCCTTTGCCTTCAGAGCATTCTTGTCCATAAATTCCTTTGGCAATGGCTCCATGTTGACAACATGGTAGCTTAGGCATCCGCCACTTGCAAAGTATTACAATACAAATGGAAGTAATATAACCTACGCAAAATTGATACAAACAATCACCAACATGTTAAAGAGTTGTAGTGCATACAACCCTTTTAAAAGCCTTGTGGTGAGCCATAGCTTATGCTTTCAAAACCTCTTCAACCTTGGATTGACATCCAAACCCCCAAAACCATGCAAACTACAACCTAGTGAAACAATGAACCTTTCCATATGTATGTTTCCGGTGTCTTTGCCTCATATAAATATCTTTTCAAATTCAAAATTAGAACAGACACTAAATAATAGAAGTAGAATCACTATAAATAATGGGCACCCAATAAAGTACAAAAGTCCAACTGCAAATCAATGCATAAAAACCATATCCAAAGATGTTCTCACACTAAAGGCTACTAAATGAGTTGTATTTCTTTTGCATAGTGGAGGTAGCAAAGGGCAAGAAAAATGCACTAGGAGTTTATTGTTTCAAGGGTGGCTAACAAACAAGATTGTCACGAATTTGCTATAGCCAAGGAATCTTCTATGTGTGTTTTAGAGACTGTCAAGCTTGAACAAACTTCTACACAGTAAATGTTTATTCTATTTGGATCCTTTGTTAGTCTTTTGATCAAGCTCATAACATGATGCAATGGTGATGGTCATTTGGAATTTTTCACCCATCACCACATTTGATTGCACAAAAATGTTTTTTGTCCTCCATTGTCTTGTCATTATAGATGGAAGATATTTGTCCAGGGTGTTCAAGCTTGAGGCAAAGAGACTATTGGAGGTTATTACTACGAAGCTAGTTGGGGGTTATTCAATTGATTTAAGGAACAAATATTTTCACGTAGGGGCTGTAGAAGCCAAAATTGCATTAAATGATACTCCTATGTAGCTAAAGGATGGAGATGCAAGATGATTTTGTAAGATTGTAGGATTAAGTGATGTGCTAGATACAAATGTCATGAATTTTAAGAGAAAAGAGATGTGGCAAAGACAGTCATGTGTGCCATGTTTAGGCCAAAACATTTGCGGCATGGAGACTCCATTAGTAGTGTGAAGGATACAATAGCGCTAATGTGAATTTCAAAAAATGGTTCAAATTATGTCATAGTTTGACGGAACTTTGGAAGAATTGTTCCATTGCAAAAGAATTTTGTCTTGACATTTATCATCAGCATGTCAAGAAGGATGAGATTTATTACATAGAGTTTGTACGTGAAATTTATGTATTAAAGCGGCAAATTTGAAATATCAATTGCATTAGTTGTATGCTCAATAGAACATGTTTCTATTAGAGTATGATCTGTAAGCGCCAAATAAGGACAAATTGGGCTTGGACCTTGGTAGTGCTAATGCAACATACAATTCAATGCAAACTTGAAAGGCAAGTGAGTTTCAAGATAGAGTTAGATCATTGTTTTATAATTGAAGAATATAATCTAAGTAAAAGAGATGTTCAAGTCATGAAGCCAGTCTTATGGGAGTTTTGACATACCAAAGGTACTAGATGGAGAGTCTCAAGCCAACGTTATTGTGATTAAAACATTTGTGAATATACGTAGGGGTACTACTATAGTCTCGGTTCCCTTCCTCGACGACCGTATAGAATTATAAGAGGATATGACAACCACTAGCTGACGAGTTGTCCTCAAACCTACCTCACCTTGACCATCACGTTGATCAACTCTAAACTTATACTAAATCTATGGTTGAATCTTACTGCTTGTCGAAGCTGTTACAATATCTTTGAATACCTTATTGAGCTTCTAATGTCTCTTGTTGATGAGCTTGCCAACCTATAGACTCACTCCAACACGCGAGGGCCAACTCTTGGCCTTGGTAGAACTGCATTTTTTCTTTTTACCTTAATTGATTATGTACCATTGGCTAAGATAAGTCAAGACTAAGCTAAGAGTTAGTCTAGACTAAGATATTAGTTGCACTAAAACTAAGAGAACTAAGAAGGTTCTAGAAGGTCCAAAGATTAGAAGAAAAAGTATTTTTACTTTAAGAAGAAATTGTCCCTTAACCTTCGCAAGCACTAGGCATGGTTGGGAGGTATATAAGATCCTCCAAGGCTAAGAGGAACTCACTTTATATTTTCTCCAATATATATTGAGTTAGAGTCTTGGGGAGTACCTTGTGGTTGAGTGGTTCATGCCAAAAACACTTAGAAGTTGGCTAGAATTGTCTTTGGTTCTAGTTGACGTAGAAGATATTTATTATATTGGTATCAGAGCTGGTTTTGATTTTTTTATAGGAAAAGATGGCGGGGAGTGCTTCCCAAGACGTTGGTATGGATAGTGGTTTTGAAGAAGCTTTAGATAAGTCTATCATGTTTCAGCAGCTTATGGCTGAGATGCAAGAGTTGAAGGCGGCAAGAGATCGTGTTGAATTGAAGATTGCAGTTCTTGAAGCTGCAAAGGAGAAGGAGCAAGTATCTTGGTGCAAGCCAACGGATCCTTAGAAGTTTCAAGAAGGAGGGCAAGTGCGTATCAACGCTTGGTTGGATGCGATGGAGAGTTATCTTCAAGCCGGTGAAGCACCTTACAAGAGTATCGAGAAGAAGAATCCTACCACCAAAGAAGGGGCACGTGGTTCTATCAAGGCTAAAAAGAAATCTCTTATCAAGTTTGATGATGGTAAAGAGATTGATTACAAAAAAGTAACTTCCTTAAAGAAAGAAGGAAAATGCTATTATTGTGAAGAAAAGGACCATAAAGCAAGCAATTGCCCTAAGAATGCCAAAAAGTCTAGTGGTGAAAAGAAGGATTTTTAGATCCTCAAGAGAAGAGCAATGAGCAATCTCTTGAGGTAGAAAGGAGATTTAGGTTTAAGTTTTTGGAGTCTCTTAGAATCCAAGATAGGAAGTTCTATTGATTTTGTATTGGATTCTAGAAATTTTGATATGAATAATGAGATTCAATTGCCTTATCTCCATAGCTCACTAGATACACTTTTTGAGAAAGATTCTAGTGTTTATGGTCATTGTTTATTACTTGATCCTTTTCTTGAGAATTTAGCCAATTATATACCAGCATATAAAAAGGAAAAAAGTAAAAGGCCTTTTGAGACAAGTGCTTGTATTTTGGTTTTAAAAAAATGGGTAAAGCAAAAGATAAAAATGACAATAGACAATTGTCAAGATTTCTAGAAATTCCATTATGTTCTAAAGTCTCAATCCAACGGTCAATGTAAAGATTGACGTTGATATTTGATTTCAATTGCTACATGAGTGTGAATACACTTATGGAGATGCTCTTGGATTGACAAAGAAAGAGGTTTGGCAGGTGTATTATGATCCACCTAAACCTAGAATCTTGAATGCTCTAAGTTTAAGTAGTGGTTTAGTCATGCAATTTCTTGGAAATGTTTCTGGAATGAATGCGCATGTTTTGATAGATATTGGTGCTAGTCGTTGCTACTTGAATTCATCTTATGCTAGACGTATAGGTTTGCATATAGAAGAAGATAATGATAAAGTTTTTTTGGGAAATGGATTAGAAGTAGAACTTGAAGATAGTGTAAATGTGCATGTTAAAATTCAACAATACCTATCTCAAGTCTCATGCTTGGTTACTAAATTAAGTGATGACTTTGACTTGATTTTCGAAGACAATTGGTTGAATAAACATAGAACCTATATTGACTATGAATCTAAAGCTTGTATACCGTAGGTTAGGGGCCGGTTCGACACTAAATAATTCAAAAATTATAAGTTGAATTTTATTTGAAATTATTACTTAGTATTGTCGTATTCAATCTAAAATACAGTAAGCATTTGACGAAATAAATTAAATTCATTAGGTTCAACCCTAAATGGAAGGTGTGTGTGAGGTTTGATGGGGAGAAGGTGCTCCTTTTGTAATCAAACCCACTTAAATTAGTCCACAAAGAGTATGGGTTAAGACGTAGCAAGACTCTAGGTGAGGTTTTTGGAATGTATTGTATACAGATTTTTGGAGTCCAATTAAGCATAGACGATGAAGTTTAATGGAATTGTGTCAGACTAAAAAAAGTTGAGGAATCAAGCCTTCTTCCACTTCCAACAAATTTTGTGTTAAAATAACTTTTTATGCAAAAGATATAGACGAAAAAATATTGTAAAGGTCTATGTGTCAAACTGCGTTTCTAACAGTTTTTCAAAGCTCATTTGCGCATAGAGGATCAACTTTTTTGGAATTGTTTGGGTCTAAAAAAATCTTAAAAATCAAGTACTCTTTCACCTCCAACAAATTTTATGTCATTTGAAGACTTTATGCAAAATCTATGCATGTTATAAAAATAAAGACTAACTAGGTGCTTCGCCTCAAAGTTCACATATCCCACATGGATTGTCGGATACAACTCCACTCCACTTGTATAAAGTACAGAGCATTCTCAGAAGTCCACACTCAAATCTCACGTGATAACTTGATGAATAGGTTTGGAATTGACAACATGACGGAATTCATAATTTTAAGGAGAAAATTGTTGAAATGATCAATAAATTAATTTTAGGTGTCGAATGCAATTTTTTCACTTTAATTAATTATTCGACAAAGAAGTGTCGAACCGGCCCCTAACCTACGGTATTGCATAAAGGCAATAAGAAAATCACTATTAGTAATGTGAATACAAGCGAAAAGAAGTTCAAACCTCAAGATAAAATCCTTTCCGCATTACAGTTCAAAACGGTAGTGAAGAAAGGTTGTCAACCTTTACTTATCCATTTGAAGAAGATCAAAAGTGGGGAATCATTGGAGAATTCTCCAATGGAGTCTGTTCAGTGTTTCTTTAAAGGTGGAAAAAAGCTTTGTAGGGCCTTTGGTAAATGAATATGAAGATATTTTTCAATTAATACCTCCAGGACTTCCACTTGAGAGAGAAATAGCTCACACTATACCATTGGAAGAAGGGTATAAGCCCCCTTTTAGACCTATTTATAGGCTCAGTCCATTGGAGATTGGAGAGTCTAAAAGGCAAATAGCAGAATATATCCACAAAGGGTGGATAGAACCAAGCTTTTCACCTTATGGGTTACCAATCTTATTTGTTAAGAAGAAAGATGGTGGATTAAGAATGGTGATAGATTATAGAGCTTTGAATGAACTAACCATAAAGAATCGATATCCATTGCCAAGAATTGATGACTTATTTGATCAATTGGCAAGATCTTATGTGTTTAGTTCATTAGATCCTGCTCAAGGGTATCATCAAATTAGAATCTCAGAAGCTTGATGTACCTAAGACTGCATTTAGAGTGCCATTTGATCATTA
This sequence comes from Ceratodon purpureus, assembly GCA_014871385.1. Lineage (NCBI taxonomy): Eukaryota > Viridiplantae > Streptophyta > Bryopsida > Pseudoditrichales > Ditrichaceae > Ceratodon > Ceratodon purpureus. The sequence goes on along the minus strand of CM026422.1, from coordinate 14,565,973 downwards.
TCAATTCAAAGTTATGAGTTTTGGATTGACTAATGCACGAACAACTTTTCAAGGATTAATGAATAAAAAATTTGAACGCTATTTGGGAAAGTTTGTGTTGGTATATCTTGATGAGATCTTGGTGTTTTCTAAGAACCAAGAAGAGCACCTAGTGAGCATTTGCGCAAAGTATTTGATATACTACGCAAGAATAAACTATATGCTAATTCGACCAAGATTACTTGACTAGAAAAGATGTCAAGTGGTAGCTTCTTTAATCCACTTGACTAGAAAAGATGTCAAATTCACTTGGACAGACCAATGTGAAGAATCTTATGAAGGGGTTAAATATGCATTAACTCATGCACGTGTTTTAATCTTACGAACATTTGGTGTAAGATTTGAAGTTATTTGTGATGCTTCACTAGTTGGTAGAGGGGCGGTTCTTTTACATAATGGTAAGCCTATTGCATTTGAAAGCCGCAAGCTTACACCCGCCGAGAGAAACTATACTACTGGTGAACAAGAATTAACTGCGGTTCTACACGCTATGCGGACATGGCGTTGTTATTTAGAAGGTTCAGAATGTTTAGTGATAAAAGATCAGAATCCATTGACCTATCTAAAATCACAATAGAAATTGTCAAGGCGTCAAGCTCGATGGTTAGAATACTTGGAGCAAACTTTTCATTATGGATGGGAGTACCGCCCTACGGTGGGAGAAACAATGTGGTTGATCCGTTGAGTAGGAGCCCATTAGATCAAAGGCAAGTCAGACTAGCCTTGCTAACTAGAAGTGCTTTAAGTCGCATCAAACAATTAATGGGGGCCCACACTAAATTCGACGATCCTATCGAAATGACCAACATCAGAGAAAGTCCCTATGGATTCGACAATGACTTTTTAAATAAGATCATTGCAAGGTATACTTTAGATCCGTGGTTTAAGAACCCTGTTAATTTAGAAAGCTTGGTTTTCAAGGATGTCTTGTGGTGGCATCACAATGCAATTGTGGTGCCTAAGGTAGATAGTCTTTGTGAAGATAAACTTATGAAGTGTCATGATGCTTTTTATAGTGGATACATGGGTATTACAAAGATCTTGAAACAAGAAGAAATAAGATTTTGGTGGCCAAGTTTGAGGGATGATGTAAAAAAATATGTGAATAGTTGTGATGTATGCCAACATAGTAAAGCCTCTACTACAAAAATTGCAGGTTTATTACAACCCTTAGAAATACCTGAGAAGAAGTGGGAGTATGTTAGCCTTGATTTTATCACTAGTTTAACTCCCACTAGGCAAGGGCATGATGCAATATTGTTGACTATGGATAAATTAAGTGAGATGGCTCATTTTATAGCTACACTTATCACAGTTACTGCAAAAGAAACATCAAGGTTATTCATAGACAATGTGTTTAAACACCATGGTCTCGCTGAAAACTTATCAGTGATCGAGACACTCGATTTACTAGTAGATTTTGGGCTGCATTGTGTCACATATTGGGTACTAGACAAGCTATGTCTACTGCTTTTCATCTCCAAACAGATGGCCAGACGGAGAGGGTTAATAGGATTTTAGAAGATATGCTAAGGCATTATGTGAGTCCAAGATGACTGGGATATGTATTTATCCTTAGTTGAGTTTGCATATAATAATGCTTGGCAAGAATCAATAAGAACCACTCCTTTTATGCTGAATTATGGTCAGCATCTTTTAACACCATTGAACCGTGGGATCAACAGGTGTCATGTCCCTGCTGCAAAGGACTTTGCGCAATCAATGTCTAGTATTTTGCAAGAGGCAAAGAAGCATTTACTAGCGGCACAAAATAGACAAAAGTCCTATGTTGGTACAAAGAAAAGAGAACTCTCTTTTGATGTTGGAGCTCAAGTACTATTAAATACATGTTACAATAAGTTAAAGATTTTAGGAGCAAAGAAGTTGTTGCCTAGATGGATTGGTCCTTTTAGAATAATGAAGAGGGTGGGCAATGTGGCTTACTAATTAGAGTTGCTAGAGACATTGAAGATACATCCTGTATTTCATATTTCACTTCTAAAGCTATATAGGGCTTCTAGCAAAGTACAGCCCCCACCACCACCAATCCTTGAAGAAGATGATGAACTGTCGTTTGAAGTTGAACGAGTTCTAGCACATGAGATAAGGGGTAGTCGTACAAGGCCTTAAAACTATTATCTCATTAATGATGGCTCCGATATGGCCTTAAACACAATTCTTGGGAGCCAGAAAAATTTGAGTTTAGAAGTGCTCAAAGAATATTGGGACACTGTAGCACATTCAAAAGAGCGGCAGCACTAAAGAAAGGTGTCAAAAGTGTTAGTGTTTCCAATAAGAAAGTTGAAAGAAATTTTTAAAAAAAAAAACACTCAAAAAATCAAGATTTTTGGACCATTTGAGCAGAGACACTCAAGATTAAACGGAGAGGAGTGTAGCATTGGCTAAGATAAGTCAAGACTAAGCTAAGAGTTAGTCTAGACTAAGATATTAGTTGCACTAAAACTAAGAGAACTAAGAAGGTTCTAGAAGGTCCAAAGATTAGAAGAAAAAATGTTTTTACTTTAAGAAGTAATTGTCTCTTAACCTTCGCAAGCACTAGGCATGGTGGGGAGGTATATAAGATCCTCTAAGGCTAAAAGGAACTCACTATATATTTTCTCCAATATATATTTGGCTTAGAGCCTTGGGGAGTACCTCGTGGTTGGGTGGTTCATGCCAAGAACACTTAGAAGTTGGCTAGAATTGTCTTTGGTTCTAGTTGACTTAAAAGATATTTATTACATATTATCAACCTTCAACAACAACATGAGACTAGTCACACCTACCCCACCATGATGGAGAAGGATTTTTACCACTCACGCGCGAAGGTAAACCTCCTTCGTACCAAGCAAGATCTAGCATAGAAGCACGTAAAGACTGTAATTGACCAATGCCACCGTTACGTTACCGACTTTGTTTCTCTACAGGGCAAATGTGCACGACTAAAGAAGGACTATGAGGCGAAAGACGCCATCATCATCACACTGTGCTAGTTGCTTAATGAGCACAGTCAATAGATAAAGGACTTGTCAACACAAATGGCAACCATAACTACCGCGATGACAAAGACTACTAAGGAGTCCAGTTACTTTGCCTACAGTACACACTTGCAAACACTTATTAGTTGGTCCACCGCTAACCAACATCGTTTTTCCAACTAAGAGATAGAGAATTCCAATAAGGACCAATCTCCTCCCGCTACTTTCGATACCGACATCCATCCGCCTCCAAACACTAGTCTAGATTCTCTTATTCTGAATCCATTCTTAGAGCATCTCATCAACCCTTCTACGGATCAAGGATTTCTTTATTCATCACCAAATTTTGATGACGAAATCAACACCATACCATATTACTTCCGCTACCCCACTAGCTCTGCCTACAGTACAAATTGCTTCCCCACCATCTACACCATCCATCGGGAACGGTCTCTTACCGCGTTCCTCTCGGCAAAGGCTATAATTTCTTTCTCCATATTTAGAGTTTTTCTTAGACAATACCCTATTTTTGCACATATACAAGTTCTAGGTGTAAACTTGGCTTTGAGATGGAATAGTGTTAAAGTAAAACAGTTAGTTGTGGTATTATTACAACTTTTTACTACTCTTACCACTAGCAGTAGATTAAAAAGTTTTTTTACCAATTTGACAATAACTTTTTAAATCGGATTGAATATGTATAAAAGCAATAGAATTAAAGCTCTAAGCATGCAATATTACTTAGAATTGCAATCTTCTTGTGCATATCTTGATTTTGCTAGCTGATGGGATTTTCTTCCATTTGCGGATAATAAAAATAATGGTAGATTAAACAATAGGGTGTTACTACTGAATATGCTGGTGGACTTTGTTCCCATTTGAAGGTTGCATTTTCAACAGTAACACCCTCTTCTATTCCTATCTCCACTTCACAATCTAAACGAATGAACATAAAAACTGTACCTCCAGCAATCATATGGTTTTGCAAATAATAGATGGATTCAAATGTTATTTTTTGTTGTAATCCCGTGTTGTAGGTAAGTGCAATTTCCACTACTAAAGTTTAGCCTTATGTTTGTGTTGAATGTGCCTTCTTAATTCATATCAATTATCTCACTATTATTAAATATTGAACTATATAAAATAAATAAATTCTTAAATTAAAAAAAAAAAACTATTTCTAGAATATTTCTACTGAAGATGGTGTTGGCAACAAAACCAAGTTATAGGAAAGAGTTCAACTAATGGAGGAGGTCTTCAATATTGGATTGTTAAGTACAAGCAATTAATTGACTATGGTTTATAAGCGTTTGAACAATACCTTTGGTAGTGTTACAATTCTTATTGGACCAAATATAGAAAGAAGACATTTCTTAAGATAACAACAACAAAAAAGGTTGGAATCTAGTCCACCCAAAAAAAGATACAATTGAAAGCATCCTTTACATATTTGAAAAAGATATGCTATTCATTCACTACAATTTTATTTTATTTTTATATCTTTGTATAGTTTCTAACATATTATTCCGTTCTACTATCTTATATTATCTCACAAATTTCCTACATTTTTTTTAACATGAGTGCATGCACATACTTTGAGATAAAACGATTAGCTCAGACAACAAGTTTCATCAATCCGTTGTGGTGGAATAACATCCCAATAAAGTCGAAAAAGACCTGACGGAATAAGAGCACGTGGCGGATTAAGGTCCTCCTCCCCTCGATGACCAAAACTTCATCCCATAACCAAATGAGACTCCACCAGTTCCCGCGCTAATTCCCGAAGGGCGCGTTCCCGCGAGAATTGACGGTCCCCTAACAGCCATCGATCACAACCCGTCGGTTCCAATCCCAACCATCCATCCCACCATCATCCAAACCCCAGACAACCTTCATCTAAAAAACCGAGCCAACATCCAAACACCGGCCCCCCATTCATCCAAGTCGACTTCATCCACACTCGACCCGACCCTCGAAAGAGCCTCCGAAATGCGCAAAACCCACAAAAACCCATCAAAACGCATCGAAACGCATCATAAATCTGCGCGGATTGTCCCTCGTTGCCGCACGGGCACGACGCCATCAAAAACGAAATCATCGATACTGGTGCAGCCTTACCACCATGTGATGCGGTGGAGCCCGTGTCCTCGACCGAGCTCGTGAATGGGGCACTGTGACGGTACCCTACACAGTGCGCACTGACTGACGCGTTTTCAATCCAGGTCTGGGTTGATCAATCTCATCGCAATTTCATCTTCTCGCAGTGAGAGAGGGTCACGTGAGTGTGGATTCGTCTCTTGGGGTGGAGTGTTTGTGTTTCCGCATTAGGGGTTCAGGGTTTGTAGTTTGGCGCCAGGGGAGGAGTGGAGGTGGATCGCGTTTTGAGGTCGCTCTGTAGGTTTCTGGAGGTGGTGGTGTTTTTCTACGTTTTTTCATGATTTTGTGTGTTGAACAGTAGGGTTTTTTGGGGTTCAGGTTTTTTTTATTTGGTTTTTTTTTGGTTTTTTTGAAAATTTTGGGTTTGGAGTTTTTTTGGGATGACCTAGTGGGTGTACTGGTGTTGGTTCTTTGAGTTCGTTTGATGAGTGGGAGATCGGGGTTGTGTGGAATTGGTGTAGGTTTGTGAGTGTGGACGGGGTGTAGCTCGTGATTTGAGGTTTGAGTGGAATTCGGATTGCAGGGGGTGGATTCACGTCTTCGTTTTAGTTGGTGGGATTAGTGCTCTGCATTGGGAGCACTTGGGTTTAGAATGGTCTGAAAACAGAGGCTGATTGAGAGCTCATTAATCATGACTTAGGTTAAGGATGGAGTGATCAATGCAAGTGAGCTCGGGACGGTTTCGAGATGAGTTTATTTCGCTGTTGTTCGATTTGGGTTAATGTGTTGAGATTCCAATATTGAGATTGTAGAGCGGTTTTCCTTATGTCTGCGAGTTTCGAGAGCTCCAGGATTATCACTCTGTGAAGTTTAAGGGCTGCAGTATCTTTACCGCATTTGATATCAGTCGGGTGATGCATTCCCTGGATTTCTGCTGCAGAAGACGGCATTTGGTAGCATGCGAGCTGTAGGCGATGATGTACCTCATTCCGGATCCAGTTGCAAACAAGCAGCTATACGGGATTGCAGAGTCATCTCCTTCCAGGCCATCCCCTTCCAAATCATCCCAGCATGGGGAGAATTCTTCCCCATACCTGCTCGCATGTACTAAAAGCCCTAGATCCCACAGACGCCGGCACTACTCTTCGGACGAGGAGGATGACAGTAGGGACAGGCAATCCCACTGGAAGCGAATCAAGACACACTCGGATGACAATCCGAGAGGAAGCACTCGGAACCTAATTCGCTACACAGAACGAGACCGCCACAGCTGTGAGAAGCCTCCTTCTCGCATGAGACAGCAGGGTCTTCCTCCGAGTTCGAATCCTCGTCCGGGACATAGAGTGATAGTGTTGAAAGGCAGTGCACATGAGAAGGATGCTAGACTGCATCGCATTGGCCATGAATCTGAGGGCAGAACAGGAAGTGGGAGCAAGGGATGGGATGGGGCTCTGGGCATGCGTGTGAGGGATGGTGGGACCGCATCCAAGGACATTGATCCCGGGGGCAGCAAGAGGAAGCATCACGAGTCGATGTCGGCGTTAGGGGATGCTAGCCGGAGTCCATCGGTGTCGAGTGAGCGGAGCATGATGGTCCGGGAGAAGCTCACGGCAAGAAGGGATCCTGTAGAGAAAGGGTACGAGATTAGGGTTAGTGGCAGGGAGGTGGGGGAGTTTGTCTATCGCAAGGACGACCACAGCCTTTTCTTAGAAGATTCTCGCCAGGTTGATGACGCCTACTCTGCGAGGACGAGGATTGGCTCAGACGTGTGGGAACCCTTGAATCGTAGGAGTCGCGGGGAGGATACCATGAGCAGAGAGACCAGGGGTTACGGGGATTATACGACTGAGCGATTTTGCTCTGACGTCGCCTTGAGGGTTAGAAGGGTGGAAATTGATGTGAGTGGAGGTACCGGCCAGGTTCAGGGATCCACTGTGCGCAAGGTTTTGGATTTGGGGCGCAGCTCGCGCTCCGGCAACGATGACGGCAAAGAACGCGCGAGCCTTGGGACTGGTGGCTCGGCGGCGAGCGTAGGAGCGAAGGGCGGGCGGGTGATGGAGTTGGAGAGACGGCAGGACAAACGAGAACGCTGGGCGGAGAAGGAGCGTGACTTGGAGAAGGAGCTGGAGAAGGAGAACATGCTCAAAAACACCCAGCCGACGAAAGAGAAGTCTGTGACGGTTGTGGACTACAGCCACAAGTTCACCCTGGCGAAAGCCCCCATTAGTAAGCGATCATTCATCTCCTTATCCGCCATTTTAGAACCTCTAATGTGTTCAGGGTTTTAGCGTTTGCTGAACCCTCAAATTTACTTTGGCGGATGGCATGTCCGGGATGGTGATGTGTATGTGTACACATGAGGGTTTGAGAGACTGTTCGTGCCGCATTTCGCGTCTTGTTGGGTGACCCATCTTCGGTTTTCCTCAAAGCCGGTTTTCGAGCCCCCCTTTCTCTACCGAAATGGCCTGTCTATGTGAAAAGCGGATCTCGTGTTCCTGGCATATCAAGAGAATATGGGTTGACCTTCAACCCTGAGAAATGAGTGTTGGGTGAGCTATGGTGGCATGACGTGCATGTGTGGAAATCTCTCGTGCTTTATATGTTCATTTGGGCGCACTCAGAGTTTCACTAGCGGCAACTGAGAGTGTTGTGGTAACCAGAATTTTTATTTGGATTTGTTTGAGTGGTTCTGTCAGGGATCTTCAGGTTCTGAAAGCGTACTATTCATGGGGTTTTGCGTGTGCATCTTTTCATTTGTTTGATTTAACTCTCCTTTGAGCCACTCATTCTATCTTTAGGGTTATATTCCTTAATAGTATGCAGCCCAATGCTTTTATCACAGGAGATGGACTGTTGATATCATGAGAAATAGAGGAATGGACATAATGCTTATCTCTGGAAAAAAAATTGTATTGCTGACGAAGAGTGGGCGTGATAATAATCGTGCCCTGTCAATTTTGCAGGTGCACCAGCAAAACCCGTTGAAGTGGACCCTCATCGACTCTGCCAGCGGCAGAAGCAAATCGATTATGGGAAAAACACGCTTGGTTATGAAAGATATACAGATACAGTCCCAAGGTGAGGAGGATTATCTGCATATTCGTCGTCAGAGAACACAGTATGAGCAAGTTCAATGTTATATTTTCAAAAGAGATTGTTCATTTACTTCAGCTGGTGCTTTTCTGAACCACTTCTCTTGTGTCTTGTAGATACCAGCGGACCAAGACAGATCCGCGAACACCTGACATCCGACAGGTTTGCAGTAAACGAAGCTGGGATGGCCAGATTCGAAAATGGCGTCGGTTGTTACACGAGTACGATCCTCCGAAGGACGAGGATGAGGAAGATCTAGACCTGATGCTTGCTCCCAGAAGGGAGCAAGATAAATCTGCCACTAATGACGACGGTCTGATGGACAGGGACTCAGAAGATGTTGAAGATCCAGACATGAAGATATATGAGGGCTGGTCTGATGATGAGTGCTAGTTCTCCATTTATGCCTTGGCCTCTCTTCTGCCTCTTGAGAACGTCCCGGTTACAAACGCTACTAGATTCAGCAAGTTTGATCAAATCTTAGGGTGCACAGATGTCAATCCTCCTCATGGAAGTATCGGTCATTCTCATCGAAGCCCAAAATGTAGACAATTCCAAGTACGTGGTTGAATATGATCTCGGAGGATTTCAATTGTCGTCTTGAAAGGAATATGCTCCATCGTAACATCGTAGCGGTCAAGTAGATGACTCCTTGTAAAGTGGTTCTGAAATTCTAGAGAGCTTTGCATCTCAGTGCCAAAGCTGTACTGTACATTGCCCCAGTTCTCTTACAAAGAGGGAAGTTTTCTTCAGCTCTGTTCATGGGCTCCCCTTGTATGTAATAAAGAGAACAAACGCTGTTGTTGGCGACATCTCGGGCCCTAGACAGTCGAACAATTGCATTGTGATACGTGCTAAATTCTGCGTGATTTTACTTTGACATGGTATTATCAACGTTGATGCACTTCAGAATCCAGATTCCTTCAGATTATTCAAATAAAAATTCAATATCCTTGTTAGAATATCTTCATGTGAACATTGAGGACCATGGATGGCTCAAGTCATCGATCCTCCTTGCCACATACATATACAGTACTTGTTGTCACATGTAATTAAGGCCAGTCTACACCAAAAACTGTTAGGCTGGAGCCCAAAGAAATGGATAGTATTCATTGGTGGATAGTCTCAAAATCCGAAGGGGCCTGACTAAAACTCTTTTCTCGCGACCTTTCACCTCTAGTGTAGGAATTGCATGGCTGAAATATCTAAATTACAGTTCTACATGGCAAAAGTGGATCATATTTTCATTGGCAATAACCCATTAGTAGTAGTATCAAAGTTTTTGCATTTAGCTCCATACGGCTACGTAGCACTTGTAATTAGTATTTGGCAATAAGTGGTATCCTCATCAAGGATGAACTATGAATTTATTTTGCTATGTTACATATCATTTCTTTGCAAGTGGTGCAAGCCACCTTCAATTCCAAGGCATCAAGCTAAATTTTGTCACTACTCCATTCATCTCCACTTTGAAAGACATCATCGTGAAGTCTCCAATCCGCTAATTACATCTTCTTCTCCACGTTTAGAACTCTACTTGCTTACTATATTGCACAAGGGTCGCCGTTTGTGGCGCTCTATGTACAACTCACTGCACTTGTTGACACTACTATGGTAACTTGATTTTGTTGTCTAATTTTGGGCTTGGAATATTTTTTTATAAGTCAAGACTTTAGAGGTGTAGTATGGCCGATGGGCCAATCAAAGGTGCATGAGCGACTACCATGGATTGTGCATACTTATATCCTTGAGTTATTCAATGCTAATCATTCCATTTTGATTTTGAATCTTTGTCTTTGTCGGATTTCAACTCCAAGTCTTTGTGTTTGTCGAGTTTTGGATAAAGTGATGGATTGTAGGATTCAAGTATTGGATCCTCAGGATTTGGTTCTAATTTGTGGTTTGTGAGCATGTTGGCAATGAAGGGTTTATTTGCCAAAGTGGACAATGGCAATGAACATCGCAAGAGTCTTGTCAAAAGAATGTTGAAGGAGAGAAACGAAGAGATTGGGGCTATAATGGCAAAGAAGAAAAAGAAGGAAGAAAAGGTAGCAAAGGCATTTGCAAGTGCAAGGAAGAAAAGGATTAGACAAAAGTGAGGGCTTTGAAGAAGATAGAGATTAAGTTGAGAAGAATTGAGCCTTTTGATGACTCCTTTGTTGCACAAACTAATCAAACATAGTCTCAAAAGCTCATGAAAAGAGCATATTGGCAATGTTCATCAATAGTAACTACAACAAGGACAATTGTGCATGGCACCTAGCAATTGTTTTTAACATGTTGGCCTTGAAAAATGTCTTTAATTGCCTTTAAACTTTAAATATTGGATGAAAAGAACATAAATTATTAAAAGATTAATCTTGAATTATAAATCTATCTAAACACAAACTTACATAAAAGTATAATTTGCTAAACTTGATCCCCATAATAGAATTTCAAACTCCTAGTTTCCAATATTAAGAACACGAAATGAAAAAATAAATGTAATTTAAATTTTACTTTCAACTTTGAAATTATTAAAGTAAATGCCTTGTGGTTTCAAAATCTAATACATAACATGAACTTAGAGGATACATGATAAGAGCAACATTGAATATTTTTGTTTTAGAAAATATTATATACATATCCATTTTTGGCTTTAACGAATAAATTTTTTTATTTTATTTTATAAATGACTATCATTTATCTTAATATAAAATATATATACAATGCTCTTTAACAACTTTTGCTTTTGAATCCAATTCCAATTTTAAAATAAAAAGTTTATTATCTTTTTACTTTACCTTCATTATATAAGATCTTCATCATATAATATCATTTAATATTATTTTAAGTATCAATATAATGATTTATAAACATTATAAACATTCTTCATCATCATATAAACATTTAATATAATGTTTTATTTTTGTAACCTTTTTCATCGGTCTTCTATGTTTTGAATAGAATAAATTCATCTCATAAAGTAAAACAATTTGACCTTATTACGCAAGTTATTACATGATGGCCTTCAATAGTACATTATGGAGTCAACTGCCATTAGGGGAAGATTGGGGTCTCCAAAAGGCCTTTGGTCGGAATCCGTGCCTGAAAATTAGGCCATGCCCGTGCACTTACCTGCTGGCACCAATGGTGCCAGCAGGTCGCCAAATGGTGCTAGCAGTGCCAGCAGTTGGCGTTTGGGGGGTCCAGCCAATCGCTTGCAGCAAAGGCGTTGCCCACTGCTATCACCCCATTGGACAATACAAGCAGTAATGACATTGTCAACGAGCGTGTGCCCACAGCTGTCACCCCATTGGACAGTAGCGGATCCTGTTGTCAGCGGGGCGAATCCTCTTGTGAGCGAGGCGAATTTTGTTGTCAGCGGGCAGGATATCCACCAATGAGATTTCGCAGAGAAGTGTCAGCGAGCAGCAAGCTCACCTACTCCGGGCTGTCTTACAAGGCCCTTTGGAGACCCCATTTTCCCCTAATGCTTTGGAATTTGTTGAACAAATATTGTCTTTTCTACTAGTGCCAGATTTGTGTAGATCTTGCACTACATGCAAAACATGGAATAAGCTCATCAACAACCCCGCCTTTAATGTGCTCGATGTACGCAATAGAAACAAACATTTACCTTTTATAGCAATACATTCTATTACCACTTCCATTCAAATTGGACATAGACTGTATATTGATGGGAGCCAAGTATTATGCTTCCTTGACATTAGCTCAAAGAAATGGTACTTGATGAAAACTCGTGATGCTCTTGAAACGTCATTTCTATTCAATCCTCGATACTTTAAAATTGTGGCGATGGATGGAGGTCTTGTGCTTCTCAAAGTTTCTAAAAGAGCTCCTAAATTATGTCATCATGAAAATGGTTGTACACAACTGTGTATGTGGAATTCTATAAAAGACATTAAGATTAATCTGCCATGCATACCAAAGCATTCTTTTTTACTCATAAATTTTGTTGTTGATGACATTGCCAAGATTTTCAAGGTATTTGTTATGAAACAATATTGGGAAAGTCGTTTGGTGGACATATATGATTCCATAATGAAGGAGTGGAAGACCTCAAGCAAACTTGAAATGAACAATATTAAAATCATTCAAAGTATTGTATTTCAAAATCTTCTATACATGCTATGTTTTGTACATCATATAGGTGAACACTATGAATTATGGAGGTACAACTATGTTGCAGATATTTGGGAAAGATTGGATTTTGTCGAGAGTTGCTTTGTCGAACCTGATTACATAAAGTTTGGATGGAATCAACAATTGATTAGATACGGCAAGCGTCTTTTTGTTACGTATTCGCTTGTGTTACAAAATAACTTATTTGAAGTGCATGAAATTGATATCCAAAGTAGATCCACGAAGGCATTGTTGACGTGGACAACAATGCAAATTAAGAGAAATTTTGATATAGATGTCAATCTACGTTCTAATTATCTCAACATATATGTTATTGGTTTCAATAAGTCCCTCATGCTTGTCACCAATTTATCAAGAAATATTGTTATTTCTGATGTAGAAACAAAGGAGACCAATTTTGACTGGCCTCAACTTCCTTTGAGAAAATTAAAGGTAGAACAGAAGTATTCATTGATGGGGAAGCAAATGGACTTCCCTCTTCCCGGTACACTTAAGTAACCAATTATGTCACTTGATGTAACCTTTATTCTTTACCTAATAAAATGTTTATTTTGAAGGTCCTTGTATTAAATACATCTTGATGTATTTTATTTTCTACATTATTTGATCATTTTTAGATGAATTGTGTAAGAAAGAAATTCAAGTTCAAATCCGTATGTTTATTTTCATAATAAATTTAGTAGTTTAAAAAATAAGTTTAAATAGTAGTTTATAACAACCGCAAAATACCAAAGTCCATTTCTTTAGAATATTTTTTGATATAATTATGACATCTTTTCTTCAATGTTCTTTGAGAAGATTTGTACTCAACCTAGCTTCCCTTATGATGCTGCGTTTGATGGGGGGGAGGGGGGGGGGGGGGGGGGGGGGGGGGGGGGGTGCAGAAAGGGCTACAAGCTTGTCAATATGCGTTGACATCATAAACAAAGATTGCCTAGCACTGTCTACTTGCTATTTTTAAATTGGCTGTTTGTTTTCATCACTTTAAACTAATGAAATGAACTTTGGTTTAATTTGGTCAATTTAAATTTCTTATCATATTTTGTTCTTGTAGGATATTAGAAAGTGCTTACGGTGTATATAGGTTGTAGTTAGAGGTAGTTAACATTTTTGTTTTCTTCATAGTTGCCATTTCAATTTAAGATTTTAAAACTTATTAGTTTACTTTGGGAAAAATCATTGTAGCTAACTTAGTGCATTGCAAAATATGACTTATTCACTATATGCAACAAAATGAAAATGTAACTTGTAGCCAAAACTGAAACTACTATATATGCAAATTTAATTACTATGAAAATTACTCTCCAACGCCTCTCAAGAGCAAATAAGATTGTATCCATGTGGGCAAATATCCCAAAAGAACTTTTAAAAACACTTACAGTAATGTCATGAAGTTTGTTAATCCTTAAACCAAGTGGGAACCTTTGATCCAAAATTTCTTGGAACCTAAAAATATATAACTTTTAGAAAATAAATATAAACTGTCAAGACGTTTGCAATTTTATTTTTATATTTCTATGATTGTTATTAGAGTTCAGTGTTCATATTATTATCATTACTTTTACTATGAGCTATGACCCTTCTTTTTAGGTTCACATTAAAACTTTAGGCCACAATTCACTTGTAACTCCCTTGTTTCAAGGATGGTACCCGCTTCCAATGCTCTCATCCAAGAACAAACATATCATTTGGGTTTTTGAGTAGGAGCCCAAGTTTTTGGTTGTAAACCGGCCCTTCACTTACAATACTCCTCCACTACACAAACTCAACACCTTCTGAAGCATGCACAATTTTCTCTGTTCTACACAAAGAGGAGCAAGGAGAAGTGTAGACGCAAGTTTGTAATATGGTTCCAGTCTCCTTGGAATGGAAAATGCGTTCAAATCCCAGAAACTTGCATGAATGACGGTCCAGGGACCTTCTTGCAGCTGCACTTGATTCCTTCAGATCCGTTTTCAACACAAATACTGGTGAGATTCTAAACTCCTCAAGAGAGTTAAGCTGACAAAATATATGAGTGAAGCACTACATTGTGTTTGGAGTGGTCTTGGCATTCATCATACTGTTTGAGTTCCAGTGTTGAGGAGACGTAGATGTTCGGACAGCTCCACAGTAGTAGATGTTTACCATGAAATTCGTACTGCAACGTGTGCACAGATGCGCAGAAAATTCCTTCCAGAATTTCTTCAAGGCAGTTGTGCATGGGATCCGCTTGAGGGGTGGATGGATTTCCTGAGGTGGGGTCGGCAGGAATGCATTTCCTTATACAACATGACCTTGCAAACATCTTCACAGTTCTTGAAAGGGAGCCTCATCGTTGAATGGCAAACCCATATGTAAGTATTGTAGAACTTGTCCCAGATGGGATACTTGCAGATAGGATATTGCATTTTAGATCAATCCGGCCCACTGGAAATTTTTATGTAGATGGTATATTTAAAATCCTGTCCACCTCCATTTTCAAATGGGCAAGAACAGATCATGCCATCACACAATGAAGTAATTCATATGTACAAACTACGGTAGTAACCCCTGTCTAGTTTCATGAAAGTAGTGGTGAATCTATATTTCAGAAGACAGAACTCAAGTGGGTACTGGACTGTACATGTGGGTACAAGTCCTGTCACATATCACTTGTTTAGAAACACACACGTGAACACACTCAAGAAATGAGTCAAATACACAAGTTCCATGGTTTTGGTTTCGAATGCCTGCACTTAGTTACCTAATTAGATACAAAATTAGTTTGGGGCTGTGCAGTGAATTCAGTATTAGATGTATAATACCAAAACAAATTGTAAGTTCTAGTTGCTCAAAAAGAATGTTCGAGACTCTTTAGTTTCTATGTGACATCTGTTTTGTTGGTTGCAGTATATTCCTATGCATCAGTTTCTTCTCATTCAATCAGCCCATTTAACAGTGCTGTGGGACCTATGCCGACTAGGTGTGCATTGACAATTTTGAATTCTAGACTATGAATAGTAGTTTTTTTGTGATAGTGCATGTGTAAAACCTCCCAAAATGATCATCTTTTTACTAGGGTGTCTTGGAAGCCAGGAATTTGGAATGTAATAAACATAGCAATATGTTTGGACCACAGTACCGCAACAGTGCACTTCAAAGAAACTTGAGAGAGTGAGGACCAAGGTTTGATTCTATTTGGAGGTAGCATGGCATATCGTGTTGCTGATGTGGCAAAATTTCTTTTCATGTTCACTTGGCCGGTGATAAATATACTTCACATGGGTCCCCATGCTTGTTTGGATATTTGAATCAAGTGAGTAGACTGCAGAATGGCCACTTGTCATTTCTGCACACAATTATAAGTTGTGTTGTGCTGATGTGGAGAGTTCTCATCATGTCTTCATTTGCAAGTGAGTCGGTTTGTGGCTCACTTGGTCGGTTTATTTCCACTTAAAAACAAATTTGTGCTTCCATCAACAACTTTGTGCTCTGGTCGGTTTCAGACCGTGACGCAGCAATTGAAAAACATGCATCCCTGAATCCAGTGAACTTCACCTGCGCTGGTTGCCAAGTTCAGTGTCACTGTGTCAACATGTAGTCCTTCAGATTTTTTTCCTTCGGATTATTGTTGTCAAGGAATAGCACACGTTGATTAATCAGCCACTCGAACTTGCCTTTTCTGTGCCACCTGTTAATGAGTGCAATGAAGCAAAATATATGAATATGTTGCAACTGCATGTATCCATGCAATCTCGAAAACGCCTTCCAATCAGTTGTTCGTTGATGTTTTAGATATGCACCAAATGATAATTCGTGTTTGTGCCCAACAATTGAAAGTTTCGTTTTTTTGAACGCGAGATTGGTGTTCGAGGTGGTACACCAACTGTTAATTTTATGAGCAGGTTCGGTATTGTATTGCTGCACTGGCCACAATTCGTTAGAATTATTGGCCGCTTTCCTGGCTTGAGAAAGCTAATTAGAATGACCTTGTATTTCAATCTTCGAGTTTAATGCAAACTAAACAGAAAGGAACGCAACATTATCTGACAGATTCCAGTATTACAAATTTACCTTATTCAATAAAACCCAGTAGTCATGTGCAACGAAACCAAGGTAGAGGAATTTCCCAAGGAGATGATATGAAATAAAAGAAAGGAAAACCCTCAGTGTACATCCTCTTTACAAAGTATCACATTCCTTCTAAAATATCGATATAGACTCAGAGGCAAAACATAATGCTAGTGAAATACGCTCCGATGCCTAAGCCTACTTTAGTTTACACTATTAGCTTACTATTGACGTCGTGTCTACCGGTAATACGAGCAAAGTGCTACAGTACTTTGGTGATCCCACCTCGCGAGATCAGCGCCGCTGCAGCTGTCGATGCAGTCGGGACAACACCAGCAGGAACTCCAGGCTTCGAAAGGTGGACAAGTCTTCATGCAGAAGGTACACAAGAAACAAGATTAGTAAATGTCTTAGATCACAAAGCCCCTACATGAATTGCAGTCAGAGATTCAATTGTAAGTCTAACAAGTCCTGTTTGGATTGCTTTGGACAGAATCTTCGAGGTAGGGACTGAATACTTACGGGGCCAAGTACTCAGCCAAACCGGAAATGGCACCAACAACATCGGAATAGTTATCAGGAGACGCAGGTGCTGTGAGCTGAACCATGTGCAAGTTAGGTGTAACTGGCTGTGCCTCGTCAACTGAATGGGTTTTAGGCAACCTGTGAATTGCAGTCACAGCTATGGTAATGGTCACAGCAATGGGAACTGTCTTGTGCATCTGGAACGAAAAGCCGGTTCGAAGCATTTCGTAATCCAGCTTGTAGCCAAGCGCGTGCATGAAGCGGAGTGAGTTGTTACTGATTCCAGCTTCCAGCACAGGACGCACCAAAGCAGGAAGCTGCTCTGCTCCAGCTCCTCTCATTGCCCCACCTACATGGCGCACTGACCTGCCCCGTGTTCAGCAAAAATGAATGAGGTATTTTCTGTCCCAAAAAAGAATTTAAAAAACGGCAATGCCACGGATGCCAAACTGGGGCTATGTACCGACTTAAAAGATATTTTCTTTGCTCTTAGCCACTAGCCCAGATATTTTTGGGCATAGAAATTAATTATATTTAGTCTATAATCCTTCGATTCTACAGTACGATAGAAAGATAGGAATTCAGGTTGCGACTGTCTACGAGGTCAAGAGAAGTATAATTTCAGGAGGTCAAAGTCTACTGCTGTCAGGCATTCAGGCCACCGCAATTAGGAGGAATATTTGAATGATATTGTGGCCCCTGCTTGCTACGTTGGGCTACACTCACTGGTCAACTTTTGTAGATTATAGGAACTGTTAAGAGTCACAACCGACGATGGATTTGGAAAAGTTCCACCGACTTTAACAGAAAGAGAAAGTGTGTCATGATCATTTTGGAAACGCTCAAAGCTGAAAAGGCTGAAACTTACCAGACAGGTTCCGGCTGGGATAATGAGCAGCACAGATGGACTTCCGACGCCACCGCACCTAGAGGAGACAGAAATCAGCCTCTGCCTCACCAAACATCCTCAGTGTAATTTAGCTGTAGAGAAAGCAGAGGTTTGAGTCCACACCTAAATTGGGTCCAGTCTTCAAGCATATCTCATGGACTTTAATAGTTTCTCGGAGACCTCCGCAGAGCCCCTGCAATAAAACCTCCAACGCGTCCACATGCTGAAGTCCACGAGGCGAGAGGCGAACACACACATTCACGAATCAGAACCGATTGAACGAACACACAGATTTCAGAAGCCAAAACAAAGCACGAAAGAGTGGGACCAAATATTACCAATGCATCAGAAGAAGAGTGTACTCCCACAGAAATAACGAGTGGTTGTCAGCTGAAATGTAATATTTCTGCATGAGCACCTCCACCATCAAGCCAGAGAAAAGTCTAAAAGAAAGTGATTGATACATATCAAGCCCAGTGGGAAACTGAATGGCAAGATTTGCAACAACAGCACAATTCTTCAAAACACAATTGCTTTTTCCTCGCAAACAATCTCTGAAGCTGCGTGGTGCAGGTGCAGATGCAGGAACATGACATGACAGCAAGAGGAAGACAGACAGCTGCGGAGAGAATGAAGCGAAGTCACCATGAACTAGATTTCTTTACATGATACGCTAAGGGCAGAGGGTAGCTCCAGTGCCACGGTTCTGCAAATACACCCGCACCATGATGACATCGACATAATTTAACCTGACCGGACACCAAGCTGAACCTCCGGCTCGGCACACTTGAACTGGAGGTTCAATGGCTATCAGGGCGTTTTACTTCGTGACACTTGGGTGCAGGTGCAGATGCAGAGACGTGGCATTGGAGCATTTAAGTGGGGATAGTGTCCAATGCAGAAACTGAGAATCAACAATGGTACGCCATGCGTAGCCAATCCAAAAAACGACACAAAAATGCTACAACAAACGAGGCTAAGGAGAATGATATGGGGTGGGAAAGAATTCTTCACAAATGGAACCGAAAATTAACACTGACAAAAAACGAGATCAGAAAAACTCGTACTGAGCAATGCTAAAAACCATCACGGTCACTCTATGCTACAAGTGCACTAAAAGAAATTCTCATTGCAATATGGACCGGAGAATTAGAGAGCTGTATTGGCTATCACAACAAGGAGGTGACAAAGAATTCAAGAGAGAGCGAGCGTGGTACACACAACAACTCGGAACACGGGTCCGCACTGTATGTATGACTCGGAACTCTACCCTGAGATATAAAAAAATTTAAAGAACACCTGTGTCTCTAATAAAACCCGCTGTAAAACCTCACCACAAAACAGATGGTATGAGACACATACGAATCACGTACTGCGAGAGACTACCCACATTGGATTCATCACAGGTCTAAGAGGAACCTTCAATTCTAAATACAAAGCCACCGTACAACCTTAACCGGATGACACATTAACATTAAAAGCACACTAGAGATGATCGAGGCAGATGCGAAAACCAAAAAATCTACCCCTTCCGTTCTACTTGGCAATCTTCGATTCCCAAAAGAACAAGAATGCGGGACTCCAACACACAACCTCCGGAAATTTATTCACCTACTGTTCACCAATCACGCAATGTGACGTAGGAGAAGAGACAAAACTAAGGAAAAGGGGCTAAAAAAAACCCCGGAGAAGCCAGGAAGACAAGGCAGGCCCAACACAATCCCCGGACAGGAAAGGTAGAGCAAGTGAAGGTGGTAGGGAAGAGAAGATGGTGTGAGTGAAATAATCCGCAACCGAAGGCTGGTATATATGTTGTCCTGCGAGCTGGATATGCCCCCCACAGGCAGGCGTCGACTATGACAGGGGCAGGCTGGCCCACATCGCCCCGGCAGGGGAACGAAATTCCTACCGCGTGCAGTGCATCCACGCCACCACATCCATCATCGCATCACAGGGGAAGGGGGGGAGTGAGGAAGAATAATCCGGAGAGAAAGAGAGAGAAAGACGAGATGGGTGGTGGGAAAATCACCGACCTTCGCTTCTAGTATCCCTTGAACGACGCACTCCATCGCCTCCAAAAGAGAGACTCACTCACTGCTGCCGTGTTTGCGCTCTCTCTCTCAGATGGGTCGATTGATGCCTCACCGCCGCGCTGCTATGGTCTAGCACCGGTGACGACGATGAGTAGCTCCACCCGATCTTTGCAATGGCGGCACCACGGGATGGATCCGTTCAATGAATCGAGCCCTCGCCCAAACAAACCAACTCCCTCTTCGCGTCCCGGCCAAACCTCACACCGTCCGTTTTGGGTGTCGCGGCCGCCGCCGCCGTGCGTCTGCGGCTGCCGCTTCTGCCTGCTTCTGCAAGGGAGCCCATTCCGGTCACTTCCTTGGGAGTCTGTGGTCCTGCCTGGTTTTGTTTCTGTGTTTTTTTTTTTTTTAATTTGTTTTTTGGACATGAGTCATAAATTTTATTTCTATTTCAAATTTTTCTTTGACATGAGGGTAACTTTATGACATGTGGCCCCAGTTGGGAAAAAGAAATTAGTTTTTTTGGGTTTTGACGCAAGTAGTTGGGAGGAACTTTTCACTTGGGTAGGTTTGCACTCTGCTGATCTGAGCTCAGGTCCGACAGGTAACTTGCATTTCTCAGCTAGTTGTGAGACAGCAATGATGATGCAGTAGGACCTTTGCAAATAGTTTTGACAGTGATTTGAATTCAGTGTATGTGGCAGCAAGTGGTGAAGCTAAGCACATGGGGTGGTTCCATCCATGGTAGCGCCATCCTTGGTAGCGTCATGCATGGTAGCGTCATGTATGACCTTTTGAAGGGGAGGTTTGGGGTGCAGAGGTGGAGTTATTTTGGAGTTCCTCCATTTTGTAGGTCAAAAGTAATTTGATTGGAATGTGATTGGAGAGAGGTGGAGAGTAGTTATGGAATTAGGGTTTGAAATGAAGAAAGGCTATTTTTGCTTTATATGGGTGAACAGCCGGTTTGAGGTGAACTTCCCTACTAAGATCATTGATTTATGAACATGAATTATAGAAACAACTACAACGACTACAAACATATTATTTAACCTCCAAATTCAAGTCATGGTGATAATGGATGAGAAAATGGTTGTTGTAGATTGAAAATTGGTGCAGTTTGGATGAGATACAAGTGATAGTGAAATGATAATTTAATGGTTCAAATTTTGACGGAAACATGCGGTGGTAACATGTTTTGTACATGGCCGTACTTGACTTGCATTAAATCAATTTACACACAATAAATAGTGAAAGTTGACTACAGATTAGGTGCATTATGGATTCTTTAGTTGTGTTTGTGAGAATTTTGTTCCAATATCCTTTGAAAATTCATAGCTAAGGGCCTAAAGTTGTAACTAAGTGGTTCTATAAAAATAAAATAAAATTGTATACGCTTATGAAGAACACGTAGAAAACGTTTCAACAATAAATTCATTGCTATGCCAAAGTTATGAGTAATTGTGATTTATTTTATTCCATATCAAAAGAGGTCTAATGCTAGTGATTGTCTAAGGATTAGTTATTAGAGCATGACAAGGCTTGTAGAAGATGACTAGCCTATAGTAGCTAAAGCCTACATTGTCTTCATAAGCACATTTTATTTTTTATTAACAGTCCCTCTAAGAAAGTTTGGATTGCTAAAAAAGTAATGACCTAAGGTTTGCTAAAGAGGTCGTTGTCTTTGCGCAAAAACTATATGGAAGTGTTGCTAGGTATGTACAATGGACTTGGACTTTGGCCTTTAATGCAAAGGATGAGAGGCGAGACATTGGACGTTATTGCAATTTGATTGATAGAATTTTAGCAAGGCTTTGAATCTTTGTTCATAATGCAAAGCGACCCTTATAACTAGTTTATACTATGTACAAAGAGCCATAACCAACAAAAATGGATTATTTTCTTAGTCATGGCTCCTACTTACATTGTTGTGGTTACTCTTCAACAACAACAACAACAACAACAACAACAACAACAAAAAAAAAAAAAAAAAAAAAAAAAAAAAAAAAAAAAAAAAAAAAACTCATGGACCTTTTCACTAATTGAATCTCAAACTTAGACTGCAATGAGTGATCATGCATTGAAAAGAAAGCGGGCAATTTTTTTAGTATTACATATATAATTTGAGTATTTAGAAAAATATTTTTGTAATTTTTTTGAACTTATATCTCCCAAAATATTACTTTGAATAATAAACATTTAACGGTTTAAAACTCAAAATGGCTGCATTATGTTACCATCAAAATTTTAAACAATTTCGACACCTTTAATTTTTGTTCTTTATCTCATTGTCTCCTAATTTTACAACTTCATATATATATATATATATATATATATTTTGGTGTAAAATCCATTGGAGCATGGAAATTATCCGCTAGGCCACATAATAGGCCTTTCAAAGAAGTCTATTCTCGTTTTTTCCGATGAGCGTAAATCCAAATCATTCCTTGACACGGTCAAAACGTCAATCGTAGAGTTCAGTATAATCCACCCCTCTCTCACACATGAGAATAGAGATATTTCTTATGAAACCTTGTCGGTTGTAGGTCCATTTTTATCAGAGTCTTCCTTTCCTTATTCGCATGTATGCTTACCATTTTTTAATTTGATAGCAGCACTCCTTTGGCTGACACATGGACTTCCTTGGTACAATCACATGCTACTATCACATGTCCCTCCACACTAATGCGTGAGATTCTGGGGTTCATGTGTCATGTTGCACAGTGTCCCGCTTTACAAGATGGATTCTGGGGATGTAGTCGGTCAAGATTAGTTAATAAAATTTTGTGGTGCGGTGAAGTATGGAAATCCTACTGTTTGGTTACAAGTGGCATGGTATAAAGTCAATGAATGGCGTGTTGATCACTGATGCAATGTTTGTTTGCATAGGTGTTGGTTTGGGAATTGGATTTTTGTTGTATTCAATCATGACTTGATTATGATGTCATGACTGAAAGGACCTCCCACCCTCTTTTAGTAAGGGTTCCTAATGTGGTCAAAAAAATGGTTCATATAAATTTCACAGTAACTTATCATACATGATTCCTTGCTTATGAAATCCTACAAGTAAGAATCTCCTTTACAAGAATCAAAAGATATACTACAGGTGCAATGCATTAAGAGCATCTTCACCAACGACGATAAGGTAGAACCACCTATTGGCGATCATCTTCTCATAAGCGTCCCCTATAAATGCATGCATTCACAAGCAATGCATCATCTATTTTTGTGCAAACAAGATTCTATTTCTAAAACAAATCCAACATAAGGCACTCATTGATTGGCACAAGTCACCAAAAGGTGAGTTGTCTTTGTGCACGCTTTTAGAGAAGGGTCTATGCACTTAAATAGGTGTCTAGCCATACAAAACTCTGAAAATTCATAACTTATTCATATAGAATGAGAAAAATGTAATTTCACTTCCATTCTCATATCCCAGTATTTGCTAATCTGTGGAAAAAAATTCAACTCATATACCACTTTGCATCCATGGTATCCTCTTAAATACACAAAAATAGGTGGTTCCACCTTACACTCTGAGAATGGAGCAACAGGCTACTATTCATCTGAACGGCTCCCCACCAACGGGCATTTGGCGCGGCCTCAAGGTTAGGGCCTCCAAGAAGAAGAACTCTAGCCCCGAAGGAGCCGACGTGAATATAATGTTTGTCCATTCTATTCACTAATCCGATGGCCGTTGGACAAAGGATAATGAATCTAGAGCTACTCCCCCCTTTCGAAGGTAAACACTTTTCTACACTAAGTGCCTCTACACTTAGTGCCTTGAAGACAACCGACATGTCATCCCCCCAAGGTCTTTTTGGGTACCCATACAACGAGGTCTCAAGACCCCCCACCATAGTTCAGCGGACTATGGAAGTAGGCACCACGTTGGCATAGGAATTCGAACTAACAACCACCTCGACGGCGTGCCACGACTCAAACCACTACACCACGGCCGTGGTGCCTTAGGGCCTCCATACATATGAGGAAGCACGGAATTCGAGGTAGGCTCTTCTGTATCTCTTTAAGCACTTGTAGAGTTCATTTAAGAAACAAAAAGTTGTCAACCAATGGAGTTGGTAGTGATTGGTATAGAAGAAGGAGACGGTTAGGGGAAGGGAGACAATGAGGGCTTTCCCTGAAATTGCAGGTTTAACGGCCAAATCTAATGCGGTTGGTGGGGACAGGGCCCGCCCAACTAGGCAAGGCCACTCCGCCGGCCATGTAAAGTACCGTAGTTGCGTGCTTGCGGGTACGCAACTAGAAGAGATGCTCTAAACATGACCTCCTACCCCCTCAAAATTTGCCCTCGTAAATTATCATATTCCACATTTCAACTTGGTTCATGTAAGTTGGAGTTGCTAGGAAGCCTGTATTTGGATGCACAAGAGGCCCAAGCAAGAGTTGTCAAAATCATCCATAGATCATGGATTGGAAGCCATACTCCGGAGAGGTTGGGAGGGGAGGGGCAAATTCCTACTCCTATTATTAGGTTTTATTGGAGCCTTCTTTGATCTCCAACGGGCCTCCATAGAGTAAGAGCATCTCCACCAGTGACTCTACAAAATGGCTTTGGTCGAGGCTTTTGAGCGAGCTCTAGGAAACTGTCAAAGGCTTGAAATTTTGATCTAGTTTCACCACCCCACCAGGGACTCTTGTAGACCAAGCCACTCCAGTGCTCCTCACTTCGAAGCAACTTTCAGCTTATAAAAACACTACCTCTCTTATCTGTTCACATTTGCTTCTCTCTTTGCACTACTTTCATGTTCGTTGTATCGCGATGGACTTGGAAGGCTAAAGTCAAGATTTGGTTTGATCAACTCTCAAGCGTGGTATACAGAGCTGTATATATTCTGATATTTACGTGTGCCTCCTTGGCTAAGTCTGACTTTCATGGTGTCGTTATAGAGTGAACGATGTGATTAATCTTTTGACGTTAACAACAACGGACCGTTTTTGCCCTCCCGTAGTCACTAGAAGAGACGCTCTAACATGGATCTATAGGCCCTAACCTTGGCAAATAAAATCAAAAAACCCCATGGGCGCCCAAAACGAGAAGCCAAAAAATTGGATCCAACCAAGACTAGCATCTGAGCCATGCTTATTGAAGAGAAATAAAGAGACCCCTCCAAGCATGTTGGTTTAAACAATAGGAGCACTATTAGATAAGTAGTTTTCTCATATGAAGTAATATACTCATATAAAGTGTGATTTTAGCTTTATCTTTGTACACCAAAGTCAAATATAAAATGACATGGTTATTGCACTCAAACAAAAAAAATGTCGGCATGCATCTTCCAGTCCCATTCATGTACTAAAATTAGGGCACACTTACATGCGCTAGCATAGTCATAGAAATCCATAGAAAAGGTTTGGTACTCCTCTACACATAAGTGTAAAAAGTTTTTGGCCAAACTTTGCTAATTTTTGTTGGTCTTCATCAGTATCTCCCCTTCTTTAGTAGTTGACTTGACTTTCTTTGTTTACTTACATTGGTCTTTGACTTTATTTGTAGCAAACCATAATTTTTTTTCATGAAATGTAGCAACATGTTAATCCCTAAAGTTGAAAGGCCTCAAAAGTGCTAAAAACCCTAAAATGAGACTCTTTCAATACAAGGTGTAAGTTTTTAAGTTTTGTTGTATTATGGGGAGAAATAGCCGTAGGATCTAGTACCTTGCTTGTACATGTATATGTATCCCAAATATTAGATTCAAACTCCTTACCGTTTGTGAGATCATAACGTTCTAAGTTGAAAGAAAAGTTTTTCTCCCTTGTTGCAAAATGGATTTCAAGTGTTTTGTGAGCCAAAAAAACCAATTTCAGAAGCAAATTGGATGTGAGGCTCTTAAAATTCTTGTTCTTTAGATGAGTTAGGAATACGTCCATGCACTTTTTCCCTCATACGACCTACAAAACCTAAGGAAATGCTTGATTTTCCACATGGAGGTATGCTGAAATTCAAATGCAAAGGCCGGTCTATGATAGTAAAAAAGGCATACAGAGAAATATTGGATTGACAATCCGAGCACTGAGATCATGCCTTCAAATTGTATTTACATGTTGAAAAAAAAAAACTTGAAAAAAAAGTAAAACCTCAATTTTTGGTGAATTTTTGAAGTTTCTGTGATCTAATTAATTTTGGGCAGATTTTGAGCATATATTGCAGTTTTGGGCAAATTTCAGCATGCCCGAATAGTGTTCTCAAATTTTGACTCCAGATTTCTCCTAAAATATGAGGAATTTTGAAGCATGAATGGTCTTGTTAGAAAGATATGAAAATTTTCCATGTTGTGCCAAAGTTACAGCCACATCTGGTAAAATTTGACTCATAAGGAGCCTAACCGGACCCTAAATTATACCAAAACTGATGAGTTGATGCGTTTTGATCATACCAAAATTACTTCTCAGCCCTTGATTTATTTATTCATTCTTTCTTTGTATAGCAATCAAACTAAGGGCCGAGTGAATATGAAAACAAATCTACACAATAAAAAAAATCCTAGCACCAAATCCCTTAAATTATCACCCCAAAGTGAAAAGCAAACCCCATACACACCTTCAGTAGTGAATTTTTTAACATCTAAAGGACAAGTAGCCCACTAGGGGCTCTTTTGGAGTTTAGGCATGTACTTGTGACTTCAATTTAGATCAAGATTTTTTGAAAGTTTTTGTTAATGTTTGTCGTAACAAGGACTTTGATGGAATTAGCTATGGTATTTGAAGTGAAAAGTTCTTTTCGATGGGCAGTTTAGGGAGCCATGCTAAATACATATGTTACATCTGAGATTATTTCTATAAATACTTAATATTGTCATCTTTGAGATTTTCCGAAAAAAAATTCTTTTCAGTACAAAGTGTTCACTCCTCAAAATATCAAAGTTTTCTCACCGTTTTGGGCAGTGTACTAAAAAAACTTCTTCCTTCCTTCATAAAAGTTAAAAAATTTGTTTTTTTAGGAGTTTTCTTTTTTTCACTTAAAGAATGGACATTAATTTTTACTTTAACCGTTTGGATTGGGACTTTATGAAATAATGGAATTTCTAGGAAAGAAATATGAATTAGCATTCTTTTGCATTCAACTCAATAAAATTATTGTTTTCAACATGCTACACTTGTTTTTGGTTTGTATTCTTTTAAAAAAAAAATAGCTAACATAGTCTTCTTTGTCATGCACCAAAAACCTCAAAATCTATAATGCAAAAAACCTGAGAGAAAAAAAAAGTGAGAGTGTGTCGACCTAGTCAAAAATCGTGTCAAAAAAGTTTGTTTTCAAATTTCAATCGCTATAATCTTCTAATCTCTAAGGTCAAATAAGATGAAATTTATTAAGCTATTTACAACAATAATAAAATTGAAGATGTTATGGTTAAAATTAGAAAATAATGATTTTTTAGTCATTCATGCTTTTTACATTGGAAATGGCAGTTTTGGAGCGCTTTTTGGTGAAACGTAGTCAAGGAACTTTAGGGATTAAAAATTGTTACGGAAATATATGCTTTGGAAAAATGGATTGATAAGTCAGTCCAACTGCATTTTGCTGGCTATCTAAGTGACCAAGGCTTTAACCCCTCAAGGACGAAGGGGCGAAAAAGACGCCCCTCTGATCACACTCAAACCTGGTCCACAAACCCTATATGCTCGGCATCCAAACGGTGAATCCTTTCCATTTTTGGGCCACAATTGTTCACTACGAGTAATTGCACATTTGGTGAACACAGGCACACAAATAAGCAATTCAGACATTGACCTTGAGGGGTTATAGAGCTGAAACAAGTAAAAGGTCCAAATGAGCCTCATGTACCCGAAAAGGCATGATGTGTGGCACTATGGCAGTGTGGTCGGCAAGTTTCAATATAACTAAACTAATCTATGCACATAACAAAATCCGAAATACTCCACACAGTATACTAGTTCGCTATTCAGGCAGGGTCATGGGACAAAACTCGGGACAAAACCAGTCCGATTTGTCCACTCCATGCTGATATTCCAACAACTCGCAATGCTGCGGTTTACTGTATTTCAATAATCAAAGGATGACTTGTTCCCTTGAGTAAGATTTCATGGGCATCACGGCACATCCTATATTAATGTTTACAAGTTGAAGTCAGCTATATTCCCCACAGAGGACCCATGGGTACAATGTCATCATTTATTCACAGTGGTCGGTTGGATGTTTGAAGAGAAACACCTTTCCAAAATTCTGTAGTAATTGTTACTCTACAACAAATATAGAATGAGTGGGGAATACTGGCTGGTTGTTCTAAGTTATGCTCAAAGCCTAAAACTCTACCATATATCAACCAAACCAAGAGGTCATGGCAGGAATCCAAGGCTCACAAAAAACATTGCAATGTAACCATTTTTCAGGGTGTCCAATTCTGTAATGTGGAGGCCAAAATTTTAAAATCTAGCTTTTAACAAACCATATGGCTAAAACCAACAAATTTGTGGGCTTTAATCATAGTTTGAAATAATTTTTAAGAAATAACTTGTTTTATCAAATTCTTCCAACACCCTGTTTTTTATTATTTAATCTTGTCAAAATAACTTCTTCAAAAATAATAGTTACTAGGCAAAGAGCTATCAAAGGTGCTACCTTGGTTGATTTTTAACTATTCACCAGTTGAAGTCCAGTACCATAACTTTGTGACTGCCCATCGGTAAATTTTGAATTGCTCCAAGAAGTGAAAAATGATAACGAAAATGGCTACAATAAATTCCTCGGTAGTGGTACATGACTCAAACCATGCATCTCATGTTCAACCAATCCTTGAATAGGAAACCAGGAGTTATTCAGGATTTGGCTCTGTACATTGTACACTATGCTGACCCCCTATTTCCTACACAAGTGAAACGATTTTATTCAACATCATAGTGTCTTGAAATGCACATTTCAGGTTACTAATTATGTGTTTAAATAGAAAACATACAACTAATCATTTGTGACGAAAAGCTCCTCTGGCATACTTTATTGAAAAGCAATGCAAAGTTGCAAACATTTAAAAACAAATAGTCCGTAAAAAGAGAAAAAGGGAGATATTATCTTTGTCAGCCGGGCTGGCTCTTCAGCTCGGTTGCTTTGCGGTGAGATTTAAATTGTTCTTTTGAAATGGAATTTTTATGTCATGACTGTAAAAATAACAACAAAAATAAAATAAAAAATAAAAAGTGAAAGGAAAAAGGATAAAGGGATATTCAAATACTACACTACTTTCGGCTGGTAGCGTCCCATACTAACTATTTATTCAGGGGTTATTAATTTTACTTAAAATAAATCGTTTTACTTGGACTGAAGAAATCAATCACTTTTTGAAGTGGAAGAACCATTCCAAATCCAAAAATAAAAAATATTTATTTTGTACAAAAGTAACAATACTTTTTTAGTGGAAGAACCATTCTAAACGCAAAATAAAAACATTAAATTTGTACAAAAAGTGACAATACTTTTTAATTAATTGGTATGGGTGGCACTATTAGCCAAAGCAGTGTACTTGGCAACTGGAAGGAGCAGCAACGTTGACACAGGAGGGCATGGAAGCAGCACTTTACCAATTCAGGGACCATTTGAACAAGTGTAGAGTCTATGCACCGAAAAGGGCATAGGAATATGGAAAGAGATTGGAAAGTGCGGACTGAATGGTCTGGGGATTGATGCGGCAAAAGGGTGTCTGGGATGAACATATGGTGCAGAGCAACATACAAATGTTTGCGTCACCGGAAGTAGCACAGACACACAGTGGCGGAGATATTTCAAAGGCTTTGTCTCCATTCTGACCACAAAAGTGCCCATATCACAATTCATAGGGATAACATTCTAATGACTGATAAGTAGCCTCACTATGCTCTATCAATCTTTTATCGCTCACAAACTCTGCTGCATTTTGAAAAAGTTCTAGAAAGCACCCTGAAATACAATAAACCTCTATAAAATATCCGATCTTATCATAATTCATCTTTACGATTCTGCAAGCCATGAGTAGTTCTCAATGATGTCAATGCTTGCGTAGGTAAAAAATCCGGAGAAAGTGGTGGACTTATCCACTGCTCTAGGCTGTAACTTGACCACATTTCAGTAAGCCAATATGAAATGCAAAAGATAATAAGCCTTGCTCTGCAAAGAGCTACGCATTTGTCTTCTCATTTGTCTTGTCAATAAATAAAGTGATTTTCAACAACCAAAGCTAAAGCAAAATTCAAAACTCTTTTTTTCATTATGGTTATTTGCACATGCACTCTGTGTGTTGTACCACCCAGCCAGCAATGCTGGTTTATGTTACCCAACTGTATTTGAAATCTTGGAGCTCAAATGATTGTTTGAAGTGTCCTCATGGTGTTAGAAAGGTCACGGATTCCAAATTCTGGGAAATTTCACAGTGTGATCTTCAAAGGCACCCACTGTCTGTTTTCTAGCGCCTTTCTAGGGTCCTTTCTGGCTCTCTGGAATTGCAGTAGGGCAGCACACCACTGTACCAGGGGATTTGAAAGCGTAACTGTCAATTTGTGACATTTATGCACTATGAAGTTCACTGCATGACTACAAGATTTGTTATCCTTTTTTTTCAACACAAGCAATATTTTTATTGCCGCAAAAGAATGACCAGGCAAATGAGAAGACATATGGATTCCAATTCTATAAAAAATTGAATCAACAGAAATTTATGTCCATTCTAGAATTTGGGAAAATTCAAAATAAAAAATAAAGGACCTCTATCTTATATTTCATGGAAAAATTTGACTATTCATGAAACTAACCCCTAAAGGTTCTAGAAATCTGAAATGGCTCTCGGATGTTTCGGGCAGCCTACATGAAGGGGTTAAAAGTAAGATTTTTGCCTAAAACTTTTACAGGGTGCTCCCTATACCGCAAGGTGTATGTGGTAAAATTTGCAAAGCCAAATTTCACTTTTAGAACCTTCATCTAGAAATTTTAGGTTTCAAGTCCAAAATGGGAAGTTTAAAATTAGGTTTTTTTAGATTTTTTTTTTTGGAAATGTGTTCATAACCAATTCACTACTCAAAATCCGAAGTGGCCTATGTCAAAAAGCTTACCAATTTTACATTGGCAACCTCCAAAAATTACAAAAGCAATGTTCACAGTTTTTGGTAATTTTACAAAAAAATTCTTTCAGAATTTGTCAAAAATTGAGATTTAGGAAATTTTCAAAAATAATTTTTCCAATATTCAAAAATTCATAGATGTAACTTTCAACCGTTCGCTTTTTTAAAAAACCAAAAACATTTGACATTATTTAAGTTTTACCATATTGTGGTTTTTGTACCTTCTTTTGGAAAATAATTTGCTTGAAGGTCAAAAAAGCGTAATGAGACTCTAAAATTTTGCATGGAGGTGCCCAACTTAGTCACCTACATGGAAAAAGATATGAGCAAAATGTTTGGGGTAACAATCATCAAGTCTCCCTTGGCACCATTTAGAGTATGCCTTTTGCGCGAAGCCAAAAAAAAAATACAATAAACTTTGAACGTTATAATCTCACAAATGGTAAAGATCGAACCGTTGAAATTTGACATGGTATTATTTCAGGTAGTTAGGTTCAAGATCTTACGGTTGGATGTACCAAAAAAGTAAAGAAATAAGAATCATACTCCAACTTCTACAAGGTTGTCAAAAATCACAGTTTTTGGTTTTGGAGGTCCAAAAACGGCTTGAATCTATAGGGGTTAATTTTTTATATTTTAAGATATTTATTTTTTGATTATTTCAAAGGCAATCATTTTAGCTATTTTTGTAAAAACAACAAAGATAGTTGAAGGGCGTAGCAGAAATTTTGGAGGTGGAGGACCAGTAGAAAAAACTTCTATGGGCACAATAAGTTGAAACAATAATTTATAATCTGCATTAGTTTATTAAAAATGACTTTGCAATATTGATTCTTTATTTCTAAAAGAATGAACGCGGCTGAGTTACTAGGGTCAAAAATAAGATTGCAAGTTAAAACATTGAAACATTTGATTGGCCAAAAATAAGTTTGCAATAAGTTCTTCAAAGGTTGTCATATCTTTATTGGTCATCATAAGTTTTCCATTGCTAGCTAAAACATTGACATGCCGAGTTTGCAAAAAATAAGTCCCTAATTGGTAGCTGGAATATTGACATTGAGACCGCTAGTTTGCAAGAAATAAGTTTATAGTTGATACCTTTGACATTTGCATCCATAGTTTGTCGGAAATAAGCTTGTAGTTGGCAACTGGAACATCGATCTTAACATATATGGCTTGTTGGAAATAAGTTTGTAGTTGGTAGTTGGAACACCTACATTAACATGTTCAATTTTAGAGATATTAGTTTCTAGTTGGTAGCTGAAACACCGACATTAACATGTTTGGTTTGTCGGAAATAAGTTTGTAGTTGGCAGCTGAAACGCAGACATTAACATGTTTGGTTTGTCGAAAATAAGTTTGTAGTTGGTAGCTCGAACACCAACATTAACATATCTGGCTTGTTAGAAGTGAGTTTGTAGTTGGCAGCTCGAACACCAACATTAACATATCTGGCTTGTTAGAAGTGAGTTTGTAGTTGGCAGCTCGAACACCAACATTAACATATCTGGCTTGTTAGAAGTGAGTTTGTAGTTGGCAGCTAGAACACTGACATTTACATGTTTGGCTTGTCATAAATAAGTTTGTAGTTGGCAGCTAGAAAACCGACATTGACATGTTTGGTTTGTCAAAAATAAGTTTGTACTTGGCAACTGAAACACCGACATTAACATACCTACTTTGCTAGGCTATTGATATGCATCACCTAGAAAAAGTTGTTAGAACACTAACATGTCTTTACATATTGAAAAGAAGTCTACAATCTATAGCTGGACATTTAAGACATATATTTATTAGTAAAAATAAATGTGCAATTGATGGGTGGAAATTTAAGATAGACCCATTAGATGTGATGGACAAGTTGGGCACATCTTACCAAATAATTTAATTTTTAATGTAGTTTTAGGTTAGGCACCAAAAGTTAAAAAAAATAAAACTACCACACTTTTTGATTTTTTAATTAAAAAAGAACCCATTCATCTCTACAAAGCTTTTACTATGGTTGAGGTACATAAAACCACCATAGCCTCCAAATGACTACAGCCTCCAAAACTACCAGATCCCACAAACTTGGAGGAGATCTAAAAGCGTATTGTCAGTCAAGATTTGGAGGACTAATTTGCTTACTAGTCACCTTGCAAGTGGTTGAAATTTGACAATGATAAAATACGGTTTTGGGTCTGATGGTGAGCAAAATTTAGAATCAACATTGTTGCTCAAAGGAGATTCAAGGTTAGAAATGGGTCATATTTACTTTGCACTTTGAGATTTTCTATAAAATTGAGAATTGTAAATTTCAGGATGCAAATTTTTGCATTCCTCATGAAATCTTATTTTGAAGACTAGAATATTCTTGGATGAATTTTTGAATTGCTAAATGTAGGTCAAATTGCTTAAGTTGGTGGTTTTGGGTACCTCAACCATACATATGTTGACAACCCAAACTATTTTCTTTCAACAACTATTGCTTTTTAATTTTTTTTCTATCTTGCCCTCTCGCCTTAGTTGGGGGCACCACTAAATTCAGGCTTTGGTCATAGTGCAAACCGACCCTCCATGCACATGTTCAAGGTTAAAATACCCCTTGCAAAAAAACATTGACTGATTCCCTCCTAACCTCAGGCCAGAAACCAAAAACAAAAAACCAAACACCAAAAACCAAAAACTGCTCATGATCCAAGAAATACCATTCACTCCACAGTCCTCCTCGAAACTGCCCCCGCCCGAGACAAAACCCAATAACACCTCATCTTTGCCATGTCCCCTCGCACCGACACTAACACGCTCCCCCCTCCCACGACCGTTACGCCCGGAATCCACCCTATCAGGACCACGACCATTACGCCTGGAATCCACCCCAAGAGACCACAACTGTTACGCCCGAAATCCACCCCATCAGGACCACGACCATTACGCCTGGAATCCACCCCATAGAGACCACAACTGTTACGCCCGAAATCCACCCCATCAGGACCACGACCATTACGCCTGGAATCTACCCCATAGAGACCACAACTGTTGCAGTTGGAGGAGACGACGGTTCCGGACGGAATGGACCTCCTTCCTGGCGCAACCCTAGACGGAGGGGGAGCTTTGCGATGACGCTTGCTGGGCTTGTTTTGATCGATCGATTTGTGTTGTTGGGAGTTGAGGTGTGGACTGTGAGGGAGGTGTTGGGTTCGGGAAGGGAACGAGCTTGCGGTGGAGGAGGATGGAGGAGAGTGGAGGGAATGGGTATGGGAGGGGGTCTTTCTTCGCGTGTTACTTGCTGACCTCGCTTAATCCGCGCTACAAGGGGTGTCACTACATTGGGTTTACGGTGAACCCTCAACGGCGAATCCGGCAGCACAATGGAGAATTGACGTCCGGTGCGTGGCGCACGCACCGGAAGCGGCCTTGGGATATGGTGCTGTGCCTCTACGGGTTTTCGTCGCAGGTACTTTTTTGTTGTGTTTATGTGGTTGTTGGGGTGGTGGATGCTTTGGAGTTTCGATTTTCGTTTTATTACATGAGGGTTCTTGTTTGGGAGGGTGTTTAGGGCTTTGTTGTCCGGTACTAAGTAAGTCGAGGTTCTGGACATGTTACTAGATGTGTGTTGGTACATGTACTTGAGATTGTTGTATTGCCGGTAAATCCATGGTTTGAATGATCTGAAATCTGCAGGAAGATGATGAGGAACTAGTGAATTTGTATGCCATGGTTGTATCTGTTAGGTTTTCAGTCAGTCGGGGCAACGCAGCTATTGTATGATTGAAGATTGAGGATAATGTGGATAAGATTGTCATACATTTGATTACTTGATATTGGTTGGAGTGCAGGTTGAGGCATTACAATTCGAATGGGCATGGCAGCATCCTATGAAATCACTGGCTGTGAAGGAAGCAGCTGGTCGCATTCCATCATCAGTTCGAGGATTGAAGAAGCAGTTTTATTTGCTGTTTACCATGCTGAATTGTGATAAATGGAGTAGCATGGATCTGAATGTGCAGTTCCTTTCTAGTAAGTACATCGATTATAGAAAGGGTTGTCCAGGGCTGCCTCCGCACATGGGGTTGTCAATTGCACCGGTGGATTCATTGCCAATGAACCTGGAGGAGGCAGATTCTGAATTGGATGACATGGAGAAGGAAGGATTTAGAGAAGTATCGAACGTGGAGGAATCTGTAGATTCTTTCCTAGAATCAGAACCAATTTTTTCTGACATTGAAGCGGACGATTTGGATTTGCAATTGGAGGAGCAAGATAGCGGGAGAGGAGAAATCGGGAGACCGAAATCCTTAAACAGGACAAAGAAGCGAAGTAAACCTCCCGATGTGTATATAGGAGATGCCGCTGCGAGTTCTTCACGTGCTTCAACCATTGCTCAACCTTTAGCGAATGCTACTAATGTGTCAGGAAGACAAGGACAGGTGAAAGCAGCGAATGTCAAGGATGGAAGACAGGCGGTAGACATTCCAGCTTCTGTCGATTACACTATTAGAAAGGCACCTGTAGATGATGACGACTTGTTGATAAATCGTTATAGGCAGTTACCGGCGTCCTCACTTGGTGTCCAAGTAGAAACTCCAGTTCCAGTTAGCTTAAACCCCATCCTTGAGACTTCACCAAGTACTCGCTGCCGCCCTAAAAATATGGCTGCTCAGAATGTTCAAGGTCAAAGAAAGACCAAAGTGAAGTCAACTACAGAAGTCTCGGAATCTAGGGATGTAGAAAGACAAAGTAGCTGTTACACTTATGATTGGCACGAGAAAGTTCCATCTTGTCAGGTTCTATCGCCTTTGCCAAGTGGAAGTGGTGCAGTAGCTAGTGGAACTTCCCTAATTTCTCCATTTTCAGCGTTTCTGGATCGATATCCCGTGCCGGAGCCAAGTTCGATCGTAAAGCGGTGTCTTCAGCAGAAATCAAATGCATACACTCCTATCCTTCCAGAATCGAGTTTGCCGATTCGGAACCTGAGCAATGAGGCCCTTCCTGAAAATCTACCTCGCACCCCCCCACGTAAGCCACGGGTGGTGGTGATTATACCTGACGACACGCCGATTTTGTCTTCAAGAGAAGTAATTGACTTGACAGACTCTCCATATTGAACTTGATGGACGGTGGTGCAAAATCATTCCAACTGGCGAGCCTAGCTATTTAGGTCTCAGTACATGTAGAGCCATTCGTTCTGCGGATCAAGTTTTACAGTTGCCCATTGTCCTAGATCATGAGGCGTTTGTGTCCGTCGTGACAAATCAGGTGCGGCTTGCCCTAACGTCCCTCCCTGTTGACTACTGTACCGGTCTGTTTTCTTCTTCGGTATTGTCTTTTTACTGGAGTTTTTTTGGTGCTTGTTATGTTGTTCGTTGGATTAATTGGTCTTAACTGGTATTCTTAGAAGTCAAAAACGGTATATAGGAACCAGCGTAAGGAATCACGTGAAAGAGTCACGGAAAATATTCTTTCTGTAGAACCATGGACCTATGTACCAGGAATTGTGTTCCCTTGAAGCCCACATTGATAATCTGAGCCGTATGCTGTGAATGATCAGGTGATACTGATCTTAATGGACGTAAATGATTTCAGGACCCACTGCACATTCAGCCGCATGTCCCAACACGGGGTGGCAGTACATGTATTCTGCTGGAGCAAGTGTCCTGAAGGTCACTACAATCTGCATTGCACAAGCTCGGTGCCCCTTCAATCCTACTTTACGACTAAGCGTTCTATAATGGGGGAAGATGCCGATGACAATCAATTGCAACTCTGTTCAGACGGTCCCCTCCAGTTATCACAATCCGCCTCAATCTGGGTTTGCTGAGACATGGAAACAGTTTGTTTCAACATCCACAATACATGGTAGAGTCCTTTCTCTGTGTAAGCTTATTCCACCTTAAACCTTCTTTCGCGATTCTATACATCCGTCCACATTCTTTCGGAAACTAATTTTTGTTTGACTTAATCAGATGCCTCGTACTGGATGCACATTGCTACCTTAAAACAACCTTTTCAACTTCTTTTTTCTTGACAGGGCATGTAAGTGTGAAGAATGGTGCATCGTCGCCAAGTTCAACTTTTTACAGCCCGGTAGTGAACCTACTCGAGGCCTGCCATTGTGTGTTTTTCAGGAGTAAGGTGTACCATATCACATCCAGTCGTCAGGAATTGCGTGCCCACTAATTACTAGGGTCCGGTATCCTGTAGATTGTGCAACACTGCAAATCAGTAGCAGTAATTGAATTTTCGGTCTGCTGAGCGCCAGAGAATCACCTAGGGTACCAAATTTTGGACTCGAACTTGGTTACTGATGCTGGAACAATTCAGGCAGCTTCAGTTCTGACCCAATGGCTTACTTCTGTGTTTTTGAAATCAATCAATCAATGGTAACCATTTACACGATTACTGCTGGGTTCATCACCTTGGTTACTACTATCCTAAGTATCATGGAAGGTATCTATTTCTCTTGGCTTGAGTTGTTTCTACGTGATTAGAAGTCCTGTTCGGAATGTGGTAAAAAGAAAGCATGAGTAGAAGGAGAACAAGAAATCGCATCTTCCATGTCCTAACTCCCCCTGGCTGTAATCAATTCAATGACTCCAGTTCCAACTACTTGTGTGCTCACCCCAGAAATTTTACAATTGATATTCCTCAAGTTATACCAGTTAAAACCCCTAGCTCTACATGCAGTTTCATTGGAATGAAACGAGGAAGCGAATGAAAGGGAGATTTGATACGTGAAAATCTGTCACCCTATTAAGTTATGTTCACCGGGTTGGCTACAATGCATGAACTCAGTAGCCCGTCTTCCTATTATCCATTGTGATCACCATATGAACTGCAACGAAGCTGTGTTGAGTACAACCACCATCAAAACCCATTATAAGGCCGTAGACACCATCAAAATCCAGTATAAGTCCTTGGACCAAGTATTAGGTGCAATGTGCGTCACAACTCCCTACAAAATCCCCACAATCGTGTACAAGAATCTCACAACAAACTCCTCAGTTCCAACCAGGGTTTTTTTTTTTTTTTTTTTTCATTTTTCATGAAGTGCTGAAGTGGCGATATAAAATGTTATAGTGGTGCTACATATTTCAACATTCATCCACATATTGGATAGAAAATATCACAGTAGAAGATATTACATATTGATAATTTTATATTCATTCATAATCTGGCGATTTCATCCAAGATATTATTTTAGTTTGAAGCTTTCTGGCAAAAACATTTATGGAATTTGGCCATTTTTTAGCCAGACTATTTTTTTCCGGTGCAATATGACACTGTAAAGCCAAAAAAAAAAAGGGCTGGTCCCAACTGCATCCCGGAGCCTTGATAGAAATAAACCAACTTTGAAGGGTGATTCCTATCCACCATTGAGAGTGGCATTTTTTAGATAATGTTGCACATTCTCCAGAGATGCTGAAGAAGTAGATTGCCAAACAATCCTCCTCTTCAAACCGCAGGGTGATGAATTTTTATTATGGTTTCTTTTTTTAATAATCTATTCTTACAATGATGCTAAACAATTATAGTTGAAAGTCAATTTTAGAATAATAATTTAACACTAGAGTTTAACCATGAAGAGAACCAAATTTTGTTTCAAATTTTGACAGTAGCTTAAGTGATATCAATTACTCAGCTGTAACATTTAAAGATTGAAATAAACTCAAGGCAAAGAAAACTGGAAGACGAGTTGTGATTTCAATAGTTTGCTAATTTGGTTTTCTTCAGCCTCATGACAAGGTGATTGTAGTCGGGTTGAGAGAACTGAATTGCTAAAGATATTAAAGTAAGACTTGCATTACTTACATTATTCAGCATTTTTCTGTAATTTCTTAGACCATGGGAAGAACTAGAGCTAGAAAATTCTTCTTTAGTTCTTAGTACTTTTCACTTTGTTATTGTTAGTTTTGTTGTCAAATGGTGATCAAATAGGTTGCATGAGGCAATCTTTGTGCTGATTGCAACAAAGTAAACCATGTGCTTAGAATAACTGGACACTATGGATGGACCCGACTTACGACCCCTAACACAAATAAGTAGAACAATGTCTTTTAAAATGTGATGCATGTTGGCTATTTACCATGCTTGAGAGACAGTCCTATCTGCAAGACAAAATGGAATCAACTTATTGTAGATAATAAGTCCATAGAAAATTACTTGAGTTGCGCAAGAAGAAACATACCTAACTGATAGGAGCTTATTGCACATGACTGCAAAGTTAAAGGCCTACCTTGTCAATTATCTTAGGATGTATTTGATGTGATACATGAGTGGTGTGACGACATGCCTTAGATACAATCTCCTCACACTTGTGATGTGATAGCAATGAATGATGAGAATTTTAGAAAACCATGACAAGAAAGACAACAAGATGCCAATGAGGGGGAAAACAAACTTGAAACGAAGAATCTATTTGACATGTTTCAACTTGAGCCAATTGTAACAACTAAGGAAATGACACCTCCTTGATTGCCTTGGAGACTCCCTCTATACTTGCATGAGTTGGATGCTAGATGCGAATGCAAGTCTAAGTCCAAGGTCATTCTCTAGATTTCCTTTAAGAATTACTCTACAGGTAATTAGTTCTTCTCATACCTCTCACTTTGTAGTATACAAATGCCCTAGAAATAGTATTGTTAATTGAACGAGTGTTTCACAACACTCCTAAATCGGTTGCAATAGAGGAAGTTTGTGGCTAGTGTAGGGCCCTATCTTTTAAACAATTCATTAGCCTAAGTGCAATCATACCATTGATTTGACATCACCATGGGCCATGCCACATCAGAGCCAGTGGACTAAGCCAGACATGCCACTAAGCAGAAACAAGAAATCAAAGATCAGCACCTAGGTCCCGCCAAAATCCATTGTCCAATGAAGAAGAGCCACTGTAGAGGACATAATGAATTTTAATTTCCCCCTAAGTGCCACGACATGCTAGACACCATCCAGCGAAGTTACTTGATTGTAACTCACGGAGTTACTTGATTGTAACTCACGGAGTTACTTGATATACATGAAGATTGGATGGATGAGGACGTCGAGAGGCTTAGGCCGGAAGTTGCGGACAGAAAATAATGTCCCTTGTGTCCTTTCGGTTGGAGTTCGGTGGATGTTGGAAAATCTAGAGTGAACGGAGTACACATGATTTTGGTGTTAAATTACTATACCTAAACGGCCACTAAATTCTGTAGAAGTTTAAAATCATCAAATTTTGAAGTTTTGAAGTGCTTTTCCGGCATTTTCAAGTTACAGTTTTCAAATTTCAAAGTGTTTTTTTGACTTTTCCAAATACTAATTTCATGTTTTAAAGTGCTTTTCTGGCATTTTGAAGTTATTTTTTTCAAATTTCAAAGTGTTTTTTTTGGCTTTACCAAGTGCTGATTTCATGTTTTGAAGTGTTTTTTTGGCTTTTTCAAGCATTGATTCCATGTTTTGAAGTGTTTTTTCGGCTTTTCCAAGTGATGTTTCCATATTTTGAAGTATTTTTTGGGGATTTTTAAGAAATATTATCAGATTTCAAACTGTTTTCTTGATGTTTAAAAGGCTTTTGCCTGATTAGTAGATTCACAAGCTCCAACAAAATTCTGATTAAACTGGTCACCTTCACCATGTTACTCTTCATATTGAAGATAAAAGGACTCTCTTATGGCCCGAGCAGACAAATTGTGTGGATGCTGTATTTCCTAAGGTCCTAAAGGAGACAAATAATGTGCACACTTTGGCAAAGATCATGTTGGAGGAGACTATTGACGGGACAATCTAAGAAGAGTCATCCTCGATGAAGGATGCCCCGTATTGCTCTCCAAGCTTTGGAAAAAATAGTTGAAAACTAATAAAGAATCCTTTTAAACATCAAGAAAACAGTTTGAAATCTGATAATATTTCTTAAAAATCTCCAAAAAATACTTCAAAATATGAAACATCACTTGGAAAAGCCGAAAAAACACTTCAAAACATGGAATCAATGCTTGAAAAAGCCAAAAAAACACTTCAAAACATGAAATCAGCACTTGGTAAAGCCAAAAAAAACACTTTGAAATTTGAAAAAAATAACTTCAAAATGCCGGAAAAGCACTTTAAAACATGAAATTAGTATTTGGAAAAGTCAAAAAAACACTTTGAAATTTGAAAACTGTAACTTGAAAATGCCGGAAAAGCACTTCAAAACTTCAAAATTTGGTGATTTTAAACTTCTACAGAATTTAGTGGCCGTTTAGGCATAGTAAAGTAACTTTTTTGAATAACTTTGAACTAAGAATAGTTGAGAAATCAAGTAAATTTTAATCTCCAAAAATTCGTTCGTGATTTAGAGCCTCCATTCAAAAGTTATAGAAAGATTTCAAAGACGGGGTTGCAAGGATATTTTTTTTGATATTTTAAAACACGGTCTTTGAAATCTATCTATAACTTTTGAATGGAGGCTCTAAATCAGAAACGGATTTTTGGAGATTAAAATTTACTTGATTTCTCAACTTTTCTTGGTTCAAAGTTATTCAAAAAAGTTACTTTACTATGCCTAAACGGCCACTAAATTTTGCAGAAGTTTAAAATCACCAAATTTTGAAGTTTTGAAGTGCTTTTCCGGCATTTTCAAGTTACAATTTTCAAATTTCAAAGTGTTTTTTTGACTTTTCCAAATACTGATTTCATGTTTTAAAGTGCTTTTCCGGCATTTTGAAGTTATTTTTTTCAAATTTCAAAGTGTTTTTTTTGGCTTTAC
Organism: Ceratodon purpureus; assembly: GCA_014871385.1. Taxonomy (NCBI): domain Eukaryota; kingdom Viridiplantae; phylum Streptophyta; class Bryopsida; order Pseudoditrichales; family Ditrichaceae; genus Ceratodon; species Ceratodon purpureus. Next base: position 14,524,378 of record CM026422.1, on the reverse strand, counting down.
CAAGTGCTGATTTCATGTTTTGAAGTGTTTTTTTGGAGATTTTAAGTGCTATTTTCATATTTCAAACTGTTTTCTTGATGTTTAAAAGAACTCTTTATTAGTTTTCAAGTATTTTTTCCGCAATCTAAGAGATTCCAAAAGATTCCAAAAGATTCCAAAAGATTCCAAATGATCCTTAAAAGATTCTAAATTTGAACAAAATTTTGTTGATTTGGTCTTTGCACTATCCAAATCAACAAAAATTTCTGTTGGTTTTTATAATAATTTAAAAATCTGTACTGACGGTCAATCCAATGTCCCAGGCAACTTAAATGTGTTGATTTTTTTGTTAAATTGGTCACGATTTTCTAGTAGTACACAAATGTTCAATTAGTTCTCCTCTCAAGTTGAAATGCTCATCTTGGTTCTCGAGCTCTAGAGTCCCATGAACAAGAGATTCAAAGGACATGCCTCTTTTACCTTGTACTTGCTCGCCATTGGGAAGTAAAGGCTCTAATCCCTCTTCTCCACTCTCATTTTCCACTATCATGTTGTGGAGTATAATGCATGCTTGCATTATGTCTTGCATTGTGTTAATGTCCCATTTTCTAAAAGGATTTGCAAGAATTGCAAATCTTTCTTGAAGGACACCAAAACATCTCTCTACATCCTTGTGTGTAGCCTCTTGCATCTTTGCGTAGTGCCCACGTTTCTCATCTTGGGGAGAGTGAATAATTTGGACAAAGCAACTCCATGGTGGATAGATACCATCCGCCAAGAGGTAGTATCTATTATACTTTTTTCCATTCACCTCAAATTCAATTGCCTTTGAGGTCCCCAACAACAAATCATTCACAAATGGAGACCTATCCAAGACATACACATCATTGTTAGAACCTGGCATTCCAAAAAATGAATGCTATATCCACAAATCTTGAATTGCGATGGCTTCAAGAATAATTGATCTCTACTTGTCCTTGTCTTGTCCAAGCCACTGGACAATTTTTCCAAACCCAATGCATGCAGTCAATTGACCCAAACATACCAACGAACCCCCTTGCTTCATTGATATGTATACGCCTCAAAATATCCTTACGAGTTGGTTGCCTCAAGTACTAGCTCCCAAAACAAACCCTAATTGCAGCAGCAAACCGCTTCAATGTCTCCATAGCCGTGGACTGAGCGAGTCTACAATACTCATCCAGTGAGTCTCTAGCAACACCGCACGCCAAAATGCAAAAACAAGGGGTACATTTTTGGGGGCTAGATAAATCCAAAACACCTGCACAATTAGGCTTCAAGACAAAATAAGAATCAAAACTAAAAACGACATTCATAACCTTCAAAAACAAACCACGTAGCATTCGATCTTGCCGTCTAAAAATTGTTGGACCATAAACTGGCTCTTCTGCAAAATAGTCTTTAAACATTCTGTCATGCCCCTCAAGATGCAATCTGTCATTATTGCGACGCTTGCCTGGCTTTGACTCACCAACTTGACCCTCTCTCTACGTCCTCACTTTGCTCACCCAACTAATCTATCAAAACCAAAAGGACTACTTGATCTCGCCGGTCATCCTCCTAAAAGTCCCTCCTCTGGCTGGCTCCACTCAGCCATAGCTCTTAAAAAAAAACAAAAAATGAATTAGAGAAGCTCAAAAAGAAATGAAAAAAATCAGAGCAATCAAGAAACAAAAAACTGAACCAGTGGAACAGAGAAGGGAGACGGTGAGGGGAGTGGACTGAACTTCAAGATGGAAGAGACACACTATAGCCGAAATTTTGGATCACCAAGCCAAGTTGGGTCGCGGTTGGTGGGGATAGAGCGCGCCTTGGTTGGCCAGGTCACCCCACTCCGCTCTGAAAGAGCCCCAGTTGCATGCTGGCAGGCCCGCAACTCGTGGAGATGCTCTAAGTAGCTCCTGGCACTGCAACGAGAAGTGTGGTTTTTGTTCGGGAAAGGCAATGTATTTGGTTCAAATTGGTCACAAAAGACAAGAATTGGGTCACACTCGCCACAAACGGGCCAATGGCGAGCGGACACGAGCACACTTCTTGATCAAAAGCGTCAAAGTGCCCTATTTTCTACAATAAAAAACAACCCTTGTGCTACTAGTGTGGACTTTCAAACGCATTAGGGGAAGATTGGGGTCTCCAAAGGGCCTTTGGTCAGAATCCGTGCCTGAAAATTAGGCCATGCACTCTACCTGCTGGCACCAATGGTGCCAGCAGGTCTCCAAATGGTGCCAGCAGTGCCAGCAGTTGGCGTTTGGGGGGTCCAGCCAATCGCTTGCAGCGAAGGCGTTGCCCACTGCTGTCACCCCATTGGACAATACAAGCAATAATGACACTGTCAACGAGCGTGTGCCCACAGCTGTCACCCCATTGGACAGTAGCGGATCTTGTTGTCAGCGGGGCGAATTTTGTTGTCAGCGGGCAGGATATCCACCAATGAGATTTCGCAGAGAAATGTCAGCGGGCAGGAAGCTCACCTAATCCGGGCTGTCTTACAAGGCCCTTTGGAGACCCCATTTTTCCCCTAATGCTAAACTATGGCTAGTGATGAAGATCTGGATGTTTTCCAAAAAACTCGTTTCAATTGCTCTGAATCCGTAAAATAAGAAGAAGTTTAATTTGGAGCCCAAGATGTGAAACAATACTTTGTACGTGCACACGAAAAGCCGTGTATACTCCTAACTTTCGCAGCACCAACGACTTGGCGTATCTGCAACAGCACCGGCAATAGCCTACCTGCCAAAGTTGATTAACCCACACGCGGTGATGACGAAACCGCAGGCTTTGCAACACAAGAATATTGCGTTTCTACAAGTACAAGAGAGAAAGATTAGCGCTCATCTAGTACTTCAGAGAGTTTGACGTTACAGACCTGTTGACAAAGTAAGTGCCCAGGTAAGGAAGATTAGGTGTCAAGGGATGTCGACAAGGCCAGCGGATTCGCAAAGAGGGTGATCCATCCCTGCCTGATTTTCCACTGGCTTGCATCAAGTACCAGATTAAACCTGTTACCCTGACGGCGTCGTAGCTAGGCGCGCAGTAGGTGCACCACCAGGGCTCGAATAAGTACGGCAACTCGCACCGGATACATTGCCCATACTCGCACCGGATACATCGCCCATGCATACTTCACCTCCGGAGAATAGTCTTGCTCATTGGCTCCACCATTCCTGCTAACGATCGAGCCACAGAAGCCCGTCTGACTTTGTCCGAATTGTATCCTCGTTGTTCCCTTCTCAGACGTGTACAACAGGCTTCTCCCATTGCTTCTTCGTTTTTTGATCTCCCTCACCATCGATCGAGATATTCATCAACTTAATGCCACTGATTCCGCATAATGAAGTTGAGATAATTGCGAGGGAATCCTGATCCAACTTACGGTAGTTTCAGCTTCCTGCTTCTAGGGCCGCAGATGTTGAGTGCTTTGGGGGAAAGTGGAAGAACAGTAACCGTGGTGAGTCCAAGTTGTGGCCAAGCGCTCCCACCGCCAACTTTTTTGACAACGTGGGAAGATTCGAAAACATGGAAAAGGCCCATAGGAGACCCCAATCTTCCCCTAATGCTTACAGGTCGTCACTGTCATGATCTGCCTTGTTCCGTTTGGCACAACGCTCACTTCTGAACGTAATGAGCACTGTACTCTCTTGTGTGGGAAAGGTTTCAGGTGAGGATATCTACAATTTGGACGAATTTGCAACGGTCCCAATTGCTAGTCCTCCAATGAATTCCCCCGCCATTATTGCCTCATAGGAGTTCTAGTCAGCAAGCCTAGCATGATCAGTTTTGTGTTTTCAGATGCGATTAGCTGCGGAAAATTGCGTGCATGACGGTCAGCAGGGGTGTGTGTGTATGTGTCGGAGTTGAAGAGTGTGCTCCTGGAGAAATGTCATTTCGTATTCTAATGTTGTGCTAAGAATCACCGACTGTTGAACTCAAATATTTTTGGAGTTAATTTACTTGGTTCCATGGCTATCGTCCCCTCGATATCCCCCATTCTAGATCATTTGCTGGCACATTTAATTGATATAATGCTGAACTGAAGCCTCCGGCAACGAGGCATATTAAAGACGAGAGACGAAAACCTTCTAACCCTAGTAGTAATCTGTCTCAAAGAAACAAAACCGGTTAGCCAGAAATATCAATCTTCACTAGCAGAAAGTGAGGTTTTTAATGCGTGTAGTCGCGTGCAATGAATTTAACAAAGGTTTCTTAAGACATCAACTAAGTACTAGGTCCTTAATCTGTGCCATGTTTTTGCAGGGTTCGCACTTCTCGACTTCAAAAAACAAGTGAACAATCGAGTCGGAATACTCCGGAGTTGGAACATTAGTGATATTTCACCGTGCAATTGGAGGGGTATTGTTTGCAACAATTTCACAAACCGAGTTGTTACTGTGTATGAGAAAATTCTAACCTCCAAGTTCAATTAGAGCCACCTTCCCGGGCTTCAAATTATTTTCTTAATCAACATTGTCATATACTGTTGTTACCCCGATCGACCGTTTCGTTGTCGCTATTGTCTACGCAATCGGTTACTTTTGTAGAACCCGTTGATCAATTTTTGATGACTCTGAATGTGCAGAAATCTCCCGAGGTCTTCATTTAATGGAACAATCAGTTCTCAGTTGGGGACGTTATCAGAGCTTCGTCGCTTGTAAGCCTAGTAAACTTTTCATTCCAGAACAAGCAGCTCCTTCATTGTCTGTCTTCAGTGAGCATTCAAAAATAGTGAAGCAAAATATTAAGTCTTATCTCATGCTAAGTGTTTCGAGTGTCACTGATCTCAAATTCTATTCCCAACAGCCCCCTCGGCACTTATCTAGATGTCATGTACTTCACAGGGGACTACATTTCAATAAACTCACGGGTCCCATCCCTGCATCTCTTGGGAATCTCACTTACTTACGAGAGTTGTAAGCACTCGCTTCTCTTTCCATCTCCTTGCCCTTCCTTGTACGTCGTTGTGGTTTATTAAGATATAAGACGCATTGTATTGAGATTGTTAAGTTCTACTATTCAAATTTCCAGCAACCAAGAAATCAGAGAAATTTAGTTGTTAATTCTTTCTCCGTGTCTTAATTTTATCTCATCTGCTATCATGCAGATACCTGCACAACAACAGCCTCACAGGAGCACTCTCAGATTCCTTGGGACTACTGCCCAAACTTAGAGTATTGTATGCACTTTCAGTCACTTTCTTTCATCCTAATTGTGTTTATGATTTCTACAGGTTACACTCAATAGTGGAGGCCCGGATACAAATGGAGGGTTGGCATTATTGAGTAGTAATGCTCAGGTGGATTGAAACAGGCTTAACGATATGTTTTCAATGCTGTAGAGATGTATCATTTAACAATCTCGAGGGAGCATTACCAGAAAGCTATATAAATTTGACGAGCCGCAAATTCTTGTAAGTAATCTTATTACCTTTATTGCGATGCAGCACTGATGCAGACATGTTATTGCTCGCTGCATTTTTGAGTAAATGGTAGAATTTTTGAAAGAGCTATTCTTCCAATTGTGTGCAGCTAAATTGTGTATCTGTCCACTAAACTTTGAGTGATGAATCTTGTTTTCTTGAAATAAGACATAATTGCATACAAGGTGCTATCCACAAGGCAACATCCATGTCTGATCTTAAGAATCTGTGGGGTCTCTTGAGAGCAGATGGACGGGAAATCATTTGTTATGTGGAAATCCACTTCTCGGTTTGCCTGCGTGCCCGTCGGAGAACTGGAATCGAACCCAGTAGGACACGTTCCTCGTAAGTTTGTACAGTTCTCTACATGTTAAGTCAGTTCACCTCTTGGAAGTCTAAACTGCTAGCTTTCAAATTGCCATTCAGAATTCAGGTTTTAGTTTAAGTTTTAGCATTCATCTTCTCGGTCATTTTACAAGTCACCAATCCTCTCCAGCATGTCACATATGAGGCTAATCAAGCTTTAAAAATCAGACATGGAGGTGAATATCATCTGGAAAACTTTTCATTGTGACGCAACCCTAACATTGACTCGAACGTTGTTAATTGTTAACAGGAAATCCTTGGAGTGTATGGAAGATCTTGCTAGTCTTGGTAGGTGCTTTCTTGTTCTTCAAACTCATAATTGGACTATTACTCCTCCGGCGCTGGCTACGAGACGACAAGAAACGTGAGATCGACCTCGGGAAAGGTGCAGAAATCTGATCTCCCCTGTTTCCAATTTAACATGTTATTATGACTTGATAATGCCCCGGAGGTCTCTGAACATTGCAATTTGAAGCCCGTCGTATACTGTAAGCAGACTAGTTGCGCTTACATTTTGGTTCAATGGACAGGCGGGAAGTTGGTCATGTTCAAAGGCGGTTCGACCGTACCCACCTCCAGGGAGATGCTAAGAGTAATTCGCAGAATCACGAAGAAGGATGTTATAGGAGAAGGTGGTTTTGGAAAGGTGTACAAGATAACTCTCAAAGACAACACCACTTTCGCTGTGAAAAAGCTGAAGCACTGCCTAGAAGCTGCGCGAGGTTTTGAAAATTAGCTCGAGACGCTTGGCGAGATCAAGCACTGTAACCTGGTGAAGCTTAGAGGATACTGCGTCGCTCCTTTGATGAAGCTTTTGATTTACGATTTCGTTCCAAACGGAACTTTGGACGAACTATTGCACCGTAAGCTGTCACGGTCCTCATTCCTTTCAAAAGTGTTTATGGCTTAAATATGTTTTTCCACATCTGTCCTAGCATTTGTTTATCAGCTCCCAATTTTTTTGGTTGCGTACCCATCCATTCCTGATTTGCTTGCTGTGTTTTGCTCTGGCAGCACAAACCGAGATAGAGAAGATGTACCCTGTGGACTGGCCAACACGAGTAAGAGTAGCCTTGGGCGTAGCTCGAGCTCTCGCCTACATACATCATTCCTGCGAACCCCGGATTGTGCACAGGGACATTAGCGCCAATAATGTTTTATTGGATGAGAACTTTGAACCTCGCCTCTCAGATTTCGGTTTGGCCAAGCTTCTAAACTCTAATGATACACACGCCACTATGACCGTAGTAGGAACATTCGGCTACGTATCACCAGGTATGGCATTGGGCAATCATCTTATTAACTACGATCTTCTGGGCTCTGATAAATGCCAAATGTGTCTAATCTGACCAAGCAACTGAGCTTTATGATTGAGTCTTGAGAAGATTATAATTAGTCTAGTTAGATACAAGCTTCTGTTTGGAGATCTGTTGCTCCATTTAATTCTGCATAGATAGTTGTTTGTAGTAGCAGAAGAGTTTATGGTAATAAAAGTTGAACATTTTTCCGTTGGATATGGATATGCAGAGTATGCAAAAACAGGGCAAGCGACAGAAAAATCGGATGTATACAGCTATGGGGTGCTCCTGCTGGAGATTCTCAGCAAGCGCAGACCGACAGACTCTTCAATCTCAGAGGAGCATGTTAATCTTGTTGGCTGGGTACGTACAAAATTTCTCTGCGCGTCGTCCTCTGTGGATTACCGTAACTAATGTATCATGTGTTAACAGACCTATAGATGGTTTTGTTGATCAAATTGATCGTCGCTTGATCCAGGTCCAAAATTTGCAAGAAAACTGTCAAGAATTCGAGATGGTGGAGAAGCGCTGGAGAGACACCGTCCCTCACCGGGAGCTCGCACTCTTTATGGAAATTGCTTGTAGATGTGTTTCACTAGAACCTAGTAAGCGACCACGGATGGACAAAGTGGCGCATCATATAGAGCGCCTCATGGACTGCGACTCGACGTCCTCTATATTGACTCTTTCCAACAACACATCCACAAGACGTAGCGTGAACACTAGTGACGTTCCAGGCCATAGACGTCGCAGCCATGATTTTCTGGACATCAGTGACCTTCCAGGCTTCAGACATGATGGACACAGGTATATCATCGACATGGATCATAGGCCCAGCTAGTGCACAACTTCAAGTCATTTACAAGACATATCCATCTAGCTACCACTAGCTACCATAAAAGTCGACTGCATTTTTCAACACAGCGAAAGTTTTGAAACTCATCTGCCTGAAAACAAAACATACCTATAAAGCAACATTAGATATATTGACTATTGGGTGGAGTTGTTGTTACAATTAGCATTGACTGATGATTTCGAGGAAGTACTGTCCGAGACTAAGAATGTCTAATCACACATCAGAAGGGTCAGAGTAGAAAATTCTACCAAAAGGGCACTACATTACCTGCTAACAACGTCATTGATGCTAAGTACTAAGTGTATTATGTGCTTAGAAAGTGTCAAATCTGATTTGTTGCGTAGAGGGGTACACATTGCTTACGAATTCCAGTAGCAGTCACAGTACTGTACAGGGAAAAAATTGGAAAATTTTGGAATGCAAAAACTTGCTTGAAAATTGATGGATTTTGGAATTGAAAATTGCGTTGGAATGCTAGTGAAGTGTACTTTAATATCCCAAAGAATATTTACATTGCTATCATTGTAAAATGAAAATGCATGTATTTGAAAACTAAATAAGCATTTATATTTTTCTTATACACTATCTACCACCTAGTATTTTTACCCTTTGTTGAAATTATTGCTTTAATACAATTGGGCATAGTTGAAATGAGGTGTTTCAATTGCTCTAAGGGCACTTCATCCCATACTTTTTGATTGCATTCTATCAATTCTTGCTTATTTATTGGCGTTTATGTGAGAACGAAATAAATTTTAAAAATATCTTCCATATGTTTTCAATGGGATTCATATTAGGTGAATTTGGAGGCCAATTCAAGTCTTTCATGCCATGAGCTAGTCTCCAATTTTTTAGCAGTTTACTTTGATGAATTAGAACTTTGTAAATAATTCATTTAAACAATGCTCTTGACCATGAAAATGATGAAAACCTCTATTAGTTCAATTTAAGGATGAAGACGAAGTTTAATTGGTGACGAACTAATTCTTGGAAGAGAGAGTAAATACACTGGCCTTGATCACTAGGAATGATGGATAACATTGCCTATGATGTTTTTTAAAATAAATGACACAATATATCTAGGTCTTTATTGTAATGATTTCAAAATGAAGAATGAGTTTGAAACCATTCATTTCATGATGTATCTCACTCTAAATTAATGGGCAATCATTAATTGTTCTTTGAAGCGCGTTGCAATGAGAACATCATTGCACATAACATTTTTATATGGTAAATAAGATAGATGCAAAGAGATTTCTCAATTTCACATTTCCAAAGATGCAAGGTGAGATATGTAATTATTATGAATTGAAGATATATTATACTCATCTATTTAATTCAACCTTGCGTCGTCCAATTTACGTATTGTACATATCCATTCTTCATGATTTGTTTATTATGCTTCAGAGAAAAAAAAAAACCTCCTATGCGTCAACGCTACATGTATATAATTATATAAAAGAAAATCTTATTTTATGATGTGCACTTTGATCTAAATTGCATCTGCACTATAATGATGCATTACGCTAACTTTGTATAAAAACTTGAGCACAAATAAATTAATGAGCAATTATACTTGAACATGCGTAGCACCTAATAATTTGTAATTATTTGAGATAGTAAAATATTATAGACCACAATATACTATAGCAATCAATATATGAGGATTAAAATTTAAAAATGCCCATCGGTTCTTGATCGTCATTTTGTTTATTGTTCAAAACATATTCAAAATCATTTTTATACACAAATCATTTGAAATTACCAAGTCTAACGACACTTGTCGTACAACAAGTTTCAAGCTTGTAGTATATATATGGATATTATTTACGGTTGATACATTATAATGTTTAAACTTCAACAAAACACATTAAATAGGAATGTACCATAGCAGAAAAATGGACCAAGCAAATTAATATCAATATTTTTTCAAACAAATCTTTATATTGAATTTTTTTCAAACTTCATGCACAAAAATCATTGCCATAGAATTATAAACAATTAAACCATTTTCTTTGTACTCGCCCAATATATTATCTATTTTATTAATTGTATTGTAGGCACATCAATTTGCATCAATCTCAATATGCATAAAAAATAAATGTAGTTAAAATAGTTCAAATAATTGTAACTTGATTAGTAGCAAAATGAAGATTTGAATATTTGATCTAAATTTTATAAACTCATTTTTGTGATGTATAAGAAAAGTTGTATTAAGACATAATTAATCTTTGAACATGTATTCTTGATTCTATTTTGAATATATAAGGCGTACATGTTCAACAACATCCTATTTTTAAATCTTAATTTTTACATCCTTATAAAGTCAATATTAGCCTCCTCTCAAAATTAATATTAGCCTGTACTTGTGCCACATGAGTTTCAAATCGTAACCAATCGTCAACCTTATGTTAACCTTAAGTATTCTTTATCTTAACTACAAGACATCAAAAATCTACTAAAATAATAAACTATTTTTATATTTCTTTCATCAAACTTCAAACACACAAAGTGAAGTATAAAAACATAAAATAAAAGTAAATATATAAAATTATCTGAAAGAGGTAAAAAAGAATTCAATTGAGTCTTATTTCATGTATAAGAATTTCTAGACGCGTTAAAGAATAACTGCAACGTACTCTGCTCGATCAACCTTTGTCACTTGATTCATTAGATCTTCTAGTCAATATTGATAGCTGGAACTTCCTTCAATAAGCCTTAGAGAACAATATAAAATTCAACCATATAAGCTATTAACTCCAATTAGATGCCCATAACAATGTTAGGCCAAATTCGCAATAAGGTTTACGATGCAAAAATTGCTAATACAAAATGAAATGAAGCCTCAAACGCAGTGTATGAACCACCTGCAACAAGGTTCACAATGCAAAATTTACAACGAGACTCTAAATCAGGCTAGGAATAACAAAGTCGCATGCCCTCAATGTAGGATAAGTCCTCACAATGTAAATCTTCACTTGACTCTTCAATCTTCAAGTACTATTTGCTACTTATATAATTGATTTAATTTCCATTAGTTTAGTTGATTCAATTATTACCAATTGTTGCTAATTTTACTTTTTTACTGTTTTGATTTTCTAATGCTTGCTAGTATTTGCTATTCTTTTACTGTTTGTTACTTCTAATTTGCAACCCAAAAGAAGCTGGATTAATTTGCTAGGCTAAGTGTGGAACATTGCACATTGTTTTTGTATTAATCAAATTTCAATATTACTGAGAGTGATGGATGTATATATTAACGAGTAATCAGATTTCAATTATTGAGAGTGGTAGATGCGTATATTAATGAGTAATCAAGTTTTAATGTTTAATGTTGCAGAGGAGAGGGAGGAGGGGAGGAGGGGAGAGGGGGAAAAAGAAGACAGGGGAAGGGGTGGGGATGGGGTATGGGTGTACTAAGGTACAGGGTTTAGAGTACATGGATTGTATTTTATTTTTATAATAATTTATAAAATTGTTATTCTTTGTTATATTATTTTTGATGATTGTAATCTTTATATTGTTATTATTTTGTGATAATCCTAAATTGTTTATTTGTTTGATTTTAGGCACCATGACAAGGTCAAGGGTGTAAGAGTGGGAGGTTGAAGAAGAATCTAATTATGAAGGACAATATGGTAAAGTTGTTGAGAAGGAGCATTGCATTATGAACAAGAACAACAAAGAGAAGTCATTCAAATGTATTGGTTCCATTCAAGGTAACTCTTGCAAATTTGAATCTTGGAAGCATAGAAAAGATTTGAATGGTCATTGGAAAAATCATCACGGTCATTGTCTATCAAACCTCAAAGTTGGTAGACCACTACTAGGCCCAGGAGGTGCAAGGAAAAAAAGAGTGATAAATTCAAAAAAAAAAAGAATTTTGCTGTGATGTCTAATCCTTTCATAAGAGCAAGAAAGGTGTTTTGGAAGAAGACTCAGCATTGGAAGAAGAAAGCAGAGATTTTGTGGGTAGCTTTGGAGGAAAAGGCAAAGGTAGAACTTTCTCTCAAAAATTGTCTTATTTTGCTTTCTGTGGTGAAAAATGAGGACAAGTTGCAAGAGTTTTTGGACATTTCTCAAATTGGAGGAGCTACTATAGATTTGCAAAAGTGTGAATTTCTTCACAATGATCATTTTTTTGCCAATCTTGTGTTGCAAGTGCCAAGCAGCAAGAAAAGAGTAACAAAAGAAATCAAAATTTACTTTGGTCCAAAAAATTGGGAGAAGAATGAGAAGTTTCGAAGTGGTTTAATTGTGCAGATGTTTGAATGGCATCGAATAAAAGCCATTCTAAAAAGGTATGCAATTTCAATCATTGTTTTTAACTTTATTTTTATGAATGCAAATGATTTTATATTTTTAAGAATTTGATGTTATCATTTCTTTTTAAATTTATACTTTAATGATTGATTGATTACATTGTTTGATGTGTACTATGGAGTATTTTAGAGAGGAAAGCAAAGTGGATGAGAGATTATTTACAATTGTCAAATTCACTGTATCAAATGGAATATATCCCAACGAAGGCTCATATTGAAGTGACATGCGATGTCTACAAGAAGAACCATGAAGAGATTGGAAGTAATGATTGTAGTGATTCTAAAAGTACTGAGATTATTGATACTGAAGAGTCTTCACATAATGAACAAGTTAGTAATTAGAAAATACATATTAAATACGGTTATCTTTTGTGTTTTATTGTTTTGTGTTTTATTGTTTAATATATGATTTTGTAATATTAATTTTTACTTGTAATTTCATGGAGTTGTTATTTTTAAAACATCATATAAAAGTTGATTATATTTTTAAATGTTGTAGTTATTACTTCACATAATCTAAATAGTTTTTAATGATAACTCTCTCAAAGATTTCTGTTAATTTTTTGCCAAAACTGTCAATATCGACTTTCACCACTTGATTTTGTTAATTTAGTATTTGCTACTATTTCACTCTTTGTTTCGGAAAATTCTAACTTACCTTCTTGATATGTGCTAAATTGTGCCATTTGTTTTCTATATTTCAAACTTATGACATTCTGTAATGGTGTAGGGCTACTTGCGTGTATCTTTCTCCATATCACAATGGTTTTCACTTGGGCTCTTTGGTGGAGACTTGTAAAGGCTGGAATTTCTTCAGACTTAGGGTAAATGGTGAAAATGGGGACTTGATGTTCATTATCCCGAAGATTTTGCTCATATTTTTTTCCATGTAGGTAATCAAGTTGGGTACCTCCATGCAAAATTTTAGAGACTTATTCCTTTTTAAGGCTCTTCATAAAATTTATTTTCTAGAAGCGGGTCTAAAAACATTGATATAGTAAAACATGTATGACGTTACGTATACTTGGTTTTAGAAAAATCTAAACGGTGGTTAGGTGCCTTTATACATTTTTTATTTTTTTGCAAAATTATTTTTGAAAAATTTCAAAATCTCAAATTTTGACGAATTTTGAAAGAAATAATTCAAAAATTTGAAGCTTGTCTTTGTAATTTTTGGAGGTTGCCCTTGTAAAATTGGTTTATTTTTTGACTTGGGTCTCTTTGGAATTTGAGTGGTGGTTTGGTTATGAAATTATTTCAAGAAAAAAAAATTTAAAAATCCCTAATTTTAAGCTGCCCGTTTTGGACTTGAAACCTAAAATTTCTAGATGAAGGTCTTAAAATTGGAATTTGGCTTTGAAAATTTTACCACATACATTTTGCAATATAGGGAGTATCTAGTAAAAATCTTAGGCAAAAATATGAATTTTAACCCCTTCATCTTGGCTGCCCAAAACAGCAAAAACCCATTTCGGCTTTCCTGGATTTTTAGGGGTTAAAAAATCCTACAATACATTCTTTTACCTTCAATTGCATCCTCGAAGCTTGCATAGAAGTATACCAACTAGAAAGATCATTCCTATCCACCATGGAAAACAACATTTACCAAATAATGTTGTACCTTTTCTAGAGATACTGAAGAAGTAGATCACCAAATAATCCCTCCATCCAAACTATGTGGTATAGTTTCTTTTTATACTAATCTATTTTTATGATAATACTAAACTTTACAGTTGAAAGTTGATTTTAAAAATAATAAATTTGCATTAGAATTTACTGTGAACTCTAAAGTGAAAAAAAAATCAGAATTTGAAACTAAATTTTACTAATAAGTTAACCAATATTAAATATTCACATGTAACCTTCAGGGACTAAACTCACTAGTAGCAAACCCGTCGCTTTTGATTGAGAAGTTGTCACTTTTGACACACTGAAAATGTGGAAGGGACCGCTTTATCTTGTCTCTTGTGTCGCTGGTGACTCCTCAATTTGTAAAGTGACTCAAAATAGGAATAAAAAGCGTGGAGGTTGCTACCAGTGACTAAACGAATAACTCCAAGTGGAGAAACCAGCAACGACGAGTTGTGATGTCAGTCGTCCGCTAATCTGGTTTTCTTCAGCCTGCTGATCACGGCCGTGACAAGATGATCGTAGTCGGATTCAGACAAATCAATTTCCGAAGGACCTGAAGCAACACCTGCACTACTCACATTAATCACCGGTTTAGCGGAAGTACTTCTCAGGCGATGGGAGGAAGCAGAGCAGCTGGAAAATACTTCTTCATTCTCACTGCTATCGACGTCGCCATTTTCAGTGTCGTGACTGTCGTCGTCAGATGCCACACTGATGTTACAAGTTGTGGTTGCAGCAGCAGCATGGGCTGAAATCTCAGGAAGACAGGATGCCTTAAACAGCTTGAAGTAGCTCTCCTCGTCACTTTCAGTGATGCTGGATTCATCAGAGGTTGACAACCTGTGAAGGTCCTTATGCCAGAAACAATCACTCACTTTGAAAGATTTGATCGTACTTGTGTGCAGCTCGGAATTCGATGCACGCGGTTCCTTCGTCTTAGAGACTTGGACCTCGACGGTGCCTCTTCTCGACGGTGTTGTCTTCAGAGCTGAGGATATGGGCTTCGATCCTTCAGAGTCGTTGGTGACGTTGTTCGTGTTAAGGTTTTGCTTTTGGTGTTGAGGAGAAATTGATCGGAGCTTTGGGCTCGAGAATGGTATCTGTGCCCGAGCGGGTACTGGAGAAACGGGAGCAGATTTGTCAATGGGTGATATAGGCCAAGCACCGCTTCTGTCGAAATACTCGGTTACAACTTGCTGGATTTGAAGCTCCTTGTCTATGGCTGCGTTTGCGATGTGGTCAGCGTGGGTATTTTGGTTCTTCGGAATGAATTCCACGAACAAGCTGTCAAATTCTTTCGCGATCACCCACACCTTTTTTAATTGATTTCGGAGAGAAGCGTCTTTAACAGCACACCGCCCCACCACCTTCAAAAAATACGTGCGTACCCCTTTCAGATTACCAGCCATGCTTATCCTTACCGACTCAATTGCCAAGGTAGGGGCACACCATAAAACACCATTGCTAAATCACATCACGCTCTTCATTACTGGCTGGGTCTTCCGCATTTGAAGAAACTAGTATCAATTTAAACAACAAGTGCTCGTATACTAAATGTAATTCCTTTTCAAGAGGGTGGTTTTACTGAATTTTGCAAGGACCTGATATTGCACCTACCTACAATCAATCATCATGAGACTAGCACAGGTAAAAATTATGCATATGTGTAATTGAAAGAAGGGGAATCATATATGACCTGGTTGACCAGAAGCCGTGAGTTGCCTTTCACGAGCAAGTGTTTCACCTGCAGAGACTGGGCCTTCCTCAAGCCGGCGATCAGCGCTTTAAACTTCGCTAACTCGGACGAAATACCACCTCCTAAAACCCTTCTTCCCTCCTGCACTACCTTCCCTTTGCTGTTCTTAAGAACGAAGCCCAAGGCTGCATACTGTGCAGGTTTTCTGGAAGCTCCATCGAAAAAGAGCACCCAGGGAGCTCGAGGTATTCGGCATTTAACGCCACGGTTGGGATCCATCACATTCACTAAGTTTCAGATTGACACATTTACCACCTCATGCTGTGCAACTCTTGCACTCAAATTGTCACCTTATTTCAGCCCCGTCCACCAGGGTCAACGTCCTGGAGCTCCTGCAAATTCATATGCCCTCTTCAAATGAATCCATTGTTCCATACCCTGTAGCAGTCGCAAAGAAACCTCCTGATAGGCCAATTCATGAATGACAGTTGACAGTCTTCTTCATTCCCAGCCCTGAACCAGTAATTTCTTGAGTCAATGAAAGGGCCAATTAGGTCAAACTTTCAATGGAGGAGAAGGGTTGGTGTGTGAAGGGTCGTGAAACAAAAGAAATGCTTGAAACGGTTTGAGCGATGATAGAAAGATCGTCAAAGATCTCCTGTATCTCTAGTATTTCCTGAAGCGTTTTTGCGAGAGACCTGGGTACAATAGTCAGGAAATGTCACCACAGCATACGCCAGTTTGCTATAAATCAATGTTATTAGTTTCCATTCGGAGGGAATTTTGAGGATAAAAGCCATCTTCATATCAATCTCTATCAGATCGCCTTGAAACTCGGCATATATTATGGATAAAACAGGGACTGAGCTTTGTAGTCATGATACCGCAATAGGCTGTACATAATTGACTGCAGTAACCATCTTAACCATCGCAATAGTTAGTACATGGAACGCAAGATGTAGCTGGAAAATACGTTTATAGACACACCTTCATCTAATTGAAAGATAAAGCATCAATACTATGAGAATGTCTCAATAACTTAACCTTCTCTTAATCACACCCTTCACGAAGAAAAACCCCCACAGCAATGCAAGTGGTGAGATGAGGACACATCCAAGACTGTCAATGAACACATCATCGGAGCAAAAAAGTGAGAGTTTTGCACTATGTATTCAGCAAGGAATGGTTCCCCTATAAGCACATGCAATGATGTGTTATTGTCTTGTTGATTGTAAGCTCCGAGGACTCCAAGCTCAGCCTTGACACACTGACGTACGAATTGCATCATGAACTAGAAATTTTATTTACATCAAGGCCGAAGTATGTACAGTAATTGGGTTAATTGCCTCTACCTTCTACATCTGACACTATCCTTCCTTCATAAGCCGCAATTTGTACACTCTTGAACAACTAAATGATAAGCTGAGAAAATGGAAGTGCGAGACTCTCTAGACAGGTGGTACAACGTTGTTGACGAACAGTTTGAGGATGGGTGCCTGGAGGAAGGCCTCGGTGACGATGAGCGAGAAGAATCCAATCATGGCTGCGCGTCCGTTCCATCGCTCCGCCTTGGCATTAAAGGGCCCGAAGCTGCGCGCGTCGGTGGACTCCTTGGCGTTGAAGATCGGCACCAAGGATGCGTAGGTCAGGATCTGCACCGACGCCAGGAACCAGATCAAGCCTGTGCTGCCGGGGCTGAACACTTGGTCGATCACCGAGAGTCCTGTGATCTTCTCTCCCACCAACGCCCACACGAATCCCACCATGGCCTGCGAACACAAAGCTCAAGATCAGCGAGAAGATCACTAACCCTAACAAAACAGCAGAGAGTGTTCATGGTGATCCAAGGCCAATTTCACTGTTGGATCCTTCATTAATCAGGTTGATGAAGGATTAGAGGAAACATGGCAATGGTGCATCTGGTATATTAAAAAACAGCAAAGCCCTAACATGAAGAAAACCAAGGGTGTGAGAAGTTGCTTCTGGAGGAGGACAGTGGAGGTTGGGATTGATGACAGCATACCAGGCGGCCGTTGATGGTCTCAGGGGCGGCGCCATCGAAGGCGAAGACACTCCACGGTGACGTATCTCCAGTTTCGGGCCTGCGCTCGACTTCGGGGCGGCCATAAGGAGACCCGGAGGTGGGCTTTTCGCCGAAGATGGACCTCTGCTCGGACTCGTCCTTCGCCTGGTGCTCGAGCACATCTTCCTTCGTGATCGTCTTCTTGGTAGCGTTGTCAATTGGGTTAGGTGATACTGACGCCTTCCGAAGGTTGTCACCTGCCTCACACCGCACTCGCCCCGCTTGCAAACTCGGCCTCAAACGAAACGCATGTGTACGGGATTGTGATGACAAGCCGGCTACTCGTGATGGCAAGGCGCTGATCCCACCGATGGCTGCGGTAGCACTCGTTTGCGACATCATGGCAGCCATTGTGAAGGGAAGATTGATCTCTCACAGTTGAATATGTGTCTCACACCACAGACCAAATGATAGCCTCTGACGTACGAGTCTAAATTCTGAGGTTTTGCGCTGAAAGAAGAATTTCTAACAACCTATCAATGATTCTGAACGCAGTGATACATGAGAAGGATGATTAGCAATTGTTAGCTATTTTGCGATGTTCAAGAGCAAGAATCGATTTCAGATATATAGAGTGATTCACTTGTCTGATGAGATTCATGCTCCTCGGTCCTTGATTGATATCATCGCCATCTGGAGAGTTCTGCATGCATCACGTACCTCCGACGTGGAACTCGGAGAGAGAGTACCACTCTGAGTCCGTGATATTGGACGTGGCCTCGCCTTAGCTCTAGCTTTCCTGCGCCATTGCTTTTCTTCTAAATCTACCGATGTCATCCATGAAAGTGGTTTTTTAATTTTAACAACTAAGTTGGAACTTTCAGTCGTGGCGACAGCACAATCTAGGATTACCGAATGGAAATCCACCACTGACCAGGACTTTACTCTGTAAGACGTCTTTAATCCTAATTAGCATGATTTAATAAAACTGATCATATGATTAGGGTTGCTGCTTTTGAGATTTTTACTGGTTGATTTTGTACCGGTACATCATAAAGCATGGAACATTGTCACAGAATTGTGTGTTCCAAGTGGAGACAAGGGACTTCGCTGGTGCGACGAATTCACAAGTGGAGCGTGACATCGCTGCCCAACATTTCCACCTCCGACAGAAGTACTTTCTCCCTTTTTCTCGGTCGAACACCATCTACTTGGCGATCACCGGTTCCACCACTATTGTTACCTAAGATACTATTTTCACCTTGGATGCACCTTCCGGAATGATGCCAGTTCATGATGCGGCACGCCAGCAGGAACTTAGGGCTTAAGGTTCGGCGAAGTGGTAGACTTTCTCTGCCGACTGAGTAACCTCGTTGTGTTGAAATTTGAAGCTGCCCTAAGTTTTCGCAGATTAGCCTATACCGTATGACGATAAAATTTAATGAGATGATCGAGCTATCTTAAGTCGATAGTAGTCTTTCTGCCAGCAAGAAAGTCTTACTAAAAACACTTGTTCGGCAAGACCAAATTGCCCAGTTAGTGAAGCACAGCTAGACAGAGAGATTATTTTGACACAAATGAGGTGCACGGCTGGATTTGATCGATCAAGCAGACGCTGCTGCCGACAGTAGTTCACAAAGATGTGAATTGGTGAAAGTTAAATGCTTGTTCACCTCAGTGAATGACTTGGGACACCGAAGTTGTAATGAAAATGACACAGATAATGTGTTCCGAGAAACGAGCTGTGCAATGTAACAGTGCCTGAACCACGTACGTAGCACATTGAGAAGTCAGTACCATTAACTTACACGTCAGATTGACTGTGCAAACAACTTGAGGAATGTTGCAGGAGCCTCGGTCGCTTCTCAAACTTCACTGCAAACTTGGTTTGTACACCACGCACAAGGGAGGCCATCGAGTCAGTCAAACATCATCTTAGCTCCGATTAAGTACTGCAGCAGAAGTGATTCGAAGACGGATGTGAGGACTTGATTGAAATGAGGTTCTCAACTACAGATATTGAACGTTTGCTGCACTTCGGATTCGTTGCTGATAGCTTGCCAGTCGCGCCTAATTAGATATTGGGCCTCAGATCACCTACAATATGTCTCAATTATCATAAGCGATCCAACACTAATGTCAAGCACGTGACTGACGTCAATGTGCTCACATATATAATGCAGGCATGATTTCAGTAAAGCCCGCAGCCCAATTTCACATGGCGACCGTTTGTCTACTAAGGGATCTGAACTCGACGATTAGTGACCACTGACCGTGTGGCCATAGATGGCCAGAGCTGCATTCTGTGATATTGTAGTAAATTTTCGCAATTACCGCGTGCCGTTGACTCCACCCCCGCCAACCATATTTCTTTGATATCTAGTCGGCTCAACTGGCTTGAAGGGGCTTTTTAATTGGTTTTCGATAGCAATATGTCTGCAGACTACATAAAAATATACGGTAGGACAACTTTTGTTGAATGCTCACTCTTTTATAACGAGGAAGAGCTTCTCTAGATTTCAGAAACAGTACTATTGCTTTCGTCTATCAGAAACAATTTTCAACATCTTGTGCACTAAGTTCCTGTGTTGTTGTATGTATGAGTAGCAGTTTATATAGCTTGAATCCGATCAGTCTCTTTCATACACAACATTTTAGTGAATATATTGACGCTTGCGACTACTTTGGGTAGGTTTTTGTTTGCAGGCTAGGAGAACCAGCTTATCCATTGCAACTCTGGAATATTGACTCTACGGCGTAATGGCCTCTTCAAAGGTCACAACTGTAATCGTCAATCGCAGCGGACAAGCCTTGATTCTGAGGGTGGGTAATCAGAACTGCTTTGCGAAGCTGGCTACGATTGCAGCTGGGGGTGAGCACAAGGTGGAGATTGATGTTAACTGGACGTATCAAGAATTCTCCTTGGAGCCTGTGAAGGCGGGCTTGCTGAAGAAGATTGTGGTTAATTCCGACGATTGCTGCGACTTCAAACGGCTAACAGTGACGGAATCCGAAGGCAAACTGCAAGTGGATAAAGTTCCTCGAGGGCAGTTCAGTACTCATGCACCGCCATTATTCCACACATGGAGAACCTTCTTCACCTTGCCCAAGTGGATCAAATGGAGATTTTGGCTGTAGCTTTAATGCTGATCCTTCCTTAATTTTTCCTTCAACATTCTTGCTGTTCCTACCATGCGAATATGTTTAGATATGGTGAGATCCCGTTTATTTTTCGGACTCCTTTCACCAACTCACATACATGTAATTCAATTTGAATAATCAGAAATTCAGTACCAAGTACTCTGACCGGCCGCCGCTTTGGTGAGTGAAGGAAAATATTTGGAGTCTTATTTTTCCTGTAGTGAATTCTTCCAACGCACCTATGTACATGGGATAATCAGGTGAATCCCGTTTCGAGTTAAGTTGTGTGCAATTGAGACGCTAGTCACACAATCATTTCTTATCTATTCGTTGGCAGAGATGGATCGAGAGGAGCACAACGTACATCACATTCTGGCTTGGCCAAACAGTTATAAAAAAAGATCCACTTTGCAGACACGAGTAGCTTAGGCCAAGATCTGGATACACGGGATCGTTTCTTCCACATACTCTACCGAAATACAGGATCTAGTTTTTATGTTTGAACTACAACACATGGCTCAGATTGACATGGCCGACAAGATTGCGCAGGAGTGATCAAAATTAGATCGTTTCAGATATTCAAAACTGGAAGGTAACCAGTAATTTTTGAATGCAGCTTGACTGGAATATATCTATGTCCACATTGAGTGTGTATCTAAGGCATCGTTTTACGCAATCTTCCTACAAATTCATTGACCATCAATCTCCAGATGACTAAACTCTCCTCTATTACTCAAATTAGAAGCACGTGGTCTCTAAACTGTAAACCACTTTATTGAATTAAGTCAAAGTCTATGAACATAATGCCATATACAAAATGTGACCTACACTCTCATCAAATGCCAAATTCCATTTCTTTTATAATGGTATTTATTTTTTAAAAATTATTATAATAAATACAATATCAAAAACAATTATTATATTGGTATTTGTTTTAAAATTATTGTTATTATAATGATATTTGTTCTTAATTGTTATTATAATGGTATTTGTTATTATAATGATATTTTTTTAAAAATATTTTTAACATTACCATTATAAAAATAGTTGTTTTAAATAATAATACCATCATTTAAAATACCATTATTTAAAATAATTTTAAAAATACCATTATTTAAAATACCATTACTTAAAACAATTTAAAACAATACCATTATTTAAAATATTGATTATAATGGTATTTTAAATTGTTTATAATGGTATTTTAAATTGTTTTTAAAATTATTTTAACAATATCATTTATAAAAATAATTATTTAGAAATAAACACCATATCAAAAATAATTATTTTAAAACAAATATCATTATAATACCATATCAAAAATACCATTATAACCATTGAGAGCATTGTTAATACCAATATATTATAACATATCAAAATACCATATAAAAACAAATATCATATCAAAAAACATTATTTAAAAATAAATACCACATTAAAAAAACTATTTTTATAGACCATGGCAGGAAACATGGAATGAAGTTCAGCACTAATGTTGTCCGAATGTAAAGATGGGGAGTAGGAAGGGAAAAATTTAGTAGGTGAAAGATAGTGACCAATATCCATGGTGAAAGATGGTGACTTCCAAAGGCACCACAGTTTTAGCACTCATGGGCTTCATCACTCTCTTGCTAATTAAGGCAATAGATGTTAATTAAGGCAACACATGTTAAAAAAAATTTGTATGCAGATTAGAACGAGGGCAAATTTGTCAAAGTCACAACCTCATCAACTCATCGCGAACACTTGTGCCGATTGATCAGTTCACTTCTAGCAAGCTTGTGGTCCACCGTGGTTGAGGTCAAGAGGTTTCAACCAAGAAGTTACTAACCACATCATCTGCTGACATTTTGGTTCAAATTTTACGCAACTTCCAAGGCCAAGTAGTTGTCGGAGATAGTCTCCAATTTTGCGTTTCACGGTGCAAGAAGTTACTAACCACATCATCGTCTATTGCTGAAGAGAAGAGCCTTGTCTAAACTCAAGAGAAGCACAAGGGGATGCTGGAATTTTCCCTGTGATGGAAGAGGGAAAACCATTTGTAGTACACCCTGTTCCACTTCATGTCGTCAAAGGGAATATCTCCATTCATTTTATTCAAAGCGGAATGTCATTTGCATTCCCGGTGAACATCTTATCAATTAGCTAACAAGTGATTGTCATAGGGAAAATGCTTGTTCCATCTCGTGTTTCCCTTTGTGATTCCACAATACAGTTATCCCATATCGATTGTCGTCAAGTGGACCACTGGAGAGTTATAAGTACTTGAAGTGAGATTTCCCTACTTGAAGTGAGATTTCACTACAGTTGAATTTTCCTTACTCTTGATACACCCGTTGGAGAGGTATGGAGCAACACACTAGTGTGAACTCCTTTGGAGCTTGAATCTCCATACCCACTCCATATATGAAGCTTCAATCCACTCCAAATCTGAAACTCTACAATTCATGCTACAAGGGAATGTTGCAATTCAGGCTATAAGGGAATTGGTCTACATTCCCTTTGTTGCACAACTCCCTGTGACTTGTATTTTCCTTTGTTTCTTGAAGGTAAAGCTTATGAACTTTCCCTCTAGGGAGAATTCCAGCAGCCCCTTGCGAAGGTGGGGATTTATTGGAATGATTGAGCAGATCATGAAAATGCAACATGTAACTCTGAGATTTAGTGTACTGTAGTGTGATGGAGAGTATCGGTTGTGTGTGTGTCCGGGACATGCGCATGATCCAGTAGTCTAGAAATTAAAAGAGCTACTAGTTTGATGTTAAAGCTTGGATACCTTGCTCCCTCCTAACTTTCCCCATCCCTCATTTGTCCTCCTCTTTTGTGAGTGTTTGAAGCAAATCGTGTTGTTCAATTGTCGCCTATTGAACTGGATAAACTAGAAAATGGCAAATTCTAATCGCTGATATAGCAGCAATTTCGACAGGACGACAACGGTCGACTAGAATTATGAAGTTCAAATGATGGGCAGGCATACTAGGAGGAGATACTGCATTTGACATCGATCAGAATTCAGAACATCTAGGGTAGGGAGCCCTATTATTGCGCATTTAAGATTTGTCAATGTACATTAGGAGCATCAAGCCACAAACAATGCTGAAATTAAAAACCCATAAAGCCAAGTGAGTTAATTTCACACTGCACATTACAAAATTTGATCTTGGAACTACATTTCTGCAAAAAGTAAAATACAACACACTCATGTATTTTGGTGGTTAAAATTACTTTGGACCCTATTATTGCGCACCTTATTGCGCTTGACACCCATCATTGCGCACTTTGGACTATAACAAGTTGACTCTTCAATTCCGACTCTTCAACTCCAATTGTTCAATTTCTCCAACTTGTTCAATTTTAACTGAGCTTTTTTTTCCAACTTGTTCAGTTTCAACTGAGTTTCAACTGATTTTCAAAGCATTCTTTACAAGTTCAAGTCGTCATTACAAAGTTGTTACTTGAAAAATCAAGCCATTACAAAGTCATTACAAAGTCTGTTCAAGTGTAATCCACCAAGTTGAGTAGAAGAGGGGAGAAATCTATCATTATTGTTTCACCAAAGGACTGACAAAAGTCTTTCTTGTCTTTTTTGCGATAGAAAACCATAAGGATACCTGCAAGTGAGAAAACCACAGAGAAGCACTCTGAAAATTAGCCACCAAGCTCACGCATCTAAGGAAGGGAATTGCATCCAAAGTAAGATCACACACCAATGCTCTCACACGCACATCCGCGAAGCTAATTGGCTGTACATTCTAGCTGTCCAACTGGCTGTGCATTCTGTCACCTGTATTTAATTCCGCCATTCCCGGATAAAAGCTTTCACTAAATGTGACCAGTAACGCGCGTCCCTACTTTCATCCTTACATGTTCTTGCTTTACTTTTGGGCACCGAAACGTTTCTTCCACTACAGTATCGAGGGCTACTCTTCGATCGACAGAGACTGCGGTCAACTATCCCAAATGACAACCAGCTAGACACTCACCAGAATTGGTGTGCAAGACAAGCCTAACCGGCAGAGGAGCGTCGATAATCTAGCAGAAATCAAGATTCGGTACATCGACACATTAACGAGCAGTAATAAGACTCATGGTAATGCTACCATAACTTCTTAACTTGCACACTACTTCTCTCCGACTAGACCTCCGTAGTTTAGCGCCTTCACAAAGAATTTTGAGGTCTACCACATTGAGAAGGCAGAGAATTCTCCAGTTGCACTATTCCATGGCTCGACATGTTCGAGGCCGCTTGCAAATATGAAATAGCTCAAGAAAAAATCAAAGGCGACGCGGTAAGCGCAAGAATGCCATGATCAAAACTGATAAAATATAACAGACCTCTCATTAATAATCATCAACAGCGAGCATAAAAATTTGCAAACCAGAAACTGTGCCAAAGTCTACCGTACAAGCACCAACGCTGCTTCTCTCACGACGTCAACAACCTCTTCTCTATGACGCTGAGTGCAACTCCGTAATCACACACCAATGCTCTCACAAGCACATCCGCGAGCTCTGGCGATGGCGGAGGAGAGAGAAAACACAAGGAAACCCTCGATGAACAGTCTCGAGGTTCTCCCATAAAGAGACCTATCTATGTAATTCATAGATATTAGGAAGATAATGTACAGATCTGGTACATTTGAATCAATTTTCAGGGTTTTAAGTTGATTAGGGCGCAACAATGGGGCACCTGTGCGCAGTGATAGCAGACCGCGCAATTATAGGGCTCCCTACCCTATGTTCTACAACGCTTCCCTCATACATCCAAAGAACGCAGCCCACAGGCTTACCAAAGGATTCGGTCCTACACTTTAGTTGCCAATAAGGACCCTTCAATACACCCCTTGTCTGTCCCTTGCAATAAACCTCGCCCTCGTCTTAATGACGAGGCGGGCCCTCCCCCTCCTCCTCCCCTTTCTCCTTTCCTCCCTGATCTATTTTTAGGGGCCCTGCGGCCCTTTTTTAGTAATTTTTTTATTTTTAATGAAATCGGGGACCCCGAATTAGTCTAGGGGGACCCACTAGATTAATTTTAGTTAGTTTAAGTATTTTTTAAATATTTTTAAAATTTTAATTTTTTTTTTCATCAACATGCAAAATATAGGGGGCTTTTTGCCCCCTCCAATGACAGCCCTGGTTGGGGGCCCTCGTCATTAACTGTCAGTCCCCAGGTGCTGCCGCCAGATCCGTATCTTCAGTTGTCCTTGAGAAACAAAGAACATCGAGCCATCTCCTAGTTCATACCCACCTATTTAGCCTCAAACTCCGTCTGCCTTTTCACTTACAACTGCTACTATTCCATTTACTTCCATCATCTGCTTGTGGCTGCAGGTACACAATATACACAACGAACACCGAAAAAATCACCATGGGAAAGCTCATTATCGTCTCTCTCGCTTCAAACTAGGCTTGAGGAGCTCTGGACGTCACCTTGAATAGAGGAGTTTTCAGGACGGGTGAATTCTCCAGTCATCTTGGCTACGGCCTTTCAAGGACTATGGCATCACCATAGCTATGGAACACTACATACCAATTGTTGAGCTAGAGTTACAGCATGAGTCTGAGAGTGTACCTAAATCATAATGGCATCAGAATACCATAAGCAAAACAAAGTTATGAATCGCAGTGAAACACAAACAATCGACGAGATTTAGGTAACTTCAAAGGAGCTTTTAGACGGAAATGAAGGTACCGGAAAAGATGGGATAATATACTGGTGCACTCTCCCCGGCTGATTTAATTGGGGAGGCATCTTGTACCATCTCTGATTTTCAGTCTTCTATTTGATAAAATACAGTAGTTGAACAATTTGGGTATCGTGGAGGAAAAAGTAGATACCTCAAGCTCAATTCTCTGTGGCACTGTATGATTAACTACGATTGTTTCCAGGTACACTAATGATTTCTCTAAAGAAAATTGAGAGGAATACCGTACCCCACCGGGGTTAAATGTTGAAGAGAACTGAGGTTCATTGAAAGAGATGCCACCAAAGTATGCAAGCTAATAAAACCCGGGGAAAATATTAGAAACTAGGCATACTCTCGTATTGTTGATTGCCTGGGGAAGGCAACAGTAGCAGGAAGGCGAAAGGAGGCGCACAGCATATACTTTCCTGGAGCTACAAGCCGTACGCGATGGATGTGCATACGGTGAGGCATTTCGCCCAAGATATCA
Organism: Ceratodon purpureus; assembly: GCA_014871385.1. NCBI lineage: Eukaryota > Viridiplantae > Streptophyta > Bryopsida > Pseudoditrichales > Ditrichaceae > Ceratodon > Ceratodon purpureus. The sequence goes on along the minus strand of CM026422.1, from coordinate 14,497,457 downwards.
GCTATTCTCTGTACAACCAAGCCCACATAAACGATCATGAGATAACATTTTTAACTACTCTTGATATATCACAAATGCAAATGACATTCTTGGTTTTTGTGTAGGTTGATCAAGAATACATTTTAAAGGTTTTGGGATGTGGAATGTAGATCTAACCTCAGAGTATTCGGCTTCAGGATTCTTAGCCTTGGAGAAACCATAGACATGGATCTGGGGCAGCCTTCGGCTGTCCCACACGTCTCTTGAGAATGCACGAACGAAAACATCTGCCCAACATGATAATAGTAAGATCTCAAGTTCTTCATTGAAATAAACAGGCTGGACGATACAACCTTCAGTGGAGCTCAAATCCTATGGCATTCAGTCACTTGGGAGGAGATCCGGACCTAGAAATTCAGCGGCATCAAGAGGCAGATTCATGACCACTTGTGAGAAGAGAACTGGCGGATTTCTTGCCAACAAGTTCCGCACAAACTGCCTGGCATCCTCGTTGCTCACCTGGAAACATTAAGCGAGAGATACATCTGAGTAAAACCACAGTACCATCCCTAATAAGATCAAGAGAAACGGACAAAATAAAGAGATTGGCGTTTATAGAAGATTGATACGCTACATCACTTTTTCAACCGTGACACTCAGACATGCTAGACTTGATCAGGCTTTTTGGATCATACTTGGGAAATATATATACATGCAGTGACTATGAGATTTAGCGTGTAATCAGGCGTAGAATCATGTAAAACCTCTGCTTTGTATGCCAGCTTATTCAGGCCTAAGTTATGTTGCATGTAGGAGGTAGCACTTGGATTCAAATCGTTGGCATACACAAACTTGACCTTCTTAGCTGCAACGACAGCTATGGGCCCAACACCAGCAAACATGTCGCCTGAACATCGAAGAGAAAGGATCAGATTCGTGGCAAAGCAGAATAGTGCAAACGGTTGACACAAAAGGTAAATAAACAGAAAGTAAATCACAATTTACCTGTGTTTCACTGCAATGATCACGCAAAAGAATGAACAGAAAGAGCAGGTTAGTACTACGTACACACAATATCATTCTCGACAAAAGTATCAATGAGTCGTTGTCTTTCGGTGGCCAGTCGAGAGTTCCAATACCTGTAGATGACACCGTGCAAACCACAAACACTCAAAACCTTGGAAAACAAATGCCGAACGTGGAGTTTCTTGCACAAGGGTTTCTTGCCGAACGTGAGTTATCTGATCTATCATATGAAGGAAACGCAGGGGAACTTTATTTGCAGGCCCATATTTGGCAGGTGATATATAGGTGAATATGCCCAACATCAAAATATTCAAATGAGTTCAAAACTCCACGACAAAAAACAGAAACATTATGAAGCTAAGAAACTTACACAGATGCAAGATCAAGTCGGAAAGACAACCCATGTTCCACGACAGTTGTAACGAGAGAACTATTTCCAGCAAGAAGCTCAAGCTGCATGGTTCGATACTTGTTGTGGATCACATCGGTCTTGTTCACTACAGTTCGTATCCGAGGTTTGTTTTTCTCCAGTACAATCTGTTTCCATTCTCCAAGTAAGCAGGGAGAGAAACCAGGTTCCTGCTAAGCTAGAGAAAGAATGCTCCAATCCCACACTTAATAAACAATGCACCCGCATCCAGCTAATGGGTCAAGCACTGACCTGAGCTATGGTGTGACGATAAGGCGTATGCTCATTCCGTAAATTAAGGTGAGCTATGTGACCCACAGACTCAAAAGCAGTGGGAATGGTCATACCCGTTGGTAAAACTTCTTTCAAAATCTGGCTTGAACAGAAAAACATTCTCAGCTTTAAATACAGAAGATAGACGAACTGGACTAAAGTGATACTTTCTGTAAGAAAAAAAAATAAAAATCCAAGAACTCCTCAGTTGCAAGAGTGTCCACACCTATGAATGCTACTCAATGCATGCCAAATCAGTAGAACGTTCTCTAATGAGTCAGAAATTCAATAAAACAGGGAGCCGGAAGGAGAAGGGCACCTCATCCATCGGCCAATAGTCATATGTTAAAGTCAGTTGGCAACGCACAAGCTCGCTCCCAGGATTTTCGAGAACCACCTGCACAATGAGTGAGTTTCATTCTCAGGTCCAAAATGATCCATCCAATTGTTAGCACATATCCCAACTTCTCAATTCCTTCCCATTATCTTGATATTTATCTCGACTCGAAACTAGAGTAGACACCTGAACAGCCTGCGGAAGCTCGTCCTTGAACTTGTCCTTGTACCTTTCGTCCAGAAGCAAGAGACGAGTTGCCTCCCTCGCTTCCAAATCTGCACAGAAAATAACGTCCAAGCTCATGAAAAGTATCATGTCACAACTTACTAGCAAAGACACTCTCACCCCTAAAGAAGAGGAACACGAAAGAGAAACAAAGAGAGCATGACTCTCCAGTCCTTCTCAAACATTGAATACTCTCAGTGACAAAAATCAACTGATCCAGCTTAATCAAGCTCAATCATCAGTTTCGTAAGCTCCATCCACGCTTCCTAACTAATGACTGCTTTTGAAAAGAGAAAGTTCTAGCAGAAAAACAAGAAGGATAGTTCGATAAAACATACTCTGATGAGTTAGAAATTCATTAACTCATCAATCTCAAGCTGAAGCTCAAGCCTATCATGGACGTATCAAGCTCAAGCTCTAGAACGTCCTCTGATGAGTCAGAAACTCATCTCAGATAAGTATCAAGTCCTTGAGCTAAGTTGCACAAAAGAAGGACAAACGATTACCAGAATCCTTACCATGATTTTGAGCTTCTCGCTCTTCTTCAACAACTTCGACTCTCACTGCGGCATCTTCCCACTTATTTTGAGGTTGCCCAGTTCTACGAGGCTTAATCGCTTGAAGCAAATCACTGTCAACACCGCGAGTCAGCTTACGCAGAGCAGGAAACTTGCGTTTCTCCTTCACAGTCACTTCATTATCCGAATCAGACTCATCAGGGTACAAAGCAGAACGGACAGACTCAACCAGGCTTTCAGGTGTGTCCACAGCCCGGTTGTCCTCCCAGAGCAGCGACTTCAACGCCGAGTCCCCATCGTCGCCTTCCACTCTCGGCACATTCTTCACACGGGGCCAATTCAGCAGGTGCCCCTTCAGCTTCGAGACATACAACCCGCACTCATCAGCCGGGACCCGAAGAGCTGCTATATCGAAAACCCGAGTGAAGCTCTCTCTGTCAAGGTCCGCACCCTTCACAAACTTCTTTACGGATCCATCCTCCTTCACGAGCTTCTCAGCAAGCTCTTTCGCATTCAAGAGGTTAGTTTCACCATACACATCTTTAATCTCATCACGAGCTCTCTCCACCTGAGGAACGAATTCTAATCCTGGTTTCGCCCACTGAGTCTCTGAAGATGCTTCGAACAACCGCTGTCCTCGTTGCAGAGAGGGTCCATAATTGACAGCATAGCTTCTGCTCGTGACCTCGTTGACATCCTCCTCGCTGCCATACGTTAATGCGCTTCGACAGGGTTTAGCGTGAACCCTAACCCTACCACCACCTCCTCCGAAGCTGAGAGCAGCAAACCTGGCATGCTTGAGCGACAGGCAGCTCGATGCCAAGCCCACTGAAACCCTGCTCATCCTTGCAGCTGGATATTGATCACACCCACATCTTCCTGCTGCCCAAATGCACCATGAGCTCGTTCACCATCTCCCCTGGATCATCACGAAACTAGATCCCTGCGTCATGAAAACGAGCAAACTGTGGTGAACTCTCTGCAACAAACATTCCCAATTGCCAGTCAATGGTCTAACCACACAAATCCACATAAAATCTACATGGGTTTAAGCATTTGGAGCTACTCCAACCAGGGCATTGAGATTTTCGAAGCGTCTATCAGGTAACTTAGAAGTGAGCTTCAGTTATGTTTTGAATATGAATGGGAATGTTGAGTACTTAAAAAATTGAATAACACACATGATCGTTGTGTATTAAATATTGCACATTATACACCATCACTAACACATAACCCGAACCACATCACCACTAAAGCTGCAGAAACTAAACAAACACACACATACCTTTAAACCCAATTCACTTACATCGGCAATCAACGACAGCTGAATGTGAGACAGTTACAAAACAGAACTCACCCACTCTCTCTTCGGAAGGAATCACAAAGTTGCACAACTCAACCAACAAATGGACCCAAACTTGGCAACTTTCAGGAGAAAAGTTTCAGTTAAGTTATCCATTCTCACATTCAAGCATCATGAAGAGAAATCATGTGAAATGGTTGAGGTTTCGCCGAGTCAGCATGTGGTTATGCCCACTTTTTTCTATTTCATTTCATGGCGTATACGTGGCGATTGCAACTGCAGAAGTGGAGATGGCCATGGATTGTAGTGATTTTATGTTGCCATGAGCATGGGTTTTGTGATTTTCTGGCATTTGGGGTGAGGTCCTGATGTGTTTGATCGTCTAGGGTTCCTGTGGGTCGGATGCATGTGAGCATGTTTTTAGAGCAAGAATCGGTGTTGATTTCAGAGGTTGGGTCGATGTGTTAATCATACAGTGCCTGGTAGTTAATCATACAGTGCAGCGGAGGGGTTGAGCGTTGGCTAGCACGGCAGATTGGGGAGATTCGCGCCTAACATCCGCGACTTACTAGGATAATATTCGCCATTACCCGACCCCTTTCAGGTGCAGGCGAATACCCTGGCGGGGATGAGCCAGGGTATCTGCACCTGGGGGGCCATAACGTTGGGGGCTATAACGTCACCACTGATGTGACTTGGATCGACACTTAAGTGCCCAGACAGTCTAGGTCGTGGGCCGCCTTGGCGATCCCGCTGGGTCACGTCGCGCCAGATTCTGCTCTCCCCCACTCCCTTGTCGCCTCATTCCCCCCAAATATATTCACATATCGCCAATTTGTCTCCAGAATTCTCGGACCTTGCTGCCAGCATTTTGCACGTCTCTCCTTGTTTAGCTTCGCCATCTCCATGTTGGGCTCTCCCGGTTGGCGACACCTGCATGTTTAGCCTGGTTTGTAATAGTTTGCGCAGGTTTTTGCAGGATGTGTGTGCTGAATTGGGAGCAGCTTCAGCGATTTAGCAATTGCTCATGGAGTATATGAGCGCGCAGCAAAGAGGGAGTTTCTCACCTTTGTCATAGGATTTTGGGTTTTGCGTTTCTTTGTACTAGGGTTTTGCATGCGGTGTCCTGCTTGTGTTGTGCGGGCTGGGACTTGACGAAGGGGATCGTTTTCGGCTGTTTACGTATTGGTTATTGCGAGTTGTTTTCTTTTTATCATTGGCATTGAAGGTTCACACAATACAGGCTCCCCTCTGTAAATTTCTTTACGAAGGTCGCGCCCCACTTGAAGCTGCAGAGAGTAATGCACCGTTCAATTTTTCGTAGGTCAAGGAGGAGCTCAGTTTTGCCGAGCCGCAGATGGACTCTTACTGCCATGTCGATGAGGACTGATCTACGCCGAGGAAACCACCAGCTCGAGATTGCGTAGTGGTAGGCACATTGACATTGGTAGAGGCTGAGGCGAGGAGAAAGCGGCGGAAGAATTACGATGCAGCAACGCACTTTCAAGACTCCTAAGCCGCGAAACTCCCTTGGGCGGAGAGTGTCGTGGGCGTCGGTGGGACAATTACACAAGTCCGCTCAAAGATGTGCACCGACATAGAGGGCCAGGAGAAGCTCTTGGTGCCGAAGATTGATGGGCTCTTCAAGCATGCGGGTCGCAGACACGCAATGGTCGAGATAGGTAAAGTCAAGCGAGGTGAGTTTTATTATTTGGGTCAGAATCAGCACATAAAAAATGAAAGGGTGTGGTTCGCAAAAGGAGGCAGACAGTGATCACTAAGGTTCTCGCTGGAGTGACAAAAGAGAGACGTCGGAAGGGTGTTTAGATGAAGTGTTGTTTGCATGTTTTGATGCATGGGAGGCCAATGGGCGAATATTTCGCCATGCAGCATTTGTTTGCTTCCGTGGGTGTACCAGACATACCGTGTAAGCACTGGAGTCAAGGGGCAGGGTGGGACTTTGCAATCGCAAAGGCTGAGGTCTATTTTGATGAGTTGAAGAGAGAAGTTTCCGAGGCTCTGTTTATTTCTGCTTCGGCAGTTGAGGTCACGTCTGTTGACAACCAACAGTGGCTCTCTGTTCACGTTTATTATAGTCTCAATTACTCCCGTGGGTCTCACTTAATGTGCATTCGCAGGGTTGACTGTGATGCTAATGCAGCCAATCTCACAAAGATGATTCTTGATCAGCTCCAATGGCATGGGGGGATTTCGGGGATTGAATTGGCACAGAAGCTGATCTGCTTTGGGGCAGATGGTGCCGCTGTATTCCAAGGCAGTCGCAGTGGTGTGATTTCGAGATTACAATCTACCTATTCTCCTTATGTCATTGGTGTTCACAATTTTGCTCACACTGAACTAACCTTGCTGTGGAGGCTCGATCTCTCAGGATTACCCTTTGTTCAGAAGCTAGAGAGGTTGTGCAAAAATTTGCACCTCTACTTCGCAGGATCCCCCAAGCGCCATTTGGCGTTGCTTAAACTTGCTGAGATTGTGGAGAGAGAGGGGCTCAATATTTTGAAGCAAGTGCAGACCCGTTGGATCTCACTTCTTGAGCCCTTTAAACGAATTCAAGGCGAGTACAAGGCTCTCATAGCCAAATTCGCTTAGGACGCCCCTAAGGAACATGATGCGAAGGCAAATTTGCAAGGTCTCCTTGACGTGACCACATTGTTTGCCATGCCCTATATCCTCCCCTTGCTCGAGTCTGTACAGTCCTTGATCAAATTCGTTGAGTCCCGTCACGTGTTTGTTTTTGATTTTATTGCCGCTGTCAAGATCTGCCAACATGAGATCTTCAAAATGTATGTTGACAGTCAGACTTTATTTGCGGTGGCTCATTTTGAGTCGTTTCATGACGTTGTCTCAGATCACAGTCACACCATTCAGCAGGAATGGTTGACTGATCTAAATGACGGTGCCGAAACTTTGGCATTTCGTGTGAATGATCACACACATGCAGCACACTTTGTCGACCCTGTCTCAGGTCGTTCTCGGGCCAGTTTCTCGGAGTGACTTCGATTCAATACTCAGCTCGGTGAAGGGTCAGTGCACTGCCGCAACAGAGATGTTGATTTCGGAGTTGGAGAAGAGATTTCCCGATACTGAGGTAATGGAGGCCTTGGGGATAATTCTCCCCCAGTACTGGTTACAGAACAAATGTGACGAGCTCTTTCCTCGTCATTTAGAGGTTATTAAAACGTGGTTCTGCACCATGCGCTCCATGGGCAATGTTGCTCATGGGAATTTCAAGCACGTCATCCCGCCTTTGGACTGGCACCCCTGTCGATGCAGTAGTGTTTATTCAAGGTGACCATGAAGGGGAACGCAAAAAAATCCATAGAACCCCCCCAACGATGTTAACCCTGTTACGAGACTGTGGCAAGGTTTGAGCTGTAATGCCTTGCTCTCAAACAAGTTGTCTGAGTACATGAAACTAGCTAACATCGCTGTGACGGCTGTGCTGGGTTCATGCGAGGATGAGCGAACATTTTCGGCACTAAGCTTTGTAAAAAGCAAGGTGCGGAATCGGCTGGGAGGGAACCTTGGCACTGCCATCCGTCTTTTTTCTCACACCTGGTATGACTTGGAGTCATTCCCCTACGCCGTTGCTTTCGACCACTGGAGAGAAGCGAGGAACAGGCATAGGACGGCCTCATGAGCTTATTGAATTCTTCTATTTCCATAAACTTTGCAAGCTTGCTGTGCTAAATTGTTGCAGAATTTTACCATAATTTTTACTAACTTGGTGGGGGTGGGTGGGATTAGACACTGCGTTGGGCAGGCTCTTTGGAGCGGGGTTCAACTCCCTTGTCTAATTGTTTGAAGTTTTTGTTTATTAAGCCCCACTTGTATTGTGTTGTATTACAGTATTATTTTTCATGTGATTTGTTAGCCAAATCTTCGGGTTTCGTTAAAATGAGGAAGCCAAATCTTCAGTTTTGATTAAAACGAGGAAGCTAAAACTGCTTGCTGAGAGGTGTGTTTGTTGCCAGCACTTAGCTTCTGCGAAAATGTTCATTAGGGGAAAAATCAGGTCTCCAACGGGCCTTGTAAGACAGCCCGGATTAGGTGAGCTTCCTGCCCGCTGACACTTCTCTTCGAAATCTCATTGGTCGATATCCTGCCCGCTGACAACAAAATTCGCCCCGCTGACAGCAGGATTCGCTGACAGCAGGATCCGCTGACAACAGGATCCGGTACTGTCCAATGGGGTGACAGCAGTGGGCACACGGTCGGTGACAGTGTCATTACTGCTTGTATTGTCCAATGGGGGGGTGGGGTGGGGTGGGGAAGGGAAGCGATTGGCTGGACCCCCCAAATGCCAACTGCTGCCACTGCTGGCAGCATTTGGCGACCTGCTGGCACAGTTGGTGCCAGCAGGTAAAGTGCACGGGCATGGCAAAAATTCAGGCACGGAAAACTTGGAAAAGGCCCGTTGGAGACCCCAAACTTCCCCTAATGAAACTTGCCACTCTAAGCCCCCCTTCCCCCCCCCCCCCCCCCCCCCCCCCCTAACATTCAACTGTAGACACCCCTCCACGTGTAATATTCTATTCTAAGCCAATTATCCTTCTTATAGTAGAGTAGAACAGGACGCTCTGGTAGTCACTGCAAAACAGGAAGCGCCTTTTGCTCACCCTCCCTTATGAAGCAAAAAAAACGCCGCTAGGAGATGCCGTATATATAAAAAAAATAGTGTTTGAATGATTGACACTAGGTGCCTTTAAAACTACCACTAAATGGCTACAAAAAATATGAATATTCAACTATTAGTTGGTCAATGAGGATCCACTGACACTAACAATTAATAGTCGGAAAAATGGTATTATTATGAGTTATAATTGAGAGGTCTACAATAGTCATGTTTATGGTCGGTTCGGACAATGGCCAAGTGGAGAGTCCGAATGAAGTCAAGAGTCCTAACTTTTGGTGTCGAAAAACACAATAAAATAGTTCACTTCAAGGTTTTGGCCAGTCACAGTGTGAAGCCTCAAAGTCCAAGTCCAAAAGCCAAGATTTATGATCGGAATATCTAAAGCTTTTGCACAAAATTGAAAAAATTTGGAAAATTATGAAAAAAATAGAGAAGGTATAAAAACTAATGAAGTTTTTGGACCAATTTAGGTATCAATGTATCAATGATTATCAAAAGATTCATTAATAGAGCATGACAATGCTTGTGGAGCATAACCAGTCCTCAATAGCCCATGAGCTTTGTCTTCTTATGCATATTTCAATGAAAAAAAAGTTTGGCTTCTTAGAAGTTTGGATTGAGCATTTTACTTGAGAGGCCAAACTCTTGGCGCCATAACTTCCTAAAAGTGATATCACCTAGGCTCTTTTGGAGGCAATGTCTTTTGGACTTCAACATTTAGTGTGAAGGCCAAAAGGCTGGACTTTCATTGGTCCAAACTAACGGCATCTCAAAGTTTGCCCATAGTTTGAACCGACCCTTAGTCATTAGCACCTCTACCTTAGGACCGTGATTCCAATTGTTGGGTTGCTTCCTACATTTGGATAATTTGCAGCTGCTTCCACAAAGTTTTAAAGCTTGTAACATAGCAGTGGTACGGATGATGAAGGTAAGTATGTCACTTCCTTATTACCGTACTTCAAAAAATACCAGCCTGCACCCATTGATGAGGGAAACTCAGTCTATATCCACTCTCCGGGCCAATGACTTCATGTTTGGAATGGGTCATAGTAGCTAACTTTGCTTTATGTTCATCGTGAGCATTTCAATGAACGAATTGTCAAAACCGAGGTTAAAGGGTGTGGAGCTTCCAAAGCCGTCACTGTACCGGAATGCGGGTCATCTATGCTGACCTTGTCTAACATTATGTTGCAATGTACACTCAAATCTTGTAGAGCATCGATGCGTTGCTCCTTTCTACAAGACAAGGTGGAGATGTACTCACACTGGATTGTACACCGAGAGTTACATTGACAAAACACATGAACCCTACCATGGTTGCCCCAAGCTTAGTCAAATACAACTAATCAGATTTATTATTTGATTTTTCATGCTGTAACTTGAACCTCACGGCGTCTTAGCATCTTCAGCACTTGATTGTCAAGTTAACTTTCACATGTGCGGGAGGAGGTAACACACATTCCTCTTTTCGTCACACCTGCAAAGAGTGCCGTCTGAAAAAGGAATCTAGTAGGCGGGTTAATCTTCAATTGTGTGATGGGAAAGAGATGTGACTACAAAGTATCTCTTCGAATTAGTATATTGACGAACTTCTAATGTCAGGGAAGACCCCATGTATATTGAACTCCTGGTTCACACTGAACATCCACCCCCTGAGAAAGAACAAGGACTATTGTCTGAACCAAGTAGTGCCCCAGCCTTGACGATGATTTGTGCAACCTCTATCAGAAGAGCTTCTTCTGTCATTAGGAATTCATCTGGCCCCTGTATCCATACCAGGCGCATACAAAGAGTATATTACTGAAGTTTTCTTCTTCATTCGCAAAGACAAACTTGCAATGTGCCTACTTGCTGGTGTCAACAAGCGTTCATCTCCATAACTAATTCTATGCTGCAATTGTGCATTTATATCATACATTTCAAAATTCAATAATACAATTTAGAAACACACAGCCATTCTACGAGTAGTTAGTGTTGAGTACTATACCATAGGTTTTAGATTGCAAGCGACATTGAGTTCCAGCGATAATCCACCAACTCTGGTGATGTGGCAACGAGGCAGTTCAGTCTCTAAGAAAACCTTCGGGTGTTCTGTTAGCATCTTCCGCACTTCAAGCGTAATAACGGGCACCCTGTCTAAATCCTGAAGCCGCATCGGAAGAGTAAAAGCCATTCCTCTCCACTGCACTCGGGACTTGTTTACAATCACCTGCCATGTTTTGGAAGAAGAATTCAGTTTCGGTAATCTTTCATGGAACATTCGAATGGTACATTGTTGAGAGATTTTAGATAGCTATCGTTGAATCACCTGACTGGAGAAGAATGAGTTGGGAACAATGATGGGAAACTTGTCTGCATTCAATAACAGGGTAGAGTGTATTCCCATCTCTACCACCTGACCAGTCACAGGTCCAGCCTGCCATCCCACACAAAAACATTGACACTTTAAATTTCGATATAACAATTTAAAGAGAGTAATACCACTAGGTCATGTTAGAGACCACAAAAGCTGGTCGGCAAGTTGACACTACAGCCATAGCCTAGACCAACTGTTTACGTAATAATGAATCACATCATATGAATGCCTTTGCGAAAACCGACATATTGGACTCATTACTTACAGCAAGACACTCAGTGCTTGGAATTGGAGACGGCACATCATTATACAAATCAGAAATCGACGAACACAATACTGGTCGCCCCGCTCTTGGACCACTTTCATGAATGAGCTACATGTTCCACACAATTTCTTCTCAGTGCATCAATCCACTTCAAGGGTTTAAGTGAATGAAGGCGACAGGCAATGCTACTCAAATTACTCCTAAGTTCTGAGGGCCATTTAGGCTTGAGAATCAGCAAATTAAATGAATCTATTCACCAAATGCAAGTTCGTTGCACTCAAGGATGTGGATTCGCAAGAATGTAGATGAGGAGCGTTTAGACTTAGATCTGTGAACTGTACTGTTATTGAGTCACCGATGGAAAAAGGCCTGGAAAATTGTAGTGCAACGCCACAAAGCATGTTCCCCATCACATCCTTGGCAGCAAAAGCCGTCGCCACTCCTGTACTCATAAAAATTCTGTCTGTGGGATAAGAATCTATACTATATCTTCAGGAAAAAAAGAATAAGTCTTCAAGGTGCACATCCAACCATTACCACATTGACGGTATTAAACCCTAAACGTTGGGAAACATATTTGAAGGAAACAAGATAACCACGACTTGGCAAGTAGTGTTTACCTCCTATTCCTCCCACAGTCAAGATTGATTGCACAGCCATTCCACAAGCTTCAGCTACGGCCATGCAGCCCAGAATGAGTAAACCCAGCGATGACAAGTGGTCCATGGTCAGGTACCGTTCTTTGTCAGGTCCTGCAAATGACTTCTCCGTAACAATTCGTGCAAATACATTGGATTTCCAGCGATACAGGAACCAAACCACACACACCACTGTTGCCCCACTCCAGATCTGTGTTAGATAGACTGCCGCCACGGATGTGGGTGCCACCGTGTATGCCCTGACAACCCGTCAAAACAGAGGATTGAAGCAGAGAATACGTCGATCTTTTGAAACACTCCAAAACCATGAATGGCCCATGGCTATCGGATTATAGCACTTCAAGACACACCTTGCTTTTCTGGTGGTCTAGTGCATGCATGAAATGCCTCCCTTAGATCATTCTGGACATGCATATATTTCACTCTATCATCAGCAACAACAAAATTCGGTATTGGAATGGCTTCCGCAATTGTTGAAATAGACAAGTAATGGTTCAGCTTTTGGATAATGTAATGAACAGCGGCCAGTAATATCCACTTTGCAATGTCTAACTGCGATACCTACGCTTGAACATGTACTCAATTTCAGAGGGCTAGCACTTACATGTGGGAGAAGGCAACAATTGCTGCAAGCAAGCGCGCGGGGTCCTCCAGAGCGCCACACATGCTAAGCTCATACGGCACCTTCTCCAGCACTTTCTCCAGCGGGGTCCGTCCCACCAGCCTCTTTGTGGTTTGGGTTGGTGCAGTTTCCATGTATGAATACAATCGTCGCAACATGTTTGGCAACACAATCCAAGACATAATCGATAACACGATAACCGTGCTCCCAGGTCGCACTACCACTAAGGAACCCTCTCTGTCCCTCGCAAGGCCCACGCATTTTGGGAGCAGATACAAAAACAGCCTCCTCGCTTGTCCCCACCCTTTTATCAACCCAAAACCTGATTTAATGAGAGAAGCCGAAGCCCTAATCTCGTGAACATGTTGCTCCCTCCTTCTGATACTGCCGAGAGACACACAGCTTGTGCCCATTGCCGCCATTGACCAGGTCCGTGTGTTCTGCAGAGCCAGCAAATGGCTCTTGTAATGACACTCCCATGGCCGGTGATGATGCTGCTGCCTACCATTCCATACTAAGCCATTAACCGGTGTGGCATGTTGTGGAATTGCTTGCAGCTTGACACTAGGCCTGATTGCAATGGGCTGCAATCTGCTTGCAACATCAATTTGAATGATGTCCCGCATCGGTAGGGCCATCATCCCATATCAGTTTCATCACCAAATCTCCCACCTCCGAACACTGCCGCAACTAGGACGAGCCTCCACTTCCGAGTTCCTGCGAAGCTCAACATCCACTCCATGTATCAAATCCAAGAAACTCTAACTCTAATGTTTGAATTTACAGCGCGTTATCACATAAAAGTTTGCACTAAATTAGGGTTTAGTTCCAAAGTAAACTGAGCACCATTGAACGCCAGTCACAACTCCGAAATGCAATGTGTATATAATTCGATCCACACTAGAACAGAAACAATCCACTGCTGCAGGAAGCCATGATATATCTAGACGCAAAACTTGCAGCACCAAATCGCCAATCCACGGACCCAACAGTCGACTATGCAACATGATGCCCCTCAAAAACGCTACATAAACCTCGATCCTTGTCTGTTCAGATCTCCAAACACAGAAATGTGTTCCAAACATGACAAACTCCCAGTCCATGAATGCATGCTCGATCCACTGCATGAGCTCCATGCAACACGTAGAATTGCATCAACCATATGAGGACATGAGATGGGTCGATCCAACAGCACCTGCAATAAACTAATACAAGCTTGGGATTGAATGTGGATCAATTGACGTTGGAGCATGCATGAGCTCCGGAGTGTTCATGAGTGGAGATCAGTGCATCCATTGCAGGGAAAGAAGAGGGAATGGAGATCAATACTGTTGTGTTAAAATTTGAGGATATGGATCTGTGATGGTAATGTTTGGCAATATATGCATTGCTCTGTGATAAATTTTGGGATGGGGAGGATCAGGGTTCTCTTCACACTTCGACTTTGATCTCCATTCAAGACAGTTCATGTCCAAAAGGTCATCATTATGACTCACATGTAAGAGCATGTTCATCCATTGCGCACATAACTTGGATGACCCTTCAAAATGTTCAAAATATAGAGATTCTAAAATAAAAAAAAGTTACCACTCTTGCTAGGCGCCATTACCCGATGACCTAGCGTTGGGATTATCTTCTATGATAGTTTCCCATTACGTTCCATGCTGGTAAGCCGCTCCATGCATTGGACAAGCTGCATCAGCAAGTCCTCCACAACACTGATAGGTCCTTCACTGAGTAGGTAGCATAGGCCCGGTACGGGCACAGACTCTTGAGCATCATGAAGATCCCTAGTTATATCATCGATAGTAAGGAGGTGTGCTTCACGCTGAGCCCCTCGAAGTACTTCATGGCGTCTCTTACCTGAAATGTGCGATACTAGTGAGCAATAGCCTACAGGTGCTGGGTAAATGGAGCCCGCTACCTGCCTCGGCCTCACGAACCTTGTCCTCGTCCTGTGGAGGTACAGCTTCTTCATCCATGTCTTCCTCACCTTGATCGTAGATCAGAGTTCTAGGTTTCACACGGAATTGTTGATGGTCGTCCCTTATTCCTTCAGAATGTGCAACATTCAGCATGCACTGGGCCACTACTTCTCTAGGACTGTGGAACTCTCTGTCTCACTCCCCTAGGTCGATGGCATTCACTGAAATCCCCGCATTACCTAAATCCACCCTTATCTTCTTCCAGCTCCTCGTTTCCCGTATCGGTTGCAGCTGCCTCAAACTCCTTCTCCTTGTCTCCGACCCGTCCCGGTCGCTACCATCCCTCGTACTGTGCGACCATGTCCTCGGCTGTCTCCTCTTATTCCCCTTACCCCCTCCCACATCGGTTGTAGTGTCATCCGAGGATCCCTGAGTAGACTTTGAAAGGTCGGGAGGACTTACCACAATATTCTTCATCCTTCATCGACGCGTCAAAGGTGCCTATAGTGCAGCTAATCTGCGGCTTTCGATGTGGCTCTTGTCCCTTCTGCTACCTGTAACCCATGCTCCCCCTTCAACCCCTCTGCTCCTCAAAGTTGACCTTAAACCCTCTCCATGAGCTTCAGCTGGATTTGCCGCCCCCTTTTGTCGTGGAGCCCAAGGCTACGACCTTGACTTAGTTGGGAATTTGAGTCTGTACTCAGCTAAATTATATGCTTTCAACAGCCTTAGTATCGCTAGGTTTGAATGTTGGATACATCTTGAAAACCCCTCCTGTACCATTATTCAACCTCCTCCATTCTTTGCAGTGATTTCTGTAGCGGTGGTATGATAGTGCATTTTTGTCGGAGAAGTCTTCTTTGGAGTATTGACACCAGTACCATCTTCTTCTATCCATCCCCTCGATAACATGGTAGACGTGATATCGGCAATTGTAATGGGCTTCTACTACCAGCTCTTTGTACTCCTGCTCCAAATACAGACAGACACATTGCTCACGCCCTTGAGTGAGAGTGCACCGGTACAAATTATCACCTTTCACCTTTGTCCCATGTACTAAACCCATTGGCCCGTTCAACACTATGTCCCACCACTTTTCAAATCCTAACTCTGCAATAAGCCTAAAATCCTTGTTCACCCTAATGCTATCAAGCAATCTACCCTATTCAAACTCTCCCCCAGTGATTCCAACACCGTACCCCTCGATCTGTACATTAGAAGCTGTCTCGATCCGTGTTGCCCTGTCCATCGCTCGCCATTTCTTCATCCCCCCCCCCCCACCCTCTATTGTCCCTCTGACCTTGTACCTGTAGCACGGTGCTTCCGAATCTTGCTCCCTGTTACTACTACCCTGTTGCCAGCACCAGATTGTTCTTATTAAATGTCTCTATCTATATCACTTCTACAGATCCATCCCACCATGTAATTTAGATTAGCTATCGTCTTTCAATTATCAACTTTGACAACATACCTGATCAACAGAAATTGAACTCCTACTACAGAAATTGAACTCCTACTACAAACAAACAGACATACCTTCTTAGCAACAGAAAAACAACCTTCCTGGCAATGGACAGACAACCTTCCTAGCAACAAATCATAAACCCACTTTGCAAAATCCCATAAACCCTAAACTTTGGGAGCCCAAATCTTTAAACAAAACCATCGACATACTATGACAACACAGTCTACGATCAACAAACATAGCACTTTGCTAGCAAATTCCCCTAAACTCTAAACTCTAGACAGCCAACAATTGCCTCTTAAAAATGACGTCTACCTACTATGACAGTGCAATTAGCCTGCAAAAAAATACCACCTTGTTAGCATAATCCTATCAAACGGAAACTCCTAAACCCAAACTTGTAAATACAACCATCTAACTCCTATCATCGCACAATATGCGAGCAACAGACCCTAAACCTCCTTAGAAAAATCCCCTAAACCTCCTTAGCAAAACCTCATGAAACTCCTTAGAAAAATCCCGTAAACCCTAAACTCTACGCAGCCAAAACTTATCAATACTAACATCTAATCCTAAGAGTGTACAAGAATGCAACCCTAACCCCAGAACCATGCAACCAATATACCATAAACTCCGAAAATCTTAGTCGCAAAATAACTCCCTAATGAACCATCTAAAACTGAAGACAATACAGATATGCTACTAAGAAACCCTAAACAGACTTTGCCGAGCTAAACCTTACCTCTTAGGTCGCCTTCAGTCCCTCGAATACAAGCCGGTTGCACAATTCGTATTGCCTTGATTGATCCCGCTCCCTCGGAAGTTCAACAGCCGCCTTCCTTCGCAAGACCTTCTCTTTACTTCTCCACCGTCAACCCAGCACCCAGCTTTGACGACGTCTCCTCCCTTCCAAGCTGCTACGGCGATTGATTTGAACCCTCTCAACACTAGAACCCTAACCCTACGCCCCACTACCTAAATCTAGACACCATCTTCGTTGCCGTCGGTGCGCAGTAGTGGCACCACAGTCGGCGACGCAACACAAAGTGAGATTCGTCAAGTGTTTTAAAAACATATGGAAGTCTAAAAAAAAACCTAGAAGCTCGCAATTGAATATGATATGGAGGATTGTCTTGGAAGTGCATGGAGCTAAATTCCTTTTGCCTTCCAATACAATATTGAAATACTCCACTGTGCATAGATGTGACATTTACATAAAAATAAAATGGCATGTGCTTCCACAAAATATGATTTGTTTGCAACGCCATCCTTGATTTAAAAACAACTAGCATCCAAATATATGCCACTTGTGCTTGCGATGTTACACTTGTCTTATGCATTTGAAAGTGCAAGTTTCATGCTACACTTCCAAGTCTGTGAAGGAAAATTTTTGCTACAAGATATAGTGGATGATGTAATCGTATACAATTAATGTTTATGTACATTATGTTGTATTCTAACTTATTCTGCAACGAATTTCAAAATGGATGATTTTAATAATTACTAATGAATATTAATTTTGGCACCTATCAAGGTACTTCTATTTTTTATTTACAATCTTTAACGTAGCAAGCTTGTGCGCACTCTGAAAACACTACCTCTTCCAAAGCTCACTTACACATGGAATTGTGTTCTTGAAGCTCTTCATTTTCATCATACAAGCATAAATGAAGAAATCCAAAATCTCTTCGGCAAAGCCTATCTCTCTTAAATAAAATATATTCGTTTAGAAGTGATGATCCAACCACAATAGTAACCCAAAATAAGCATATAAAGAAAATAAAAATAAAAACCAAAAATAAAAAAAAGACGAAAAGAAAATTAAGAAAATTATGAATTGAAAAAAAAATATTAAATATTATCCAAGATGGGAATAATAAGAAAATTAAGAATATTATAGATTAAGAAATTAGAAATTAATAAAAAAACCCCCAAGATGGAAACAAAAGAAAATCAAGAAAATTAATAATTGAAATTTTTAGTAAAAAAGAAATCCGTGGAAGTCATCGGATGTGGGCTTATGTACGGGAGTGAACTCACTCGTGGTGCTGCTGGCCAGGCGAGGGAGGGAGACGCCATCATCCCCAAAACCATCCGGGTAACGCACTGCACTGCAGCAAGTTAGTTGGATGCATGCGCACACCCCAAACCCTAATCAGCATGCTTCTCTCCGTTACCCGGAGGGCAGGGAAGGGAAGGGAAGGGAAGGAAAGGAACTCAGTGAGTCGTCGCTTGTCTCGCCGAGTGCGACATCCATCGGCATCGCCATCGCCATCGCCATCGCCATCGGCATGGACATGGACATGGCTGAAAGTTGAAACCCTACCGTTTCTGGATTGAGTGATTGACTGACGGACGGACGGACTGGCGCACTGCGGGAGGTTCAGGGACCGCGGTCGTGGTGGAGCCTGGACGGACTCTCTGGACCTCGACCTGGACCTGCTCTCTCGGCACTCGGCGCTCTCTCCATGGCGGGCCGGGGCCGCGGCCGCGACCTCACCATGCCGGCCTGTCAGTTCCGCTACCCTACACTCTCCCTTTTCTCTTATTCCCTCACTCACTGCAATCCCTTTCTCCTCATTGTGCGGAATGCGGTGCTGCTGTGTGTCTCCTTGGCACTTCGTCTTCTGCTATGGTTTTGTTTTGCGGAGGAATTTAGGTTAGGTTAGGCGTTCGGCTCTGGTTTCTGGATTGCTTTCTGGTTCGCGGTAAGTTGTGGTCGACGATGGTTTGTAGGAGTAGGAGTTTCATTTTTCAGTTTTGAGTGAGTGAGAGTATAAGTGCGTGAGTGAGTTTTCTGTGTGAACGTTGGAAATAAAAATGTGTAACGAGGAGATGAGTGCATTTTGATCAGCTGGAGCCAGGGAGGTTTAATTTTTGATTATTTTGAGTTTGATTGTTTTTTTTATTTTTGGGATGGTTGAGTATTAATTGCATGGAGAGGTGCGGTGATTGTTTTTTCGACACAAGCGTAGGAAGGATGACGGGAGGGGGTTATATTGAACTTGGAGGTGTGAGTGTAAGTTGACGTGGTTTAGGTTACGGTTGAGGGTTAAAGGAGTTAAGCTTGGATATGAGTGATGTTTATTGGAGTATCGTAGGCGAGAGTTAAAGCAATGGCTCTGAGTGCCGGTGTGTCCTGGGCGGTGGTATAAGGTGGCTCAAGATGTATGGCTGGAATTGATGGGAGGAGTGAAAATACTGAAGCTGTAATTTCAATTTTGCTCGTCTTTGGTTGAATACCGGTATTGCCTTGCCAGATTCTCGAATTGTAGCTACGAGTGTTCTGAAAACCTAAGGCGCCTGGCATAGTCACTGGGTTTATTTGAGAAATTGATCAGTAACCACTTTTTGTTCTGTTTAAAGATCGGGGTTTGTTGTCATGAGCATAGTTAGTGTTTATTGGAGCATGGTTGCGTTTAGTTCTCCTTACACTTGCTTGAGAGGGCAGTATACTAGCCAAGATCTTAGTTAAAGGAGCTGAGTGAGGTTTGTTTTCAGGGCATAATGCCTAGTCTTGTTTTTTCCGATTTGGAACTTTCGACCACCATTCCTGTCATTTCTCGTTTGGAGGGATGGGTCTGGGTTCATGTGTTTGTATCCCAGGCATTAGGGCCTATCGCTTGCTTTGGCCGGCAAGAATCATCGTCTTAAGCTACCTTATTCCGCAGAGTAGACCGCCAAGACCGCAGTTTATTACCTCCGGACTATTGAGTGTCATGCGTCAATGAGAGCAATATGATAAATCTATAATATTTGTTGTCAGTGGATTGGGTCTTACCTTCTTGTTGTCTTTTATGAAACTTGTGTAAATAAAGTCTGAAAGCTTTGTGTGTTTTGACAGGGATGAAAGGGGGTCAAGTGCCTGCGTCTGACAAACCTCCGCCTCTAGGTGCTCCTGTAGACGATGGCTCCGAAAGCAACTACTCTGTGCGGCCTGGTGTCTCTGCGGGAGGCCCTCCAGGTTTGCAGTTTCAGCAGCAGCATCCGCAGGGGCCACCTTTTATGGGACATCAACGGCCTCCGTTTCAACAAATGAACCACTTCCGGCCTCCTGGGACTCAATCACCACATCAGCAAGGGCCTCCATTTCAACCGAATATGCAAAATCCTCCTCAGTACTTCCCCCGAGGTCCCCCGAACGGTCCATTCCCCCCTCGACCAAATCACCAGCATCCTGGGCAGTTTCAGAATTTTCCACCACAGCAATATCCCAACAATCCCGGTGGCCAGGGTAGCCAAGGGCAACCTCCTTTCTCTAGACCTCCTTTTAATCATCCTCAGCAATTCCCTCCTCAACAGTTTCCATTTCCTCATCCTGCTGGCAATCATGTTGACCCTTCCTTCCAGGGACCCCCGCCCACTACTGGAGGTCCTCCGCCTGCTCTTGCTGGACTACCTTCTTCACCTTTTCCGCTCTCTCAAGGCCAACAGCATGAAGGGCAATTTCCGTCGCAGCCACAGCTACAGCCACATTTACCTTTACAAAATGAACCTGTAACACGGGGTTTGGCTGCTGAGAATAATAGCGGACCATTGAATAGCGGTGGTCCTTTGAGTCAGCCACATCAACCCAACGCTGATTTGGGTGGATTACCAGATCCTCAATCGTCGCAATTTCCACCCCATGGACATCATCAAGCGCATCCCCGAGAGAATTTCCCTCAAATGATGCAAGGAGGGCCTGGAGGAGGGGGTCCTCTTCCTCACTGGGCCCCTCAAGGACAACCTCCACCGCATATGCAGATGCCTCATATGCAATCTCAGCGACCCTGGTCTCATCAGGGGTTCGCACCACCATTGCAGGAGCCGCCGCGTCAAGGTTACCCGCTACATCCGCAAGGTTCTGAAGAGCAAACGCATAACAAACGGCAGACTGGATTTCATGATGCCCCGACGTTACATCTGCAGGGTCAGCCAAACTCTGACCAATTTCGAGAGAATCCTGCAGGTCAAGAAAAACCAAAGGATCAACAGCAGCCCAGAAAACGGAAATCTCGATGGGACCCGGTACCGGAGGAAAAAGCTAGCCCTGATGTCAAACATCAAGAAAGCACAACAGGTGGATGGCCAGGAGGACCTCCACAGGATCAGTGGAAACCAGGACCGAGCCCAGGGTTCGCACAAAATGGACATGCTTTTTTCAATAGTAGAGATGTTGCTGGGTTTGGGATGGAAGCCGCAGTGCAAGAGGCAGTATTGCGAGAACAAGAGGCTAGTGCTCATGACGTTATTGCTCAACAAAGGTGGGTATCATTTCAAGGCATTCTTGTGAATTTAGAGAATATGCCATTCACTTGATGCATTGAATAGGTTCGATGGGCTAGCTAACTGCGCTCTTTGGTATGCTTGTTTCATATCTCTCAGTGTGCTTTTCGCCTGAATCCTGTCTTTTGACGTGACGTAGTAATTCTTTCAAAGCTTTAAATAGGACACAGTGAGTACCATGTTGATGAGGTTACATCCGTCTCTCTTTCACTCAACAGGCGAGATAATAGGGCTTTCGACACCTTGGATGTGAGTGAACGAGATGTTCTTTCTGATCGTCATGACGAGGGTGCACTTAAGGTGAGAACTTACACTTGCCTGTCTGAATCTTTATATGAAGCCGTTTGTGGAGGTCACATCTCTGGAACTATATGATCATGCGAAATGAGAGGAGTTAGAGCCTTTTCTGTTTAATTAGCTGATCGAAACTAGAGAAACTGGTCCTGCTGTTAACCTACATTGAACGGTTATTTGCTTACTCAGTGTCTAAGAAATATAGAAATCTAAGTGGACTCGGTAGTGACATCTAAGCTATCTTTTCTCTATTAGATTTGATTTTATCAGACACTACTTTGTTTATCATGAAAGCTCGAGCAAGCTTTTTGTCCCTGTTTTTGGATTGATCATCTCTATTCCAAGATGTTCTGTCTCCTTCGATATATCCTCGGGATCGTGAACATTTTCATCAGTGCTGTAGTAATGGTTAGCTCAACTATTTTGCTTGTGTGGCCTTGTTTTCCCTGTTCATCACTAAAATGAAAGTTTCGGTCGAAGAATTGCACGCTGAGAGGTTGGCGACCCAAGTATTTGTGCAGTAGATTTAGGATTGACAAGGATAGAAAAGGTTTGTGGGAAGAGGGTGTGGTCGGTGAAGTGTGGCTGACTTGTGGATGCAGGAGAAGCTTCTGAAGATGACCTCTGAGCACCGTTTGGAGATGGCTTCTAAGCGGGGAAGGCCCACCCAACTAGAGCAAGGTGGTGATGGTGGTGGGGTTATATGGCAGATTCTGTGACACTAATATAAGGACAATTTGTGCATCTTTTTTGTGATACTTTCTTTGCACCAAAGTCAAGGATGACCTCTGTTTATCAATTTCTTACATCTATCAAATTGCATTAGATTATTGGTGTGGCTTGATACCTTCTAGTAGCGTTAGTATGCAGCTTGTTCAATGAGCGAAATACGTGGTCTTTATGCTTCCGAGCTGTCGTCTAACATCAGATATGCGCATGCCTTCTTATTCTCTTTCTTTTTGAAAGGGTGGATAATTTTCTAGCTGTGTCACCGGGGTAGAACATCTGTATCTGAGATCTTTTGTCTATAAATTTCTTGTGGTGCAGACAATATGGAGATTGGTAATGGTTACGGTGTGCCGGGAGGGGGTGCTTATTACAATGGTGCACGTCCACCGATGTTTACATTAGCTGGTGATTCCAACATGTTCAAGCCAGATTTTAATGGGCCCTCTGCTAGGCCTGCCTTCGACGGGAGACACCCTGGACATTTTGAAGGCTCTTTCGGCATTCCCGACGGGAGTGAGCGCTTTAGTTCAGTAGGTGCCCGAATCAATGTTCCCGGGCCTATTGATGAGCAAGCTGGGACACTCAGAAGGGATGCTGAACGACGGGACATCGAGGACTTTGATGGAACGGGAGATAAAGGAAATTTACCCGATTTTCTTAAAGAGAGGTTGAAAGCGCGTGGCATTCTCAAGGATGGATTAGACAATAATACTTCAAATTTGGTGAGTCGCCTTAGCTTCCAAATTACATTGAGGATTTTTAGATCTTTTTTTCACTACTAGTATCTGGTGCCAATAATCGATCAATATTCACTTTGTTAGATCTTTATTTATTAAATAATTTTCTTCTCTTTTTGGAGTTGTACACAAGCTTGGTTTCCTTTCCGGTCCTAGTACCGAGAGCCTTGATTCGCTCAAGGTTGGGTAGTTCTGGTTGACTCTATGATGTGTGGTGTATTTTTTACCAGTTCATAATGGGCCTATGGAACATCTTTCCTGTGCAGAAAACCTCGGAAAATGAAGCAGCAGATGCGCTGCCTCCAGGCTGGGTATGCAGTTGATATACATATTTCTAATAGTGACAGATTATCGCAATCGTTTGCCTTCAGTAATGTTTTATGAATGTAGTTAATTTACTGGGTCGAGTATTATTGGTAGTCTTTTGTTAATTCCCATGAGAAGCTTTTTTTTTTGAGAACCGTATTGGGTAAAAGTTAGTTTTCAGTAAGCTATTGCTGTACTGTTACTGTTGCCAGATTACTATAGGATGTCAGTGCATCTGGATGTTTCTCTTATAAGATAGTGGTTGTCCAGGTGGAAGGGAAGGATCCAGAGAGTGGAGTTACATACTATTACAATCAGACAACAGGAAAAAGTCAGTGGGAACGTCCAGCTTCCAAAGCACTGCTTCCTCCACCACCCCCTCCACCTTCTCTCACACAGTTGCCTCCAGATTGGCAAGAGGCCACTGATTCCGCTTCAGGTATTGTTTAGCGAGTGTTTCTAATTCATGTGGATTATTGCTCCGCAGTCTATGTATGGTTTACGTGCTTTTGTTTCTTAGTCTCTTCCTTTCTATGCAGTAGTTCTGGATGCTCTTAACATTACTGCTATTTGCAAATTGTTGTATTCAACGTGGACATGCTAATGTTGGGGTTGTTAGTTAGCGGACCAAAGAACCCAATACGGGTTTATGTGTGAAGAAATGTTACAGCGCTGTCCTCTTTTGAGGATGCTTAGGAGCTGATTCTGTTTGTCTAATCTGGCAGGTCAAAAGTACTATTATAACACGAGGACAAATGAAACACGATGGGAGAGGCCAAGAGGAGCTGCTCCAACTGCTGCCGAGGATGGTTCTGAAAATCATGCGTCAACTGGCAATGGCGATGTATCCTCCGCTGCAATTAATGGCTCAAAGTTCAAAAAGTGTTTAGGTTGTCAAGGCTGGGGCCGAGGACTCGTACAAGCCTGGAACTACTGTAATCACTGTACCAGGTGTGAATCTTTCATAATTTTAACATATTCATACGTACATGCTGCTGAGAGGCTAAACGTTGTCCTTACATTTTCTGTTGTTGTTCAATAGTTTCGAAGCTGTCCCATTTAACAGCTAGACCAAAGGAAACCAAAATCAGCGGGGGCATGCTCGGATCTTTGTTTTACGTATTTGTTCATTAGCAAACAGCATACTTAACTTGGCTATTGTGCTTCAACAGAGTTTTCAACATCCAAGTGCCTCCACAACATGTTTCACCTGGCGCAAAGCGTTCAGCAGCAGCTGCCGCTATTGCTGCTACTACCGACGGCGTTGAGGACGCGGATGAGCATGAACCCGAATTCAAGCACAAATGGCAGGCAGATATTGCAGCAGCAGTGGGAGTTGACGTTGTGAAGAAGGACCCAAAGCAAAAGTAATTCCATTCACATCTTGTAAAATATTTTTCACCTGCTGTGATAGCGTGATGTGTCTACTTGATACTGGGCTTGATAAGGCTGGTTACTTCAGACTAATATTTGGATTAGGCTTTTCATTCTTTGTGGATCTAAGGAGCGTTGTTTTGAATGCAGGCTGGGCTTGAAGCCACCAATAGTAAAGGTGAACAAAAGGGATCCAAGAAAGAGAGGTCCCGCTGACAGTGATGTTCTTGACCCTATGGACCCAAGCGCCTACTCTGATGCTCCTCGTGGTGGCTGGTAAAGTCCTGGCATTTAAACTCATGCCTTGTTTTGCTATAATAAGATTGCGATTTTTTGGATTGGATGTTCGAACCTACATAGTTAGGTTTGAGGTACCCACTTTTTGGGTAGGGAAGTTTACAGTTGAATGCAATTTTCTCGCAGTAATGAAGTTACCTCTCTCTGTGGCTGGTCTTATACACGAAATATTTTTGTTTGTTTTTGGTTATCCGCAGGGGAGTTGGACTTAAGGGACAGCAACCTAAAGCAGCTGACACTACCGCTACAGTAAGTCCGCTGGCCTCTCTTGGGAAGTATCATTTAGTTGTTCTGAGCCAATTTCAAGGTTTTATAGATGAGGTGTGAGAGAATTTTAATTGTCATCCTTGTTTGACAGACTTTCGTTTTGCATATGGTTGGTACAATTGTGGGACACACTCTTATGTATCCTTTCAACAGTGGTGGTACATCTTAGATCAGGTGAAGGAATCAGTTTCAGTACACATTATTTATCTTAAGCTTAACCTATATTCGTATGCGTTTCCAGGGGCCTCTATTTCAACAACGGCCATATCCATCACCTGGTGCGGTTTTGCGAAGAAATGCTGAACTAGCTGGACAGCAAGGCAAGCCAACTGGTCCTAATTATGCACCTATACACAAAAGAGGAGATGGGAGTGATGGCTTGGGTGATGCTGATTAGATGTGGATAATAGACTGCTCTGTAACTTTGGCCTTGGTCTGGGCTCTTTTGTTGCCCTTCTACTCATGGAGTCTGCATCTTTTCCCTATGCATGCTACTCCTTTTTAAGTGTTTCAGGTTGTGACTATGTAAAGTTTAGGAACCGGATGATCTGGTTTTATTGGGTGAGGATGTGCAATATGGCGAATTAAGGTGTAGTTATCAGTCTGTATGTTGGAAGTGAGGTTTAGAGGATATGACTTTACCCTAGTGCAGCTCAAGATCAGGAGTTTTACTCGTTTTTCTCCTATTTAACTTTCTCCTATCAAATGGATTTGTTGCTTAAACTTGATTTAACAGAACTATGCGGTGTATTTTAGTCATCTTTCTGTGGCTTAAATCTCTATCTACGTTAATTGTTTTTGCACTTTTATCATGAAATTTGTGGCTAGAGCATAATTTGCAGTGGGCAGCGCCTAAATGATACATATGATTCTGATAGCCACTACAGTGTGATCACCCAGTCTTCCTGAAGGCACTCTGGGACAAAAAAAAATTAAATCGTTTGGAATTTTCAAATCCATTAACTCACCCTCAATTGATACTAATCTGAAGCTTGACCTCCGTCGAAGATACCAGCTGCAGATCCGAAAGTATGCTTTACCGCTAAAGAAGTGTTCTCTATTGGTGAGTAGCTGTGGTGAGAGGAGCTGAAGTGGGCAACCTGACCCCTGACACTCACTGTGCCGACGCCCTTAGAGTAAATTCCTGTGTCTACAAAACGAGCCAGGCAGGCATTCGAATGTATATTGAAACTACTGACGAAATCGTCGATGCTAAATTTCTTAACAAATTACATTGTCATCAACGCAAATGGT
Organism: Ceratodon purpureus; assembly: GCA_014871385.1. Taxonomy (NCBI): domain Eukaryota; kingdom Viridiplantae; phylum Streptophyta; class Bryopsida; order Pseudoditrichales; family Ditrichaceae; genus Ceratodon; species Ceratodon purpureus. Next base: position 14,470,912 of record CM026422.1, on the reverse strand, counting down.
GGCTTAGAAGTCAGCATAAATTCAGTGTAAATTCAGTGTAAATGCAGTACAAATTCATATTACTGTTTTCTAAGATTTCTCATTATGAAGATGACACACTTTCACCTCTTTGGGATACATTGTGCCTGGGTTACGAATTCTGTGAGAGGACATATGTCGGTCTGCAATGATCCATTTAGTGGCATTCCAATTTGGCGATTATGGCATTCACTTGAATATTGTTTTGTGGCTCATTAGTGTGTGTTACGATAGTGTATAGACTTGGTTATCCCCTAATTGACCAAAGTCCTAGAATGGGCGTTTTTGAAATTTGGGCAGGTTCCTAAAAATTCAAATTTTTTTCAAATTTTTTGAATTTTTTTGTGGAAAAAGGTTTTTTCAAAAGGTTTATGGGAATATTTTTTTTATTTTTTTTGGATGAAGTGAGCAAAAGTTATGCTCCTCTGAGCATAAAACGCCATTCCACGGGCAGGCTCTCAGCCACTGTGAATGCAGCAATTTCTGCCCGAAACTGCCCAAAACTGCCAAAATCTGCCCAAATCTGCCTAAAGACAAAACTTTGAAATTCCACCAAAAATCGAGATTTTATTTTTTTCCAAAAATAAAAATTCCTATATGTAGAAGAGCCACTAGAGCATGTTTCCACCGTTTGGATTTTTAATCCAAGAATTTTTCATATGCTATTTTTATTGTTAAAAAACGGCCTTTGTATGTGAATTTCAGCATTCCCCCTTGTGGAAATTGATGATTTTCGCAAGGTTCTACACCTTGTTTGGGTATGAGATTTTGTGGACATGTACCTAACTCACCTAGGAACAAGAATCTATAGAGACGCCATCCAAATTCACTCAAAAAAATGGTTTTTTTGGACCCCAAAATACTGCTGTCCTCTTTTTGCAGGGTAAAAAAAACTTTTTTTTCAACTTTGAATGTTATAATCTCTCAAATGGTAAGGAATCAGATTGTGAGATTTGACATGCACATAGACATAGAAGTTAGATACAAGATCTTATGGTTGGAAATACCAAAATTGATTTCAATTTCTCACTATCCAGCTTGCTTTCAAAAGGGACTATTTGGTGGCAGTTTTGAGCAAAAACATCCTTGGTCAATTAGGGGTTATTGGTGTATGAAATAACTAGTGAATCCTACAAAGCTGGAAAAAATAGTCTACAGAGGGGAAATGAAACCACATCCATGAAATCGCCAGCCAAGATGGAGCCTCTTGAGGTGAATACTAGCAATCAACAATTGAGGAGGTGACAATCAACAATTGATGAGGTGACAATCAACAATTGACGAGGTGACAAGCTCTCTTGGTTCAAAGAGGACTCAATATTCGATAATCAGGTGTTTGCACGGTCTAGTCCTAAATTCTGATCAGGAGGGCACCGTGGTAAATAACACCCTTGTCTGTTATTTACCATGAATTGAATATTGTTTTCAACGAATTCAACATAGAAAGACTCAAGTTACATGAGGTACACTTGACACCGCATTGCCTCAATCGGGAGTTGTCAAGAAATCCAAACGTTGAAAGTTGGTCAAGACGACAAGACGTCAAAATTGCAAAATCTCTAGTAGATAGCTGAAATGGAACATATTCAGCTACAGTTGGGCGCGCCCTGATTCAGGCGATTCACACCAGTTTTAGCCAAAAGCAAGTTCTCTCTCCAGAGCTATTTATTGGGGCTTTTAAAAAAGCACGACTTGCAAATCCCATTGTTCCATCGTGTATTTCGCACCTTAGAATAATTCCGAAATATATTCAAACCTAAAAATACTTCCGAAATATATTCAGACACCAATTATATGTGTAAATTTTTCGCACCCCGAAAATTCACATCCATAAATAGATTTCACTATTAGTTAATCTTGTCATAGAAAATAATGCACATTCTAAACTCCGGGTTTACAAACATAAAGTTCCGAGTTAATTTGTGCATATCTAAAGACTTGACTTGACCTATTCAAATTGATCAGAAACAAAACATGGTGACTCCCAAATGTCAAAAGAAGTGAAATCGGCAGATTCTGACATGGCCTCTTCAATAGATACCAACTAACGTAGAACGTGAGAGTCGAACCTTGTCAGTGACTACCACGATCACCATTGATATGATCATTATAATGCACTACGGTACACCAAACAACAGTTCTCTGCAGAACATTTCAATGAAATTTACTGGTAACTGGTACCACAAAATTTATCTCTCGGTGACGACTTATCAGTACTAAAAGCTCTACATGTGACGAAAACTCGGAGCCCTGTGAGCTAAGCATCTAGAAACGATTCACCAACCTCATTGTTGAACTTAAAAATGGCCCAAGTGGAGTCCAAAACCCTAACTCCACTGAATCGCACAGAATGGAACTACGTAATTCTCAAAACCAAGGCATGAGCAAATTAGTAAACTCTGCTGGAAAAATCTTGCAACTCAGTTACATATTGACAGTACCGGGTTCACAAAATGCCTGCAGTTGATAATTAACAACACGCCTAGAACGCCCGATTGTTTGGCATCTCCGTCTAAACCAATATCGCCAAGTTCGACCGAAAGGGAGCCGAAGCAAACCAGCTACCCTAACTAAAAAATATTTTTATCTCAATATTCTACACTAAGCAGATCAATCACCTAAAATGATCACCCTATGGCTTGAACTGGCTGATCATGGTACGCTTACCGTGGGCAGGCCGAGACCTAGAGGGTCAGCCGAATCAACCCTCACCCGCCCGATCTCCTTAGAGCTGTTCAATGTCCGGTGCTGGTAGCCATAACGCTGGAGAATCTGGTTATCGCCAAAATTAAACGCTCTTTCCATTTGCAACACGCATCGCTTGATGCCATAAGACGCTTCCTTTCCACAGGGCTTGCACCCGACGAAATGAGTGACAAAAGGCCACTTCTCATCACCAGTACCAGGCTTGTTGTTGGCCATAATATCCTCGTATCTATCCGCAATGATGACCCAGTAGCCGTGCAAATAGTAGGAATTTTCTAGGTAGACCTTGGGTGCCCATTTCTGAGTTTGCGTGACGAGGAGATAGGCTAGCACCGACTGATCATCGGAGTCAAATATCGGTCGGTCAAGGAGAACCTCACTGAGTTTCTTGCCATACTCGACGGCAACTCGTGGGTGGCCCATGGAGGTCCAGGCGTCCAGCATGTCAAGCGACCACTGGCAGTTCCGCATGAGGAAAGACCCGGCGTTGATGCCCACCCAGCTGTTCTTCTCGAACAAGAGGTCTTCGAAGCCGTGGATAATCATGTTGTGATCCTCGTATTTGTGAAACGGAATCTCGAAGGTCATATCAGTAAACATGGCGTCGGAGTCCATCCACCAGATCCACTCCGCTTCCGGGTGGGTCAGCATCATTTTCCGGATCATTGGGTGCTTCACCCAGAAGGAACTCATCTGGCTGTCCACTACCGCCATGCTGTAGAAGAGTTCGATATCGTGCAACCTACAAAAGAGAAAAATCTTTTTAGTTCTACGAAAACTTGGAAAAAAGTACTAAAACTCTTGTAATCAATAAGATTCAGACAGCGTGGGTGTCAATTTGGATCGATTCTCATAAAAATCTAAACATGAACTAACCAATTACACAAACATACAACAATCTGACAAAATATTTCAATTCAGCTTCCAGTAGATGCCGTGAACCAACTTCTATCCGTTTTCAGGATAATGCATTGTCCAACCTGTTCTAATATATAACTCGCCTCGAACCACGCTTCAAAAGAATAATGTGCATACATCCGGTACATAATCGTGATCACACCAGAATTACGCGTCTGCCTCACCATCATCTCTAGAATCGATGCCAGATAAGAACAATCTGACTCCATGTTTGCAGTCAAAAATAGAAGGGACAGTAAGGGTACATGAGAATTCTAACCTTGTGTAGTCCACCTTGTTCTTCAAAGATTTAACTAGCAGATGGTCGCCGACAGAGTTGCGGCACGGCTTAGATGCGGATCCCGAGATCAAGATGACGCGCTCTCTGCCGAACTTGTTCTTAGTGACGTTCTGGTGAGTACTGAGCCACTCCGCCCGCTGTTGGTCCCAGTTGCTGATTCGAGGGCCCAGCGCGAACGGGACATCCTTGTCGAATGAGGGTTCTTTCTCCGTAGTTTCAGGCTCCTTCACGATATCCTCAACGGGGTTCGTAAGGGCGCGTCGCTCCAAGCCGTCGTCATGTTTGGTTTCCGGCTCGGTGCCGCCGCTGCCAAAGGTAAAAAAGCCAGTGCCGATAGTGCCGCGCAGAACGAGGATGGTGATGAGACCGCACAAGATGGTTAACCGAATGTTGTACACAGATTTCTGTACGCTTCGCGATTTGAAGGTGCCGAGCTTGGCCACCGCTCGGGAGCTTTGGTTGCTCACGAGCGTCCGCCACTTAGTATCTAGAGACTTCATGGTATCCTTCATATTTGTCTAGCTGAAATGCACCACGGGTGCCCCACTAATCGGGTACGCCCACCGGAATCCTAGATCGAAAAGTGGGAATTTCACTCAGTCTGTTCACTTCAGCTGAGAACCCACAAGATTCCTCAAGGCTTGCAACGAAATTTCAGTGGTACCGAGGATTAACATGAGTTCGGTGCCCAGAGTACGATTCTCTAGCAAAAACGGCACCTTACTTAAAGAGACATCAAAATCCACGTGCACTGATTCCTCTACATTCACAAGGAACGACTCGTTCTAACTAGCAATTCTAGTTCACTCTCTCGGTCGCCCCTCTTTCCCTGCATTCGCAAGATCTAGTAACAAGATGCGTCTCAAGAATCAAACCAAAATCATAATGCCAGCGGACGAAATTCAACTGAAGTCACTCCTGACTCAATCTCCACCTAGTAACACCTCACTCCGAATCTCTTCCACGTTCCTGACAAGAATCCTCCAGTCCTACATGAGGGAATCCCAACCAAAACTTCACTCCTTCCCCAATCTGATCCACTTTCACCTCAGATTTTAAACCCTAAACCCTCAACACAGTTTATGATACCACCGCAGCAACCGACTACTACAAGACCCAGTGACATCCCCGTCGAACCGCAACCCTAGATCCAGACTGGCGCCACTGGGTCGGGCTCCTAAAGCACGACTGGACGCGCACAACACAATATCATGAGGTCCTACGTAAACAAAAGCGCCTTGGAAGCAGACTAACATAAACCAGGGAGATCTAGCAACCACTGTAACATATACTAGGCTGATCTGCAAGACCTAGGTGCTCAATGTCATGACCTTAGCAGCGCCGATAAGACTAAATCACGGTCCCACGGGGCCACGGTCACCCGCCTCGGAGTGCGAGGCGGTCAAGATTCAAATCTGGGGCCAGAGGGAAGATAGAAATTAGAATACTCGACATGATCGTCTCGAGCGGTTCGGCGGAGTCCCAGACCTCCGAGTGGTGATCGCGGCCTTGGAAGTCGGACCTGTCATCTGCGTTTCGGAGCAGAATGAGGGGAGACGAGTGGTGAGATGGAACCTGGATGGACATGCAGGACCCATGTTGCGGCGATATTGCATCGGAGCCAATGGAAATTAAAATAATAAGCCTTCACTAATTATCGCCTCTGGGCTCCGAAACCAATTATTTTAACTTGTTGTGGCCTGATGGAAGATGCTGGCCCGCCAATGTTAGCTGAACAGCGATCACCGCGGATGCAAATCCCACGCGAGTTGAGTCCATTATTGGTGCCGTGTGTCGCACAAAATTTGCGTCTTTTACCTTTGAATAACTAATTCGGGAGAAACGGCGCTACAGTCCGATGCTGATATCATACTTTTGCTTATTTTTTCTCCCACTTTGCATGCTGGACGCTGACTGTTAGTCGCCGCGTTTAATGCTGCACAACATGGTCTTCGTTAAAGTCCTTTGATAAGTTACCTTGGGTGTGGAGCGAGTGATCACAAAATTATCAATCGTTGCAAAATGAATTATCGATATTGATTGCTCCGTGAGAATACAACAATGATATTATATTTAAAAACTGACCATAGTGATTTTTTAAAATACCAATGAATCAAAAATAAGTGACTCAAAATCCCAAAATAGAAAGCTGTTAGCCATCCTCACCGGAGCTAACCCAGAAAATGGAGTGTACCGTCAGTAATATTCGTATATTGCTCGTTCAGGAATTATTAAGTATAAATTAGAGGTTATGGGACGTGTTGCTTTGCAACAAGGTTGGGCCCATGAATGATGCCCTAGCTGGATCCAGCGTTCTTGGGGGTCCCAAGTTCCCAACCTAGGGCCCAAGACTCCAGTGAGGTTCACGTACTGGGTTCAACTGGAGGGCAATCTCCAGCTTAAGCTACTTAAGGACAATCTCGAACTTAAGCAATCTCAGGCAGTTGAATAATTGCCCTTGAGTTGGACAATCATTGGAGTCTTGCAACCTCCAACTTAAGCAATCAGGTGTTTTTTTACCAATTCTATTTTTGGTTGAGTATTTTATTTTATTATATGTAAGATTTGGTTAGGCACACTTGTTTTCATGATCTTAATCTTGATATTGAAATAGAAAATAAAATAAAATGTGGAAACTACATTGAGATCCAATATTAAACGAATGAAAACCAAAATAAACAAATCAATTAAGTCCGTTTTAGGGGATATTTTTTATTAGTTGTCACCATTAACCCCTAACTATCCTTAAAACCCAAAATGGGTTTTGGCTAATTCGGGCAGCCTGGATGGGGAGGTTAAAATTAATATTTTTTTTCAAGATTTTTACTGGGATCTCCCTTTACTGTAAGGTCTATGTAGTAAAAAATTTGAAGCCAAATTTCAATTTTAGAACCTTCATCTAGAAATTTTAGGTTTCAAGTCCAAAACGGGCCGTCTAAAATTAGGTCTTTTAAAAAAAATAAAAATTGAAATATTTTCATAACCAAATTACTAATCAAGTTCCATAGTGACCCAAGTCAAAAAGTTTACCAATTTTACAAGGGCAGCCTCCAAAACTTACAAAGACAAGCTTCAAAGTTTTTAGTAATTTTTGAATTTTTTCTTTAGAAATTTGTCAAAATTCGAGATTTTTGAATTTTTTAAAAATATTTTTTCCTGAAAATCACAAATTTATAAAGGTAGCTACTCACCGTTCACTTTCTCTTCAGCTCACAAATGTTTTTTGTAATGCATGTTTTACTATTTTATCAATTTTATACCTTCTTATAGAAAATAATTTTTATGAAGGTCTAAAAAGCGTTTTTTTGGCCTAAAATTTTGGATGAGCATACCTAACTTAGTAAGCTACATGGAAAAAAATGTGACCAAAATGTTTGAAGTAATAATCATCAAGTCTCCCTTTGGCCCATTTGCACTATGCCTCTCGGCCAAGGCCGAAAAAAATATTTGCTGAAACTTTGAACACTACGATCTCCCTAATGAAAAACATCCAACGGTTGAAATTTGGATCAGTTCTTCTAAGTAGGGTTAGGTACAAGATCTTACGGTTGAAATTCCAAAAAAGGTTAAAAAGTTTGTTTCATATCCTCGGGAGGGCATAGTGGTAAAAAATCGCAGTTTTGAGGATTCAAGCTCTCAAAAACACAAGGAAATTTAGGGGTTAATATCAATATATAAGTTTCCTTACTTACATACACATGGTACCAAAATTTTACTTTGTATGATATCTAAATCCATCGACCACTTCTTTGCAATGTTTGGCATGTTATTGATTTTAATATTAACATTTTCAACATTAAATTGACGACTACATCGTTTTCATTTAAATTGGTATTGATGGCCCATATTCTAACGCTAAATACATCACATGTGGTTTCATCAAAAAAATGTAATTAAATAAAAATGGATAAAATTTTATGCAAATTGTATATCTATATATTAATTTAAAATTCTTATAATTCTTTCTTCACTATTCATTAATAATATTGAAGATTAATATGTCATCATGTTGTTTTAGTGTCATTTTTAATGTTATGCTTTACGTCAATTTTAGTGTAATTTTGATGTGACTCCGCGCACAAAATCCAACTAATTCAATACCAAACAACCAAGATTCAAAGCTCTTACCTTCCATATAATGACTATTGTAAATAATGGTTCCTAGTCCATAATAATTGGCTACCACTAAAGTATCTACTTTTAAAGAGATGGAGTAATTTTGTGCCACTAATTTATATCATACATGCGTAGCTTCAATGGTGGAACATTTAGATACTACATCATGTACGCCCAAAAATCAATTCTAAAAATAAAGAATATAAAAACGTAAAATTTTTGAAAAAATAATAATAAATTTATGCAATGTTTTGTTATTTCTAACGATTGAAATTCTTCTTTTTTTTCATTGGTTTTTTAGCTAATAACAAAATTTTAGAATTTTAGTTTTTAAGAGGCAAACCTTATTTTTCCAAAATAATTATTCTTTTGCCAAGTGGCAAACCAGCTATGGTGCTATGGTACCTTATTCACACCACTCTCCCCGAGGGCGTGGACAGGACATCCCCAAGGCTTGGACTTACCTAGTGCTACGAGCGTCTTTAGGAGCCACTCCATTGGTTGGCTTTTTTCTTCCAAAACCCTGAAATTTTCAATTTGGACCCCCCCAAGACTATTTTTGGTAATTTTGAATTCAAAAATGGGGCCTGCGGTCCCAAATTCCCCCATAGAGACACGCTTAGGAATTTTAAAATAAAAAACCAAAAACTAAGGGCTCATCAACCCTGCCCCTCCGAAAAACGCTCATAGCACTTGGTAAGTCCCAGCCTGGGGATGTCCTGTCGAAGTGCTCCCCGAGAGACTAAGTTTTCTCTTCTTCTTTTTTTCTTCTTCCCTGTAGTTGGGTTGATATTGAAGTATATTAATTTAGTGCATTAAATAAGTGAATTATCGACTCCAACATGCAAACATGTGTGTTGTGTCATTTGCCTTAAAAAAACAAAAAAAAACAAAAAAAACAAAAACAAAAACAAAAACATGTGTGTTGTGCATCTCGTACAGAGGAATTCGAATCATTTCGGGACCCCACTGTACTGTACAGTACAATAACAAGCACACTGTAATGCTTGTCTGGAATGGAAGGAAGTCGGCATGTGGGCTACAACAGCAAAGAGCAACAGTTTGTCAGTCTCGGAGTTCAATTAGCTGGAGTTGGTTATCTAATCGTAAGGAAACTGCAAAACGAGTGTGCTGTCACTGCTCTGCTGAGCCGGTGTGCTACGTTACGTTACATCGAAGGGGCGTCTCTTTGGAAATCCAAGCCATGATTCATGATGTCCTCATTCCAGGCGCCAAATAATGGATACTATTGTATTTCTATTCTCTGCGATGAATTTTGCTTCAAAAAATATATATATAATGGATACTAGATTGAAGGAATCATAATTTGCTATTTCATCCTTGATTTATGTCGATTTTTTAACCATAATATGTCTATTTATCACAGAAACCTTGTTTCCATCCCCAAGTTCAAACGTTCAAACGCGGTGTTCTGGTAGCTCCCCCCCCCCCCCCCCCCCCCCCCCCCGTCACTAAGGGCTCCCCACTTTGGAGGGAGCGCGACGCTGCCCGGGGAGCCCTTTTGCCCGCCTGGCCAAAACATACTACTCAAAAGATGTCATCAACCCAAAGAGGATGGAAAATATTCGGCAAAGGAGTCATCAACCCTAAGACGCCGTTCCGGCGTAGGGAACTACTGCAGCTACGCCGCAGTGACAGGATGGAACAGGGGCGAAGCCAGGCGAGCACAAGGGCTCCTCGGGCACCGTCTGCACTCCCCCCAAAGTGGGGAGCCCTTAGTAGCAAGCCCCCCCCAAACCCTGGCTTATACGATGAGGGTGTGTACTTTTACTCTTGCAATGAATTTCGTTCATTCGCTTAAAAAACGTTCAAACGCATGCAACACTTTTTCCTACTGTGTTTTTCAAAAGTACTGTCCGGCAGGGACAGCCACCCTTCGGAGAGTGAAACAGCCAATTTTTTGAGATCTTGTGGTTGGAGGCTCTTCAGTTTTGGATTCTAAAGTGAGTTGGGAGCATGCTCAAAAGAATTGAAGACAATACAACACACAGAAGCATTGGAAAACCACATTTCCAGTGACGGGAGTCAAATGAATTGCATATACATTGGCTCTTTTTCCACACTACAAATGCCTAAGAAGATCATCTATTTTTTGAAATCCGAACGGTGTATACATGCATTTGTATGGAAAAGAAATTTTAGAAGAAGAAAATCCAAAAAATAAATAAATCCAAAATAGATATGAATTTTACAGCATATATTGTGGTTTAGGAGGAGAAAATGGTGAAGGAAAAATGGGTGACGAAGCTGTTTGAAAGTTTTCATCAAACTTGGAACTTTGACTGAATATATCTCAAGATCCGTACGGTCAAACTTTTCAAAACTTAGTATGTAGACTAATTAGATGGCTCTAAACAAGATCCTACGGTTGGATTTCTCAAAATGAAGTTTGAAAAAAAATTACGAAACGATTTCAAAAAGGATCATTTGGAAGTCACTATAGAGTGTCACAAATTTGGTACACCACTCTAAACCTGCCCGAGCTGCCCTGAATTGAATTTTGATCTTTACACACAAATTATTTCTTAACTATGGGCCCGATGAAAGTAAAGTTTGGTCTTGTTAGAAAGATATGACAATTTCCCATGCTGTGCCAAAGTTACAATCACATCCGGTAAAATTTGACTCATAGGGAGCCTGACCGGACCCAAAATCATACCAAAATTGTTGAGTTGATGCTTTAGGGGTTAATTAAGAAAGTAACCAATAGTTCATACCAAGGTGACTTCTGCAACAACCAATAATTTTCATCAGTATGCTTTGGAACAAGTAAGGTAAGTGAATAAAAGGTTGAAGCTCTATCTCCAACCTTGTAGGAATTCTCTTGCTATCTTTGAAGGATTTACAAAAGCCATTCCTTGAGCCATCATCTATTTATGTACTTATTATTGTTTATATTTTAAAGATTCCATCAAAGATAATAGTTGTTGTTGTTTTTTTTAAATAAAAAAATAAAATTATAACAGTTGTTTTTTGAAGGTGATAAAGATTAAAATAAATCATTATAAATAAATTATCAATGACAAATAAGCGCCATAAATTATAATATTAATTTTAAACCTCCGTACCTGTGTAATGAACATTGAATATCATAGATGTACAGGTTGATCCAACAAAATGTTTTATGACAGTATACAGTAGCTTACTAGCAGCTTCGTACAAAAATAATTCTAAAAATAGAAAACAAAAAAATTAGAAAATTATTAAGTAAAAAAAACGAAATCAGAATGAATTATTTTTTGAAGTATTTTGTTGGTTCTAAGCCATTTAAGGTCATTTTTACTGATTTTTGGCTAAAAAACAAAAATTGAGAAATTCAGTTTCCAAGAGACGAACATCATTTTATGATTTTTTCAAAATAATTAAATATTTGACGGTGCATGGTCGAAGCTGCTAGTAGACTACGGTATAAAGTATGTCACTTATATACATAAATAGTGTCTCTTTCCATAATACTAATTACCATTCTTGTATGAAACAATTGAAATACAGGGCCTATGACGGATGCAACCAATACAAGGGCATCCCACTGATAGCAGGGCCACACCAAGGCGGGCCAGCACCCCAATGAAGACAAAAACAACAAACACAAGCCCTCCAAAGTCGGGTTGGAGTTGGAGCTCCTGGAGCCGTCGAAAGCAAGGGATGGGCGTCAGAGAATTATAAACCTCAAGAATTATAATAGAGAATCACAAACCTCAAGAATTATACTATTTTATTTTATATTTCTTGATCAAATGGTCAAGTTCCAATTTCATATTTAACCCCTAAACGGCCAATGGGTGTTTTTGCTCAAAACTGCCTTCAAATAGTCCCTTTTGAAAGCAAGTCAGATAGTGCAAAATTGGAACCAATTTTAGTATTTCCAACCGTAAGATCTTGTATATGACTACTATGTTTATATGCCTACCAAATCTCACGCTCTCATTCCTTACCATTTGAGAGATCATAGCATTCAAAGTTGAAAAAAAAGTTTTTTTTACCCTGCAAAACGGGGACAACAGTATTTTGGGGTCCTAAAAAATCATTTTTTGGAGTAGATTTGGAATGGGCCTCTTTTGATTCTTGTTCCTAGGTGAGTTAGGTACATGTCCACAAAATCTCATGCCCATGCAAGGTGTGGACCCTTGAGAAAATCATTAATTTCCACAAGGGGTATGCTGAAACTCACAAACAAAGGCCGTTTTTTTACAATAAAAATAGCATATGAAACATTCTTAGATTAAAAATCCAAACGGTGGAAACATGCCCTAGTTCCTCTTCTATATATAGGAATTTTTATTTTTGAAAAAAACTAAAATCTCGATTTTTGATGGAATTTCAAAGTCTTGTCTTTAGGCAGATTTTGGCAGTTATGGGTAGTTTTGGGCAATTTTGGGCAGAAATTGCTGCATTCACAGTGGCTGAGAGCCTGCCCGTGGAAGGGCGTTTTATGCTCAGAGGAGCATAACTTTTCCTCACTTCATCCAAAAAATATATAAAAAATATCTCCATAAACCTCTTGAAAAATCCTTTTTCCACAAAAAAAGTCAAAAAATTTCAAGTAAATTTGAATTTTTAGGAATCTGCCCAAATTTCAAAAATACCTATTCTAGGACAATGGCCGTTTAGGGGTTACTATAGCTTGAAAACTTAACTTAGAATTAAAATTGAGAAGCTAAAGAATAACCATTGAATGAATTACAATTTGCTACTGGAAAAAATTAAACCTACTTACGAAACTCACTTTTGCGAGCATGTTTGGTTGTAAATCTCCTAACTCTCTTTACTCTACTTGAAAGCTTTCTAAGAACAATAATTTTTAGGTTCTCGTTAGCTTTTCACTGGCCATAGTGGATGAAGCAATTATGCAATGATTTAAAGCCTAAAATTAATATAATCATTAATTACATCAATGAATAAAATTGATAATAAATTTTAATCATGAATTAATAAATAGTCATGGAAGAACAATAAAAACTTAATATTAAAGATAATCCATAGAAAATAGAGTAGAATATATACATGTAAAAATATAAAGTAGAATACAATCTGCTTTAAATCTATATTTGCTCTTCTTTTGTTGCCTCTTCTAACTATCTTCATTTTAGTATATACACAAACACCAACTTGTGTATATCCAATATTTCTCATAGTATCATGGTAAACCATATTGGCTTTGAAACAAAATATTGTCCATGCCTAGGTTGCATATACATGCCATCTAACATTATAAACTCCCCTTTAGCACAAAGACCAAGACTTTTGTACATGTTTTTGCTAATAAACCATGTAATAAAACCAAATCTATAATCCTGATTATTAATATGCAACAAACTCGCAAGGTTCTCAGTAATACCTATACCTGAAAAAGAAGAATCACCCATCTTACCAATTCCACTTGGATTTTTGTATAGGTTGCAACGGTCTTTGTAAGTATTTGGAAAATACTTCTTCAGTTGCTTTGACAAATCCTTCAAAATTCATCAACTGTAGGCTCCAACTCAAATCCATTTGTTATTTTGAACTCTTCTTTTTCTTCATGTATTCTTTGTCTCTTCATTATAGGATGGACATACCTAAAAATCAAGTAACAAAATTAATGCATGGTAAAAAACTACATGGTAAAAAATTGCATGATAAAAATTATAAAATAATAATTCTAAGGTAAAACTTTGGCGGTATAAATTTAGTACCTTCTGAATGTCTTGGCATAATGCCATTCAACCATTGCTATTAAACTAAATAATTTACCCGGTGATCTTTCTACATAACCACCAGTTCCCCTTAATCTAGCAGTCGTTCTTTCTAAAGTAGATGTTTCTTCTTCTAGAAATCCATTCTATACTAATACTCTTGTAACTTCTTCCCCATGTACTGTAACACAAGAAATATTCTTAATTTTTTTTGTAAAAAAATGAATCAAATAGAGAATCTAAAAAACAATAGAATTTTTTTAATGAAGCAATTTCAAAATCTTTAAACAAATTATATAAGAAAAACAGAAAAAAAATCGGGAAATAAAGAAGAGAGATAAAAATATAGGATAGAAAAATATTTAAAAAACAATCATACTAACTCACAAAGTAAAAAGCAGATAGTTACAATAGTGGAAACAGTTCATAATACTTGCACTAACTGGAGTCGCTAAAGGAATAATAAAACTTATTATTTTTGGTGTAAATAAAAATGAAATAAAAACAATCCAGTAAAAAAAGTTACGCAAAAAAACAAACAAAACGGATAAGTAAAAAAGTAAAAATATTTTAGTTTTTAAAAAAAAAATTAAGAAACAGTAAAAAACAATTTTAGAACAGTAAAAATATAATAAAAATTACAGTAAAGCAAGAACAATTACATTACAGTAAAAAGATAAAAATCATTATGAAAAGTAAAAATAATTACAGAATAGGAAAGCGGTAAAAATATGCCGGAGCACAACAGAGCAAGAAGACGCAGTTGGGCGTTGTGAGGACTCTCACTTCTGCGGCGTTGTGAGGACCTTTGTGGTGGAAAGGAAATCAGATACATAAACTTACCGTTGCCGGAGACGGAGGAACAACATAAAGAAGAGGCAACTGGAAGAAAAAGGATTGGGTTTCTCTGGTTGTCTACATAGACAGACCGTCCGTTTGTTACGTCCATCTAGTAGACCCCACTTGTCCGTCTGATAAGGGTCGTTGATTGGTTGACTATTTGTAAGGGTAAAATGAATTTACCTAGCGCTGTGATGGGCGCGTGCGTGTGGGCGCATGCCGAAGCCATGCCACCATCAAAATGAATTAGAACATAACTTCATGGAATCGTCGTGGAAGTCCGGTGCGCCTCGCATGCGCATGCATTTAGGCGCGCGCAAATGGGCATGTGCGTGTGGGCGCGCGCAAAGGAAAAACCAGCACCAAAATGAAATGAATAACTTCCTGGTGGAAGTGTGGCGCGAGCTCTTAGGCGCGTGCATGTGGGCATGCGCAAATAAATAAATAAATAAATAAAATCCGGCACTACTATTAAATGAATTACTTCCTAGTAGAAGTTCGGCGCGAGCTCTCGTCCGCGTGCGTACGGGTGCGCATGCGCGGGGACGTGCAAAAATAAAATAAAATAAAAAATAAAAATCCAGCACCAAAATGAAATGAATAACTTCCTCGTGGAAGTCCGTGGCGCGTGCAAAGAAAAAACCAGCACCAAATGAAATGAATAACTTCTTGGTGGCAGTCATGTGCAAGCTCTCGGGTATGTGCGTGTGGGCACGCTCAAAAAAAAGACGAGCACCAAAATGAAATGAATAACTTTCTGGTGGAAGTTCGGCGCGAACTCTCGAGGCGTGCATGTAGGCGAGCGCAAAGGAAAAAATAGCATCAAAATGAAATGAATAACTTCCTAGTGGAAGTTCGGTGCATGCGTGTGGATGTGCGAAGAAAAAACCAGCACCAAAATGAAATGAAACCGAACTCCCAGAATTCATGTAGATATTTTTTTATATGACTTGAATCTCAATTTTTGTACTATTAAAATCATTTTTATTAAATACAGTTTTATATTTTGTTCGGGATTGCGTTCATTAATATAACATGTTTACCAAAAAAATTAGAAAAAACAAAATACATTATGGAATGGGAATGATAAAATAAATATATACATGATAGACTGGGAATGGAAGAAAAAGAAAAGGAGAAGATAGAATGGAATAATAATGTAGTTAAAAAAAACAAGATGATAGAATAGAAGACAAATGGAAAAATAAATAAATATTAAAGATAGAATGGGAGACTAATGGAAGGATAATAAAATAAATAAATACATAATGGAATGGGGATGGAAGAAAAAGAAAATGAGAAGATAGAATTGAATAACAATGTAATAAAAAAAATAAGCCTGATAGAATGGTAGAAGAATAGAAAAATCAACAAATAAAAAGATAGAATGGGAGACAAATGAAAAAAAGTCATGGATTAAAAGCCATTAAGTGTGATGAACAACATAGTCTCCAATGGATTGACGCATACAAAATTCTTTTATTAATCAACTTGAAGAGAATAGAAATGAACACAAAGTGCTATAGTTTAAACAAAATTAAACTAACTTCAAAATCTCCTACTAATCTAATTATCTATGCCTTTTGCTACTATTTATACTCCGATATCATATTATAAAAATGTTCCCATCAGTCATCGATCTCCATCACATCGCGTACTGAGCTGCTTGGTCGAGCATCGTTTATTTGTGCACGAGAACTACCCAATGCGCTACTTTTAGCCCCATCACCACCAATGAGTCTATGTTTGGCTCATCGTGTTCTTCTAGGAGGGCCATCTACTTCCAATATTGCTTCCAAGAACTTAGATTCTCGCATTTGATGAAGCACTAGTAGGGTCCGATTCGTTATGTTGTTTGAGTAAGAAATCAACCGTTGAGGTCTTGAATTTTTCTCTCTACTCAGACTCTTTCATATTCAAGGCATTGCAAATGTTGATGTCGTCTGAGTAGTGACAGGCGCAAGCGGGTCTCGCTAGGCAGGAATCGGGCGCGAGCACAATGAAACGGACGCAAGCGGACTGGCGTGCATGCGTGTGGACGGGCGCGAGCATTCGCGGGGTGGGCACCATCGCATAGTAAACTTCTGTAAAATGTAATTTCAGTGTGTAATTTTTTGAGACACTATAGCTCGTCTTGTACGCGTGTCCGATTTGTCCAATACGGACACGTCCGTCACGTCATTGAGCGAAGGCTAGGACCCCTGTCTGTCTATGTAGAAAACCCTGCTCGCCAGCCTTAGACCCCTGCTCAGGCATACGCTCCGCCGTGACGTGGCTCCTCTCCTTACGGTCCCAATGCGGCGCGCTCTTGTGCCCTAATCAATTGAAGAGCAAGATGGAAGTTGTTGCGTGGTGGAAAGTCCTCGTTTTGAGGAAACAATTGAAGCTTTGGATCTACTTTGCAAATGACTTTTCATTACTATTTTCCCACTCTTCGAGGCCTTCTACCAATCAAAGGTAGACATGCCTCTATGACAGTAACAGAGTGATTTACAGGATCAAGAGCAATTTCCACTCGAAATAGTAACCAATTGCTACGCTCGGTTTGAATTTCAGAGGTCGTTGGTTTGGAGCTATTAATGAGATTTCTAGCTTTACCGGATCCTACCGTAGGTGTATAATCTCCATCCGGAAACCAATAGTATAAGTCTGCCTCTCTTTGTATGCAGCAATTTACAATTAGGATTTGAGTTAAACTGCACGGAAAGCAAGTCTGCAAAGCCACTGAAAGGATCAATATATTTAGCACCCAAATGGGTTTCCATTGTGGGAAGACTTCTTTAATAAATTGTCAAAGCAATCCCAATGGGCTCGCCGACGGTTCTCGTCAACGGCACTTGGCGGGCCCGCTAAAAAACATATGATCCAATGCACTCGCCACCCCCCTCGCCACCTTGCTGTGCCTCGCCAAATTTTCTGTCTTTGCAAGGAGACAAGGTCTTCACGCTACCACCACACTATCATCTAGTCAACGCCACAATGGCATTTGTTGAGTCGAGGAGGGGAAAGAAGGGGAAAAACTTTTCAACTTTTCAGAGAGAGGGTTGTGTAGGAGTTTTTTGGCCATATCACAGGACCTCGTGTGTGGAAATGGGTAGAAGAACATAGCATTTTGGAAGCGCATCACAACTCACTTCAACTTCAACTAGGGAAGGGGGTGTCTTATTTGTCCTTCTAGAACTTTAGAATCAAAATGGAGTCACATTAAGCATGATGTTGCTAAGTTTTGTGGTGCATTCAAGCAAGTTTCAAATTTGCAGGAGTCAGGGGCTTCGAATGAGGATGTTTTAGAGTAAGCCCTTGAGAAATACAGAGATTGTGACTCCAAGTAGTAGGGTTTCTCCATTACTGGCACCTGCTCAAGGAAGTCCCAAGGTGGTAGTTCTCGGCCTAGGACGTGCAAAGGCAGAATGTAGGAGAAGGGGGGAGGGGGGACACCTATGGTGCAGAGGAGGGCCGCGGCACCCATGGTCCAGAGAAAAAAAACAAAAAAACTTTCATTCACTCTGGTCTTTTTATCCGTTACTGTAAAAATAAAAATAAAAATAAAAAAAATAAAAAAAACTGCTACAAATTGAATGTGCTAAATTATCTATCCTATCTGAATTTTTTGAACTTTATAATGACAAAATAGTAACATATAGCGTCTAAATTCCATTCATATTGTTGAATACTTCTATGATCATTTAGAATGAATATATATATATATATATATATATATATATATATATATATATATATATATATATATATATTTATATATATATGACACTAAAGATTAAAATATGACACTTTATATATTACACTAAAGATTAAAATTCTATAGAAAAAAAAATAAGACATTTTTTTTTTGAAATTAATATAATTCACTAAACATGTAATATTCATAGAATATCAACAAGTTGCCAAGATTTAGACTATTTTATATAAACATCAATTAAACTAATGTTTGTTAAAATTGCAAAAAGTAATTACTTCAAGCGACATGAACTCTAATGGATATCTATACATAGTTATATCCATACAATTCTATCCAACCATAATATAGTATAATACACATTGATTCAATTTTATTTTTCAATGAAATTAGGAACTTAATCGCATCAAAAAGACATGTTTTTTCTTTGTGATGAAATTGTGGAATCCATTTGAGGGTGTTCCTAGGATATATATAATGTTTACAAGCAC
This sequence comes from Ceratodon purpureus, assembly GCA_014871385.1. Taxonomy (NCBI): domain Eukaryota; kingdom Viridiplantae; phylum Streptophyta; class Bryopsida; order Pseudoditrichales; family Ditrichaceae; genus Ceratodon; species Ceratodon purpureus. The sequence continues at coordinate 14,452,150 of CM026422.1, read as the reverse complement.
ATGAATTTTGGTGTTTTTACCTCACATTGTATAAATTTGTAATGTTAAAATCTTCTTTGCACTATAAAGATTCTTTAAACAATTCAAAATAAGAGAAATAGATGTCAAATAAATATATAAGGTTTTCATTAAAAATCTTCAAAGGAACTGGACATCTATATTTTAAGATTTTGAGTACACTATAAATTATAAACTCTAATGCTTTAGAAACAAGTCATCCATCAAAAAAAAAAAGAAAAAAAAAAGAAAAAACTAAACTAAACAAGAAGAAAAAGAAGAAAAAGATAACTTAGGTCATCTTTAGGAAATTCAAGTTTTAATTATTTCTTATCAATAAAAATCTTCAAAAATAGCCTCATGTGGATTAAAATAGATGAACATACATATAAATAAGTTGGAAAGAAGGTAAATTATTAAAAGATTAATCTTGAATCATAAATCTATCTAAACACAAACTTACACAAAAAATATAATTTGCTGAACTTGATTCCAAGAATAGAATTTCAAACTCCTAGTTTCCAATATTACGAACACAAAATGAAAAAAAAAATTAAAAAATTAAATTTTACTTTCAACTTTTAAATTATTAACCCCTAAAGCATTTGGCCATAAAATCCCAAATTCTGCCTCAAATCTGCCCTGTTTTAGTTCAAGGTAGAATTATGAAAATTTAAACGTAATTAGAAGAATCTAACCGTAGGATCTAGTACCTAACTTGTACATGTATGTGTGCACAAAATTTTAGACTGTAACTCCTAACTGTTTGGAAGATCGTAAGGTTTGAACATGAGTGAAAAGTTTTTTTTGGTCCTGCCCGGCAGGGACAGCCACACTTCGGAGAGTAAAACAGCCAATTTTTTGAGATCTTGTGGTTGGAGGCTCTTCAATTCGGTATTCTAAAGTGAGTTGGGAGTATGCTCAAAAAAAATTGAAGAGAATACAACACAGAAAAGCATTGGAAAACCACATTTCTAGTGACGGGAGTCAAATGAAATGCATATACACTGGCTCTTTTTCCACACTACAAATCCCTAAGAAGATCATCTATTTTTTGAAATCTGAACGGTGTATATGTGCATTTGTATGGAAAAGAAATTGTGGAGGAAAAAAATCCAAAAAATAAACAAATCCAAAATAGATATGAATTTTATAGTGGTTTAAGAGGAGATAATGGTGAAGGAAAAATGGGTGATGAAGGTGATCCAATCACTGTAGATCTGTTTGACAGTTTTTATAAAACTTGGAACTTTGACTGAATATATCTCAAGATCCGTACGGTAAAAATAAACAAAATTTGGGAAGCAGACTAATTTGATGGCTCTGAACAAGATCCTACGGTTGGATTTTTCAAAATCAAGTTTTAAAAAAAATTGTAAGACGGTTTCAGAAAGGATCATTTGGAAGTCACTGTAGATTGTCATAGATTTGGTACACCACTTGCATCGGCCACAAACTTGCCCGAGCTGTCTTGAATTGAATTTTGATCTTTAAACACGATTTATTTCTTAACTACGGGTCTGATGAAAGTGAAATTTGGTCTTGTTAGAAAGATATGAAAATCTCGATTTATTTCTTAACTACGGGTCCGATTAAAGTGAAATTTGGTCTTATTAGAAAGATATGACAATCTCTCATGTTGTGCCAAAGTTACAGCCACATCTGGTAAAATTTAACTCATATGGAGCCTGACGGGACCCTAAATCATACCAAAATTGTTGAGTTGATACTTTAAATTATTAAAGTGAATGCCTTGTGGTTTCAAAACCTAATAGATAACATGAAGTTAGAGGATACATGATAAGAGCAACATCAAATATTTTTGTTTTAAGAATATTACATACATATCCATTTTTGGCTCTAACGAATATAACAGCTTTTGCTTTAGAATCCACTTCCAATTTTAAAAATCATTTTTTTATTAACTTTTTACTGTAACTTCATTATATAAGATCTTCATCACATAATATCATTTTATATTATTTTAAGTATCAGGCTTGTAACTTTTCTCATCGGTCTTCTATGTTTTAAACAGAATAAATTCATCTCATAAAGTGAAACAATTTGACCTTATTACGTGAGTTATTACACCGATGGCCTTTAATAGTACATTATGGAGTCAACTCCCTTTGGAAGTTGTTGAACAAGTATTCTTTCCTTCCGATGCCGGATTTGTGTAGATATCGCAGCACATGCAAAACATGGAATGAGCTTATCAACAACCCCGCCTTTAGTGTGCTACATGTGCGCAATAGAAACAAACATTCACCTTTTATAGCAATATATTCTATTACCACTTCTATTCAATATGGACATATAACGTATATTGATGAAAGCCAAGTCTTGTGCTTCCTTGACATTAGCTCAAAGAAATGGTACTCATTGAAACCTCGTGACGCTCTTGAAACGTCATTTCTATTCAACCCTTGACACTTTAAAATTATGGCGATGGATGTATGTCTTGTGTTTCTCAAAGTTTCTGAAAGAGTTCCTAAACTATGTCATCATGAAAGTGGTTGTACACAACTATGTATATGAAATCCTATAAAAGACATTAAGATTAAATTGCCATGCATACCAAAGCATTCTTCTTCACTCATAAATTTTGTTGTTGATGACATTACCAAGACTTTCAAGGTATTTGTCCTAAAGCAATATTGGAAAAGTCGCTTGGTGGACATATATGATTTTGTAATGTACAAGTGGAAGACCTCAAGCATACTTGAAATGAACAATATAAAGATGATCATAATCATACAAAGTATTGTATTTCAAAATCTTGAACTATACATTCTATGTTTTGCTTTCACTAGAAACCATCGTTCAAAGGGATTCTATGAATTATGGAGGTACGACCATATTGCAGATATTTGGGAAAGATTGCATTTTGGAGATGGTTGCTTTGTTGAACCTGATTACATAAAGTTCAGATGGGTTGAACAATTCATTGTAAGCGGCGAACGACTTTTTGTTGCGTTTTCGCGTGTGTGACAAAATTATTTATTTGAAGTGCATGAAATCGATATCCAAAGTAGATCCACGAAGGTATTGTTGACATGGACAATAATGGACATTATGAGAATTTTTGATATAGATCTACGTTACAATTATATCATATATGTTATTGGTTTCAATAACTCCCTCATACTTGTCACCAATTTATCAAGAAATATTGTTATTTTTGATGTAGAAACAAAGGAGATTAATTTTGAGTGGCCTCAACTTCCTTTGAGAAAATTAAGGGTGGAAGAGGAGTATTCATTGATGGGGAAGCAAATGGACTTCCTTCTTCCTGGTACACTTAAATAACCAATTATGTCACTTGATGTAACCTTTATTCTCTACATAATAAAATGTTTATTTTAGAGGTCCTTGTATTAAATACATCTTGATATATTTTACTTTCTATATTATTTGTTCATCTTTAGATGCATTGTGTAAGACAAAAATTCAAGTTCAAATCCATATGTATATTTTTATAGAAAACTCAGTAGTTTAAAAAATAAGTTCAAATATTAGTTTATAACAACCGCAAAATACCAAGGTCCATTTCCTTAAAATAATTATTGATAAAATTATGTCAAAATCTCTTTTCCACATGCCGATTGACGATTTAGATGATGAGGCAAGGGATCACTTCGGGCTGCAAAGGAAGGATGAGTTGGAGCGCATGAAGAGGCATATGAAGGGTAAGAAGAGAACAGCAGAGAAGGAGAAATCCAATACCACAGCGGCACAGCCATACCTTAATCCTACGACATGAGGTTCAGTGCTTCTCAATGGTGTGAGCTATGCCGGGGATCCTTGAGTCCACCGGAAGTAAATACCTAAGATAACTTACAATTGCAGATGAATTTTTTGCAGCTCATTCTGAATCCCTGATCTATTTTTCAAAATCAGTCTGATTAACTGTGGCATCCATACATAAAAGTGTTAGAAAGTGCCTTATCCACAGAATCATTCCGGTAATTTTGCAGATTCAGCGGTCTTCATTCAACACGCAACTAACTTATTTTCAGAAGAACGTGGTAGAGTGATAGGAAAATCAAGAGCATCGGAGCTACTGAGTGATGCATTGTATGTTGTAGTGTTTGGGAGCAATGACTACATCAACAACTATCTTCTGTCCAACTCGGCAACATCACGGCAATACACGACTTCTCAGTTTCAGGACTTGCTAATCTCTACCTTCCGAAAGCAACTTATGGTAGGTCATGTACTATGTAAATAATTCATTCAACCATCCAAATCCTAAATACAGTAACTGTTGTAATTTTTCTGAAATTGTACTCAAATATATGGTGACCGGCTTATGTGGGGATGTCCGGCCAGACGTTGTACAACCTAGGAGCACGAAAGATTGTCACGTTTGCTCTGGGGCCTCTCGGTTGCATTCCGTCTCAGGTCGTCACCGGCAATACAAACGGCACGTGTTTAGACACGGTGAACAGCATGTGCCGTGGCTTCAATGCGGCGTTGAGGCCCATGTTAACTGATTTGAATGCAAGACATCCTGATGCCAAGTTTTGCATTGGTGACGCTTGCAACGCTATATCACAATTCATGTCCAACCCAGCTCAATACGGTACTTTTATCACTGCCAAGCTTTGAAGGAAATTATTCACAAATAAGCAGCTTTTTGAAAATTTTGGTTAAGATAAAAATTTGTAAAACCTTTCAAACAAAACAAATCTCATCATATTCTGATAAATACTGAGAAAGTTATGAGGTTTTAAAGATTTCAGCGTGAATCAGGGCAGCAGGGGCATGGCTATGCTTATCCTGCAGCAGCCTTTGCATTCCCAGGTGCTTCAAGTTAGCGAAAAAAGTTATAACCTGACGCATGCTTTGTATTCTCCTAATTTTGTTTTTGATATAGGGCAATTCTCCATTTAAAAGCAACCATAGTATGGATATTGGCGCAGATCTTCAAGTAGCAATCATCAGTGACGACCAAAAGCTGAGGATGTCTCTCGAAAGGAGTGGTGGTGTCTGAAATTCTATCAAAAAGAACAACCATGATCGTGCGTATGAGCACAGACACTCTGCTCCTCAAAAGAAGCAAGTCCTACTTCGAAGTTTCCTCAAGCTTTTAACGGTTGACAATTACTTGCATTGCCTGGTAAGCTTGTTTCTGATGAATTTGTTGAATTACTTGCTTGAACAATTTATAATTAGGTGAAGTCTAAGATATAGGTGATGCAGAGCGGTTTGTTTTGTAATTATGCAGGAACTTCAATGATACCATTTTACAAGAACATGCGGGAATGAACTTAAAACGCATACCAAGCTTCAGGGGATCTACGAAGGGTCTGCGGAGCGCATTGTTGCTTGCAGCTGGATAAATATTGTATAGGGTGAGCCCCCCCGGGAGGGGCTCACGCGATATAACGCCCGCCGTCGCAAAAGGGGAAGGCGTAGCCCGACGCGTGCGACAAGGGCGTTATATCGCGTGAGCTCCGACCGGGGGGACTCACCCGGCGTAACTGCCCGTTGGGATTTTTCCCCGACGCGTTCCCAATGATATGAACTATCGTTCCCTTTAAATTCCAGCACAGCAGCCTGTTCCCACCATGTCCGTGCGGTGCCCCACCCTGCCCGAGCGATGCCCAAGCCTGCCCGAGCGATGCTGAAGCCTGCCCGAGCAATGACCATCCTGCCGGAGCGAAGCCCAAGCCTGCCCGAGCAATGCCGAGCCTGCCTGAGCGAAGCCCCAGCCTGCCCGCGCGTACCCCAGCTTGCCCGAGCGAAGCCCAAGCCTGCCCGTACGAGGGGCTGACACAATATCCACGCTCACGATACCCATGTGCGGATATCCATTGAAAGATACTCCGGCACCGAGTGATATCTCATGTGTCCACACAGAATGATCGGGTATCAACCGGACAATCCGTCGCAGACAATCTTCAGTAATCAGAAAATACAAGTTTCCATCTAAAAGCGGAAGTATAAATTTGGAGTAGTTTCAGCTTCTGCAAACGATATGGGTTATTTGCTCACATATTTTGCACGAATGGTTGCTTGACACGTCATCGACATGGAGATCAACGAACGGAGATGGATCAACGAACGGAGAAGGTTCAACGAACGATATTTTCCACTCGAACGGAACCACATCCCCGAACGGCTGAGATCTTTTGAATTTTGCTCGATACATCCTGATCGTCGAAAAGTAAGTATAAAGGCGGGGGGTCAACAAACCCTAGCTCATTTTCTTCGTCTCTTTCTGGGGACCTGTGCCTTGCGGGAGCCCTGCCGTTTTTGTGTTCGTTTTTTGTTTTTGTGTTTGTTTTCTTTGTGTTTTCTGCTTAGCGTTGTGTTTTGCTTAGTTAGCGTTTACTCTTGTTTGTGTGTTGTTTGTTTAGGTTGCGGTTGTTTAGTCTGCGGTTTAGGTCCTTAGTCGCTGTGTTTTGCGTGTGTTTGGAGTGTCCTTAGTCGATCGGAGTTTAGTTTTGTTTTGCTGTTCTTCTTTGGAGTGTTGTCGTTATGTTTTTGTCAGAGTTGAAGCTAATATCTCGTAGTTTTTAGGTTTACTTGTGTTTTGGTTGGAGGCAGCGACGGCGGCGCTTAGTTTTTAGGTTATGTTCAGGCGATTGTTAGAGAGTTTAGTTAGTTTAACTTCGTGTGTTTAGATTTCTGATAGCGTTGTCGACCTTTAAAATCAGGTATGTTTTCTTATTCGTGTACAGTTCCGTTCTGTGTTCCTTGAGTCTGTTGTCGTTTTAATTAGGTTTGTTGTTTTAGTTCGAGTGCATTTTTAGTCTTCAATGTTTCTTAGTAGTCGATGGTTCTTAGTCTAATAGTCTGTGATGTTTTGAGTTTAATATATGCCTGTTTTCTTATATGTGTTTGACAGGGTTCGTTGTCAAGATGAAATCATCGCGCAATGTGGAAGACGAAGCGAGTGCTTCCAGGTCGAAACGTCCTCGGACAGACGATGGAGATCCAGATTGCGAGCCTGTTCAGAAGATTTACGTTCTTCCTTTGTTTAATTTGCGTCATCGGAACAGTTCTGGTGACATCGTCCACGACATTAAAGTGGAAATGGATCTTTCACTCGGTTAGTTCATATTTTTTTATTCATTTATACATATAATTCTGAATTTGTTTTATCGTTATATCTGTGCTTTTCCTATTCATTAATAATAATTGATTCTGCTATTGCTTTGCAGATATTCGGATTACTCAATCTGGTGACACCAGCGTGCCGAAGTTTCCAGTCGAGGAAATGGATAGTTAACTACTCGAAAAGTTAGAGCGGGAACACGAGAATGAAGTAAAGTTTCAGGAGGAAATCGATGAGGTAGACAGCGAGGAGTTCGACAATTTGTGCAATATTTCGTGGGACGCGTACATCTCTCAGACACAAGTAAGTGAATCCTCATTTAGACTGTAGAATCTGAATGCTTAATTCTTTATTTAAACTTCAGAAACTAAATCATCACTTAATTAAACCTTGATTTTATTATATTATATACTAAAATGAATTTTTAAAATTCTAAGGGCGTAATCGAGGAAAACCTTAACGTCAGCGAGGGAGTGCAAGATGTCAACGATACTGTTGACATAACTTGCACCGAAGGTAAGTTAATGTTCTTCTTAGCTTTTGTAATTGTAATTAAAAATTTGACGACCTAATTGTATATGATTTTATTGTTAGTTCTCATAATTAGAGGCCATGTTCGGCCGAAGGCCGCCGAAGCCGCGCGGCAGCGCAGTTTTGCTAATCAGATTTGCTTTTACTTTGCAGATGTTTCGACTTTCACGGGAATATCAGGCGATTCGAATTGCGATTCCGGTATCCTTCTTATTTTTAATTTATTTTTTAATTTTGATTAATGTACTGTTGCATCGTAGGATGATGAATTATTTACTGTTATTAATTTATTTTTTTGGTAAGTTTTTCCAGATAATGCCAGAATCAGCGGAGTTTATGGCTCGTCATCCGGAGTTGGGAACAATTGTGTCGATGCTGATGATGTCGTAATTCCTTGTACGATCCTTGTATTCTGTACTGTGATGTTATTGTTTTCTCGATTTATTGTGTCGTGTTATACTTAGATTTAGGTTGTTCTTTTGTATTTTAAATTAGGGGCCATGCGCGGCCGCAGGCCGCTGAAGCCGCGCGGCAGCGCATGGTTGTGTATTTGGTATTTATTTTTATCACTTTTGCAGATGTGCCTGATAATCCTGACTCAGGCGTTCGCGGAGGCTCGGGGTCCGAGAGTACTCTTACTCGTAAGATTTGTTGATTTGCCTTTTTGATTTGATTAGATATAGTCTATAGCATTCTAGTTTAGTTTTTTTTATGTCATTTGAATTTTTAGTCTGAAAAGTAGGGGCCATGTGCGGCCGCAGGCCGCTGAAGCCGCGCGGCAGCGCATGGTTTGTGTAAATTACGATTTTCTTATTTTTGTGTTTTATCTGATCATGCAGTTGATTCTTCTTGTTCGGGCTCGGGGGTGGTCGCGGAGTTTGTGAGGGAGTTTTCTATTCCTAGATGTTTTCAATTGGTTCCTGCAGTTGTCGAAGACAATGTCACCGCAAATACTGAAGCAGGTAACCTGGCTTTTTCAAGTTGTTTTATTCTTTTTTGTTTGTTTTTCAGATTTTTTGTTATTCATTGTTTTATTCATTTTTTTCAGTAGTTGTTCAATAAATTCTATTCTACATGCAGGTTTTGCTCGTGATATCAGAGCTGGCGCTGATGGTCCTGGGGTGTTGGAGGAAAATGAAAACGGATACGTTGATGCAGGTTAGTTTTATTTGTCGAATATGGTTGTGAGTTTTTTTATTTATTATTTCAAGTCTAATAATGTGTTGTTTTACAGATTCTGGTGTAGTTTATAGCTTTAGTTGGAGGGAAGCTGAAGTTCGGAGGACTCTAGTGTATAATTACATACACGATCCTAGTGTAGCTAGATTCTACGGAGGTTAGTATAGCTATCGGATTTCTTAGTGTTCTGTATGTCTAGAGTATCTTTTTAGATCATAGATTTTGTGCTATCTGAAGTTTTTTTTTTTTTTTTGTAGTTGCAGTGCCCGAAATTTCCAGAGAGGCTTCAACAGTTGTGAAAGTTGAAGATGGAGAAGAAGAAGTTGTCGATGTTGACATTCGGGAGGGAGTTGAAGAAGTGTGTCGTGGTGAAGAAAAAGTCCTTTCCGATGATGACGAAGACGATGATCCTGATAATATCTTTATCCCGCAATCCGGTAATTTCCCTGAAGAAGAGGGTGATGAGGAGAGTTTTACTGATGGTGTGCAGAACGGTGTCTCGGAATCAAGTGGTCACCAAAATTCTGGTATGTATTATATATGGTCACTTTTATTTTGGTTATTTATAATTACTATGTTTCTGTTTTGTATTGTTTATTTATTATGTCTGAATTAGTTTTCTGATATAATTTCTTATTTCTATTTTTGTAGGGGGCACTGCGAAGGGATCTCGGTTTCGTGATCTTGACCCGACTGAGGTAAAAAATGCATCAATGAATGGTGAGCGAAGGAGTTGCCACTCCGAGCAATGGGCCCGAAACACGTTCGACGAGTGGCGTCGGTTCCGTGGTTATCCCACCGACAAAACTATTGGTGAACTTTCTGAAGAGGAGGACATCCGGGGCTTCGTGGATCTTCTTTATGAATTCTTCTTACAAGTTACCAAACAGGACGGCAGTCTCTATGAACCCGGATCGTGAGTTTTTGAACTGTAATATGATTCTTTGTTTTTATTTTTATTTTGTTTGTTAGTTTTATGATATCGTTTTGAATGCCTTATTTCTTTCAATTTATTTTCATCAATTTCAGTTGGTGAGCATAGTTTGTTTTATTTTTAAGTGTTTGAATGTTGTGTTTTACAGGATTGCGAATATGATTCGGGCCGTTGGCCGAATCATCAGATTGCAACAGGAGATACGTTTACAACAAACTTCTGCAGTTGAGCCCCCGTTCAATATTATGTTAGACCCCCGATATCGGCGTGTCAAATCTGCTGGGACGGAGTCGGTGAAGCGATCTTTTCGACGTGGACTTGGAAATCCAGACTTCGACATCAGATGTTTTAACTCGGGACGAGGAAGTGATGGTGCTTATGTCTGATGGTGCTTCTGTTGTTAACCCGAATGGCCTTATTCATCGTCTGATATGTTTCTTTTGTAGAAATTTTTTTAAACGAGGTCAAGACGAACTTCGGGCTACGCATGTGGGACAATTTCAGTTGCTGAAGGAGCGTGGAACTGATATTCTGAGGTATTTTTTCCTTTACTATGCTGTGTGTATCCTTTAGTGTTTGACTGTAGAAGTGTACTGTTTAGTGTTTGTTTGTAGAAGTTAGTTTTTCTCTCTTGATTTGTAATTCTTGACTAGTGTTTAATACTCTGTTTGTTTATTGGTCAATGCACATGAATATGTTTTGATATATTTCTTTTTCTTATTATTCTGACTAGGTACAATCCCAGCTTAAGCAAAACGTACAAAATGGACATAGAGCATTGCTCTAGACACTCGATCCGCCATTCGGTAGATTGTTCTGATCCTGATGTTGTCGATACCTTTAAGAGAATGATTTGTCGTTATCCTTCTTTTTCCGCGAAGGAATTGTTGGACAGGTTCGATGGGAATCCTCATCCGGTGTTTTTGAGGGCTAAGTCTAATTTCAAGTTGAACGATAAAGTGTGGTTTCAAAAACGAGCTGTGGGAAAGAATACTCTTGGGAAAGCAGTTAAACTTATGATTGAGTCTACTCCTGGTGAGATTTCTTACTTCGACTATTTTCTTTTTAATTCTGTTTTTTTTTTGTATACTTTTATGTTGTTGTTTAGTATTGAGTTTTGTAGGATATTGATTTGGATATCGTACTTATTTGTTGCGGTTTTTTGAGTTGAATTTAGGTCTTGTAATCGGAGATAGAAAGTTCACAAATAAGACACCACGGCGGATGGGTATTACACGAATGGCTGAGGCACAGATCCCAGTTGACAAGGCAATGTTAGTGACTGGACATCGTGATGTCAAGTCTTTCAATCAATATAATGCGAATCCAATCAAACTGCAAATGGACGCTTGTCAGCGTATTATCTCAGGCGATGGTAAGAAATTTTCGGAGGTACTGTCTCAAGAGTTGAGAAAGGCTAACGACGTGAAGGTAATTTTCGAGACTTAGTATTTCTACGTTTCTGTTGTTTTTATATTTTCTTAGTGGAATTTTTAATAAGTGTTTCATTGTAATTTGTAGGATGTTGAAATGAGTAAGGCTGCGGCTCTGAAGGCAGCAGGTCAAAAGGGTGCTAAACGTATGATGGAGGTCATTGCGGTGAAGAATGAAGACGCTCAAACTGAGGCTGTGGTCGTGAAAGCTGAATCTTCTGTCAAGGTATTTAGTTTTATTAATTTCAGTTTATATTTTGAATTATTAATATCATTTTTTCGTTTTGTAATGTTTTTTGTGTTTGAATTTTGCAGATTACAACTCCTGATTTGAAGAATGTTTCTACGCTTCTTGCCACGTCAAATATTCGTGAAGAGGTTAGTGTTTAAATGTATAATTTGATTACTTGAAGTTTTCTTTTTTGAGATGCTTTTCATTTGTCTTTATGAATGTAATCTATTTGTTGTTGCAGTCCTTTGTGAACCAGGTAATTTCATCAGCAGCATTCATGTTTGGGAGTTGTACTCTTATGTGAACCAGGGAAGTACAACAAGAGGATTCATGTTTGGAACAGCAACAGGTTGTAACTTCTTCAACTTTAACGCACCATTTGATCCTAGCCACATGGCGTCATTCATCTCGAAGCTTCCAAAGGTATTTTATCTTTAGATGGATTTTGTTTTTTGGTCTTTTATTCTTGCGTTGTTCAATTTTTTCTTGAATCTCAATGGTTTCTGACACTTGTTTTCCTTTTTTGTTTTCAGGTTGACAATGCTCTTCCCGATCCCGTGAGCTCACAGTAGTTCGTATGAAACAGTACTTTTGGTACAAAGTGTTACTTGTTTACAAAAAAAAAAAATTAGTACTTTCGGAACTAGTGTAGATGTAATTAGATCAGAGTTAGACCAGAATGTACAAGCAGAATCAAGCCTCTTTTGATCAATTTTTTGTTGATAGGCTACATAGTATTCTACATTAGAGGACTTAGTGTTGTAAAGTTTGTAAATGACATCTTTTCCGCTCATCATAATTGAGATGCGTTTTACTTGTAATTCTGTGTTTTACTTGTAATTTTGTGTGTCGATTTATAGAATTTCAGTGATTTGGAATTACTCGATTGGGCACTAGTGTGTCTGTTTGCATTTGCTTTAAGTGAGTGAATATGGATGTTTTCTTATTGAATCTTAATGTAACATGCGCAGAAAATGTCTGAGAAGAAAAAAGTCAAAAATACGTTTAAAAAAAAGTCTTAAAAAAAGTTTTGAAAAAGTTGGAAGTCCCCAAAAAAAAGTTAAAAAGAAAAAAAATAAAATAGCACTGCCCGGGTTTTTGGGCGTGGGGGGTTTTTGGGCGGGGCGGGAATTCCGCCCATAAACCCGGGAGGCGAACCGTCGCGGGGCTCACGCCGCGGGAGGTACGTTGGATTCCCATAATAAAAATTCCAAAAGGGAGTTACGATAAGCAGAGGGTCATCCTCACAGACGGATGGAGGAAATTTTGACCCAGAAGTGCAATGTGAGTTCGACTGGTGTAACATAAGTGATCTCGAATCACGAATGAAACTTATGATTGCTGGTCACTTTATGTGTGTATGAATAGAGAACATAAAGATCAGTTCATTTCGTTGAATTTCGGTTGCACAGCCAAGTTGCTCTTAGACACTAGTGCAAAACCCTATTCAAACCACATGTTGAAACCACATTTTGCCCAAAATGTGGTTTCAACCATTCTAGGATCAAAATGTGGTTTCAACACAGGTGGTTGAAACAACAAATTTTTAACCACATTTTAAACCCCCTCCCTCAGGTTGAAACCACATTCCAATGTGGTTTAAAATGTGGTTTCAACCAGGGTTTTGTACTAGTGAGAGTCTTATCACAAAACAGAAATCGCTCATGATTTGAATTGGCAGTAGGCAAGATGTGTCGCTGCATATAATTCCGGGTTATGCACATGGGAAGCACCCACAAGACAAGCTCATGTATACTTTCAGTTCAACATATACATCATAGACCGTGGTTTTGATCACTTTCCATTAAATCACTAGCTATAGCAAGTAAAGCTGTTACATATGTGTTCTGGTTCTTGGTTTGTGAAAATGTCTAATAGGATTACAGGATCGAAGTGCAACATTTGAAAACATCATGAGCATCCACTCCATGTGATCGCAATCACTGTTCCAACAAAATTAATAAGGAATTACTACTAGAGTTTGGGGATTTTTCTCGCGTTCGAGCGTGGTACTCTCTAGTGCTAGTATGGGTGGGCCGGTCCTCGCCGTAGAACGTGGTCTCCTCAACCAATTACAATGCTCCTCACAATGTCAGGCCCCTTCCGCTTGTCACGTAGCTACTACTAAAAGGGCGTTTTGAATTCTCATTGTTAAATTGCTACTTCATCGACTGATTTCCGTCGTTGAGCTGGTTACGTATTCAGAGCACGACATTTGAAAGGTAGGACATGGTTAATTCTTTAACCGTTTTTACTCCCTAGGACCAAACAACGTCTCACACTGTGCTTGCCCGCGGGATTTTACTGGCTCAGGGAAGACAGACTCCTTGTAATGTTTTTCAATCGAAAGCCTCGGCCTACCCTACGATATCCGCTGCGGTCTTTTCAAATATCAACTTAAATCCCCTCATATCCCTCAACTTTTCATTTCCGCGGCGCAATGAAAAGTACAAAGAAGCCTAGCGCAAAGAAGGTGCCGTGAAGCTTGTTTATGCATTCTTCGAAGATCGGATAAGTTATCTTCGAGGAACAAAGTTTTCTACACCGCCATTCAAATCTTGAGTTTCTGGATAGTTTACACTTAATTTCCAATTTTTGCAGAGGAGTGCAATGTTTACTTGGTCCAATTGTGAGACAAGGCCAAGGTGCTCAAGATTGTTGGAACTATTATTGTGCTGCTATTGCACAGTGAGACATTTTCTGTAAGCATCTTGCATCAATGACAATGGAAAGATGCAAAGAACATGAAAATTTGAAGAAAATGAAACTTTGAAGTGAATGAAAATGCAAACATGAAACTTTGAAATGAATGAACATGCAAAGAAGATACTTATAATTCTCACATTAGTTATCGATACATAATTTATTGATTAATTTTCCCATGATGAATATCTCATAGAAAGATATTTCAAAAACCTAAAGCAAGAAAGAAAAATATGAATCAAGTTTTTAAATGGCTGCTACTTCTCACCTAACAAAGTTACAAAAAAGAACAACAATGTTGTAATTTTCTTATCAACAAAATTTCTCAAAAATAACCTAGAATCGCAATACTAACGCCTCTTTTGCCAAATTAGGTCAGATATTTTATTTATCGATTAAAAAGAAACTACATCATTATTACTCGACATCTAAAGTACATCACCAACAATGCAATTACATCACCTTACAAAACATTGGGATTGAAGAACAATGCAAATTTGATTGAAGTAAAAGGAGCACATCGTCGATAGGCTCTGAAATGGTATGTCCATCATCAATAATGTATTTTTCACATATTAATATTCTACAAATCTACACATTGAGTTGCTTTAATCACTTTTTGTTTTAAAACTAATTCTATTCCAATTTGAGCAAATCCAAAGTTTTCTCTGGTGTAATGATATATCTTTGAAGAATCAAATAATAAAATTGTACCTTATTGAGGTTTAATATATATATTCCACTCAGAAAACACAAATTCTCCCCCTCGACTTATATTATTACTAGATTGAAACCACATTATAAAACCATGGAGTGTGTCACATAAATCAATATGAGGAATCACATAGTAATTTTTGGCCATAGACAAGAGTGAAAATGGACTACATCCAACTCTACACCAAATGTAGAGTATTATTTTTGGATGTAGTGCTTCTAATTCATTTATCCATGATGCAAATTTTCATTGCATAATTTTAAAAATCATTGATGTCCAATTTGCACCCATTTCATTTATCAGTTCGGGAGAAAATTTATTTGTGAGTGTTGTAGATCTTCCAAGATGTGTATATTCTCCCAAATCATCTATTTCTTGAATATACCTCCATCCTATCATAACCATATCTGCACCTCCCATGGTATTGCCTCGAGGTAGTATACCCTCATCTCATATATTTTTTCATTTTATAAGAAACTTGTAATATGTGTGATAGATTTTCCTGGTAGTTCTTTTTATCAGATTTTGAGTCAAGTCCAAGATGAATTACATGTTGAATCTCATTTGGGATTGAATAACCACTACTCTGAAGTGTTTTCATAATTTTTAAGAAATCATCAATATCCAAAAACATTTTTCCATTTATGTTAATGGTTTACTTACATCACCACTAATTTCATTAATGAAAGTTGTCACATTATTTTAATGAATATCAACTTGAATATTATCTTCAATCATAGGTTTGGTGTTATAAGTAGCAAAGATATGGTTATGATAGGATGGAGGTATATTCAAGAAATAGATGATTTGGGAGAATATACACATCTTGGAAGATCTACAACACTCACAAATAAATTTTCTCCCGAACTGATAAATGAAATGGGTGCAAATTGGACATCAATGATTTTTAAAATTATGCAATGAAAATTTGCATCATGGATAAATGAATTAGAAGCACTACATCCAAAAATAATACTCTACATTTGGTGTAGAGTTGGATGTAGTCCATTTTCACTCTTGTCTATGGCCAAAAATTACTATGTGATTCCTCATATTGATTTATGTGACACACTCCATGGTTTTATAATGTGGTTTCAATCTAGTAATAATATAAGTCGAGGGGGAGAATTTGTGTTTTCTGAGTGGAATATATATATTAAACCTCAATAAGGTACAATTTTATTATTTGATTCTTCAAAGATATATCATTACACCAGAGAAAACTTTGGATTTGCTCAAATTGGAATAGAATTAGTTTTAAAACAAAAAGTGATTAAAGCAACTCAATGTGTAGATTTGTAGAATATTAATATGTGAAAAATACATTATTGATGATGGACATACCATTTCAGAGCCTATCGACGATGTGCTCCTTTTACTTCAATCAAATTTGCATTGTTCTTCAATCCCAATGTTTTGTAAGGTGATGTAATTGCATTGTTGGTGATGTACTTTAGATGTCGAGTAATAATGATGTAGTTTCTTTTTAATCGATAAATAAAATATCTGACCTAATTTGGCAAAAGAGGCGTTAGTATTGCGATTCTAGGTTATTTTTGAGAAATTTTGTTGATAAGAAAATTACAACATTGTTGTTCTTTTTTGTAACTTTGTTAGGTGAGAAGTAGCAGCCATTTAAAAACTTGATTCATATTTTTCTTTCTTGCTTTAGGTTTTTGAAATATCTTTCTATGAGATATTCATCATGGGAAAATTAATCAATAAATTATGTATCGATAACTAATGTGAGAATTATAAGTATCTTCTTTGCATGTTCATTCATTTCAAAGTTTCATGTTTGCATTTTCATTCACTTCAAAGTTTCATTTTCTTCAAATTTTCATGTTCTTTGCATCTTTCCATTGTCATTGATGCAAGATGCTTACAGAAAATGTCTCACTGTGCAATAGCAGCACAATAATAGTTCCAACAATCTTGAGCACCTTGGCCTTGTCTCACTAATTGGACCAAGTAAACATTGCACTCCTCTGCAAAAATTGGAAATTAAGTGTAAACTATCCAGAAACTCAAGATTTGAATGGCGGTGTAGAAAACTTTGTTCCTCGAAGATAACTTATCCGATCTTCGAAGAATGCATAAACAAGCTTCACGGCACCTTCTTTGCGCTAGGCTTCTTTGTACTTTTCATTGCGCCGCGGAAATGAAAAGTTGAGGGATATGAGGGGATTTAAGTTGATATTTGAAAAGACCGCAGCGGATATCGTAGGGTAGGCCGAGGCTTTCGATTGAAAAACATTACAAGGAGTCTGTCTTCCCTGAGCCAGTAAAATCCCGCGGGCAAGCACAGTGTGAGACGTTGTTTGGTCCTAGGGAGTAAAAACGGTTAAAGAATTAACCATGTCCTACCTTTCAAATGTCGTGCTCTGAATACGTAACCAGCTCAACGACGGAAATCAGTCGATGAAGTAGCAATTTAACAATGAGAATTCAAAACGCCCTTTTAGTAGTAGCTACGTGACAAGCGGAAGGGGCCTGACATTGTGAGGAGCATTGTAATTGGTTGAGGAGACCACGTTCTACGGCGAGGACCGGCCCACCCATACTAGCACTAGAGAGTACCACGCTCGAACGCGTGAAAAATCCCCAAACTCTAGTAGTGAGAAAAGGATATGGTAGACAAATTCAATTGGTGGCTCCCAAACTACGCTTACCAGAGTTGATGACTTCCATATAAGAATAGTTCACGCAAGTTTTTCCAATTGGTCTTCGTAATTTCCAGGCATTGCCTTCCTGGTACGTGCAAAAGCATGGTGATAGATTCCTGAAATCCGAGCTCAATGATCCGCGAAAGCATCATTGGTCAGTGATGCTTACATTTTCCATAAATCTCCAATAGTAAGGCAAGTAGAATTCGCCGGTGGTTGTTTCCTCATTGTAGGCGTTCTCCAAATTTGAAGTTCATATTTTTTCAAGGAATGGAAATCCAAAGAAACTTCCTTACCAACTTGCACCAAAGAAGTGGTCGAATGACCTCGGAAGCAAGCACAAAACACCGTATTCGTTTACTTGGGACTATTCTACACATTTCGAACTCCGTTGAAGTCTTATATGTTCAAGAATTTGTACTAAGAGTTCTGAATTATTCACACATGTATTATGAGATATGGTGTTTTTCATGAAATTATTACCTTCATCAGGTTTTATGATCAAGTTTTTTAACTAATTAACTAATTCAAATTTGAATGTTGGGAATACGATTGACTTTTAAATGATCATGTTTTATGTTCTACTTCAATGAATAGGCACAAAATACTAGAGATCAAAAAAAGTATGAAACAATTATCCCATTTATAGGATAAAATACAAAATGAAGTTATGCCTACACTACACCTTACGTCCACTACATTTTTATATACAGTTCATCTAAATTTAAATTAACAGTAAGTACACTAACTAACAAAGTGTACATAATATGTACCTCCAAACATATTAATGTATGATTAAACTAAAAGTTGCAAAATGTTGCTCAAGCTACATGAACCATGGAATTGAAAACGTGAATGGAATGTATTATAATTCTATCACTTAAGCTTTAAAAGGTGAAGTGGTTGGATTCTATGAAAGTTATCCTTTACTTGTTGAATTGTTTCCTATAGATTCACATTAAGAATCTATATTGAAGAATATATATTATTTATATTAAAAAATGATACTAGACTCTATCTCAATTAAACAAATGTCTATCCATTCAATAACCTTGCACAAAACCAAATCTAAACATCTTCTCAAATCATGGGGAGGTCTTTTAATTATCTGAAGGGTAATTTTATGCATTGGCAAATTCTTCAATCTTCCTCAATGTCTCTTTTAACACAATCCTGTTATAGCGTGTTTTTGTATATTTTCATGTAATGCACATTACATATGCACTTTTTTGTGTGAACCTTAAACATTTTGAAAACTAGAAAACTACCTAAAATTTTATATATTTTAAAGTGTTAAAATTTTAAATTAAAACTTACAGTGAATGGCAAGATATTTTGGTAGAACATAGAAATTTTATACATTTATGTGTATTTTTTCATGAAATGTACATTTCAATATTCCTTTATGGCTTTTCTTTAGTGATAAAATGTTTTATATCAAGTAAAATAAGGAAGTAATGTTTTATTATTTTATTATAATATAAATTGATTAGAAATATAGTTACATTGACAATAAAAAAAACCTGAATACAATGGATGTTTCAGTTCTTTTTACCATGTTGTTGATTAATAGCTAATAGAATTAAATTGCATGGCACTATAGGGGCCAATAATTTGGGATGGGCTGTAGAGCAATTTATTATCTATTTTATATGAATATCTAAAACAAAGATTAGAATTAATAATGGAAATTTTGTGGTTAATAAAAAATGCAGTATAATCTTTTCAATGGGACAGAAATTGTAATTACTGGAGAGGTCTATTTAATAATGAAGAACTAAAACATATCATAAAAGTGATTTTGGATTTACAATATTGACATGGATCTCATTTTATGAAAGTGACCTTCGATTTATAATTCAAGACGCAGCACTGTTTCATTACCAAGAACACGTAAAGTACTGTAGAGCCATTGGTAGTAAGTCTTGAGCTGAGGACAAATTTTAGATAGTGCACATTTGTGAACTTTGTCTAATTGAGGATGCTCAGAAGTATCAATACTAAAGACCAAATTATTTAAATTGTTCATAAATCATTAAATGATTTATTTTTTTTCAGCGACATTGCAATTAAATACATAGACCAACTAGATATTGAAGATAATAATGTCCTTTAAATACAATACTACAAAAATTGTGCTATTATCTACTGAGATAAATTACAGTATATAACTATCAAGATCTTACTCTTGAATGGAATTTTGTGAAAGCTATTCTTTAACATTATAATTCTTGAAATTTTATTTTTCTGTAAATATTAATTTAATTCAATTCTCTGAATTGTACACCAATTAGATCTTATATTATTGTAGAATAAAAAATTGTACATCATCTGTTCTATGAATAACTTTATCCTATTATGTTCAATGTTTTTTTGAATTTATCTAAACAATCAAAGAAGCAACTTATATAAAATTGCACCACTCTTTTTGTACTCAAGAACATTATAATTTTTGAAACAACCAAACAGGGTTGTTCATGGGACATAAGGACCGGTCCGTCCGTCCGGTCCGCTCGTCCGTCCGTTAAGGGTCAGGGGAGGTCCGTTTGACCAAGACTTACGGTTGACCATCCAAATGGTGAAATGGGAGTTACCTTGGCCACCTAGGATGCCACGCGTCTGACATGTCACCAAATATTCCACATATAGAGTTGACACGGGGGATGACATGGCTAAGAGGAAGGGCACCAACGCCTTGGGGGAGGGGGGCGCCAACATCTTGGGGGGGGGGGGGGGGGGGGGGGGGGGGGGGGGGCGCGAGCTTCTGAGGGGGGGGGCGCGAGCTTCTAGGGGGGGGGGCGCGAGCTTCTGAGGGGGGGGGGCGCGAGCTTCTTAGGGGGGGGGGGGGGGGCGCGAGCTTCTGAGGGCGAGGGCGGGGGCAAGTGCTTCTAGGAGGGGGGGGGGGCAAGTGCTTCTAGGAGGGGGGGGGGGGGGGGGGGCAAGTGCTTTTAGGAGGGGGGGGGCAAGTGCTTCTAGGAGGGGGGGGGGGGCAAGTGCTTCTAGGAGGGGGGGGGGGGGGCAAGTGCTTCTAGGAGGGGGGGGGCAAGTGCTTCTAGGGGGGGGGGGGGGCGCGAGCTTCTAAGGAGGGGGGGGGGGGCGCGAGCTTCTGAAGGGGGGGGGGGGGGGGGGGGGGCAAGCGCTTCAAGGAGGGGGGCCAACGCTTCTAAGAGGGGCTAGAGCTTCTGGGAGGGGGGGCCAGAGCTTCCGGGAGGGGGGGCGCGAGGTTATGGGTTTAGGGTGATTCTGGAGAACGGGGCATACAATTGATATTTTATTTTTTCCGTTCCATTACAAAAATAACAATAAAATTTTATTCTCCACAAGAGTACATAGCCGTCAAAAAAAGATTTATTACGATTTTGCAAACGTGTAAACAAAGCCATATAAGCAATCAAAATGTTACATATGCAATTCACTATGGTACTACAATGTGCCTCTAAAACAACTATCAGGAGCTTTGAAGTTGTAAGGGGGACTCATCAAATCATCCACAACTCTTGCAAGTGATAGCCTCATCGTGGGGTCTTCGTTAAGCAAGCCATTCAACTTCGTTGAGAATGCAATCATTGACATTGTATCCTTGAAGAGGTATGGGCATTGTTCGTCCCTCCATATCATCTTTGCCAAATAGCCTACCGAAAATGCATTAGATTGCTCCATCCTGGAACTCTAAATTTTATATTATAATCCCCTTTCTCTTCCAATATTAATGTTTCATCTCTTAATGTTTTGTGCATACTTCCCTCTGTAATGATTCATTTATTTATTTATCTTCCAACCTTGTTCCACTCTATACTATTTTTTATTTTTTTTCCCTTTATCTTTCTATATTAATATTTGTTTTTTTTTTAACTCTTCCATTTATTTTTAATTGTATATTAGAGCATTGTTTGTTTCTTTCGTACTAAATTGATTAATTATTCAAATTTTTATTTCTCTTCCAACCTTCTTCCATCCCATGCTATTGATTTTATATTATCCCTTTCTCTTCTGATTTTAATGTTTGTTTTTTTGTTTTTTTTTTAATCTCTACCATTTATTTTTAATTCTATGTTAGAGCATTGTTTGTTTCTTCCGTACTAAATCAATTAATTATCTAAATATTTTTAATTCTATGTTAATTCATTGTTTGTTTCTGGCATACTTCCTTTCATAATTATTTATTTCTCTTGCAACCTTCTTCCAGTCTATACTCTTAATTTTATATTTTTCCCTTTCTTTTTCAATATTAAAGTTCGATCTATTTTCATCTTTTCCATTTATTTTTCATTTTGTGTTTAAAAATAAATGGAAGAGATAAAAAAATAAACAAATAGTATAGAATGGAACAAGGTTGGAAGATAAATAAATAAATGAATCATTACAGAGGGAAGTATGCACAAAACATTAAGAGATGAAACATTAATATTGGAAGAGAAAGGGGATTATAATATAAAATTTAGAGTTCCAGGATGGAGCAATCTAATGCATTTTCGGTAGGCTATTTGGCAAAGATGATATGGAGGGACGAACAATGCCCATACCTCTTCAAGGATACAATGTTAATGATTGCATTCTCAACGAAATTGAATGGCTTGCTTAACGAAGACCCCACGATGAGGCTATCACTTGCAAGAGTTGTGGATGATTTGATGAGTCCCCCTTACAACTTCAAAGCTCCTGATAGTTGTTTTAGAGGCACATTGTAGTACCATAGTGAATTGCATATGTAACATTTTGATTGCTTATATGGCTTTGTTTACACGTTTGCAAAATCGTAATAAATCTTTTTTTGACGGCTATGTACTCTTGTGGAGAATAAAATTTTATTGTTATTTTTGTAATGGAACGGAAAAAATAAAATATCAATTGTATGCCCCGTTCTCCAGAATCACCCTAAACCCATAACCTCGCGCCCCCCCTCCCGGAAGCTCTGGCCCCCCCCTCCAGGAAGCTCTAGCCCCCCCCCCCTTCAGAAGCTCGCGCCCCCCCCCCCCCCCCTCCTTAGAAGCTCGCACCCCCCCCCCCTAGAAGCACTTGCCCCCCCCCCCTCCTAGAAGCACTTGCCCCCCCCCCCAGAAGCTCGCGCCCCCCCCCCCCCCCCCCCCCCCGCCCCCCCAAAGAAGCTCTCGCCCCCCCTCTCAAAAGCTCTGGCCTCCTTCTCAGAAGCTCGCGCCTCCTTTGAACTCGCTCGCGCACCCTTTTGCATATGTGGAATTCCCCGTCATCGTTCGTTGTCCATGTCATCAATATGTTTCCCTTATAGGTAAGTTGTAAAAAAAAAAAAAACTAACTTAGTAATTTTCCTCCTCCCCTCAATGTCCGATTATGTCCGGGGACCGACCGGTCCGTCCGTCCGTCCGTCCGTCTATGTCCGGAAATTTTGCCCATGTCCGTCCGAATAGACAACCTTGCAACCAAAAGAGGGAAATATAGATGGAAACAAACTAAATTTTCCTTGAATAACATTGTTGATACATGTGTACAAGAAGAAGTGTGATACCATACATACAGTGCGTCTAAGAAAATGTCTAAGAGAATTGCTACTCACTATCAGAACCACTTGCAACTTCAGGAGCATTTGGCGCAGCTCTAATGCTCTAAGCTATTTTTGCTAAAGCTAGTATAATATGACGTTTTGGAATTGTAACAGCTCCTGTAGACGAAGTCTTCGGTTTCTATGTTATTAAAATACTAGATATGTACTTATAAATTGCTCGTCATACGTCAGGTCTGATTCCCACTTGAAGTTGCTTGTTGTATCCCAATTCTGATATGGCATTGACCTTGTACCATTTTGAATGCAAGGTCTATACCATTTCACCTTGATTTGTTTATAATTGACATGACCAAATGATAAAATTGGGTTGGATGTGGCTTCTGCAAGCCATATTGGAGCTTCACTATCTACTGCGGGTCGAAGGAGTAAGAAATGCCCTTCATGACAATCACGTCCTATATGAAAAGAGGGAGGTGGACGGAGGCTTCTTGTCAACACTTTTTGTGCGAAAGCAAGAGTGAGCCGTCGTCGGCTGAGATTTTTTTTGAAAATAATGTGAAGCTGAATGAATTGATTTCACAGAAGAGGACAAATGATCCAATAATGCTCAGTCTCTGCATTCGGTGACTTTGCGAAACTAATTTTACAGCAGAGACAGCAAATTGGTGTCACCATCAATTGGATTCTAAGATTTTCAGAATAGTTAGGTCATGAGGTTAACCCTCTAATTGGCCAGTGTGACCATTTCTCACCAAAAACACTCCAAAAATTGTCATTTCAAAAGTAGGAGTGCACAAACCAAAATTAAAGTTTCGTTTGCCTTTCCAACTGGAGGATCTTAGTATCTTACCTAAGACTTCTTGAAGATTACGAATAATGTTTTTTAATAAATTCAACTACATAAATTAATAAAATTATAGAATTTGAAATAAGAAACATTTTTTTTTCTAGTCCTTTCTAAAAGAGGATCAGCAAACTTTTACTTCTCCCAACTTGTGTTTCGATTCCTCGCCAGCTGTGCTTCGGCTCTGCTCGGTTTGCAGGCTGTTATTCTTTCTCTATTAATGAATGCGTAGCAACCTTTGTTCCAATAAAAAAAAAAACAAACAAAAAAACAAAAAAACTTGTGGTTCGACCTAGAATTTAGAAGGAAAAAAACCAAAAAAGACCTTGAAAAAACCTTGGAATGCCAAGACTAGGAGGGCCAAAAAAATGGACCCAATGGGGCCTGGCATCCGAGCCATGCTCGTTAGGGAAATATAAAGAGATCCTTTCTTGTTTTCGCCAGCTTGGTAGAAAAGCGAGACAGATCATACCAGCGTTTTTTTTGCTGGCGAATTTTCGCCATTACTGCACTGCATTTTGCATGGGGGGAAGCACAATAAAGTGGACCACAAAAGTGCTTAGCTCATTGCCAATTTCAGCCATTGTTGTAAACACTAAGAAAAGTGCCATATAAGTTTTTGATATGTTGAAAGCAGGATGGGATATAGAAAATAGACTCGGTCATCTTGAGTCCTGGAAATTTGCATAAGAAGGTAAGGTGTTTACGATGCCCTACGAGTACCTCAAAGTGCGACAAAGTGAATGTAGTCATTTGAAGAAGTGGCTAGAAAAGAGTGCAAACTTTGTCAGAAAACACTTTCAAGCGGATGGTGCCCTCCGTTTGTGAATTGTGGTCGTGGAAATGAACACCACCCACTTCGTTCGGAAGTTTGGACGGACGAGAAGTATATCTGGGATGTTTTTTAGGAGGGTCACTTTGGCGGTACTTTTTGTGAGTTTTTCTTCACCGAACATCGTTATTTAAATTGGAAAAAACATCCTCTAAAGACAATAGAGGGCACCAAATGAAGAAATCAAGACTTCGGAAAAGTTCATTTTCATGATTTAGAACTAGTGGTCAAATTTAGTTTCAATTGAGGATGTTCTTTTTATGAAGATGCGTGTAAGATACCTTATGACACCCTAGAAAGTGACTAAAATGCTCAAAAACTTCACCAAAATGCTCAAAATCAGCTTTGAGCTTTAAAAAACAGCACACTCATTAGGAGAAAAATGAGCTCAAAATAAGGCCGTGTAAGCCTGCCCTTTCTAGGTGAACTCCCTACTTTGGGCACCTCTGCCGCTGGCAGCGGATGCCAGAGTTGCTGCCCCCACAGAACTGCGTGGCGCACTCACAACAAAGGTCCTCGGAATATTAGGTGAGACATGAATGCCTCGGCTCGGGCTTTGGTCCCAAGTAGGCAAGTTGTGTCAGCCCGACACTGTAGATGTGCCCTCCACACGCCTCGCTCGGAGGTCATTGGTTCGAGCCCCCGTGGCGGTTGCTGGCACCACGGTGGCACCTCACATGCCATGTCAAAAAGTACGCGGGCAGCGCCCGTTTTTGTCTCTCACGTGCCGCTTACACGGCCTTTTTGTGACCTGATTTTTCTCCTAATGTCATATTCACTTCTTAGTGATCACACATTGCACTTTGTGGTCCACTTTATTGTACTCTCCCCCGCATGTGGCTACCAATACACTTAAAAAATTGAACAAAAAAGTGGATGAATTCGCCAAACTCTTCTTAAACAATTAACCAATTCACCACTATTTGGATGAAAATACCTTAGAATAGATAAAATTATGGATGAGTATGTTCAAATGGATGATTCAGTGTATGTTTTCCTTACTTTTCCTTACTTGGCAACATTCTCAGGTGCCTGTCGCTCTACCTATGGAAAATCCTAAAAAAAACGCTGGATCATACCTCCAGAGGTCAATGTGACTCATCATCATGAGTCATGACCCAAATAAGGGGCAAGAACCTGCACTCCATAATTTATGAAGAGCTGATGGTGCCAGGCGGTGGGAGAAAGTATCCAGGCAGCGAGTGCATTCAAAGTGTGAAACCACCCCAACCTCCAGAGTCCACACCACTTCCCAACAAGGTGCCTGACACGGCACATGACTGACACCCAGTCCAATGCGTATAAACTTTCCCAAACACATCTCCTTTTTCACCAGCCCCGCAGCAGCTGTGACTCACATGTTTCCCAACAACACAAGTCATTAATCTCCCGTCACTCCTCATTTCTCTCAGGCTCACCATCTCCACCATCTTCACTCAGAACATCTTTCTCCTCAAAACTCCATCCCTCCCAAACTCACCATCTTACACATCTCCCTTCCACTGCACCTCTCTAAGTTAGACCACAGTGACCCACTTGTTCACATACTCATCTCCAGTCCTAGCTCCAACTTCTCTAGAATAGACTTATCTTGAGTGCTAGCTCGAACTTCTGTGTTGTTTTTCTGACCCATCTGGTTGAGTGCCATGGGATCCATATATGACTTCACCGTGAAGGATATCGATGGGAGCGACGTGGAGCTGAGCAAATACAAGGGCAAGGTGCTGCTGATCGTGAACGTGGCCTCCAAGTGCGGTTTGACGAACACCAATTACAAGGAGCTTGCGGATCTCTACACCAAGTACAAGGACCAGGGATTTGAGGTTCTGGCGTTTCCGTGCAACCAGTTCCGGGGCCAGGAGCCTGGGTCCAACGAGGAGATCAAGGAGTTTGCGTGCACGCGCTTCAAGGCGGAGTATCCCATCTTTGATAAGATTGATGTGAATGGTGCCCAGGAGGCGCCGTTGTACAAGTATTTGAAGTCGCAGAAGGGGGGTGGGTGGTTGCTGGGGGATAGTATTAAGTGGAATTTTGCCAAGTTTTTGGTGGACAAGAAGGGGAACGTTGTTGATCGGTATGCACCGACCACTGCTCCGTCGAAGATAGAGAAGTCCATCCAGAAGTATTTGAATGCCAGTTAGGTGGCGTGGTTGGAGGATGTGATTATTCTTTGATCGGTTTGGAGGGAGTAAGTTTCGACTTAGGTTTAGATTGACGGTAATGCTGTGCATTATCATAGTTCTGTGAATTTGGAGATTAGGGCTATGTGCACGATGCTTGTCAATTTGGCAATGAATTGTTTTGCTGGACTTTGCGGAATTGTTAAGCATAGATGTACATGTAGGAGGTTTGAAAGGTTTAGGGTGTTACCTGGCGTTTAGAGAGACGCATGAATTCATATCCTCGCTTCATGACTGTTCAAGTTCAATTTTTTTCAATCAAGAGATTTTTCAGGCAAAAGAATGAGTGAAGGTCTTTGAGTGCTCAGTCTGTAACACAAACATGTGAGGTGTTACTGCATTTGCCCTGGCTTGACATCCAGTGTGAAAACGATCTGCTAAAGAATCTTAACAGCTGGAAACGTAGACATTACATTGAGCCTCGAGTTTCGCGAGGAAAACTTTACATAATCAAAGGTCCAGGCCGTATCTGTGCAATCAGATATATTATCAATTATAAATGGACCAGTGCTATTTCAAGACACCAGTATGAACAATTAAAGAAATTAACATTGCCATTTGTGGCATTTTCGAAATTATCCTGAAGTGGACAGGAAATCTATTTGTCCTGAAAGCAACGTTCATAACTTGGTCTTTTGCGGTCGTTCGGTGCATGAGGGACAGATTTGATGACGTGGAGAAGAGAGAATCCATCAATTAGCCCCCGAAGTTGATGCCTTGTGCCAACGGTAGATCGTTGCCGTAATTGATGGTACTGCAGAGAAGTGAAAGGTGGATTAATGGAGTAAAGTCAGCAATATGAATTTTGCTCGGTGTGGTTTCAAAAGGAGCAAAAACAGGAGATAATTTCTATTCATTTTAGTCAGATCTCCTATTTCTGAAGGCCTTAGAGTTATCAGCTCTGATGACAAAAAAGATGGATGGTCAATTGAATTTAGCAAGGAAAAATCCAAACAGACAGTGATTTGTGAATAGGATAAGTACCAAGTTGCACGGTGCATGTACTGTTTCCATGAGTCACTACCCGCTTCCCTTCCACCTCCTGTTGCCTTCTCCCCTCCGAAAGCACCTCCAATCTCAGCTCCATTGGTAGGTATGTTCACATTCACTATACCGCAATCGCTGCCGGTAGGCCTGCAAACAAGAGAGAAAGCACCGTGGACATCACCATCATACACAAACTCAAGAGTAAATGTCAAAATATGAAGCACGAAGACCAGCTTGAAACCCAAAATCATCTGCTTCATGACAACAAATTGATGAATGAAAGAATGGAGTAGTCTGAAGAGACGAACCCAATCCAAGTGAAAATTGTTTCAGGGTTTTGCGTGAAGATAGAGCTGCTGAGACCCTGTGGCACTGAGTTGTTCAACTCGATGGCTTCCTCCAATGACTGAAACGAAACCCATCAACTAAATGAATATACAGTGCCAAGGGGGGACGATGCAATGTGAAGTAAAGATGAATCATTGCATTCAACAGCATGCTGTGGAATATCCTAAAGGCCACATAGAGCATTTAGTGGATCAGCAAGGCATACCTTGATTTTGAAGACATACAGAACGGGCCCAAACAATTCTTCCCTCACAACTTCTGCATCATGTGATATTTCAACCAAAGTTGGTTCAACAAAGTTGCCACTCAAAACTGAGCCGCCAGTCAAAATCTTGCCTCCCTGTAAAGCTCACGAAACAATTTTTAAGAAAGCTACACATTGATGCCTAAAACTTCTAGCACATCCTTTCGAACAGACAACTAACAGGAATACCAAAGCCGCGCAGGAAGTTAAAAGAACTTGACAGAAGTAATACACGTAGCTCAACTTAAAAGAAATTCCTGCTGACAAAGCACTGCTTGGAGGAGCAGAATCCTTGCCTGAGCCTTGATTTTCTTAATGCCCTCTTCAAAGCTTGCCATGGAAAGTTTGGAATGAAGAGGTCCACATAAGATGTTTTCTTGCACTGCATTTCCAACTTTGACCTGCTTGTACGCCTTAAGCAGACGCTCCACCATGTCATCGTAAACTTTCTCATGAACAATCTGAACCAAGGGAAAACGTAAATACCAACACTGTAAATGCTAATAGGAGTCTTAATATCAACTGCAATGCAATGAACAATGCAGTTAGCTGCAAGGGCAGGTTAAGAGACTTGGAGCATTTGCAGAGGCCCCCAGAAGTCCAGAAGGTGCATAAGCCTGCATAACTTTATAATAATTAACCTATTTTCACATCCCCCAAAGAGTAGAGTTTTTACGAGAAAATGTCGATAGATCAGGAGATAGCATATTAATCTACAAACCTAGAAGAGACTACCCGAGAAGTATGTTTACCAGGCGTCTGCAGGTGGTGCAACGTTGACCAGCGGTACCAACAGCAGCAAATAAGACAGCACGCACAGCAAGTGGCAAAACTGCATCATCCATCACAATGATTGCGTTGTTCCCGCTGAGCTCCAGCAACGTCTTGCCATGCCTTGCATGCACAATACTTTGCACCGCCAGGCCCACCTGAGTCCCGTTCATATGTAACGAATTAGTTTCATTTGTAACAAGCACTGAAGAAAATTTTGATGTATGATTCTGGCAATAACTAAATTTAAAGGCATGCACTTGTTAGCTTGGCGAATAGTCCGCTGAGGGTGACAAGAATGTTGATTGCATTCACAGCAGAATATGAACTGAGCGGCAATTACCTTGGTGCTACCAGTGAATGACACAAGTGGTATCCGAACGTCATGGGCAATAGCATTACCGATTTCAGCACCCCCACAGACGCAGGTAAATATGCCCCCAGGAAGCTTATTCCTTTCAAACACCTCTACTATGATTTTGGTCGTGGCTAGAGTCACCAAGGGCGTTGTTGGTGCCCCTTTCCTGCACATCATCGCAATTAATCAGCTACAGTTTAATCACTTCTAAGAGATCATTGAAAAACATATCATCTCATGTTAGAATGAGTTATAAGATAAACATTCGTATTTACGAATAACAGAAGACCGGAAATTGCTAACCACTCAAGAACCAACTGGCTCATTGCATGCATTAGTTTCTCTTTTCACTTTTAGATCAGGTTATTCGATCAAACAGGTCTTACCATACAACGCAGTTGCCACATACAAGAGCAATACACGCATTCCATCCTAGAACCAACAGAGACCCAATAAAGTTAGGCCGACTTTCAAAGACATATCAATTTGGTTGTGCTAGTAAAATAAAATACGAAAATCATTATGGATAGGCAAGACTCTGCAATTATGCTGGATACTGCAAAAGAGTGAAACATTACCAAGAACGGCGCAAGGAAAATTGAACGCGGTAATCACTCCGACTATACCCAATGGATTCCACACCTGTATGAGTCTCATCATTAGGTAGTTCCGCTCTTTCATAGTTACTTGAGATAGTCCTGATTGACTTTAAGGCCAGAGATTTCATAACTTTTTGCACTGACAGCATCACGTTTAGTAGTATTGAAAGACAAACCCTAAACACCCATAGCTAACTGTTTCAGACACTTCCAACTGAAACCTTCCCAAGTTAATGGTCTTTGTGTGAGGAAAATTGAATTAACTCAAAACCGAAAATATGTTGGAAGAGAGTGTACCTCCATCATGGCGTGTTTTGGACCTGCCAACCATAAAACATACTAATATGAGGAAATTTGTGCCTCCATATACCGATAAAACTCAACTTCTTACAATACTCAACCAATCATATGAATCATTTGAATTATCTGTGTGGACAGTACATTGGACATAGCAATTATTTGAGAACTGGCAGGATGCTCACGTTCAGAAGGTATGATGGAACCGCTGAGCTGCCGACTTAATCCAACTGCGTAGTCACACATATCGATGAACTCCTGTAAAGCAATAGCAGAGCAGAAGATCGTGAGCAGGAGCAATGAACTTAAGAAGAATTATGCATTGGCTCTTACCAGGATATCAATCATCAAAAGAGCATGTGTTTTTTACCCCACACATACCTGGACTTCTCCAATGCCTTCGGGAAGAATCTTGCCCATCTCAAGAGAGACAAGCTTGCCCAAGAGGGGGAGTTTAGCGCGTAAGCCATCCCCAATTTGTCGCACAATTTCACCCCTCTTTGGTGCTGGAGTCTGCACATGGCATATGATTGTCAACGAAATCTACCCAAGAACTGATACAGAATAAACCAGATCAGTATGCTTTAGAATAAACAGATACCATCAAAAGTAATGCATAGTAATTTGTAATGTAGTCATTGTCAACCGCATAGCACAAAGGAACGAACAAGTGATGCAATTTGCAAGAAGCCGATGATGACAAGCTACATCTCGGTGATTTTGAGAGCTTCATTCTAAACCCTAGAGTGCACTGCGCCAGCATTGTCTGACACTCGTGATGCACAAAGAAGATAATGCAGGTCCACGAATCCATGAGCTTTAATCACTAAAACATACAGACAGGAACCAGATTAGATATGCAAACGCAGGATCAAACAGAAGCAAGGGTGTATCACCAGCATCCACATCCTGCGAGCTTCCGCGCAAGCCTTCATGCTCTCTTCATAATCTTCGAGTGAAGCTTCTCTCACAGTTGCAATCGGCTGCATGACACATACCGCTTAAATTTCAGCACAAAACCTAGACCCTGCCCATACTTTTTCAGCCAATTGAAATAATGAAGCTGAATTTCACTACCTAACCAGAATTCTGCACTGTTTCACGTGCAAAATAGAAGAACACAACACACAACCAGAACTCCAATCCTGTACCTTGTTCTCAGATGGATTAATAGACGTAACAGTGGGGCCGTTCGCTCGCCACACACCACCTCCATAACACCCCAGATTCTCAGGAGCAAGTCCCAGCTCCTCCAGGAACCGATAGTCGTCCCTCTCAAATTCAACCCCCATCTTCCTTACTCCTACCATACCAAATCGAAATTAGAGAAAACTTGACACACTCATACATCCTCCTAACCAAAAACCAAATTCACAAATTCCCAGACATGGATTCCCAGGCAGGACAGGAACAACAATCGCTCAGAGAATAAGAAAAAAATTCAACCAAACAAACATCACTTCAAGGACAATCTCCTACCTTTGCAAATCCAATAAAAACTCTCAGAAATCCACCATGTAAACCTACAACCTTCTGTATACCCCTGAATCGGTTCGATCAATCGACAACACTCTACTCAATTGACCCCCAACAGTGCATTGCAGGAACTCAGTAAGTCACTCCCCCTCATATCCAACAATCACCTCAACCAGCATAACCTCAAAAAACAACCTGCAACACCATCATAAAAAGCAAAATAATTCAATTTTAAAAAACCAAAAATCCTGCTGTGAAATTCACTCCACAACAAATATTAAAGAAGGGAAGGAGAGAATTACTTGAGTATCCGATCCTCCCCAAAAGAAAAACCGGCACCGAACTTGCACAATTGCCTTCCGAGCAACCAAACGCAACTCCTGGGTGAAGCACAGAACGCCCTGGATCTCCCCCAAAAACGCAGCACACGCACAAGCGAGAGAGAATCACAGCGAGAGACACGACCCTCGAGATCAGATTCTGGCTCCGCCCACTTGATGATGCAACAGTGTTCTGATCGTCCTGAATTGGGAGTCTGTGGAGACGAAATTAAAACTAGTGCCTTTGGATGGGGAATTGTGATTGATATGTACTGCTGTGATGCCCAGCGTACTGTACGTGGGCTGGGCTGTGGATCGGCGAAGCGAGTGCGCAGTTGGGAGGATGCGCAAGTTGTGATCCGGTGGTGGCGTGATGGAGTGTTTTGCGATCGTGGGCGATGAGAGTGATGACGCTGCGCCAGCGTTGGAGGCTGCGTCCGACATCTGATCATTCATTGTGCATGTTTTCCGCTTTATTGTTGTTTGAAGCCCGGGTACGAGCAGGTCTTGCTTTCCCGTTAGAAGCGGGTCTAACATTCCGGGTAAGATAGGAAGGCTTGCATCCTGGATAGAAAAGGATCTTGCTTTCCGGATAAATTTCGTATCAGAAATTTTAGTAACTCCCAGATGGGAGGAGATTTTCAGTGATCAGTTCGTGTCACAAGGCCCGCTTGAATTTGGTCCTGGACAATAAACTTCACTGTACCAAGTATGTGCTCAAGTATCCCAAGGACAACTTTGGAAGCTCGTTTCAAAATTGCAATTGAAATATACATTGTAATTCAAGCAAAAGGTAGGACTAGTCAATGGCAAATGGTGTATAGAATATTGTAATATGTTGAATGATATTACAAAAAGGATTTGAAATTTCATCATTATTACAGTACACTCCGATGTGATTCCAACACACTTTATGGTTTTCAAATCCGATCATTTTTCATGATAGAACTTGGAACTTTGCATGCAAACTCTCGAGAGAGGAATTCGGAAATGAAGTGTACGTAACTGTACAGATTACACATAAGTAGAGTGCATCAATACCCACATATCCATTGTGTTTCAAACCAGGCCCAACAAGTGCAAGGTGCCGAGGATTCTAGAGCACGAAACCGAGTGAGATTTAATTCACTCCATGCTCTTTACCACCCTTCTATTTCTAATGTAAAGTACACACAATACATTTCCTTTAAACTCATATTTTTTCAGTAACCAAAAATTTAGCCATTTGTAGGTAACCATATATACACTTTACAAAAAACTCTGAATTTAACGATGTTTCATTCAAAGTCAGAATGCCCCTTCATGGAGAGCATGAATGGCATCCCACTCCACTAGAGCAACACCACCTCAGGCGAAAGCTAACCAAATAGCTTACAAATGGTTCGAATACTTACGGTCTTGATGATACTTACGGTCCCCGAGATAATTCTATTACATCCATAATACATAACCTCTGAGGTTTTGGTATCTAACTCCTATAGGCAGTTATCATTGCTGGAAGTAAAGCATATTGAATCAAGCAATGACTTGACAAAATGCTACATTAATGCTCAGTACCGGAGTTGACTCGCCATGTCTGAGAAGATTGTGGTAGCGCACATAAGCTGTAGAACAAAACAATGCACCCCCAGGTAAGGAAATGATTCTGAAGAGATATTTATCACTAAGATTTCAATTTGTGTAACATCAGCATTTCATCAGGAAAAATGCACACTACCTACCTGGTATTAACTCCTCACCAGGAAAATATCCTTTTATGCTGACTCACCTTCCCAAGCAACAGGCTTTGCCTGCACCATTTCGACAAGCCAGTATACTTCAGATATGCAATATCAACACAAGCTCAGCTCTTTATCAAGCACTATCTCTTGCCTTTCTGCTTCAGGAGTCAGCCTATACTGTGCAAGGCAGACCATAAAAAGCAAAGCCGATAACCATACGCCAGTAAGTGAAGAATTAATATGATATTACAACTACAACACAAAACTTGATCGACAAAATAGATAGATCCTTCATGAAGTGTTACTTACAGTCACTTGCTCTACTATACGGCAGATGGAATATTAGACACCTCACTGCCACCACCAGGCTCTGATCCAGCTAATGCTTACAGCTGCTCTGCAAAGCCGCCCCTACTGAGCGTCTCAGCATAGTTACCTGGTAGAGTCCAAATAAGTCCAAAACGCTAAAAAAAATCATCACAGCGTACTACCAATTTCGAATCACACAAAACAAGTTCTTTTAACTGAATAATCTTTTCAAGCAAATACATTTAACTGAATAAAAGAAATGAAGTGAGAGGCACCTATTAAGAAGATTCCTTGGCATTATTTCCTGCACATGCAACCCGTATCAAGGCCTCAGCAATCACATGAATCTAGAAGCACATGCTTGAAAACAGAAAAGTATCATGCAACAGCAGTACATAAAAGATTTTCACCATGATGTTCACAAGGTGCACAATACTTAGACATCCCATAGAAAATAATTGATAGATTCCACGCTCCCTTTAGAAACATGTTTACAGTAACCTATGACGGAAACGCTGACGAATCTGAACCGGTATTGAATTAGTGAATTAGCTGCAGTCTACTTATGGCCCCTCTCATCATTTACAGATGCAAATGGGGTTTCCCTCACATTTTTACTCCTCTGACTGTAATGCACTTTTGACCAGTAAAGGCTGCAACAACAAGCAAGGCTAGCGGGGAGAAGGCATAGCTTCAAAAAGGGCAGCTTCTGCGCACAATCATTTTCTTGTTAGCCCCTTCCCTGGACTTAACCTTACGCTGGCTGCACTATTCTGATGTCTACATAGGAGGGGGCCAACTTCCAAACTATACCACACTGACCTGGAAGAAGCCCTTCAATCCCGAGGTTATACTCCACATTTGCAACTCCTGAGGTTCATCCTCGACCTCATCCTGCGCTTGCATCTGTAGATGACAAGAATTCAGAGATTAGAGATATCCAACTGAGAGAAGACAGTCAACTCTGTGTGAATGAAGTTATAAAAGCAGGTGCCGGAATCTTTCTAGAACCCCATGTTACCACATGTAATACTTGATGCGAGTACGACAAGATACCAATTACCAACAGGTGGTTCTACAATCGATAATATGAGCTGCAAAGAACTGTGAGCATTGGGCTGGTTGTAGACGAAGACGTTCTACTAAAATAATACT
This sequence comes from Ceratodon purpureus, assembly GCA_014871385.1. Lineage (NCBI taxonomy): Eukaryota > Viridiplantae > Streptophyta > Bryopsida > Pseudoditrichales > Ditrichaceae > Ceratodon > Ceratodon purpureus. The sequence goes on along the minus strand of CM026422.1, from coordinate 14,416,774 downwards.
CTCGAAATAGAACGAAAGGAATCTTTGTATCACAATTTAAACTGCCTTGCCTAATTAAATTCAACACAATGGCTACAACCTCATCTGCCTTGATCTTGTCATCTCCATCCCTAAATTGCTGTTGAAGAAGGTACTGAGACCAGACTTCCTGCTTATTTTTCAACGCTGTGATCTGCTCCCAACGACAACAAAGGAGAACTTAACGCCACGGAAGCATGTAGCAAGCCCGAAAGAAGACCTGCTGCTGATATTTGCTTTCTTGTGACGCCTTGGCGAGAGGGTTTTGCGGAGTCACATCGTACCTGAACCTTCAGCTGTTTCAGTTTCTGCAAACGAGCCTCTTGAAACTTCAGTGCATTCCTATCTGAGCCATGCGCAAAACTTTCAAGCTCCATCATTAGTTTGCCTCTCTCCTGCTGCAAAATTAGAGGTTGTAATGAGCTGGATTAATATCATCTTTAGTGTCAGAATTCATGCTCTACTTAGAACCATTTCCAAGCTATATTGAACCCGCATAATGTTATGGGTGTAAATTTGAAGGATCAGAAAACAAGTATTACCTGTAGGTGCGTCTTTTCCTCTTCTAGTTCCACCAATTTCTTTTCGAAGTGTTGCTGCAAGACTTTTGAATCCGGCCGTACAAATAATTTGATCTCCGCCTGTAACATAATGTAAATGAAAACACTGAATTTCCATCAAAAAGTTTGATTGCGAGAAAAATCAGCTGGTGGCAGAGCCGCATTCTACCTCTATTTCAACCTTTCAACACAATTGAAAACCACAGGAGACAATTCTTATACAAGGGCCCAACTATCAAATGGAAGAACAGATAATTCTTTCTATCGTGAACGATTCGTTCGAAGTAACCCTCTCTAAAAGCCAATCTTTTCACCTCTTTTTGCTCAAGGCGTTTATCTATTTCCCGTAACTCTTTATCAAATTTCTCTTGCATCGACGGACGTTTAAACTGGTTACGCAGATCATCTGTATCAATATCTCCAGAGAATTCACCTGCACACACAATTCATCTTTTAGAGAAGCTCAAGCTTATCTCAAAATTTTCTGAAACCAACCCAAGTTACAGTACCGAGTATTGTGCACAGAACCCTGAATAGCACACAATGTTCTATCAAAGAAGAGACATGTTACTTCAGATATTAATGAAGGATGTCTTTGAACAATGAGCAGACTCATAGTCGTATACCAGGGCGTAGATATATATCCCCATCAATGCCTGCAACACCAAAGCCTGCTCCAGCTATGCTCTCCCCCCTGCTCCGGGACGAGGAAGTGGACGGAGGCCTTGGAGGTGAGTAATAAGATGGGATTCTAGCATATTGCAGTTGTTGGAGCTCGGATTCCAACTCCTGAATCCGGATTACGTACTCCTTCAGCAGATCATCCGTCTAGATCACCAAACCACAATGAACTGTTAAGGGACTTGGACACTAGATTTTAACACGACTGAAATTGACTCAAATCAAGTATGAGCTTTGCGGTGCCCATAAGCACATAATCTTCAATGGAAGTAGTGTACCTGCACATCAAGCCCTTGGTCGAGCTCCTCAAAGGTTTTTCCGGATCTAAGTTGATCAAGCTTGATTCTGAGCGTGTCACGCTCCACCTGTAATCCAATTTTTCAAGTGACATTTTGGAATGAAGAAGCAAAGACAAATTTGGAAGTATCAATCTTACAAAACTTCTCCCACTTCTTAGTAATTGAGATAACAAGGAACACACGTCTTACTTGCGATTCTAGAGCACATCGAGAAATCGCTTCAATACGATCACGAGCCTCTTCTAACTCACGCTGCAGGTCCATATTGCTAGCTTCAAGCCAAGCAACCTTTTGTTTCAACATCTGTGCAATTTCAAAGCATTTTATCAGTGAAATCTTCAAAGTAAGCAGAGATTCCATAAAGAAACAATGTGATACTAAGGACACCATCAGGAAGCTCTAACTCTAGAAGCAGGCAATTCGTGCACACCTGAACCTCGGTATTCGAAGGACCACCTGCCCTCGCACAGAGAAGTTCTGCCTGCATAAGCTCCAGCTGCTGCCTCATTCGCAGCATTTCAGCTGCAAGTGGATCTCGATTCACCTAAATCATAAAAAGATAGCATTTCCTATTAGAATATACTCACACAAATGCACTCCATATTGATAAAGCCATTTCTGAAAAAGGGAAGACATAATAATTGGAAGAATGTTTCAATACAGCAGTTGGCGATAAAATCAAAGATACTTACTGTAGGCTTATTGCGAATGTTGCGAGCCCTATTTGCATACTTGAGGGTATTGATGGACTCTTCAGCATTTACATCTGCTGGACTAACACAAGCTGCAATCACAAGAACAAGTATGAAGTAATAGCGCACAATAATTCAAAATAAACACTGGAAAACCCTTAACGAAGGCATTCATGTTCATATACATCAGCAAACTCACCAATCATAACTGTTCTGCTATTTCCTCCAAGAGAATCCTGCAACCAACAGAAGTGACTTAGAAGCAATTAAACAAAATTATATAAATCATGGAGTTTTTAAGAACATAGGAAAAATCCAGTAAAGATTCAGACCCGCCTCCGTCCAACGCATTACAGGTTTTAAACAGAACTTACCGTGACGAGAACTGAGTGATATCTTTTGAGCCACAAACGGCAATAAGCAATCATGTCAAAGATCGACAAGCTCTCACCTGCAGTAATCGTGTTAACTTGCTGTCTCGGTAAGGAACATGACCCCCTTCTCTGCGCTTTTTTTCATCACCCAACGCACTGATCACGTTTCCAAGTGCTAGAAGGCCTCTGTTTATGTGCACACCTGAAGGAATTTCATTTTAAATAAATCCACAGTTACTTGTACTGTACTTCGAGTACTTCATACAAACACAAGGGCACGCCCTAAGGTCCATAATCAATAACTAGTTTCAAAAACTACATAACCTGCATGTTAGTCCTTCGCATTCCCAGTGATGGTGTAAACATACAAAAGAGACTTAAAGTAGCACACGATTCCAAGGGAGAAGATAACTATAACTACTAAATTGAGAAATGTCTACAAACCTTCTTTGAATCGAAGACCATCAGCTCCTGTTCGTTTCGCCCGTTCCGACCCAGCTAAATCAACAAGATGTAACTTTGCACACAAATAATCTTCGTTAAAGTCCTCAGGTGAAGGGTTGCCGCCATCAGGAAGTGGATCCCATTTGCGGCGCTGCTCAAGTGTAATAGTAAATATCGCATGTGATCGACTGCACAACAAGCAGACACGCCTATTAGTTACTTCACTCCAGAGGTTGAAAAGTGTGGTCCAATCTGCTTGTTTCATATGAGTCTTACAGGGTACAGATATCACTTTAACCTCCGTCCCTCCACCAGATAACATATACACCTTAATAACTGCACCAGAAAGGTAACATCCATCCCACATATAATGGTCAAAGAACAACCTTCTACTTCTAAACAAGAAAACGTCCAAATGGAGAAATAGGACAGCCAGTGTCTTAATGAAGTAAGAAAGGCTGCTTCATTTAAAAATATAAGCATACAGGACCAGGTGAAGACCTTGAGTGGGAGTTCATGTTTGTGCTTCCGGTTGCACGACTCAGAGACCCATGCTCTAAATAAGCCGCCATTTCTTCCAAACTCTTTACATCAGCCTCTGTCACACCCATCAAGGTGATTTCTCCAGCAGTAGTCTCGCGAATCTGAATTGGTGGCTTCCCTACAGCTAATGCTTTCAACCCTCCTCCAAATATGTACTCTGTTGACGGAGGATTCGGATCAAGTAGATCATGAATTTCCTCTTTCAATATCTACAAATAGAAAAAGACCAAAGATTAAACAAACATGACAATAAACTTAAACGCAATAAACATATCATCACCAGCGAGTTGATTTGACTTATCAAGTCTAGCAAATAGGCAGAAGCTCCATGAGCAGAGAAGTATACCTCAATAAATGAAACTCGGATCTGAAAATCAGCCTTGTGCTTAAGCGTTTCCATCCTCTTAAAGATCGTCTGCATGACTTGCGGAATGACTCCTTCAGTGCTGCCTCCAACTGTATAGCCAGTTCCCATGGTGTATGTTTTCCCAGATCCGGTCTGCCATTAAAGACGAAAACGACACAAAACCAGTTAACGATACATTGCAGAAGAATCTCAATTCCATCCAACTAATTGACCTCGTGTAGCATATCCCACTTGAACATATCGCCAAATTTCTTTTTGTTCACCAGTAATTTCGCAACCCTAATTGTCGAATGCCAGGATAGAAATGATGCTAGTGCGTAAACACACCTGTCCATATGCCAAAACAGTGGCATTGTAGCCGTGGAATAACCCCTCAACCAGTGGTTTCACACATTTGTCGAAGATTGATGGCAACGGTGTAGCAGCTCTGCCGAAAATGTAATCAAATGTGAAGGAGTGGTGTCCAATTTGAACCTGCCACATGTCCAGCAGTGCATAAGCACCACTTATTCCTTAGTTTATCGGGAACAAAAGTAGCGAGTGTGCTGAATTGACTGCAGGAACATTTAGAAATATCACACTTACCATCATTGTCACCTTGCGCTATACAGAAAACTTTCTTCACAAGAAGAAAATTCTGATAATTGTGAAAACTATTTGACCTAACGGAAAGGATAAATCCCCAGACCTCCGGACATAACACGCAAAACAGAATAACTATTAGGCTCTAGACCTGGGCCCGCAAACGCATGAAACCCCAAATGAAAATCAGTAATGAGTAAGGTGGGTACCTGTGGTTCGCCAGGAACCACTGTTATACAATCCCTGCATCCTTGAACACGCTCCAACGCAATGAGAGGTCTTATGTTTAGAGCAACCTGTACAGCCTGAGTTGCTTCGCTCTCATCCCCGATGCTTTCCTCTTCAAATGCCTCACTCTCGTAACCAGTCCCGTTCTCCATCACCATAGCTGTGTCTAGGTCACAGCTCCGGCATTAAAGGAGAATTGTCATCCGTAGCTGGAAAGAAGTAAAAGGTGGCATAGAACACGACGAGGGCGATCGACTTGGAGGATGAACTCCTGCCAATGACGAGGATGTCGCTAAGATACCCAATTAACCTAACCTTCACGATAGAGGGAGCAAAGGAAAAGAATAATCGGCCCATGTTGTCATCTCATGACATGATTCCTACTTGCTGCCCCATTCCGATCCGCTTCAAGCTCGCGAAACACGTCAATGTCTTCAATCCTCTTCGACTACACCGATATTCCCGGATTAATCCCAATTGATCTCAAATGCCGGCAACATTGCATCCTCGAACGCTTCGATATCAAAATCCTGCTCACACACCAAATGTTGAAGTCGATCAAAACAAGGATAACCAATATCTGATCCTGATCGCAACTCACAGTGTCAAGCCGGCACAGAACCCGTTTCTCAAAACCACACAAGTATCCAAATTTCGATATTACCCTATCTATTCTACTCACAGATGAAGAAGAAAACGCGACGAACAAAGACGCGATCTACTCCCAGGACAATCTCCACGATCTGCACTCAAAAAGCCTAATCGAAACTGCGAACCCAAAATTCAACCTTAAGTTCCAAAAACCACCACCTAGTCCTAAACGCCCTCAGAACCCCACTCCTCACATTCCCTTCCCCTCTCCCAGAATTTCCCAAAACCATCCCAAATCCAACACCAGAAACTACCACTCCACGAATTCCCAAACACAACCCCCCTCGATCTCCTCACCAACACCTAAACGAAAAATTACACACCACCACCATCGCCTCCCGAACTCCACCCTGCCCGCCTCGATCCCAAACTCATCACCCCTCAACCATCCACCCCTCACATCAACAAAACCAAAACCAAAACCATCACAACCTACCACCTATCCCAGAAACCTAAACCCTTCACCTCCACATCCAATCCACATTCACCCTTGCCATCACTCCCCGAACCCCCAAAACCAACCCCCCAAAAACACCGCCTCAGAAACAAACACCGCACAACAGCTTGAAAAAACACGATCCTAGAATAACTCACCTCACCACTCGAATACTACACCAAATCCGACGCCGAGAAGCGGAACTAGCAGAAGACGAGGTAAGGGAGCGAGCTCCGGGCGAAAACTAGCGAGGCGGACGGAGAGTGTGGGAGAAACTAGTGGCGAAGGCGGAGGGGGGGCGACGCCATAGACAGATTCAACATGGCCATGCTCTGCTCTCTGCAATAGTCTCTCTCTCTCTCTCTGCTTATTCAAGTCTTGTTCCACCGGCTCCTGCCGCAAGACCGGGTCGGGTCTTGGGCGCCCGGTGCCCGGGGAAAGAGCCGGCGCCGGGGCGGGCCCGTGCTGTGTCAGAGGTGCGATTAGTTGGGAGACCGGGTGCCGGGTGCCCGGGTGTTTGGGTGGAGCACGGGCGCCGTGGTTTGGTGACATGGCGCTGGTGGGGTGACATGGCGCTGGTGGGGTGACATGGCGGTGGTAGGGGGGGGAGTGGGGACCGTTTCACACCAGCTGGAGCTGGGTTGGGCCACCTGGAGCGTGGGCCAGTTCCAGGATGGGTTTTGAATTTTGGTGACTTGGAGTGGGTTGTACACTCTGGCCATCTTCTCTGACCTCAATGGTGAGACTCCTCCGCTCTATTGTTTGTGCTTGCAATAGAATAATGGGGTTTTAGGCGATGGAATAGAAAATGCAGTGATGTTGGATGGTGTAGGGGTGTGGCGAGGTTTTTTATAAAGGATTCTGTGGATGGATGGGGTGATGTAGACGACATGATTTAATCTTTTCCCTTTTTTAAAATGTATTTGATTAAATTTATTTGTTTGTTTGTTTTGTGGTAGGATTTATGTTACTTTCACTAGTGGCAACCATGACGCATTTGACCAAAAAATTTGGTCAAATTTGTCATGGTTTCCACTAGTGTTTGTAATGTGCTACAAGTTCATAAGCTGCTTTGCAATTTGTGGCAGGGGAGTACATAAAGAGTGGGTTGATTTTGGAGTTGAAAAATTAGATATGTTTTACATTTTAACGAATTACAATACACAGAATTTTGGGTTTGAGTAACATTTATTTATTTTTATTTTCTTTCAAAATGTAAAGTAATTTTTTCAAAAAAAAATCTGGAGACTTTTATTAGTTCAATATGTTAATCAATTAGTAATTTCTAGTATCTCTATTTTTATCTTCATTTCTTCACTCATCTACAAGCTCTTTACTTCTATTCTTTAGTCCCATGGACATTGATCTAAGAGTGGAACATACAAACACTTCATTCACATAGGTCTTATTGGGAGACCAATGTTTCTTTTCTTCGTCCACCAGCTTTGTTATCACACTTAAGGTAGACGACCTGTTTCCGATCACCTTAAGCAATTCAGCATACATCCGTTGAAGTAACGAACACGCAAATAATTTTGAAGCGTAAGGAAATAGTTTTGAGGAAGATCATATATTTCTGAACAAATTTTGGAGCAATATTGAATTTACTATGAATTTTCAAAGTGAAGATTCTCTCCAACCCATTCTCGCTATATAGGCTGATCTATTTCCAAGAACTGAAAAACTACATTCCAATACTGGTGCTACTTGATATCAAGAACACATGATTTCCAAAAATCAAACTTTCTTCCAATTGGAACTGAACACTTGTGAACTTTATACTATGTCGCCATTTACAAATGAATTCGAAAATAATGCAAGCCTATGGTTGGAAATAGATCGGCCTATACTGCGTTATTGGGGGCCTGATCGGAAACAGGTCGTCTACCTTAGGCATCAAATTGTTTGTTATCATGAGGTGTGACCTGACTTTGAAGGCTTCAGAGGTTGATTTGATGGTTTGTATGGGTGAATGTCTCAGATCAGTATCAGTTTTACTAGTGTTTACCTGTGTGGAGTACTTGTATTCAGCCATCTATTCCACAGCGTCCAAGTCTGCAAAGTTTTTTGAAATGGGCTACACTGGTCTGTATTTTACACTCTGGCCATCTTCCCTTGCTTGTGGAGAACCAACAACAATATCTAGATTCATTTCTGGCTTACAATAGAACTGAAAATTTTCAAAGCTGAAAGATAGTAATATTTTGATCATGTCAAGATTCTAAATTCTAAATGAAAGGCAAGTTTATGTATGGACGTGCGACCATTGGTTAGTATGGAGTTTTTGAATGCAGCCATCGCGGAAAGGAGCAGAGGTTATTTTTTGAGATCACCTACTTTTAAGGTATACACACCCATGAGGGTTGATGAACCCATGACTGATATGTAGGCTTCCCCATTCCAGAGCAATGGGAAACCAGTAACCGATAATTGATGAACAATAGATTTAGGATGCATCCTCCAATAGAATGCCTCTGTGAGTGTTATGGAGTGTTATGGACATGTTGTTGTTCACTAATTTGAATATGGTCGGTCATTGGTACACCTATATGTCAGTCATGGGTCAGTGCTACTTTTGGACCAAAAAAATTTTAGTAATTTGAATTTTACTAAATTAATTTTGAAAAAATGCTCATTCTTCATGAACCTTATGATACTACGCACGAAAAATAACTCCTTATTGAAAACCCAAGATTTACTATGCTGAAATGCTTAAGTGATCGGTCATAGGTGTGTATACCTTACTATCTTCATCCACAGTTGGGCACTCTGCCCATCTGACTTGAGGAAGGAATAAGTTGGACTAAAATACTGAAATGTACTTGTGGCTTGGGATTGAAGGGAAAAACATCAAGGACCACCATTGTATATGGTTGCATGGGTGGCTAATGTTATCAAGGTTAGGTGACTGGATAATGTGGATCTTATTGATGTCATAAGAGCTTTGGAGGCAGCCCACTACATGAGCTCCTTTTAAATAGCTGTTCTCTCTTTGCTCCATAGGTGGGCCTAGATCTAACTTATACCTTTTATTTCCTGGTAACTCATCCCCAAAGGAGGCATCAATCAATAGCTCTAATTTGAACTTACACCAAACTCTGAATTATGTGTATGAACAAGAAATTGGTAAGTTCAACAAAACTGGTGTACAATGTCAGTGAGAAAGCGACACTAAGGTTGAGGTAAGTTACGTCTTCTGAAGGGAATAAGCAGATTCTCGTATTAGAAAACTAGACATGAAAATGAAAATGATTTGTGTTTGTTAGTATTTGAAAATGGACTTCATCCGAAGTAATTTCATATTTTTTGAAGATAGTATGAATAAGTTGTGAAATTTTGAAGTGCAAAATTAAAATGGCAAAAATGTGGATATTAGGGACATCAAACTGGACATGATACTCTCATGTATCAAACGGTTAGGGATCAAGATTGAAGGTTGTAACCGAGAAAGATTTAGGTTCTACTAGAAAAAAATTAGGTCAGAGTAGGGAACCACTTTTGACTACTCACCAATTATGTAGGGTACATCTACCTTAACCTGAGTTTTAGCATGCACTGTACTGTACAGGGTAAGCATGAGAATGGTTTCAAATGTCATTGTCTTATAATTTGTGAGACTGGTGAAGAACTATGTGCAGTGAATTTTCAAATATACATTCATTCATCAAGTACTTTGGCAGTGGGTGGACAGCCCTGCACAATTACTGTAGGTGGTGGAATGATTTGAAATGATCTAGGTGATGCAATCCACAACCCAACTGTATACTTAGGGAGTACAGCAAATTCTTTGGCACTCCTTTGTAATAATCCTGGGCTGCTGGATTTGCACATGAATATTTGCAACATCAAAATCAGGCACATTGAGTTTGTGCTGAAGTAAGCGGCTTTGAAGGTCAAGAGAAACTGCAAGAATTTCAATCACCATACTGAAGGATCCTTGTGATGCTGCATTCTGAAGCTCTCACAAAATATCAAATAGGCAGGATTTGAGAATGTGAATGTCAGTGATAGCTTGCAAGTTAGTGAAGTGGAAGCAGTGGCAACACACATCACTGCACTAACGAAATCCTCTCAGAGAATAATCCCTAGTCACACAAGAATTTCTTCCAGATAAAGCACGAATGACGGATGTCTGCTGTGCAAAGTTTGCAGACTTGACCGAACAGTGTTGAAATTGAATGGCATTGTCATTTTCTAGAGAGGTGTAACAAATCATGAGATCACACATGGTACTTTTCATCAGATTTTGAATTCCTTTCACACAGGACTGACTTCACACAGAGTACACTCATACACTTCAGGCATCAACAATCATAGACGTTACAGTTTCATTCACAATCAAGGTAGGACAGCCCAAAACATTTACTTTCGAAATCCACCCTCGTGAATGTAAAATTTCGGTTATACCAGGATGATAACAGAAAAGGGAATCGACACAATTCTTGAAAATCCAAACTCTCACAAGGAGTGCAGACATACTTGGCAGCATAGTCAGGTGGAGAGATCATCCCAAAGGTATCCATCGTACAGGCAATGATCCTGAACCCAATGTTACATAGTTCAGACAGGCAACTACAGGGAAAGAGAATCGAGAAGGGCCAGAGTCTAGAAGAACATGAAATATAGGTCATTTGACAAAAATACTAGAACCGATACAATCAGGATTTCAAACCATGATATTGAGAGAAGTAACTTTAATTTACAAACTTTACAGCAAGGACTATGTGACAACTGCAACAACTTGATAACATTGAACTGGAAAAGATAGACAGCATTCTGTTTACTCTGTAGGTATACATCCTTATTAACTACTATAGATCCCAAAGCTACCAAAGTGTATACCAGAGCTACCACAAAGTCGATTGTCTGGAAGATGTCGACTATGGGCTCACAGACACTGTCCATCATTCCAGGTTTTATGTCATAATTGACTTGATCAACTCACAACATGCTAACAATTTTTTATAAGCATCGATTAGATGCTAGTGTGACATTTGTTTCTGGGATCACTCGAAGAACTCCTCTAAAACTAACTTTCACGAATCCAAGTTCTGATTACCGCTTTAGATGCCTCTGTATCTAGGAATAAATGGATGAAACTAACACTTTTCTCATGCACAGAGGCAAACTTGTTGGGCATAGAGAGATTGCCCAGCTGACATCTCACGGAAGTATCCAGCTTCAGATCACCAGGGACAGGTGAGTACAACGAGGCATACGGATCCCCGGCGGCGAGGTGTGTGACTAACATTGTGAGGGTCAAACACACCCATCACCACTCACATAAACTTTTCACAGTGTTAATCCTAATTCTCGAATTTCTTCTTTTTTTTTTTTTTTGGTGTCTGAGTTCGGCACTGACATCGGTTTCAATATCAGGCCTCGCTGTTCAGAAATAAATTTTGAGGGAAAATAAGTCATGCAGTTTGAGTAGGATGACTACACACCTTGACAACTACGAACAATCAAGGTGACAAATCCAATCTTTGGAAGGGTAGACAAATCTAAATTCGACACTCCGCAGTCTTGTCCGCTGATAGTTAGATCGGTCGAAGATGCTCATTCGAAAATATCTGTACTTGCCCTAGATCATTCTGGTGAGGAACACTTTCGTTGACACAAAAAAGGATCAAATGAAGGATGGGAACAGGTTGAGTACACTCTGCTTATAGACATGCAACTTGCGTGGTGAATGCCACCCTGGCTTTGAAACCGCAACTCCAACGACTGCCACATATTTACCTAAGGTTTTCAGCATAACTGCAGCCATGATCACCAGCTCCCACTCGGATGCATTGTATAAGGCTACGCACGTTCTGCCAAAACGGGATGATGCTCCAACAGGTTGTTCACGGCCATAGATCAAAATTGCGACTTGTCCAGATCGTCAAAGAACGGATGGTGCAAAGCCGCTTTCGCTGAAACACGCTTTGCGGGGTCGAACATCAACATTCTCTGCAGCCCACAAACAAAATGACTAAGCCTGGATTCATCATAAAAACTACACCAAGCCTAGACCTACATAGTCATCGAAGTCATTAATAACGTGTATGTAAGCAGCATTAAAAAATTCGAGGAGGGAATTCTAAACTGTACTGCTCAGTGCTTACAGAGAGAAGGTCGAGAGCATCAGGGCCCATGTCCGGCACAGCTCGTGAAAGATTTTGGGGTTGCCATTGTGGGTATTCATGCCAGTCTCGAAGCTTATTCACTCCAGGCCATGATTGCTCCGATGGCGTCCCAAGTAATCTGCATCAAAGTAGGATTTAGAAATAAATTCAATGGAATTACTTGAAGCACTATCATCCGAGAATAGACATCGATTGCCGATTAAGAAACTAACGGTAGATCTCTGACCTATCGAGATTGTAATCATAGCTACGAGTTACACATCTCGCAAGCCCTATGCCAAGTATTTGAATATTATATGGGGTCAAACTCAATGTTGACTACACACAGTATTCCTGCCAGAACATATACCTCATTAAAGAATACTGGGTGTGATTACTAGAAAGGAAGAGAAAGAACCTGAATATATGGAGGAGTTGCTGTAATTCCGAGTCTCCAGGAAAAAGTGGAGTCTTGCGAGATAATTCAGCTACACAAGATTAAAGGCCACATTGTGGAAAGTCAAGAGGGGTGACCGATATAAATTGAATAATTATGCAAAGGCTAGCTTTCTGGCAATACTTCAACATAAAATGACAATCAACAGCTACGTACCAAATATGCAACCCACGGACCACATATCCACGGACGTTGAGTAATGACTGGCACCCAGCAAAACCTCCGGAGCACGATACCAGAGAGTGACAATCTGTGCAAGAGAAGGCAAACGAACGGAGTTCATTCAATCAGGTGAACATTGGTACAATGTGGTTAGGGAACTTCGCTTCGTAAAGAGTCGCAAAATAACAAGATCAAAACGAAAACAGTGATGTTTAACAGTTATAAACCTCATGAGTGTAGCTCTTTAAGGGTACTGTGAATGCTCTGCCCAGACCCAAATCGGCAATTTTAAGTAAACCTTTCTCCTTGTCCACTAGCAAGTTCTGTGGCTTCAAATCCCTGACAATCACATCAATAGAAGCAATTTAGCTATCGATCAATTATATAAATATGTCAGTGTCAACAGATGCATAATATTAAGTGTGTGGGTTCGGTATAGGTACCGATGCATAACACCATGGCCATGGCAATGTGCAACGCCTTTTAAGAGTTGATACATGAAGCTCTGCATCGAGTAGAAAAGATTTCTGTTAGAAGTGAATATTCGCTAGCAGTGTGAACAGAGAAACAGTGAGTGACAATATGCACAAACTCCTGGTCATGATACCGTATGAATTAAGAAACGAAGGTCTTACATCATCACTTACATGCCAAGAGATACATTACCAGAAGCTTTCAACTGCTACCAGATAAGAATGGACAATTCTTACATACACAATCGGCTAAAATGTAGCAAGACCTCATGTATTGTTCATCGCAAGCAGATTAGACACTACATAAGAAATGAAATCTCGTAGAAGAGCTAAAAATATTGGATCCTTTCAAACAGTGCATCACGATCAGCAAAATTACTGTACCTGAATAGTTTTTGCCGGAATGGGGTTGCTGCTGCCTCGGCCATGGGAGTCAATATATTTCTTGAGATCACTATCGAGGTATTCAAAGACCAAGTAGAGTTGAGGTTTACCATTTTCGTCTACGCTTTCGACACAAAGCAACCTGCGTGAGAAGACAAAACGTCAAGAGCAGTAGTGTATGCATACAAGCGTGTAGAAAGTGAGCATATTTGAATAATGTACAGGACTAGTCACCCATGCGAAAACCCTAATCCTGCAAAAACTATCGGTAGTGATTCACACTGCCTGATCACCCCAAATATATATAGATTTAAATGTTCTATAGATATGTTAAATTTTTGTTAAACAAACTTAAAGTCAATCATACAACCAAAACGCAGCAATTTCCTTGAAAGATATTCCCAGTTACGAAATGGTATCGGCCATGACATCACAAAGATGGCATTGTCATACGGTGTGCCGGCAAGTAGAGATGATTTACACAGCTGAGCTGAATCATTATCATCTCCGATACTTTGGAAAATCATGGCAATCACCTTGCATATCCGCAGCGACTTGATTGCTGTTAAGACAATTCAGATGGAGCGCATGTTGGGTCTGAATTTCTCTTTCAGGTACCTGACAATGTAGATGCTATGTGAAAGCATTTGCAAGAGCGAAACCTCTCGAAGTGCAGTCGAAGGGACTCCTTCATCCTCCATTTCCAGCCTGGTTTTCTTCAGCGCAACAAGACGACCTGTCCTCTTATCCCTCGCTTTGTATACTTTACCATAGGTTCCCTCTCCGATCTTTTCCAGCTTCTCATACCCGTCCATTGCTAATATCGAGTACGTGCTCGTAGAGCCGGCGAACAAGCACCTCTTCTTTGAGGTCTCAATCGTGCCAAAACTATATCCTGGCAGTGAACGAACTTGGAGTATCCTGTGACTAGAGCAAGTCCAAAAGAGATCCTGGCCCGACAACTATGCTACGCTCCTCTCCTCGCCATAAGCTTGTGCACACGCTGAGTCATACGGATTGGCCGGGAGAAGCCGAACAGCACATGTCGTAGATAGGGAAGTGAAGCCACCACATGATGTAATTACCAGCATTGACAATTAATTGCACATCTCGCTGGAGAAGTTAAGCTAGCGTCTCAAGAGGACGGCGGGACTCTCGTAGTGATATACACCAGATGAAGCTCATAACAGTAGACTTAGACCGATGTGCCACATACTAAAACCAAATTGAAAGGGCCTCCAGCTCAAAGGATGCGATGAAGATATTAGAAAGATCAGGTCAAGAAATCCGAGACAGGTGGATCCTAGGAATGACGGTTTAGGTCCCGGTTATTGAGAGAATAAGATAACAAAAGTTGAGCCGCCACCAGCTTTCTCAGATCATGGAAACAGACAACGCCCTTATGAAAGACGACCTAACCACATCACTGATGGGAAGGCATGTACGTCCACCATGGAGAATGCTGGCGGCTCGACTTCTCAGCTGCCCTCCACTGTACGAAGCGTGGGAAAGACTGTAACAACTCAAACAGACATAGTGATACAATGTTCTATGCTTCAATACGAAACCTTGGGAGGCTACTGCGAAGGTAGACCCACTCGCTGAGCAAAAACAATGCAAATTCGTGCACTACGTGAAGAGTGATGCAAAACTGTCGTGGACTCGAGCCGCTCCTCGTACGGTTAACACCCGTTCCGAAACTCCAGTGATAAAAAATGACGAACTATGAAGCCAATTTAAAAACAAAAACTGCGACCCCCCAACCAACAATCGGAACTCCGAGGAGGTCACAAACAACACCCGAGCCACAAAGCCCTAGAATCGCAGAAACTAATCTGAAGAAAACTCAGAAGATCCTTCCTCCCCAATCGCTGCGACGGGCAATGCGGTCCAAATACAAAACCAAAAACCAAAAAACAAAAAAAAACAAAAAAAAACAAAAAACAAAAATGAGCAAAAATCTACGTTACACAACAAACTCGCAACACTGCGAGAAACAGAATAGAGAAACCTTAACCCACTTCAAGAACTCCAATGCCCCGAAAAACAGAGACAAAAACAACCAATGCTACACACCCAACAACGTCCGCCTTTCCCTCTCACTCTCTCCCTCAAACAAGAACAACACCAACACTGAGCTGATACAAAACCAGATTGCCACAAAAGAACACCCACCCACCTATCTATCAAGGTGGGCAAGAACACAGCCCGCCCTCAAACTGACACACCTTACACCCCCAGACCTTACACAGTCCTCCCTCCCACATTCGATCATTGAATAAGAAAATTCAAACCCACTCCCCCACTACCGACAACGAAAAAAACCCAAAAAGAAACACAAAAACAACCAACAATCCCTCCACAATCCCTGCACAATCACTGCACAATCACTGCACAATCACAGTCCCAAGTGAAGCCACAACACCTGATGGAAAGAGACGATGACAGAGAGAGAGTGAGAATTGGAAGGTGTGAATCCCAATGCAGGTGGCTCTAATGGTGAGGGCTAAGTTTGTTGCCAACAGACGGGTTGTCCATCCCATCCCATCATCCCATCTGACAAATTACTCAGTGCATCATCGCTGCAACACATCACACAACACATCGTGTCTTCCATGGCTCATGCAAAGCCAAGCCCACTCCATTCCTCTCCTCCGCTGCCAAGCTGTCCGCATTTCAAATTGGCGAAAGCCAGGGCGAATACGAGCAGCGATTTCCGCACCCCAAATGTACCCTCCGCCTACATTTCTACGCTCCGAATCTATCTCTCTCGCGACAAACCTGCTGCGCCCCAAGAGCTTTCCGGGTCTGGTGATATCTACCCACGGCTTACATCTTCGCTAACTGTTCACCCAATATCTACATTTTTGTTTGTCTCGTTACTTTCAAATTCTCTCGTGCGGTGGGCCACGGTTTTTCGTGAGTCGGTTAATTAGGATTTTTGTAGATTCTGGTCGTGTAGGATTGGGTTTAGGGGCTGGGAGTTTTCTATGTGCGGTGTAGATGATTGGTTGGTGTTGTTATTATGTTAGTTTGTGGTTTGAATTTTTGGGGGTGACATTATTGAGTGCCGGGGAGGGGTGACGGTAATATCCGGGGGTGTATGGGCGGTTCTCAATAGTTGGGAGGGGAATTTGAAATTTTGATGCTGCCGCTTCAGGTGGTGCTGTGGGCAGGGCAACTGGTGGAGTGGACACGTTTCTTTATGAAGTAAGTTAGAAGTACAGTTTATTCAATGATATCAAATTTTGAAGTTCTGGGACTTCAACTCGAGGTCAATTTTGATTCAATTGTGATTAGCAGCTATTTCTTTGGCAGTGAGATTGGGTACGAAATGGAGGGGCTAATGAAGTGGGATGTGATGCTAATCTTGCCCCTTCTAACCGCGTGATGAGTGGGGGGGGTTGTTGTAACTGTGAGTGTACATGGGGCGCACATACGGGCATTGATAAAAGTGATGTGGAGGGGGTGGATGTATGGCTGAATATCTGGGTGGCTTGACTCTGTCTTGGATGTTGAGTTTGCGGAGATGGTTTCAGGGGGTTTGTTGAATCTCTTTGGCAGGGGCCCACTTTGTTAGTCGCCCTCAGTTTGTGTGAAAATTAGGCTTGTCCTCACACGGGATTTGGTTTCATGACAATAATGATCCTACCTTTAAGACCGGATTTGTGCAAGCCGCTATGGTTTTGAAAGCACTGCTGATTGCTCACCAATCAAACATCTATCAAGTTGGGGTCATATGAGGGTTAAGCCTTTTCGTTGTAGACATGCAGGACCATGTCAATATCAAATTGGTTCAGTATTCAGGTCCCCCTGGCCCTCACAAAAAGAGACAATCAAGGAACTAAGTCCTCCACCAAAGGATTAATACCTCGGATAACCCCACATTTGACATTCCTTGTCTGGCCAGCCTAATGAGATAAACAACTTAGGCTTTTCGTCTAATTTGGAAAGAAAAGTTGAATTTCTATTTAAGAGATACAAAATTTGGTCAAACTCTTATGTAAAATATCAAATGATAATCTACATTCAACAATCACCAAACATTTCATTCAAGAAGGAAGAACTCAAAAGTTGGTTTTGGTTCAACTTTTGTTACTTGGATCAGGCAGCAGGCTCTGTGAATTAGCTGATAGTAATATATGTCCGCCCATGCAGGACAAGAGGATTGCAAACTGCAGATCTAGACAATCAATGGACAAATAGTGCAAGCATGGACTGCCTGTACCCTGCTTGAATTCAAACATTCAACTTCAGGTCCTCAAACTCCTCTGAACATAAATTGTGTATATAGTATTCTATCTATTCACATAAAGGAGCGTTCAGAGAAATCACCCTCACTTGAAGAACTGCCCCTGACAGTGTTGATGACCGAATTGATATTTGCAAACTTAATTTGAATTTGTTGCTCACAATATTAGCAGACAATAAAAAGGTGGCAGACACAGTCACATCTCACATTGAAGAAACAAACAAGCACCATAGATCTGGACAAGGCTGGCAGGGATGTGAGTGGCCGCAGAGCAGGAGTGAGAAGATAACAGAATTAGCAGAGCATTTTGAATTGGGCGATTTCGAAATGGGGTCTGCATGCTGGAATAAGGTACTGGTTCCATGCGGAAGCAAAAAAGAAATGATATGGTGATGAATCCGAATTACTGGAAGTAAGAGCCTTGAGAACCTGGAATGCATAAAAATAGAGGCGAAAGAATGGGCTGCGGCAGTACTTGGCAAGCCTCGAGACACAAGAGCCAGAGTGGCAAGGCTTTCTTGGAGAGGGAGCCATGACAAATTTGGACTTGAATCATCTGATTCCTTTACACATGTCTGGGCAGCTGAGTCCGGCGGCTCTTGAGGGGGCCGGAACAGATTGTGTGTGCTTTAGAGCTGGAAAAACCAAGAATAAAGGGATATTCAAATTTTCCAAAACTACGGTTTTCAAAACCCGTCCGCCGTAGCAGGAGGGCTTGCAGGCATTGGGCATATTCTGTCTTTTCATTGCCTACAGACTGACTTCGTTATCCATGGTCGCCTCGTAACAACTAAAAGGAACGCCCTATTATTAAGCTGCTCACATCCGCATGAGATTTCGAGGTTGACCGGAAGTCAAGCAAGGGGTCCGGGATTCTAGAGGCTTGATATTGTATTTACAGGAATCTGATCAGCATGCGGAGGCGGAGAACTGGTGAGCCTGGCCGCCGTATGACGGAAATTGACGCACCTTGCGATGTGCAGAGACAGGGTGGTTCATGCAGAGATCTGAAGGAGAACCCCACGTTCATTATTCGTTTGAAATTGAAATTGAAATTTCAAATGCACAGAGATGCACAACACTGACATGCCAGGTACTTGATTGTTCACAGGAGGAGGAACGTGAGAAAGATGGCAGAGAATATTAGTTTTATTATCGTGGATGGGCATTTTTTTCAGGTCGCGTTTCTCACAAAAAGGAAATAGAAACAAGAAGAAAAACAAAGAACTACCATATAGCATTTTTTAATGTATCTTACTAAAAGACTACTTTATTGTTGGCGTGGCGAAGGAGCTCAAATAAAGTCTGCAGAGAACTCATTAATAATTGCAGGCAGCATCAATGCGTATGCCCGTAAGGCTGATGAAAGCTCACAGTTGAAGAACATGTTGCTACACAGGAAGATAATAATAGCTCTCTCCAAGTGGAAAAATTGAACCCCATGTAGACAAGGCTGTGGTCGCTGTTTCGACGACGACGAGCACCACGTCACGCCACAGTCACCGCCCAACCCAGCAGAGAACGAAGCTCGTAGATGTGAATGCTTCACCTACAACGGGGATCATGTGTCTCTGGAAAATACACCTTGGACGTACGTTTCCACTGGTCCTGCTTGACCTATCCTGTTTCAAAGTGAAGATGCCGATAATCAGGAACAGGAGAGTGTTGCCTGCCACGGAATCAGGCCGCCTCAGCCGCACAGCAGATGTAAAACTTGGTGATACCCTTATATGATTCTTCTCTTCGCCTATAATCACACTTGATCATCTGTAGAACAACTGGAAAGGAAGATCGATATTTTTGACAGTAGGAACACTAACCCCACATTAGTTATCCATCACTGATATACATCTCCGACACAAGGAAGCAAACCGTATGAAGAATGGAATATATAAGAAATATGGAAGTTGGGCAATCCAGACGACCATAGCGGAACTGCCCAGCCTAAATTCGCAACCCTTGCTCTGATGTACTTTACGCATACGATCAAATCCAACTGGAAACTCGCAAGCCCTGTCCATCAGATACTCACCACCCAACCCTGCCTGCAATTTGAAAATCCTTAGAATCCCAAGAGTACCGCAGCCAGTGTTGAACTTGCAGAACTAACAAACTAATAGTCTATAAGAACCAGTTTTAAACTTGGACGCACCAATGTGTCATCAATCTGAATTGAGCACATTCGATGCCCACAGTACTCAGAAATTCATGAGTTTCATCCCTGGATTCTAGATAAATTCGCGATGATTTTCACAATATCAACTTGTTGGTCATTATGAATAAAACATCCGTGTCACCTACGTCGTAACTAACAAGTCCCAAGTTGTGCAAAAGCTTCATGGACTGTACATTGCCACTGCATTGAACGAAATAATTGTAGTTCCCAAAATGCCCGACGTTATCTCAAAATTTGGATTTCAAATTAATTCCAAGGTGTGAGATATACGGTTTAGGTTTAGATGCGCACGACAGCAATGCAGAACGACATACGTAAAGAAGGCAGATGGTAATCCACACGACCTTAGATTGTGAAAACAGGAGACAGTACGACCACCTAACCTTGAACCAAAAGTCAAGCTTCGACGGCACTGGAAACACGATTTTCAAATGTACGAAAAAAACATTAACTCCTCGACAAAGTCGCAAAGAATTCTTAGAAAGCAAGCAGGCACAAGCGTGCATCCACTTCCGTGAACTCCATCAGCTAGACCAACAACTTAAAACCCCATGAACCAATGAATCCAGCGATCCCTCAGAGATTGCCCAAGAAAAGCTTGATAACCTAACTTACTCCGCAACAAAGTAGAACGAACGCGGATCGACAATGTCAAAGACGCAACTAAGCTGGTAGACGTGCAGGGGAAGAAGACGACCATCATTGACAACTATAACGAAACGCTGCAGTCACTCACCCATACACATACCTGCCATATTCCTTGAATCCATCTCGGATTGCCAACGTCGACTTAGCTGGATCGATCGAAGAAGTTCCAGCCATGGATCTCCAATTGAATCCTCGCAGCCGACACATGTGTCGACCTAACCGAATTGTTCTCGTCTCATCTGATCGGTTAGTCTAGATTGAATCGGTCAGTGCGTCGTCGACACACTCTGAATGTCTGATCTGATAGTCTGATCTGAATGTCTGATCTGTTTGTTACCTAGCAATTGACGACTCGTCGGAAACAGACTGCTGCCGCTGTATTTCCCGCGGTGGATCGCGAGACAATACAAAACCGTCATTGAATTGGAACCCAGTACTATCTATTACAGTTGTAGATTTTATGTTCTGATCCAAGGAACGGTAGATGACGGTCTAGAATATGACGTGTCGGTTCAGGGTATGAGTTTGATTGTGCTTTCGGATTAGGGCTTGCGGGGATGGAAGGTCTTTTGGTGGTTTTCATTCGTCGGGAGGTTTTCACCGACACCTGGGGAAATGAGACTGGTAAAAGTGATCGAAACCTGTGTAATTTACTTTAGATTGGAAAATACTGCGGAGCATATTTACTGCGGGTCCGGTGCAGTGTCTTCTAGATTTTTTGAAAGTATGTGGATATTTTGGTACGAAGCTTGGATGTTGCCAAGGTTATTACCACAGTACCATAGCAGGTTTGCTCGAAAATTACTTTAAAAATTAAAAACGTAAAAAATAGAAAATTATGAAGACAAACAATCAAAAATAGAATGGATTGGTTTTTGTAATACTATTTTTATTCTAAATTATTAAATTCATTTTTATTAAAAATTTGAAAATTGATAAACAGGGTTTTTGAGAGATGAACCTTATTTTTTTGGAAAGATTAAATATTTGTTTACTAAGTGGCAAATCTACTGCAGTGTTACGGTAAATGATTTTAAAAATTACAACAATTAAATGATTTTTTGAAGGGGTGTTGTAATGATAGAGTAGTTTGATGAAATGGAATGTTTTGTGTTTTAACGATTCTTGAAAGGTGAAAAGTGAATTTTTATAGAAAATGCTAAACATATGCAATGAGAAGATGGTGATAACATATTTTCTACATCTGTCATTAAAACAAATTGGCCTCATTATTCAGTAGATTTTCAAGTGAATAAGGTTGGAAAGGATAATTTTTTATAATTTCCATGAATTATTAGAAATTAATATGAAACCAGATAATGGTACTATTCTTCAATGTTATTTGCAATAATATAGATTTATTTTTAGTATGTTTATAATTGAATTTCACATGAATATTATATACCTATCTTCCAATGTATGTAATTTTTCATACTTGTAGAATAGTTATATTATAAGGGAATTTATTTATACCATATATGGATGTCATAATTTTAATCAATGTAAAAAAATAGTATCCATTTGTTTATTGGTTTGTCTCTTAGTCACAAATCAATGATACAAGAAACCTCATATAAATGTATTTTGTGTATCTTTTGAAAACATTTAAATTCTTGAAATTTAGAGAACTGTTATTTTTATGTGGTTAAAATTCTTTAATAATTCTCTATGCATATTTTAACACAATCCTCTTAGTATATATCACTATATATATTTAAACACTGCACATTATTGATGTATTCATGATTTATTTTTTTATAAATTTTAAATTATAAAATTATTTTAAATTATATGTTTGTAATTTAAATTTAAGATTTGAATTTAGAAGTAATAGTCAGTGAAATGTTATTTTAGCACATTATGGAAAGTTTCTTTATGTGTGTGTGTATTTTTACAAAATGAACATTTTAACATAAAATTTATGATTCTATTTATTGTAGATTTTGTTATAATTCTATTAAAATTTAAATTAATTAAAAGTCAAAACTACATCTTCAATGTATACACTCTCTAAAGAGTAGATGCATAAGTGTTTTTTAACGTATTGATTTATAATGGTGTATAGATATTCATTGTATTGGTGACGTCGGCCCTAACAATTTGAGGTCATCCTACCGCACCAATGATATGCGATATCCACTAGGCCACCGCATAATGTAGTATGATTATAATTAAATCAAACAAATGTCATTCTATATTTGATTTTAATAAAGCAAATGTCCAATGAAAAAATACATAGTTTAATATTTATTTATCAAAAGTTACACAATAGCCTTTTTGTTACTGCAAACCATTACCATTGTAGGAGCTAATGTATACATGTCTTTATAATCCCTTCAACAAACAATACTTGTATTTTTCTTCATTGATTTAGAAAATTCTGTGTGGCAACTTTACGGAATAAAAGTATTTAATTCTTTGTTAATGTCTAAGAAAATAGAATTTTTTACCTTATAAACATTTTCCAAATCTACAATTTTTTCATACAAAATCATATGGTTTATCTCTTTAAAAACTTAAATTTAGATATTGTTGAAAATAAGTCAAATAGATAATCACCATTAAAAAAACAAAACACACATCTTTTACAAATGAAATTTAATATATATATATATATAAATATATATATATATAAATATATATATATAAATATATATATATATATATTTATATATATATATATATATATATATACATATATTTATTTATTTATTTATTTATTTATTATATATTCATTGTGTATAAATATTAATATTCATAATATCATGTTGTCTAAAGTTTATATAATAGTATTTAGTTAAAGACTAAATCAGAAAAATATACAAACATGTTCTTTTAATATCAACATCATATTAATTTAACATGTATGTTCTTTGATTAAAGAGAAAAAAATATAAAAAATTAAAATATATTTAAATAAAAACTTTGATAATTTAAAAGATGAAGTTACAATTACATAAAAATTAAGAAATTTTTGTTTTTAATATATTCCATATTATATTTTTAATTATATTTAGTAACTTATGTAGAACTTTCTTGGTAGTCACACCTCTTAAACAATTTCATATGAAATTGTACATTTTGGAGTATTTAACCATCTTGGTGAAATTGTCTTAATGGAGTTGTCACGATAATAATTCTCTAATTGAAAGTTTGAATGGCATTTAATTTTTTTTATTATAATACTTTTTTAAAAAAATAGCCTAGATATTTTAAAATAAAGATTCACATATATTCTAATTAAATTATTATAAATCAAGAAATAAAGTAAAATTTAAATAAAAGGATTAAGTAAATTTTTTAATATGAAGATTATAATTCAAAATATCTTTATATAGTATAATTTATACAATTTATTAGAGTTATTTACGTGTGAAAATAATTTTCTGGGATTCATAGAAAACTATTAAGTATAATAAAGATTAAAATACAACATTCTACTGTATGCATTATATGCTTGTCTACTTTTATCGACAACACGATATATAATGATCATCATTGTATCATCATATGAGCCTTCAGAGGCTTAATGCATGATAAAGGATCTTTAATAAAGAACACCACACTTTTGTGTTATTTTGTAAATGAATGGATTAATTTAATTTATGATTTTTTTGGCTATTAGGATTTCCGACACGTTGCGGTCATGGGTAAAGTCAATCTCGACATTCAGGAGTTTTCGAAGAAGGAGAAAAAGGTTGACACTGAGGATGTAAGTATAATTTGTACAATTGGATATTTTTTTATTTTTGTTACTATTATTGATTTGAACTTCAAGTGTTATAATGTAATGTTGTAGTATTATTTATTCTTACCTCTATTGTTATATTGTGATGTTGTCATCATCGCCCATCGGCTAGATATTCTGTGTCTTCTCATCATTGGCCATCTTGGTTGGCGGCACCTTGTGGGGGCTCCTAGGATGTTGTAGGATATAGAGCTTTTGCTTGAGTCTGACCCATATAGTGATTCCTTGGAGTATGAGTTTTCTACTAAAGCCACTGAACGATGAAGTGCTAGAACGATATGCTCAAGCATAGTTGAATTGCTTAGGCGCATAGCAATTGCTTGTGGTTTAGGCATCATATCAATAGAGCTTTATCAAATAAACATATCTATTGAACTTTATCAAATAAATGCATATTTTGAAAATCCTTTTCAATATTGGCATTCAAACTATTGTACTATTCAAAATTTATTTTTTAATATATCATAGAATAAAATATTATTTCACCAATATTTAAATTATATGTTTTTTACCATTTGCCTTAAATTCTTTAAATTATTTACCATTTTCCTTAAAAAGAAATCTAGGTAAATTAAATCAATTGTCCCTATCATACCAAATAAATATTTTGATGTGTCCAAAAAATATTAAGACTTTTTCAAATCAAATTTTATAATTTAAATTTTTTAGTAATCAAATACTTATATCTTTATCAGGTTGGTCAAAGAAATTTAAAATTTTATCAAGTAATTTCATGGTATTAACATAATAAAGAACAAAAACAATTATTGTTTATGTGTATATTTTAATTTAAATTACATTAAAAAAAATTAAAAATACAATTTTTATTATAATTTTATTTTTTTGGGAACGGTTTCGGCTTTTGATGATTCAAACACCACTGTAAGTGCGTCCTGCATATCTTCTTCAATATATTCAAAGTTTTCTGAATTTATATGATGTGCAATATCCACGGCCCAAGCAATAACAAACAAACTACAAGATACTACATCTTTTTATTGCTGTAATTTAGCATATTTAAAAAAGAAATTTCGGATTCCTATAAACTTATTATATTACTTTATTTATAGAATGTCGTTCCGAACTCTCATAGACTATGGAATGATGATCATTAGCATGTTGTAGATGGAAATAAACAAGCATCCACAACATATATTATAAATTTATATACCAAAAAACTTCTTCATCCACTTTGTGGTATTTTTGAATTTACAAAGTAGTAATTGCTTAAATTTAGACAAAATTTTAAAAAGTTAAAGATACCTAATGTTTAGAATCAGACAATATACTAAAAATTTGAAGTATGTATTTACATGTACATTATGCGAAGATATATTGAAAATATCTGAAAATGCTGAAAGGTATTAATATATTTTTCTATTAACTACATTAGATTCATAGTTTAAAAAAATGCCATGTTAGAAATATGAAATATGAAGATTTATTCATATATTTATTTCAAAATTTAGACAATTAAATTGAAAACATGAAAGTATACTATAAAGCCTACATTGTGTAAAATGCTATAAATAAATATTCAAATAGATGGTATATATATATAAAAAAATTAAAATTACATAATTTCTTTATTTATCAATGCATTCTACATTGAAATATTGTTTTTTAATAGAAAAAGTGGTTAAAGTGATATATTCATTTTCGAAACTCCATAAATTAAATATAATGACATGAATAAAATTCATAATTTATATATTGTACAAATATATATTATTATATTCAATGTATATTGAATTGTGAAATAAATGATTTGGGTTTTATTCAGTATTTAATATGGAATATGCTTCAAAATTCATTGAGAGACACATAAACAATTGGACAAATATATAAGTTTTGTTTATAAGCTATCTTGATGTGTTTAAAAGACATGAACTATTAGTTTATCATTTATTTAAAATTATTATAATTCGTCGAAAACGGCAATGAATGGATATGCTCGAACCTCTCTGCAAGTCTAAAGTGAAAAGTGTCCAAACTAATAAATATCCTATATAAGAAGCACACTTATAACACCATTATAAGTGGTGAACATTAATGAACTCCAAACAAATTACAGAGGTGTTGGACATTACAAAATAAGATAAATAACTTATCAATGAGACATAAGAGAAATACAAATAACGTACATAGTGTCAGCAGGAATGATGCCTACAGCCCCCGAACAGATGAGTTCCACTATTGGATCCAGGCGCCAAACGTCAGAGCCAGAGGGGTCGAGTTGCAACAATTGTACCTGGGAATTCTACGAGCACAAGAACACCACGGATAAAGGGAACTTGAGTAGGGTGAAAGAATAGAGTTGCACTAACGCATCAGAAAAAAAGATCAGAAAAAAGAGATCATGACACAAGGATCACCTTACGGTACATCAAAGTAAGTTTTATAAACAATATTAAATGAACAAATATATAAATGGTGTTCATCCGTTTGTCCGTCCATCTTTAATTCACAAACTAATTCCAATAAAAACCTTACATAAATCCTAGTTTATGTGTCATTTCAAAACATGCAACCTTTTTTACTATTCGAAGGGTTATTAATATTTTAAATTTTCTTCATTATTTTCAATGTATCTTTTTGATACAATCTTATTATTATATGATTTTGTATACCTTCACTCAATGCGCATTATAAATTATTTTTTGAAAATCTTAAAAATCTTAAAAATTTAAAAAATTAGCTAAAGTTCACAAATACAGTAATTGTAAAATTTAACCTCTGATTGGTTATCGATTCAAAATGTTTTTGGCACACAAAGAAGTTTTTATGTGTATATTTTTATTTTCTCAAAATATATATTAAACATCATTAATGTTTTTTTTCTCATCATAGAGTTTTTTATATCAAAGCGTAGAGTTGTCTACATGATGCGTAATTTGTGTAGTCGCATCGCTTGCGTAGCACTGTAACGTGTTTCCCTCATCAACGTATAATCATGCACGTTGTCAGCATGGTTTTAGGGAAACATTCATAATTATACAAATTAGAATAGATGTGATTTAATTTGATACACTTCGTACTTGCAATTGATAGTCTTAGTGCCCAACTTCAAATACACTTACAATTTGATCTTACAAAAACAAAAGTCATCAGAATGTTCACAAATTACCACGCTAAATTTTATTTCATGAGCTATGGGAATATTCATGAGCTTTTACATGAATTTTAAAACATGAGATTCAAAACTACTAGGCATAAATGTCTCCAACAATACAAAGACCCCTCTTCCATTTGAAGGATATTAGAAATACATGGAAACTTCTTTGAAAACCTTTATACAACTATAGAGTTTTAGACACTTTTATTATTTATCACCTATAGCCCAACAACAATTGACAAATGACACAGGGTCATTTCCAAAATAGGAAGTGAAGACTTGATCAATGTCTAAGCAATACATATCAACGGCCTCCGGAGGGTCATTTTAAAAATAAAACTTGTCGTCCGTCAAGTTGCAGCACTGTCGCACGATTGGAATTGAAGGAGTTGGGTGAACATTACGACCACAATAACGATCACTGAGGTGATTATAGCAATTTTCGTATCAATTAAAATAGAACATGAGGTTTTCTTGTTCTACTATAATTTAAATTGTTTTAAATATTCAAGTTTGATGACAATGCAATGATACTTCAATAAGATAAATGTACAGGATTTTTTTATTGTATTGTTTTATAATGATATATATAAATGAACTTGCAAAATTTTCTTTTAGTTTTATGTTTTTAATTTAAATTCAAATGTTGAATTCTAAATCAATATGGTTAATGCAAAATTAATTTTGGCTGATTATGACAATTTGATATAATTTTGTGTATTTTTTCATGCTATATACACTTTTATGCAGATTTTTTGTTTTTTTAGTTATTGAATACTTTCAATTAAAATTTAATCTTTATTAAGCAATTATAATAATGTCATTATATTGTAAACAACTTGGAAGCTCTTATAACTGTAATTGCAAAAATATCTTCATAGAGTGATTCATAAATTTTAATTTTTTGTTGTGTAAATATTTATTTACTTCAAGATAAACATACTAAATTTGTATACAATTCTTAGTGAAGAATTCATCAAAGAGATTTATTTCAAGTAAATGTGAATCTATTCTAAGGTTATTTTAAATTTATATAATAGAAAATTTAATATTAAAACATTTAACATATGAAAGTTAATGTGGAATCACAAATTGGACTTGTGATAGAACACAATATTGATAATTTGCTTTTAAAAAAGAACATAATCTTGAAATTTGAGTGTACAAACGAAATAAGATAACGCTTAATAAATCATTAAACTTAATGAAACAAAGGGGACAGGTTTTTTTAATACATTTGAATGAATGATACTGAATGCATTTGTGAGATGTTTGTTTCTCATTTATTGAAAATTTAAAAAACATGTTTAAAAAATATAAAAATATATAAAGATTAATTGTGTATATTGAAACTACATATTTTCTTTGCTAAAAATCTAGCAAAATATAGTCATCTATCATAGGTAGGTCCATATCCTCCACAAAATCTAGCAAATTAAACATCTCACTATCATGTGGGAGATCGATCAATTCAGTGGTCATTGCTGCGGCCATTTCATGATCAAGGTGCTAACTACGATGGTCGACATTGTGTTCCTCCACTGGAATAGCATTAGTGCTGAAACTCTGGGCCTCTTGTTCCACATTTATGGCATCACTTGCCTCCGTGTCATTTGCATCACCAAAATTCTCGTCGACACTACTAGCCGCGCAACAACACAATCCTCACACGTACAACCACTTGCCGTCCTGATAGATTCAACAACGGCAACAACGAAATCTACATCAGCATCATCAACGTCCTTGGTGCTACATAAATATACGGTATGAAATCCACTTATTATGTATGCATGCATAGTTGGATTGGATTTTTTAAATTTTTTTCTTGAGAAGTATTTACCATTGTTTACAAGATAGTCCTTTAAATTGTTTTAAGAATAATTAATTAATGTAAAAAGAACTTTTAGATGTTATTGTTGTTGATGTTGATATTGATGTTAATATTGATGTTATTGACAATGTTGTTGATGATGCTGATATTAATGTTCATGTTAAGAAAGATTTGCTTTATAACATGTTGATATTGTTGTTGTTATTTGTTATTGTTGTCGATGTTGATGTAGAACTGTGAATGTCCTCAAGTTGTGTAGTAGAGTTTTCCAAAAACAGAAAAGTGATAGACTGAAAACCGAGAAATTTTTCATGGTTTTGGTGAACCAACCACGTTTTGGTGAACCACTCAAATTTTGCCACATAATGTCAAATTTTAATTTTTTTACTAATCTTACGTTCGATTTTTCGTGATATTAGTTAAAGGTTTAAAACACCATCACGTTTGGTTTATGAAGAGTCTAGTATACAAGGAGGAGGTTTGACAAACCTTCCACTTTAAAAAATTATAGATAATTATTTACGGGGAATAAAAATACAAATCAACTTGCATAATTCTTCATCAAATCTTCTTCTTCATTTCCAAAACAATTCACCTAATTTCTAACTCCATTCCTTCTAGTCGAATTACCTTTATTTTAACGGTTGGTTTTTGGTTTATCTACCTTATTAACCATCCAATCACAATTAGCCACATGAACCCCATAGAAAGTGGAGAAGTGTGACGCTGCAAATCTAGGACTCGATGATGCTGCAAATCTAGGATTCGATGATGCTGCTAATCTAGGTTTCGATGATGCTGCAAATCTAGGTTTCGACGATGCTGCCAATCTAGGTTTCGATGATGCTGCAAATGAAGCTTGACATCCCACATTCGCAGCCATTTGTCACCGACTGCTAATGGACACCACCATGGTTGGACACCTCCACGATGATCAACACAGACTCTGCACAATTCCACCTGAGCTCAAGAGAGCAGGAGCAGGAGCAGGAGCAGGAGCAGGAGCAGGAGGAAGAGTAAGTTAGCATCATGTGTGGAGGACTATCGGGGTGGAGCACTGGGATTCTTTCCTTGTGATTGTTGGCTGAATTACAACTCTAGTGGGGGGTGTTCGTGTTCGGAGCTGCTTTTTGCGATGGCTCTCGGGTGATGGCGCTCTGGAGCTTCTGGAGATTGTTTGAATTAGTGGACAACCACGAAGAGCTCACACAATGCGTATCGTCACGTACAACATCAATGGACTGCGAGCTCGCCTCGTGCCGCCTCGCACTTTGCTGTCTTTTCTCGACTCGCTCGAGTCCGACATCATCTGCTTACAGGTGGGTGTTTCGTCTCTCTCTCTCTCTCTCTGGCATGGCATTGAATTGACGTTCGGAGGAATTGGGAATCGATGTTTGGTTACTGTCTTAAGTGGTTTGAGATTTGCATTGATGAGGGTAGAAGAGGGTAATGTTGTTCGTTGTAGTGATGTGAGGGTTATGGTTTGATGGGTTAGAAGGGGAGGAGGGTTGATGTGTGGTTTGGAATTTGACAGGGTTTGCAGCAGGGGTGGGATTCTAGTTTTTTGCTTAGAATTGGGCATTCTGATGTATGTTGGTAGTGTTGTGTTGGGCATGTTAGAATGTAGAATGGACGGAAATTGTTATTCAAGTGAGAATTCTAGGGTTGGTGAGGGTTTTCCTGAAGAGAAGTGACGGGTGTTGTTGAATGTTGCAGGAGACTAAGACAACGAGGCAGGAGCTGACGGCTGACATAGCAGTGACGGAGGGATATGAGTCATTCTTCTCTTGCACCCGGACTGTCGCAAAGGGACGAGTCGGTTACTCTGGTGAGAGCTTAGCGTTGAGCATTCTTTGCAGTTTGAGTGTTCACTAGATAAGGTCTTATATGTTACCCTGTTGTGATGATCTGTAATCTAGGAACGAATGTTGTGGTTGCATTTGTTTTTTATTTATCTCGTCAGTGTTTTCAATTGGGGGATGATACTGTATATGGAAGTACTGAACTTTCGATTTTATATCTGCAGGAGTGGCAACTTTCTGTCGCACAGGCACTGCAGTGCCTCTAGCTGCAGACGAAGGCTTTACAGGTATATGAAGGACTTCACGGAGCTATACTGGTCTAATTGTTAGGATTTGAAGGTCACTGTGACCCCTCAATTTGTTTCTCTGGTCTTGTTATCTGGCCATCCTTCTCGGATGATGTGGCCTGCAAGTTTAGTCTTCCATTTTGGATCTTGTACAAAGTTGGTACGTTGACTTCATTTGTTTCTTCATTATTCACATTTTTCAAACCATGCATCTCCTGGCAGGTCTTCTTCATGTAAACCGAAAGGGAGAGATAGAAGGTGGTAAAGCTCGGGTTGGGTGCTATGAGGAGGTTTTGAATACAGACGGTATGAGCAGGCAGGAGTTATTGGAGTTGGATAGGGAGGGTCGCTGTCTTGTTACCGACCATGGCTCTTTCGGTAAGCCCAACTCCACGAGTTCCCAGCACACTTTTGGTGACTTCTTTTGGTCAGAACTCTGAGCATACACAACCGATCAAATATTTTTCTTATTGTGTTCGAGTTTTGCCTGAAGATACTGAGTTGCGGTGCAGTTCTATTCAATATTTATGGACCAAGCGTTGGCTGTGACAATGAAGAGCGTTATGATTTTAAGTTAAGATTTTATCGAGCTTTACAGGTACTTTTAATTTTCCTGATACACTCGTTTATAAAAGACAATGACTGAGTACCAGCAGCCCGCAAATTTTGAAATATTGTTGGAATTTATGAAGATGTATGGATGCCTCACGCGTGAACATGAATGGAAATCATTCTGTGGCAGGAACTTTACCACATTTACATTTATTTGTGCAGAATAGGTGGGAAGGGCTGTTGAAACTTGGACGAAGAGTGATAGCAGTTGGCGACTTCAATATATCACCCTTCCCTGTTGATTTCTGCAATCCTGGCCTTGACTTTGATCAGAGTTCGTAGGTTTTCATTCTCAATCTTGACTATTTTACGATTCTGCCTTGATACCTTATGGGCCATTAGCATCTGTTAGCTGGTGGAATTCGGTCGGGATTGAGATTCTGAGGAAGCAAGATTTTATATGCTCGTACCTGAATAAATGCAAGTTGCTGATGATATTGTAATTTGGCTGCTTTTACTTCAGGATACGTCAATGGTTTCGATCTCAGCTGCGAGATAGTGGTGGTCCCTTCTTAGACGTCTTTCGAGTGATTCATCCGAATAGGTTGTTACCTGAGCTTGTAATGATTCACTAGTTTGTGGTAATATTTGTTATGCCTAGATGCACACATCAACAAGTAATTTTCTATTCACTGAAATTATTTTACAAATTCTTGTGCACTGTGAAGATAAAACTCCGTACTTTTTAGTGGGATCTGAATTTGGAAGGTTCAATTTCCCTTCTTCATGGTAATTAAACTAATATTTTGTTGATAAATAACAAGGGAATTGCATGACGGGCAGCTACAGAACCCCGAGCCAACAGCTGACGAAGTGGAAATGTACTTTCATGCGCTTGCAGAGAGGAGGCTTACACGTGTTGGAACCAAAAGTCAGGCGCAGAAGAATTTAATTTTGGATCAAGGATTGATCTGATCATAGCAGCTGGGACTTGTTTCCACCAAGTTCAATCCGAGGACAACGCTTTGAAAGATGATGATAACCACCACTTTGGAGTCTGCGAATTTGAGGACTGTGATATCCTTCAACAATTCAAACGCTTTAAAGTTGACTCCCTTCCACGGTGTGTAATCAGCACCCTTCGGTTCCAATTCTTTGCTAGCTATAGCCGCTTAAAATTGAGCGTGATACCGATAAATGGTTCCTTAAAAGTCATGCTCTTGGCCGATGGCTTCGGTGTTTCATCTGACTTATTTTTTGCACAATTCTTCCCGCAGAAGGGGAGGGGAGTATTCTGAAAAATTGGAGGGCTCAGACCATGCGCCTGTTTACGTGCAACTCAGAAGGCAGCCACCCCTAGATCAACATGATGTGCCCCCACTTGCGGCCCGTTTCATGCCAGAACTTCGAGGACGGCAGCAAAGCATTGGTAAGCTTTCAGACTAGTGCTGTGGACTTCTGCTCTCAATTTCCTAGGCTAAAGCAGCTGATGGATCATTTATGTTCTAGGAATTCGGCTTCTATCCTGAATTCACTTTCAGTATTTTGCAAATCTCAACCCACGTAAAGGACCCATTTCTTTCGTGAGTGTGGGTGAGTTTCAGTTTTACCATTGTTCAGTTTCTACTTGTACTTACAGTAGCCGGGATTGCCTTTGCAGTATCTTTATTACAGAAGAGACCTGCCGGTAGTCAGTTTACAGATACTGAAGCATGCTTTACGGTGAGGGAAGCAAAACTTAAATTGTCGCCTCCCGTAGCCACTCTTATGAAGAAGAAAGGATCTAAAGCTTCAAAGAAGGTGGATTCCCAAAAAGGTAAACAAAAGAATCTTCGTTCTTTTTTCACTTCCCCAACAGCGAAGGGGAAGGAGAACACGGAAGATGCGAATATAGTCAAATTCGTTTCCCAATGTTCAGATTCTGAAACTCTTGTGAAAACCAGTGTGGTGCAAACTCAAGAGCAAGTAGACAGTCCACAGAATGAGTTCTCATTCCTTCCTGAGTCCGATGTTAGAAGCATAGGCGCAAGTGCTTCACAAGTGACGCAGGTTTCGAGTACTGAAACACTACCGCTCTCAGAGAGCCAATCGATCAATGAGGAACCTGTTGATTTGTCATCTATTAGCGCAATCAATTACAATACAAACAGTGAGGTTCAGAAAAGTGATTTCGAAACAACTCAACAAGCAGCAGCAAAAACCGAATGGCAAAGAATTCAGAGAGCGATGATGAATAGAGTACCACTGTGTTCCGGCCACAACGAGCCATGCGTGGCACGGATCGTGAAGAAGCCGGGTCCTAATCTCGGAAGAACATTCCACTGCTGTGGTCGTGCTGAGGTACGGCCCTTTCTACCTCCCTATACTTCTGCATTTCATGTTGTAACGACTCACGAGTTTGTATTTTGTAGCCGGCTTGCAGATGCTTCGTTGGTTTCTGAGATGATTTAGCGGCTGGTTGTGCATGCAGGGCCCAGCTTCAAATCCTGAGGCCAGGTGTGACTACTTCGAGTGGCAGAACAAGGACAAAAAAAAGCATTGAGGAGCAACATCTTTTGGTGGTTTTTGCTTGAAGCTGGAGTCAGAGATTACGGAGCCATGAGTAAAGCATGTATATATCGAAAATTGCTGCTGTTTGCAAAAACTCATGATAAGGATTATATGGGTTGTCTGTTACCATGGTGATTGTGCATGGTCTGCGTTTTCAGTCAGGAACTTCTGAATTTTCACCTGTTGCTCCTAACATTTCTAAGACAGTATGAACTGGGGCTTCTACCTGGAACAAAGGTGTGGTTTTCCGCCTTCAAATAGAGCACGAGTGGAGAAAGTAGGCGGCTACTCAAGATCTTGGAGTAATTTTGCAATAGATCCAAATGTGTGGTTTGCATCTTTTGGAGTGACCATGGAAAATCATGAGAAGTTCTTTGTCCACTCTATCAACTTTCATAGCATTTTTTGACAAGCCAATTGAAGGTTTATCGTACAACATTAATTTGTAGGAGCCTATAAGCTACTAGCACCATTGTGTTGAATAGTTCGTGATAGCTTAGATCTTTAAAAAAGTAAATGTAACTGTTATTATTCCTTTGTCTTTGAAATGTTATGTAAGATACTTTCTTACAAGTTCTTCATGATTTATTTTCCAATAGATTAATATTTTCAACTATATATTTATAAAAGTGGCTCATTACACATTACAATTTGTCAAATTGATAGTATCTTGGCCCTTGCCTATTTCGTAAATAAATAGAATATCTTCACTTGGGTGAGGGGGAAAAATGGCCACAATCTACCTTACAATTGAGCATGGTTTGTCTCACTCGACGGTTCCACGCCGGAATCCGTCGAGGAGACACCCATGCTACGACACGTGGACATGCACGCCCAGGTACCCTCATGCAAGTTGCAGTTCCCCATCTCCGTTGCTGCTTTGCTGCATGATGCCTGTGCATGCCTGCGTATGCCTCCTCGCTCGCAATTGGCCTGCGAGCGCACACCGACCCGCATCTGCTCCCCATCCTGCACCAAGACAAAGTCGCCGACGAAACCGTCTTTGGGTAAGCTTGTTTTTTTGTATGCATTGGTTGAGGAGTGCGAGATGGTTGAATTGGGATTTTAGGGTATGTACAGCTGGGTTTGGTTTGGCTTGGAGGGGGTTGGATTCTCGGGCCGGTTGTTTGTGGCTGTTGTGTGTTGAAGTTTCAAGTTGGGGTGATGGTAGGTGCACGGTATGAGCAAGAAGGCACGGGCAGCATCCAAGCGGAAGACGAAGCTGAATTTGAAGAAAGCGAAACGAGCTCGAGTGAGTTTTCTGTGTTTGGTTGTGAATGCCTGCAGTTTCCGTTCGCCCATGCAGTGACAGTTTGGGTGTTATCAGTAGGCGTTGGTGTTGATATGACGTTGCTGAGGAGTATTCTTGAAGCGAGTGAATGTTTACGCAATTTCTGTCAACGAGGCTTCGGGGATCAAATTTGTAGATTTATTGCGTTTTTGCCATGAATTTGTCTCTAGGCGATTTGTGAAAGGCATGACTTGTATAGGTGGCTGACATTTTGCCTATTTGTAATAGTTAGATCCATAAAATGTTCGAACTACTTTGGAGGTAATTAAGTAGCAAGAAAAGACCAAGGATGCTCCATCTAAATCGTTAGCTTCGTGCAGTTTATCATCACTTAAAGAGAGATGCGTAGACCTGCAAGTTTTGTTTAAATACTACTTTTGGTAAAATATTTGGTATGCTCCTAATGACGTGAATTTTGTTGACTAACTTTTGTCTACTTATTTATATAGAGCTTACTAACTTATCTAGGGCGGGCAATTCTACTAGGTCGTGAAGCCTGGACAAGCCGAGGACAGTGACTTACGAAGAGTTACGCGATAGGTTGCATAAGAGAATTGAGATGCTACGTGCTAAGCGTCACGCTGACGAAGCTGCTAGCACTGTCAATGTTGCAAAAGTTTGGCAAAATCAAAAAAGAACGACTCCTTGAAGCGGAATCGAAAAAGCAAAGCTGCTGATCCAGAAGCTACAGACGGTGAAATGGAAGCTCCTAGTGCTAAGCGATCTAAGCTCGGGGCAAAGGCAGCGTTGGTAATTGCCACTTCAATCTTCTTTTTATTTTTCAGGCCTGCACATACATTGGCTGAATATCTGGGAGAATTTGGTCGATGTGGAGTCCGGCCATTTCGTAACTGAGTAACTTTCACATCTCCGTGAAATACTGAAATTATTGTAAATTATAAGTGGAATGTGGTGATCCGTAGTCCAATCATTTTGTTGCTATCGTGTACAATAACATAGATGTTCAGTATTGTATAAAACATACTACTTGGTTTTGCTTGGCTTCCTTGACCTACGATGGTGCAGGCCCCTTCGGCTGTTGTTGAAGACGAGTTGGAATTCAGTCGAGTAAAGATTGGCATTGGAGCTTCTCCCGGCCAGAATAAAAAAGAAAAACCATCCAAAGAAAAACTTCTTGCACAGGTACTGTTTTTTTTATGTAGTTTGGAAATCACTATGGAATTATTGACGTGTATACTCTCTTAACATATCTTTGACATTATTATAGAACTGAACACACTCATCATGAGAATCTCACGTGGTTGAAGATAAATTAGGGAGGGATAGGCTGTAAGATGTTGACCGTCTGGAGAGATGCCGCAGGAAGATATTTGAAATTGTACTTTCTGATTTGTGTTGTTCCAACATGTTGTGTGTTGCAGGCAACTGCTTTGCAATAGGATATGCATAGGGACATGTATGTAACTTCTATTTATCTGGATTATTCCAGATGCTTTGGTTTGAACTCAACTTTTCTGAACTGTATCAGGTCAATCTTGAAGTTTTCATGAATCTAGAGGCTTCAGGTATGGTCTCATTGCCATGAATGTGAAGGTCAGTCTCCTAAAAGTGAGGTGTATGTAGAGAGTGGAGCTCATTGTAGAGAATCACTCGGGTGATCTTGAGTGTGAGGATTTGTAGTGCTCTGATAACAAGCGCGGGGAGATTAGCTGCTCAGGAACAAAACATTCTCAATCTTCGCAGTTTTAAAAAGGAGTGGGCGTTCAAGAAAGCCCAGGTTTGGCATGCGCCTCTCCTGCACGAGGTTTGGGCGGCTGGGTGTTTGGTTGGAGCGGAGGTGAGGGTGGTGGTGAGGTGATGTCAGCGGGATTGTTCATGTGCATGTTGGTTTTGGCTGCTAGGTTTTGTCTGTATGTTGAGAGTAATTTTGCCGCTTTGAGTGTTGGGTGGTTTCATGGTTCGGAGTCTGTTGGTGGGATTTAGGATTTCTGACGATTCCTTGTTTGCCTTCATATCCTTCAAAGCTGAGTCTCCTCTTGGTGTGGAGCAGGTTGTTCTTGCGGATGGAGCAGAAAGTGATCGAAGATTAGGAGTTCCTGGAGAGGTTCGAATCCCTCCGCTCATTATTTCAAGAACAACTTGATTGAGGGAATTATTGGTATTATGCAGAATGTATGTAGTTCTGTAGACGCCCTCTGAATCTGAGCGAATTGTATTTGCTGCCAAGATATGGACCGCAGCTTGGTTTACTCTTTGGGAGAATATTGTGCGCACGCATGCTTTTGTTTTGATGGACTGGAATTGAATCTTGTAGCTGTTGCTCATGTCGGAGTAAATTTAGTTTTCAAGACTGCTGCGGTCAATTAAATTTCAATTACTTATTTTTTCTTGATATTTTTGAGTTGGTGATTCAAATACGCTTATTAGTGGCATTAGTCGAGAGTTGAAGCAGTAAATGTACCTGGAGAAGCGTCGTGGGATCTTGGCATCTATTTTGATGTGGTTTGTTTCTTCTTACTCTCTTCTGGGCCATATCGTTGTGTAAACCTGAATTATACGAGAGGAATCAGATTGTGACGATCGAGAGATGTGTTAGTTTGTCTCACCAGTTCATGTTCTCTAGAGCATTTGATTGAATGTTGTACTATCGTGTAGAGTAAGGAAATGAGGATTTGGGTGATTGTACCGTCCATTATTTGTATGTAATATTCTCTGGTGCAAAAAAATCATTTGTTGCCATGCTTGTCCAGGAGATTGCTGGGGAATGTTACATGAATAGAACTGGATCCTCTCAAGGCTTCCAATGTATATTTTACTTTATTAAATAAATATATATGATATGTTTTTCTAATTTTTTAAATGAACTTATTTGAAGTTTATAAAGTCATTAACATTAAACTAATGACAACGTGCTCAACGGCACGGGTCCCACTAGTTAGACTACAATGTAGGATGCTTACCACAAGCACCACGATTGCTACAACGTAATTACTTGGAGGAGGAGCCATATCGGAGACGGCAATTGAAGATCGAGTTTCTGAGAACGGAAGGAATTGATAGGGCTCAATTAAACACCCTAATGTCAACAACTGAGTTGTGAACAATGATGGTTTCAACCGTTGATCGCTCCAACTTACAATAGACTAAGGAACAGACACCCATACCGGTTAGCACCCCCATGACGAGTAAGTAGGCTTTCTCACTGCCGCACATGGCTGAACCAAAAAGAGATAATTTCATCCGTCAAGAGTGAGGTGCATGATCTCATAGTGGAGGGGAGGTAGCCGAGACTGGTGCACCCAAATATGGAAATTGGTCATTCCGGTGACTGCAGCTAACGACTTTTATTACCCGTGATGGCCACCGTTTATATTTGGATTTGATTTTTCATGGCAGTGGTTAATGAGCTCCAAGTTAACCGGATTTAGCATGCAAATTAGCGGTTACTGGTGCGGTGTAGGCCGAAATTTCGAATCTCCTGACTGGAATTGGGGAATAAGAGTGCTTGTTTCGGTGTCTTCCTGACTCTACCAGTTCAGTGAGCGATGTCGAGTGTAGGATAGTCGTGCTGATCTCTATGGTTTTCAGAACTGCGCTCTCATGACTCTTCGTTGATAGGCACACATTGACATTGTAGAATTATAGTTTAGGCTTAGGTCTGGGAGACTTTACAATTGGGCGTGACTCATGGCGTTCAGTCCACAGCTTAGCAGCGAGGATCTCTTATTAGGAAGTGACAAAAATCCGCTGTACAATAATGTCGTGCCTCATGGGGAGAGAATGTGCTACGGTTCTGATGAGGAGCAATCGAGCGGAGATGATGAGGTGGTCGGCAATCAAGAGCTCGATTACAGCCAGCTTGAACGAATAATTGCCGGGCCGGAGAGGAGGAGTGTAGGTAGAGTGCCGACGCCCAGCACCGGAGCGAATCAGGGGACTACTTTCCGCAGGGGTTGTGGAAAGGTCCGTAGTGTGAACGGCGTGCGAATCTTTACAGCACCACTGGAGTGCACAACAGCAGCCCGGGGCTTAGGACCAGCAGAGTAGCGACGAAGGCGGGGAGCGATGCCGACTGTGCCTGCAGGTGGAACAGCACCTGAGCCCGCCGAAGACATCACGGCAGTCGGTTCGCAGGCACCAGCATCAGCGTTCTACAAACCCATGCAACCCGAATCCACGCACAGCCCGCCCCCCGTAGCAGACTCCCAGCCGCAGACCCGCAGACCTCACATCGCACAGAGAACCGGGACATGGACAAATGCTCAGTTGCGGGATGCACAGGCTGCTGTAGACGCAGGTATGAGCATGAAGAAGGCTTCAGAAATGTATCACATACCTTACACATCTTTTCGTGAATGGTGTTATGGCATGAGAAGTAGTAGAAAGAGGGGGCCACCTGCAGTTTTGAGTGAAGCTGAAGAAAAACTACTTGTGGACTAGTGTATACGCATGTGTGAGATGGGGCAAGGACTAACACCTACTGCTCTCAAACTGAAAGTATATGACATAACAAAGGATAGAGTCACCCCATTCCGCGACGGCATTCCAGGTGGTGGTTGGATGCGGTGGTGGCGGCATCGCCACCCAGAGCTTTCACTTCGTGTGTCTCAAGCTCTCGAGACCGCACGCGCACGGGGCCTATGTGCAGAGAATGTAGAAAGCTTTTACAGAAATTTGCAGACTTTACTCACCTTGCATGAGTATAGTGCAGACAGGATTTGGAACTGCGACGAGTCCGGGGCGCAAGCTGGGAGGAGTGGTGGAGGAGTTGTGATAGCAAAGAAAGGCGCCCGCCATGTACACTTCCTCGTGCCTGACCAAAGAGAGTGGCTCAGTGTCTTGGTCTGCATAAACGCAAGTGGAGTGAGTATCCCTTCTTTCTATGTTTTCAAAGGCACACGTTTCAGGGAAAATTACATTGAGAGATGTGAGCACGGGGCAACGATGGCAATGCAACCCCGGGCTTGGATGACGACATACCTCTTTAGTGCGTGGTTGTCACACTTTATTGAAAGTGTCCGTAGCATGGGTGGAATTTCAGTTGAGAGGAGACACCTCATGATACTTGATGGGCACAATTCACATTGCACACTAGATGTCGTCCTCGAGGCCCGTGCTGCAGGCTTGGACATGATCATGCTTCCCGCGCATACGTCTCACGCCCTACAACCACTAGATGTTAGTGTGTTTAAATCATTCAAGCAGAACTTTAGAAGTTACAGAGACTTCTGGACATCTAGGAATTTGATGCAGCCGGCAACTAAATCAACATTGGCTCACTGGGTGCATTTGGCTCTGCGAAAAGCGTTGACAAAAGAGAACATATGCAGTGGATTCAGAGCGACAGGCATATACCCTCTCAACACTGCAGCAGTGAATTCGTACCTTGGTCTTGCCGAAATCTTCCAATCTGCCGAGGCTGCAGCAGCCGCTCCTGACCTGCAGTTGGACGAGGAGCTCCCGGAACCTGCAGGCAATGCCGATCCAAACGTAAGGAAACTCATTTGAGTTTTGCACAGTCAGTGTTCTCATTTTTTTGGTTCTCAATGTATGCAAGAAATGACTCATGGCATGATCTCACCATAATTTTTTTTTTTTTTTAATTACAAATTGACGTCTACTCTAATGGATAGCACCTGAGGTTTTTTTTTCGGACTTGATGAATTGCTGATGCTTTCCTTGGAGTGGACCGCATCATGCTCCTTGGTAACGAGCATGCTCTGCTTTTACATTGCACACCTGAAGCTAACGCGCTGACTCTGTGCCGACCAGATTGCTCCGGGGGACCCCGTATCTATTCACACAACAAACAGTCAGAATGAAGAAGACAAGGAACACAATACAGAGGAGGACGGGAGTGATGAGGTGCTCGGGACAACCGTACTGGGCGAGGAGGCGCGGCTCCAGATGGAAGGCGAATTCGAGGAGTTGCCCGATTCCAGCGCATCCCATTACTTCGTTGCTCCCGACCCTGCAGACACGGGAGAGGGAGCCCTCGAAATTGGCACAGTTGATAACGACGACGGCGAACCTCACTCCATTACGAGGTTTCTCACGCTCCCAACAATTGCAGCCCGAGCGAGTTCAAAAAGGAGAGATCCCCTCCTGGACTTCACGACGTCCAAGATTTTCACGTCCGACGAGTACACCGCGGCGGTATAGCGGCTGAATGAAGCGAAAGAGTTAGCGTTGCGAGAGAAGGAGAGGGTACGTACCGAGAAGGAGTCCACACGACTAAGGAAGATCGCTGAAAAGGAGGCTCGGGCTGCTGCGCGAGGTCGTCGACGTGAAGAGCGAGAAGAGGCAGCGCGCGTGAAGGCCCTGCGCGCAGCTGAGACCGCAGCGGCGCGTGCGCAAAGGGCTGCCGAGAAGGCTAGAAGTACAGTGACACGCCTCGGAGGCAGGGCAACTGAGATATCTCAGGGTCGCCCACATGATGGACAGGGAGGAGAGACGACAATCGCCGGGCAAGAGGCGCCAGGTCCTTCAGATTTTTCTTTCAATCCTACAGCAATTCAGAACCCTTACTTCTCGTACGCTTCACCATCTCCGGGAATGCAAGCTCACCCATACTTCCTCCCTTTCGATCAATTCGGCAACCCTGTGATATCTATGTCGCCAAACCCCCAACCTCAAACTATTCGACAACCATTATATGTAAACCTACAACACGCATCTCACATTTTCTTTCCGCAGGGAATGAGAAGCGACGGAGGGCGGGAAGAGCCCCCGGGAAGGAGCCATTGACACCGTCGACGAACATGTTGAAGACAAAGTTCTAGCCCCGAAATCAGCCCCGAAACAGGAGGACGCAGTGCCCGCTCTCGGGACTTTCGCTGCCTGCATGGGGAGCGCGGGGTGCGGATGGAGGGAACCCCAGTGACGTCAACAGGCTCCGCCTATGGCTAGGATTGGGGGCTTCGGAGTTTGGTTTGTGGTTCAGAGTTGTCCGTTTTGCGTTCCCTCCATGCTCCATTTGCATGATGTCTGTCATGGTCTCTCAGAAATGGATTATCCTTCACTGCTTTTATTCCTATCTGAAATGGGTGAAGCTATATGGTGGTTGTGTGTCTGGGCTACTTTTTGACTAAAAAATTTGTAGTAATTTCAGATTTACTTCAAAAACAAATTAAAAATTTCCATTCTCCATGAACCTTATTTCCCTACAAAGGAAAAATAACTGCTTCTTCATAATCACAGCCACTCCATGCTCAAATGCATAAGTTCTCCGTTACAGGTGCCTGTACCTTAGTACCTCACACAATCAGCCCAGTAAAGAAAACTGTGTAAAGCTCCCATCACATCACCCTGGTCCCTAATGACATCACAAAAGGCCACCCATCGACTCCACCAAGGAAAAGGAGTACACTACACTTCCGTCAGAACCTGACCGTTCTGTCACCCTAACATTCCCAAGGTCTCATCACTGCCACCCAACACCAATCACGCGCCAACCCCGCTTCAAAACTCGCGGGAGTCGACTTGTCCCCCGGGACCCCATCTCACCACCCAATCCCACCCGTCCACTCCCCACCACCGTCGATCTCCACCCCGAATCGGTTATCGGTAACCCATCTCCCGCCACCAGAATAGTAAGCGCGGGAAGACCGTTCACCTCAACCCCCTTCCCATCTACACGCTCACAACATCCCCACCCCCAACCCCCAAAATCTACATAACCCCCTCTCTCGCGCCATGCGCCCTAAGTTGGCGCCATTTTTCTCTCAATCGCCCAGCATATTAATCCCTGCGGAGACAAGGCTCACAGCAAATTCAATCAGAATTCGAGACGTTGGAAGGTTGCAAGATTGTTTGCCTCGAGTTGCAGATGTGTAGAGAGTGTGTTGCATTTGGTGCATGTGTTGGCAGCTTATCACTCGCATGGAGATGACTGCAATATTCTACTCTTTCTGAGAAGATTTTTATGTTGTGATGAGTGAGGGACTACATACGTGTTGAAGAAGCCACCGCATTTGTTTCTAATTTCTGTTATTGCAAGTATCTGATCGTCTTGGTGAGTCTCTTTTGGGTAGGGGTTTGGTTGGGTAGTGGGTTTTGGTGTTGGAAGTGTTTGGG
This sequence comes from Ceratodon purpureus, assembly GCA_014871385.1. Classification (NCBI taxonomy): domain Eukaryota; kingdom Viridiplantae; phylum Streptophyta; class Bryopsida; order Pseudoditrichales; family Ditrichaceae; genus Ceratodon; species Ceratodon purpureus. The sequence goes on along the minus strand of CM026422.1, from coordinate 14,373,024 downwards.
AGGAAAAGCGGTGAGGAGAGAGTTTTTTGTTACTATTTTGCTGAGCGGTGAGGGTATAAGGAGACGAGATGGTGGGGTTGAACCCTTCGAAGTTTTACGGGAGGTTGCTGCCGCGGCCGAGGATATACTGTGATGTGAAGTTTAGTGATTCGCGTGTGGATCCACCGGAGGGAGTGAACGCGGCGTTCCTGGAGTGGGCTGGGGACGCGAGCTGGAAAATGGGGGGGACTGCTGCGAAGCGGAAGCGGATGAGTGGGAAGATTGAGGGGCGGATGAGTAAGCTGCGGGCGATGGAGGAGAGTGACGATGATGAGGCGGTGGCTCCTCCGCCGGTGAAGAAGGTGGCGGAGAAGAAGGCGCTCGGGTTTGGGAAGAAGAAGAGCGAGTCGCCTGCGTCGGTGCTGCCGAAGCATCAGACTCCTATTGAGCGGATGTTGGAGACGCCCGGGACGAAGCGGGGTAAGTTGGCGCCGCGGCGGATTATGTCGGGTCCCGGGGATGTGGAGAAGGAGGAGGTGGTTGCGAAGCCGAGAGCGCGGCGGAGCCGGAAGGAGCAAGTGATTGAGGAGAGTGAAGACGAGAGTGATGATGATTTGGAAGGTTTCTTGCAGAGGGTGGAAGAGAATAACCGTACTCCTAACCGTAGTGTGAGGAAGAGCGCGCGTCTGCAGGGTTCTCCAACGGATTCTCAGACCCCGGACTCGAAGAAGCGGAAGTCGAAGAGCTCACCTGCGAGGGGATCCTTTGTAGTTCCCAGTTCGTTGCCGAGCCCGATACCTCAGAAGCGGAAGCGGGTCGATGAATCAGATTCGGGATCTGAGTCAGACTCTCAGTCTGAAGAATCTGATTCCGTGTATCTTTGAATGCCATTTTCGGCCACTGGTGGTTCTTGGTTGACGTTGAACATTTTGAACCCGGCATGGTGTTGCAAGTTGTCTCTGCATTTGATACTGCGGTCATATTGGCCGCAATGTCCCGTGGACGACAGTGTCCACTGATTCATGTGTCCTGCAAGTCAACTCGATAACTGGGAGATTTCACGACCGAGTGAAGAAGCTGACTGACAATACTTTCAGGCTTGCAGAATGAGCAAAGAGGTGAAACAGGAAAACTGCTTGAAGCCTGTAAGTGTCAGTTACTGCATACTGGTTCCCTGCCAAAATGAAACTCTGCGTCATAGGTGCCACTGTAGCTTGCTATTGGCTATATTGGCAGAGTAGAGGATGCCGAACATCACCTTTGCAGTTCGTAGATATGCAATTTTGGGGTGATGGAGGTTGGCTATGGCGTGCACAGTCCCTCTCTCCGTGGACTATGTGCCCTTGCCGAAGAGTGAGCAATGATGCACGAATGCCAGTTCTCTGTAATTCCAAGATGTACATTAAAATTGTTCTGATGTTGCTCTGCATCTCAGTTTGTCCCACTTCATTGTTGTAAAAGCATGAATCGATATGAATGCCCGAAATAGATGCATGCCCTTATTTGTTAAAGTTCTCTTCCCTCTAATGTGAAAAGAGAAGCTGAATGCGGTCTCACGTGGACCAAGTGCAAACAATAGACATGGATGTTACGGTAATCTCACTTACTGTTGGGACGCTTCCAACAAGCGAGTGACGGAGGTGGTGTGTGCTGTGAGCATGGAGCAATAACAGTCGTCAGTGATCCGTCAGGCACGCACAATTTTACAGTTTGTTTATTCCCTCGATCAGGTTGTCCGGAGTGTGATCGGGTTGTGATGCTGCAACTCCGTCGGGTTCGATGTTGGTGGTCCACTGGCCAGGTGACAGGATTTGTGACGTTCGTGGAGTGTGCCAGGTGAGCATCGAATATGGTCTACAATCTCCCAGGCTATGTGCTTGCTAAATCATTGTGTGAACTCGACTGGCTGCAAAATTCGCTGAACAGTTCTGTCGAGAATGAAAACTGAGTTCCGATCATTAGAATTGCATCAGCGACAACATTCACAACGAGATTAGCTGTTCCCTCGTGCAGCATTGTCGATAAGCATTGTGTGCAGAGCTAGTGGGGAATTCCATATCCCGCTTCGAGACGTCAGTAGCCACTAGAAAGTAATAATGCAGCTAGCTTACTTTGATAGTTAGTGACATAGATGAACATCATGGTGCCCTGAAATAGACTGTGCTGTGAGAGCCGTGTCGCTTTGAGTGCAAATTCAGAGAAATATCCATCGAATTATGCTGCTCCTGGACTACCCTTACCTCCACCAGCTAGTGGCGATGGTCACTGATGTAGTTCTGTTGACGAGAGCTGGGCAGAAGGAGGGACTGATCAAATTTACCAGATCCGGTTGAATCGCACCTGAAAGCTGGAACAATGTCGCAAGCATTCGGCAAATGTCTCGAGCAATTGCCTGTGATCACTACAAGGAAAACGCTCTACCAGCAAGTAAAAATCAAGTGAAATGTGTTGGTACCAAGAGCAGACCGCGAACTGGGGTTCCGCCTATTCATACCAAGAGAATGGGGGTTTCGATCAACTGAAATGTCTTGTAAACTAAGAGAGCCTTCCAGGAGCACCATGGGTGGGAGTCTGAAGAAGCAATTTCGTAGATTTTCGTGGCTGGAATTTGACACAGGATGCGTACATGATAAAGCCATGTCCGTCGTATGGAGATATGGTTCAGAAATATGCACTAGTAGATGTCACATGATGGAATCTACAACAAAATCGCTCCACTAGCTCCAAACCCCAAAATTTTCATCAAACCTCACAAACTAAACCTTTCACTCAACATTCCCCTCCAAAGCTAACAGTATCAATCAGCGCCGCCCTTCTCCCGACAACCATTCGAGTCTCCGATGTGTGCATTGTGGGACTCCTGTAGCAGCAGTGTATGTGGAGTATTCGCCCAAGAACATCCGTCTTTCAGAATGCGTATGGCTATCGCACTTTCTACTTTGGGATTCTCGTTTTTTTTTTTTTTTTTTTTTTGCGATTTTTGGTGATTGGAATTTGGGTTTTTCTTTCTCTGTCTTGATTCTATGATTGTTATTGCAAGCTCAATGCGGATATGCAGCTGACGAGTATGTGGAATGCAAAATGATGGTAATTATTCAATTCGCCCTCCTTGTTCTTAGTCGGATTTCAAGGTCTTCTAGGGTTTAGGATTTTAAGCGATTCGAAGGGCCGCTTCTTCGTTCTTAGTATCTTCTTTATCAGTCTTTTAGGAATTCAGCAAAAGTAGCGTTAAACCTTTATCTCCAGGTAGACTCTGATCGTTTCCATTGCATGTGACACATAGTCACACACTTCATCAAAATAGCACTGCATTTTTCTGAACGGCTTTACTAGTCGATAGATTAATTCTTCCGAGAAATCACATACCGTAGTTTACTATCAGCTTCGTACAAAAATAATTCTGAAAATAGAAAACGAAAATTTTAGAAAATTATGAAGTCAAAAAATCGAAATTAGAATAAATTAGTTTTTGCAATATTTTGTTGGTTCTAAGCCATTTCAGGTCATTTTAACTGATTTTTGGCTAAAAAAACGAAAATTGAGAAATTCATTTTGGAGGTTGTGAACATCATTTTTTCAAAATAATTAAATATTTGACGGAGCATGGTCGAAGCTGCTAGTAGGCTACGGTATCACTATCGCGTTTCAAACATATATATCTTCTCATTTCTTAATTAAGTATCCTCCGAATAATTCTGCACAGTAAACATTTCCCACCTTAGGACGTTCTGCTGATTTGTCCATCATTTTATACAGTCCATCCCGACCATGGCTCTTAACGCATCGGATTTTTACACATTAGGACCGAAAAACTACAGGGTCTGTTATGGTAATCAGGTTACTCGAACGTATCACTTCGTTTCTTTATCTATAATAAAATATCAATTCAAGCACATGAACTGTCTCTGATGTATGTCCATTAATATGACGTCAGAGCATGACGATGCATGATTTCATATTCCCCACTCTCAGCACGACACGTGTACGGCCACATGACGGTCTGAATTTCTAACCTGGATGGTACACAAAATACATTTTATGATTTAATTTCTTGAGAAAACAATGGGACAACTTTTGTGTGAAGGCCACGTGCAGAGGAGATACCGTGTGCTCTCACCAAATTCCATGTCGAAGTGAAGAACACATGTCGCCGCATACTGGACTTAATATTTGTAGATTTCGGACTTTGATATGTCACTCCTGTGAACCCAAAGTGTAGATCCTACTCCAGTAAATACTTCGATTTCATAGATCCTACTAAGATAGTAAGGGAGACCAAAGCAAGAGATAATTGTCCATAGTGTCCGCCAACAAGATGTTCCAATCAAGAGGACTTACTAAGAGAATTCTCTTGCATTTCTCTTCATCAGACGTGTGTTTTCCTTGTAGTGGATGTTGTCGACACGGGTGTCAAAGTTGCATTATTAGCAACTATATCCCGCTTGGGAAGAAAATTTTGCTCGAAAGGAGATAATTTAGCTCAATCAAACGATCGTTACCTTACTGCCTCTTTGTTTTCCTCATTGTTACAAACCGAGTGTCATGCCATAAGTCATTTCGCCACAGCTTCGTCGTTTTTTCTCCCTAGTAGCGATTTTACAGATTGTTAGCTCCAAGTTATGCGGTAGAATTCATTTGAGAAGACTCTCCCCGAAGTGAGCCTTGCGTAAACTTTAGGCTCGTGAAAAGTGTAGCTTATGTTGCCTACAATTTGTCGTAGCAGTGAGGTCATTCGCATTTGATGTTCGCCGCTGCATTCAAAAAAAGTTGCAATAGCAGAGTTGTCCCCAATCTATTTCTTAGCGTTCTGACTGTGAGGCGTTTTCTCTCTCCCTGTTTCGAGAGCCTAACTCCGATGTGCGCTGTGTGTGGAGCCTTGGAACATACAGAGGCGGGATGGCGGTGTTGTTGTGATTTCCAGAGCACATGTTCGTTGTCACAGGGCCACCTCGACATTGAGCCACGGACCATTAACCGTACGGTATCACGCGCAAGCTTGGAGGCATCTACCACCTACAGTATCACCGATCCAACATCACCATGACCGCGGAGCTTGTTCAAGGTATGCAATCCTCTTCTCTTATCTCTTATTTGTTTGTAGTGCATGTACATTCCCTTGTGCATTCTGGGTATATGTTGTAAGTTTCGCACTAGCTATACAGGTGATGCAAATACGTATTAATAGAACAACCTGCTCATAGCCTACACCCTCTGGTATTCCTTTTGTGTACAAATGGTGTCGAAGAACATAAGAGTGCCGTTGACGTCCAACCAAGGAGATGCATGATGGTTCCACACAAAGAAGGGCTTAAACGACGAAGGCTATATGCCTAAAGGACATTGGGCGACTTGGACTCACTGCCATTGACAATCGTCAATGATGAGATGTGCACTCTTTGCTGGGGTCCTCGGCAGGGAGGGTCGTTTTGGTACGCAAGGGCTAGAAGAAGCGAAAGTCCTTGGCAGTGTTACCGAATCGAGAAACTATACCAAATGGTCTATCAACGGCCCATCGGTAAACATTGTTGTTTTGGCCTGGCTTTTGCATGGGGACTCTTGGCAGAGAAGCTGTGATTTGCCATGAACTGGGCATCCTTTGCGGCCAAGGTTTGCGCCAGAGGCAAAAAACCTTTCATGAGTTTTGAAGAGTACAAGTGTAAATGCTTCTCCGGAGGCGGGGATTGGTCAGCCAACGAGTCGAAAGACCTCGACGTAGATGAAAACACACTGGTCGGAGCCGAGGACGACTGAGAAGTGAACATCATGTTGCGGACATTGGACAAACGGAAGATTAGATGCTACAATCTGAAGCACAGACTCCCCGTCCCTCCATCGCCGACTGTCTCCGCTCCCGCATACAAGAACAAAGATACGGACAAAAGTAGATTCTAATCCCTTTGTCTGTCTTAGAACTTAGCATTGTATTGACAATAAAATTTATGTCTATAATTATATTCTAAAGATTACATGGCTGCTTCTTCTCAGATAACTCGGACTAGAATGGTGTTCACGGGGACTACAGTCCAAAGATGACGTAGCGAACAACGGTATGTCAGATGCTATGTCATCAAACTCGCCCAGTATAATTTTTGAATTCCATATACAATTATCTTATTTTAATAGTACATTTGTGGAGAAATGACCAGTGTGCTCCCACATCTCCATAGAAAACTGACCGACCCACTTAAAACGATATGTTGTAGAGGATCAGTTTGTGGAGAGGGCATCTGCTCTTCGCAATTCAGGTGCACGATACGTGATCGATGCAAAACGATCTACCTCACAAAAGGAGAAGGAGCTCTTGGATATGGAAGTACAGACAATAGCTGCAAGTAAGACGTCATTTTAAATATGTATTTTATTTTCCATCGGACTGCATCATGTTTAGCGCATTTGACATACGCATGTGTAACTTTGTGTGCAGTGAAAAAATGATGTAGAAAGGATAGATACCCACAAATGACGCCGTGCGAGAAATTGAAATATCTCTGACACCGCGTAGAGGAGTTAAACGAAGAAAAGACGAAAAGAATGGTCGAGGATAAAGTCCAGGATGAGTGGCTAAAAGAACAAAGATTGAAGAATGCCAACCGAGACAAAGAGGACTTCGTTAGACGCCACACATTTGGACCTAAACAAGTCCTGACAGAACCAGATTCTGACTGGGGTAAGTCGTCTAAATACCTTGTAGTCCACCTATCTATTTTGAAATACCTTTCGGAATTCCACGAGCAATAGATCACCCTAAACTAATACATGTCAATAGCATAAATGGTAAGATACCGGAGTTATAATATCCATTCTCGTGGTTGAAGAGGATTTTTTTTTTCGCCACCGATGAGAATGAGGTCCAGGGGTCCTTCACCACATGTCGCTCTGATTACATCCAAAGCAGAACAAAGTACACATGCGGCTGTGGATACGACGGAGGTGGCAGCCAGGAAGACATCGAGCTTAGGAGTGAACGACAATGCCGGGTCTCCATTCAGAGATATACAGTTGTCGCCACTCCATTTCAAAGACCTCCCAACTGAATTACCGAAAGGTAAGTCAATTCCAAAATTATCACATTTGCAGAAGTCTGTAATGCACTAGGTATGCTTCCTTGCTTCCTTGGTTTTTTCAAGACTGTATCATGATATGTCGTGATTTTGTTGGATTTAAGCAGAATACAGGGGCCTCCCGACGTATGGTGCAATTGCGAAGAAGGGACACTCTCTGGACGCGCTAGTAATGTCATTGAAGAGCGATGCATCTGACAAAGACTAACCAGGTATTTTTTTACAAAATTCCAAGCTTTGTTGATATCGTGAACGTCATCGAGGGACGGCTGAATCTAGGGAGCAACGACTGTTTAGGTGGAGGCAAGTCTTGGAGGGATGCCCTATGATGGGAGATATTTGTGGCACATGTTCTAGATTTTGGTAAAGTTGTATAGGTAGATATCGTATTGTGTTTTGATAAGACTTTCTTCAACAGGACGAGGTTTGTCTGAATGCTAAGAAAGATTAGGATTACATATTTGTGGTGACCTATCGTCTATAACTCTCTAGCTAGGATTGACCATTTTGATAAGAGAGTACAGCTAAGCGTACACCTATTTACAAGAGTAATTGTTGTGGCACTCTGTAATTTTGCCATTACATAGGATGTCTGTATACAATTGCAGTATTCAACATAGTTACATCGTAATTGGTGGCAGAGAGTGTTACATGTTGTATATCCCAACGAGATATGTTGCAAACTACACTAGAGATTATGTCTCAATTAAAAACTATCACAACTTAAAAAACAAAAAAATAAAAAGACAAGGAATTCAGTCAAGAGTGGCTAGATGCTATATTTAGTTAATAATAATCAATGACAGAAAAAAAAATTAATATTAAAAAACAAATTGAAAAATCCAATAGTAAGTAAGGGTGTAGTTGCATACGTCCGAAAGGGGTGAAACTCGGAATCCATGTCTCTTCTGGTCACCCTCGCTACAAAACCTTCGAGATTTCAATCTAGAACCCGTCTACTCCGAATTCCCTCCACAAATTGCAACAAATTGTTACTGACTGATATAACACCAAAATATACCGTTTAATCCACGCTGGACTAACATTGCTACCCTAAACCATGCGATCTCCACGCTGGATTGACCTCAGGATTAAAAATCTTTTTCGTTGGCCTCCATTGGCCAGAATTCTAGCACGCGCGGCGAATGTGGTCCCATTCTACACCCGAACCGTGTGAGCTGCAATTTTCTTGTAGGGGGAGTGAAAAGCGACAGCCTCCTACTCAATCGGAGTGAAGGACGTAAGGTTTGCTTGTACTGTGAGTTCATATGCTAGCTCACCTTGTAATTCTCCTCCACACATAGAATTATACTAGAATACAGGGAATTTTGTTACAGTTTAAGGTGTTGTATCACCCATTTTTAACCCCTAAACTCCCAGGCAACCAAAATGTGGTCGCCAGCTATTTTGGGCAGGGTCCCAGAGTGGTAAAAATAACTTTCAAGTTTTGAGATTTTGCATGTGGATTCTCTAGGTCATTACGTACATGCCAAGCTTTGTTTCATTAGATTTGGTTATGTAATGCAAAAGTTATGAATGGTTGAAGGTAAAAAATCTCAACGCGGGCAGCCACAAAATTTTTCAAATATGTTTATAAAAAATAAATAAAAATATCATCATTTTGTAGAGATTCATATTTGGATAGAATGCTTTGATTCAGTCCATTCCAACAAGTGAGGTAAAAGATATGACAATTCATGTTATGCGGGCAGTTTGGTCAAATCTTCATGAAAAAAAACTTTAAGTGCTCAATTTGAATACAATTTTGACAATTTTTCAAAAATAAAAATTGGAAAAGTTTTTTGTTATGTATCACATCATTTCTACCGTTGAAAGTAATGTTATCCACTTTTATGTGGATGTAATTAGCAATTTAGTTTTTCCTTGTATTCTACATTGTATTTTGATTTACATATCTTTTGAAGATGAAAATCTAGGTTTTTTCATTTGATATTTTTTGTGTATATTCTCAAGTCATTTTTATATTAGAATATGGAGTTGCCCATTTCAAATTTGTTAAGCATATTTTTTGAAAATTCATTGAAAGTGAGATTTCCGCTTTTTGAAGGATTGAAAAAAACTTGTTTTTAAACTTTGAACATTATGATCTTGCAATCGGTGTTGTATTTTTCTCTAAAATTTTTGGAAAACAATGTCTCAATAAGTTAGCTATAAGATCCTACGGTTGAAATTACAAAAAAATATCACGAAATTGGAAAAACTAACTTGCTTCACAAAAGAGTGTTGAAGGCAATTTTCAATGTGAATTCATGGTGGGCATTTAGGGGTTAACACCTCATAATGTTTACTCTTTCGGTGCGGAAGCATTTACGTCTCATTGCTTCTTCCCTATACTAAGTGCAAGTCATACTTTAGCCACATATGCCTACCAAGGTAACCAAATTAAGAGACATTAGAAATAATATGATCTCCCTCTGCTTAGCAATGGTTGATCTCTCCTAGAAAATAAACTTTTAATCCTATCTCAAGGAAGTCATTTAATCAGTGAAAGCTTGGTTGATCCAAAAAGTCCTATTTTTTGGTAGATTTATTTGTCATTCTCAACTTGTATATAGTGTTCCATTCCTTAACCAATTTGATTTTGCCATATTTATTGTGGAAGTGGCTATGCCTTACACAACATTAATCTTTTTTTGATTAATTTGATTTATGTTTTTTTCTAAGGTTCACTATTCTTTTTGTAGTTTGCACTTACTATTGGTTGGTTTTCTTCATAGATGAGTATTGTAATCAACATATTTATAGTGATAATATTTTCAATCTAATGCAATACTTGAAGGTATTTCTAATATAGATATATCTAATATATTTTATTTTGATTGAAGTTCCACATTGTCTTATTTTTCAATGTATTAGATTGAAAAATCATGTTGGATTCAAAATTGAGCATCAAATACAATTATAATTCAATAGAATATATGTAAAATCTCAATTATGTTAAACCAACTAAAGTGTTGTAAAGCTGTGCCATGTTGCTATGGCAATATAATGCTATGTTTTTTGTCAGCAAATACTTCAGTAGATAAGTTAGCAAAACTCTCACTCTTTGCTGGATACATGAATTATAAGTGTAGAACCACCAAAAGCCCGACATAGTCCTTCGGTCCTCATACATTATAAATTCAAAACTTATATGAATAAAAAATAATTTCCACTTGAAAACGTAAAAATCGAAAAACCATGAGAAAATTTTACCAACAAAATAAATCAATCTTCATTATTTTTGTAATTTCATATCCATTTGAAGTTATTTATAGCAACTTTTTATGAAACTAATAAAATCAAGAAATTCATTTTTTTGAGAGGTAAATATTCTTTTTCCCAAAAAGTAGTTTTACTCAGTGGGTGGCAACCCTGCTATTGTACTACAGTACCCACTTAAGGTAGAACAACCTATTTTCGTGCATTTAAGGATTATGTAAGGAATCTATATTCTTGGGTGATGAAATGAGTGGGTTACTATTTTTCAGGGATAAGGAATAGGAAAAGACAAGTTTTTCCTATTTTTTTGATATTTTAAAGCACACACATAATTAAGTACAAATTTTCAAAGCCTTGAGGAGTGGAAACCTATAAGCGGGCACCCTATTTATGTACGCATGAGGCACATGCAAGGAAGGTCATATCTTTATAAAGGCAAGAATCTTAGGGCACGCCCATGGGGTGGTGCCCGCTTATACTGTAGGTGGTTCTACCTTACAACAAAAGCACTTGTACGTCCGAGAAATCAAACATGATTCCCTGCAATAAATTTTCTTTTGTTGCTTTTAAAAAAAAGAAAAATACATCAAACATGATTTTTAATTAGCGTAGAAATTCAGAATAGTACACCCCACGATGCCAGACGGCACTGAAATGAACAGTAAAATTTATGAAGAATCAGTCACTCCACCAACTAACCACGTGCCCCCAGAATCCACATCCACCCACATCCGCCCACATCACACCCCAATGACGAGCCCCCCCTATCCCCACCCGCCACGCCAGCACCCGAGTCCACACCCACCACTCCCAACGCCCGTCCGTCAACAAAGACGCACGAACCCCCACTCTCGTCCTCAAACCCCTCCCCCGTCAACGTCGACGACCGAACCAGAACTTCTCGTCCGTCCAGAGAACGACACGGCACCTAAAACCGACACCTTCCATTTATTCCTAGACTCCACTCCCTAAATGTTTGCTTCTGGTATATACGTCATCTCAAGAGTGAAGTAACGGGTTTCGGTTCACCAAGCAAAGTGAGACAATTTCATAAATCCTAGACCTGTTCGTATAAAGTGTAGGGCCAGAGAAGATGATGTTGGTTTGGGGGTATCGTAACGGGTTTAGGTGGATAGCCTGAGCCAGAGGAAGTGGACTATCTGTTGGTACCTACACTGATTTCGTTAAAGTGTACTCATCGCGTAGATAATGGTGGATTTAAGAAGCAATAACGGGTTTGGGAGGTCGAGGAGAGCGAGAGAAAGTGGAATCATCTACGTATTAGTGGATTTAGGTCACTTGACTGTGTTGAAATGAAGATAGTGTTGGGTATGGGGTGTGGTGACGGGTTTGGGTGGACGTGCCTGGAAGAGAGAGAGGGCGAGAGCGAGAGTGCCAGAGCGAGAGCGAGGGCGAGAGAGAGAGGGAGGGAGAGTTCGGAAGCTGAGAATTTCGCAGGGGGATGCGCAGGGGGCGAATCGGCGCGGCGGGGGCAGGAGAACGAAGCTGCGAAGCGCCGCATTGGGAGCCAGACGGCGCGGAATTCGAGCCAGGTACGAGGCAGAGCAGGATGCGAGGGGGGAGGAGATGTGGAAGCAGGGCGAGGAGGAGGGCGACGCTGCGAAGAGGAGGGGTGGGGGGTGGTGGAGTCGGTGTATAGCTGCTGATGTTGGAGCAGCAGCAGCAGGTTCAACGCCGTGCTGGGGTCGCGTCAGTGCGGTGGTGATGGTCAGGATGGTGGAGAATCGGCGCGGCTTGTCGCTCGCCGCGTCGGGGCTGGTGGTGATGGTGTTGTTGCTTGGGGTTTCCGTGGGCGTGCCGTCAATGCTCGTCGCGCCTGCGATCGCGCCCGCCGTCGCTGCGCCCGTTACCGCCCTCGAGGCCGCCGATCTCCGTGATGAGGTGGGCGGGCATTCTTTTGGGGGTTTGGATGGGGATTCAGTTGAATTTTTTCATTTTTTTGGTTTCGATATCTGGAGTGGGAGGCTTGTGATGCGTTAACGGGTGGCGTTTTTGGTGCGGGTTTTGAGTTTAGTGATGACAATTTTTGTTATCTGGTTTCGGTTGGAATTCTTCCAATTTGCGGGTTTTTTTGGTAATTTTCGGAGGGTTTATGTCGCACGACGTCTTCTGCATGGCTTTTGTGACCTAGTGAGCTTTCACGGGGTGCCAGAGCTGGGGTTTCGCTTCGTGCCTGGGCTGGCAGGTGGTTTGCTCTAAAATATCCACTCCATGGAATTTGCTGGTTTTTTGTTTTAGGGTAATTGGGCTTAAGTATCCAATTCTGCGTCGCTTAAGGGTAATTGAGCTGCGGAGTAGGGGTTGATTTTTTGTTTGTTAATAATTTGTGTTAAGGGCTGTGCCTTATGCAACAGTCGAGACTGTGTTTATCTTTGGAGAATTGAACAGCATTGATCGAGGCAAAGGCACTTCTTTGTGAAGTGTGTGTGTAGCATAAGGAATTGGACAGTTCAATTTATCAGCATTTCTCATATTAGTGAGAAAGTTGGAGTTAGTTTTTGTGAGATTGACTATCAGGTGCGCCATTCTTGTGTGAGAGTATTTGCGGATGAGATTGCTGTTGTCGCAATGCAAGCATATTTCGAACGTGACCACTTTGTGACTTGGTAGCATTCGTGTTCAGATACATTAGTGATTTGTCAGTTGAGGAATTATACGGCTGAGTAACTTATTTCAAATTGCTCTTCCAATCCGCAATTTGGTGTGTGAAGGTTTCCTTTAATTCTTGTCATCACTTTTTAGATCAGTGAGAATGAAGTCGTTAGGTTGCTTTTCGCAATAAGTTGGGGTCAGTATGGATAGTGGTGTATGGGCGAAGTACTGTCAAATTTGAAGGCGCCTTCGCTTACTAGCTTACAACTTCTAAGTTTGACACATGCACGTGGCTCAATATTTTTGTTGGTATTTTCATACTTTCAAAGTGTATCTGCTTTCTGATTTGCAATTGAACTCAACATCTTTGGAAGCATGCCTTCTGAAAGATACATCTGAATCAATTCTTGTCCGATTGTTAGACTACTGTTTGGTTCGGTTTTTTGGATCCAATCTGTTTAAGTACAATGTTATTACGAAGAGCATGAATATTCTTCGGGTGCCTCTGAGGTCTTAGGTTCACAGCTCTTGAGAGTGAATTTACCACCGAGATTATGACGCTTTTTCCGCAAATAGTGCACTTGGTGTACGATTTACTCACTGTCTTTCGGTATCTCATGGTTAGAGATTGGTGTTATGCAGGTTAAGAATATGTTTTACCACGGGTTTGATAATTACATGCGGTATGCATTTCCTCTGGATGAACTAAAGCCTATGAGTTGCACTGGTGAAGACTCGCTGGGTGGCTATTCTCTGACTCTTGTAAGCTTTCTAGTTGCACTCTTTGTGAGCTTTCTAGTTGGTCTCTTGAACTTTGTAGGAGGCATATTTACTTCTCTATCATATGATGATACATCTAGGCATTAATAAATCTATTGGGAATTCCATGATAAAATTGATAACGCGTTGTGTTCTTGGAGAGTTGATTTTGTGCTTATTTCGACTGGCAGGTTGATTCATTGGACATGCTTGCTCTATTGGGTGATCGTACACAATTCAGCAAGGGAGTCAGCTGGCTTGGGAAAAACTTGAGCTTTGACAGGGTATTTGAAACTGTTAATTCTTTTTTATTTTAATTGAAATTGCTATGCTAGAGTATAATCTTGTGGCGATGTTTGATGTTTTGTGTTTGCTTGATTCAGACTGTTGTAACATTTGGTCATCGTTTTGCAGAACAAAACGGTGTCTGTCTTCGAGACAACCATTCGTGTGCTTGGTGGCCTTCTGTCTGCTCATTTAATAGCCTCAGATCCTTTAACGGTATGAAGTTTATTTCTTTAAAAGTTACCTTTTTTTAAAATTTTGTACTTTGAGGAATTCCGTTGGGCAGATGAGCCAAATCACAACTCGCGATCCGAATCCCTAAGTCATCGCCTGACGATTGCTATTACAGGGTATGCAAGTAGATCCTTACAACAACGAGTTATTGGATTTGGCTACGGATCTAGGGCGACGAATGCTACCCGCATTTGACACACCTACAGGTACTGATAGCGTTAGTAATCGGATTCCAAATGGCACCGATTATTTTACTTCATGCGTTCTTTTGGTTTATAGAAGCACGCAAATCGTACCGTTTCAGTTTTTCTTATTTATTTTTCTCTTAATGGGATTGGTTCAGGTATCCCGTTTGGATCTGTCAATTTGGCGCTCGGTGTCAGCGATGATGAGAGTCAGGCAAGGCGAGCCTCTCCTAGAGCTACACTCCTTAGTCTAGGGTGTGCCTCTTAATCCCTTGCTTTTTCTACAGAAAATTAAAAGAAGACTAAATGACTGTCTTTGTGTTTTTCAGTAATGCTGGAACTTTCCTTTAGTATCTTATTGTTGATTTCCCGTGCTGTAGTACCCTGTAATTTGTTATCATTTTAGTAATTAGAGTCGTATTTTTCATACTTTTTAAAGAACTGGCCCTTGTCCTTGTAATCTTAATTTTTCCAAAGCGTTCACTTTTGACTTGTGTTGCTTTCATGATTAGTATGAGTGTGAAAATCATGCTGATAGCGCCTTAAAACCCTCTAAATTAACAGACAGCTTGGCAAAGCGTGCAGGTGTCCTCAACAGCTGGTGGTGGAACTCTGTCATTGGAATTCAGCGTTCTTAGTCGCCTAACAGGAGACCCTGGTAAGACTGGGTTACTTTCCTGCTGTTTGCTTGTCCCATGAAACAAAGTTCTGTAGCTTGTGGTGCACATATAGTTTGAATCGATTTATCATTATTAATACAAATCAATCTTCTTCCATTTTTGTACGATCTGGACTAAATGGCTTGTAATGATAAAGAAATGCACCATTAGAGGTATCATGCATGTTTGACCGCTGAAAGTTTTGGCACTGTGGTGGATAGAATTTGAAAAGGTTGCAAAGCGTGCTGTTCAAGGGTTATGGGCTTATCGGTCCCGATTGGGACTTGTTGGAGGTCATATTAATGTATTTACAAGCGAGTGGACACATAAGGTAAATCCCCTTTCTTTCATTGAGGAGGTTGCTTCCATTTGAAAATTTGCCGTGTGTCGTAGAGGGATGTGGTAACATTTTGTAGTTTTTCCATTGGGTGTTTCCAGTGGATTATGAAGCTGGGATTTCATGTGGATTCTCTGGTCTCTACCAGTAACGTTTCAAAATTTAGATTGCAGTATTACTAATGTGGCGAAGTGTGCAATAGGATGCAGGCATTGGCACCAGCATTGATTCATTCTATGAATACCTGCTGAAGGTCAGTTTTTCAATGTTTTCTTGTTTCATGAATTTGTGTTTTGAATATTTAATTTTCCATATCCTTTCTGTAGTAGACAAGTATTTCGTTTCAGATCACAATGACGTTATACTATGAGGGATCCACGTAGTTATATCAGATATACGACACGTGAATATCTTTGCATGCTTAGTGACAGCTTCAGATTTTAACATTCAGATGAGGTTAAATTTGAGAAGTGCAGAATCAGTTTGGAAGTCTTGAAGTTTTTAAAGCAGTTAGACGATTTTAGTTATCTGAGAGAGTGTCATCTTTGTAGTTTACCTGCTGCTGATGAAGTATCTTTGTTTGAAGGCATACTTGCTTCTGGGAGATGAAGAGTACTTACATATATTCAAAGAGGCTTATAAGTCTGTCATGCGTCATCTTTATAGTGATCCCTGGTAAGTAAATATGTGGGAGATTAATGTTATAAATCCTCGCTTGTCTAGCAATATATTGTTTGTATCAAATGCAATCCAATTATGCTTTCATAGAATACACAAGGTTCTAATTTTAGGTCTGGGTTGTCCTGTGCTAGGTATTTGGAGGTAAACATGAACTCAGGTGTTGTCGTATGGCCTTTGTTCAATAGTCTTCAAGCTTTCTGGCCGGGTTTACAGGTAAGGACTGCCAACAATGATTTGAATGCCTTCTCTCTGATGAACCAATTTCTGCCTCATATCCTTTATGCAATACGTCATTCTGAAAATTGAATTAGCTACAGTATGTTTGACTTGGGATTGCAAGTTCCACATGTTTCAAAAGTTCACAGATTCTTTTGACATGTGAACCAGGTCTTGGCAGGCGATGTTGAGCCAGCAATTCGTACTCACAAGGCTTTTTTCGCTGTGTGGAAGCGTTATGGGTTCACACCAGAAGGCTTCAATTTGGCTACATCCAGTGTGCAAGTAAGTGAAAACATCTCGTATCGGTACAGCATGACTTTTGTTTCTAAGAACAAATTGTTAGTGACTTCATATAGCATTGTAGCTGTAAAAGTTATTCAGGTGTCTGGGTTGTGAATTTCCTCTGTAAGAAGGGATATGCAGGTTGTGTCTGCTCATGATCAGTTCGTAATTTGACGACTACGTATTATTGCAAGGTCTTGTCTGATCTTCTGTTGATCTTATTTCCCGTTGAGATAATGTTGCAAAATAATTCTTAGAATTATTGTCTTCTGAATACTTTTTATATTGGCTTGGTTTTAGAGCACGATTTTGATTGGAAGACTGTTTGTTGTGCAGCCAGGTCAAAGAAGTTACCCATTGCGCCCAGAACTTGTAGAGAGCACTTACATGCTTTATAAAGCCACCCGAAATCCTGTGTAAGAGGATATTCAAATCTCGTTTTTCTGCTGCCTTTGAGCTATCTGCGCTGATGGTTGTGCTAATTCTGCATGCCTCAGAACTAACTTGTGATTAGCTTGTTATTTGTAATGCTATACATAGTCCTGTAGATACAGGATGTTTAAAATAGTTGGTGAGTTATGGGTGTAGGTACTTAAGCGTTGGACGGGACATAGTGACAAGCTTGCAAAAATCCGCAAAATGCCGCTGTGGCTACTGCCACATAGCAGATGTGGAATCACATGAACAAGATGATCACATGGAGAGCTTTTTCTTGTCGGAAACTGTAGGTGGTTCGTTCGTTTACAGTCTTTATGTTATCGTCACATCATATATTTCTTCACTTGCGAGTCTGCAGTCTGTTATTTGTAGCATTCTAGAGTATTGATGATTAAAACTCTCAATATTACGATATGTGACTTTGTTTTCTAACTCACTTTTACATCTATAATTCTGGTGGTTTGCAGGTAAAATATCTCTGGCTGCTTTTTGATCTAGCTGCTGGTGGAGACAACTTAGTAGAGAAAGGACCTCACCCGTGAGTATTTCTAACTTATTTTCTTTATCTGCATATGATGTAGTAAGGAGCTGTTAAGAGGCCCTATGTTTCATGCTTGAAACCTTTTCGTTTGTAAATTTCTGCCTCGATGCTTATTTGTCTGTAATATTCTGTAGGTACATTTTCAACACAGAAGGTCATTTTTTGCCGATGTCCCCAGAGATATCACTTCCAGCTGAGAACTGTTCTAGTGCTGACAGTATCTGTAAGGAACGTATTGCCGAAAGACTTCCATATGCTAAACGTAAATTGAAGAAAGAGCTCGAGGATAGCAGCAGACGAAATCAGGCCAATCAATGCAGTCTCAACGACTTGGATAGTCAAACTTGTTCTGACAACGAGGAGGGTGGAATCCGAGACAACGAATGGACCGTTTCTGCAGAAAGCCATCTTAAAGTACGTACTGATCTAGTATTCTGATATTGTTGTTTTTACTTATGTGATATTAGCGTGAGTCCAATCCATTAACTATTGATGAGAAGATTTGATTGGACTCGCATAGACAATTCTGTTACGGAGTATGCTCTTTTAGGGAGTATGATCTCGGATATTCTTGTAGGACTGCGCTAAATAGTTCTCAGTAGGGTGCTATGGAAGGAATTCTCATTCGTCTTTATTACTGTCATACAGGGAATGTGTCCTGCACTAAATCATTGGAGGCAACTTGTTTACCCTGAATTACAGTCTAGGGCTCTCTCGCGAGCCAAATCTGTCTCCGTTGATCCTACATGCAGAGTTGCTGCGCAGGACGACATGCTGCTGTCAAAGATGGACGAGGAGAATCTTATTAGAATTGCCGTGTCAACAGAAAACTCTATGCGAAAACGTTTTGCAGAGAAGCAGTTCAAGGACAGCAGTGCAGGATCTATTGACGGAGAGGGTGACGATGGACGTACATCACTCCAAGTCACCAGTGATGATACCGGTGAACTGAATTTCAAAGGGAAAGAGAGTTTAATCCATCTTATTTCAACCCTCATGAATTGGAAAAAGAATTCATTTGAAGTGAATTGGAAGGAAAACTCAATCAAAGTTGGAAAGAAAGAGATGCCCAATTGGAGAGAAACAGATGTACTGGATAGTGTTGACGTGGAGGGAGATATACAAACACCGGGCAGATGATATGGTATGACGTGTTGTCCAGCGCTCAGGTTAGTGTTGCAGTTGCAGGGCACATTGAATATGGCACCTGCCTGCTCTTATCAGGGTCAAAACAGGCTCGTGTGAAGAGCATTGCTTTGTTTGTATCATAGTTGCGTTGCATTCCCTAATTCATGTCACATGTCTTCTCATTTAATTTATTGACCCCTCTAGCTTTACAATGGCCTCAAATATCCCAGAGGGATTCTGTATACCTGTCAAGCAATTAGGCGTGAGGTCGAGTAGTTAGTAACTCAGAAGACTGTTCATCTCCTTAGCGTGATCGAGCTATCGGTATGTCGGGGTTGCACAGAGAAGGTGCACAAAGTGAAGAAGAATTGGAAATAAAGTTCGGACTTTGAGGACTCCTTTGCAGCTGCATAGACCACTTTCAACTATTGTTTTAAATTGTCAAATTGTTGAACCTATTGCTGAAGTTAGCACATTGCCTGAACAAAGTGTATGCACTTCAGTGGATGATATACTTAACGTTTGAATGGTTCTTTGTTTAGCGTCCAAATGAGAAAGGTGGTAAATCCATATCTCTCACCCTCCAAGGAAAACCAACCTGGTTAAAAATAGAAATTTGGGACCCAATCATCAAAATTGTAGTCTACTGTAAAACTAAATTTTTGAATGATTTAGCAAAAAAATTCAAAATTCTATTTTTAACCAGTTTGGTTTTTCTATGGAGGGTGAGATCTACAATGTGAAATGTTCCTCTCAAGTAGGAATGGACTTGTGCTCATTTGTAAAGGGAGGGTTCTCCACTTCTTGTGAGGCTCTCTTCCAATCATAGGAGTAAACAAGCTTCTTATGATCTCCAAATTCAAGAACACCTAGACTGCCCTGGTCGTGCATGCTCTTGGGCCCCGGACTTCTGATTTAAAAAACTTTTTTGCACTCAAAAACTTTTTTACACTCATTCTATCAGTTCAAGATATAGTAAAATGCCTATTAAAAATGCCTATTATAAACCATTTAAATAATTGAGGAACATGTATACCACATTTGATTTAAAAGAAATGTCAAAAAAATTATCGACTATAAATTCTTAAAGAGTGCAAGTGGTTTTGGAAAAAAGACCAAAGCATTTATGTAGGAATAATAAGGTTTTGAAGTAAACCATAGAAAAACTTCTATGATTGACTACTAAATTAAGTTTAAATAGTTAGAGATAGAATAAAAAAAGAAATTAAATCTTATCAATTCTTTGAAATTACTGAAATTAATTCATTGTTTTGATTGGTTGAATTTGGATTTGATTTTGAATTTGAGTTTCGATTTGAATTTGGTTGATGGACATTATGATTTGATTTTAGGGATAGATAATAGATTCAAAAGTGTTTCTATCTTAAATTATATCAAAATTTTGTAGAAGAACCTCATTAGGTGAGCTTTGAGGCCATTGAAGGACCGCCAATTTGAGCTTACGAATTCGAGCCTAGCCGCTAGTGCCAATGTGGCCTGGAGCCGACCACGTTAGCACTTGTGGACCAAGGTGCAAAATGAAGCTCCACTATAAGTTGTTGACTTGGTTTGCCATTCTAAATCAAACAATGTCTAAGGAATTGCCATTAAGAGCCTATTCTAGAAAAGTCATATTGCAATTATAGTATAGAATGACCCTCTAGACACTAAAAACTTATATAATATTTTCCAATGCAATAACAATAATGACCATTCAATAGTATCATTACATTCTTCAACAAAGGATTTAACCCGGGCCTTAAGAAGAGACAAAATCTAGAAAGTGTTTCATTGATTGTACTATGGTATATGTAGTAACAAAAAGTGAAGCAGTTCATTGATATTGATGGAGATGGCCTTATTGTTATTATAGTTGGTTACCAAGGCTTAAAGAAAAAAAGTTGTATGAAAGCTCAATTTTCTTTTACCTTTTTCAATAGCAATTAGAATTAGCGGAATGTGTTTTTTTGCCTCTAATTAGTACAATGTATTCCTTTGGTCGTTTCTCTTAGTTAATTTAGAGTTGCTTTTGAATTGTTTAGCTTTTGTGCCAATTTTTGGGTAGTATAGAACTTTGATACAAACTAAGCCATGACTTTTCCAGCATTAAGCTAGACTTGGTGATCAAGCACATACCAACATTACCTTGAAAGGCCACCAACTTAAGAAGCCAACGACATGATTGATGTAGTAGATGGTACATCATTGCTGAAGAAGGTTTCAATATCAACAATCACTTCTAGCACATTTACCATGATGGATCCTTTGTACCTTGTATAGTTGATAAACTATAAAAAATGCTTGACTTGATAACAGTTGAATTTAACTAGGGGTGCTCAAATATTTGAAGTAGCTGGAATATCTTGTATATCGGTAAATTGGGATGCTATAAAATAGAGATTGACCTTAAAATGGTCAGAATGCACCACATTAGTTCAAATAAAGACAAAACAGTAGTTCTACAATACATGGCTTACTTTTTAGGTCACAAGAAAAGGAGCCATGTATTGTAGAGCTACATTTTTGTCTTTAAATGAGCACAAATGGTAAATTTTCATTATTTATCCATAAAATTTCTTTGAGAATAATGTCAGGGTTTAAGGATTGACAACCATCTAGAGTTTAACGAATTGCATTCCTTCATCCGACGATTTGTAGATGAACAATTGGACTAAATGGTTGAAATAGTAAGTGCGGAAGGGAAGAAGTGACCTTTGGACATTGCATTCCTCTATCAGTGACCCTTCGACATTGTTATGCTCTTAATAGGGTTCTATAGTTGGGATGCTTGAAGGTAATCACTTACTTCGATATGATGTAGAGTGGTGTAGAAGAGATTCTAGGTGCCCAACATTTGCATCTACTCACCTGAAAGTATTGCCACTTTTTGGAGATGCAAATCATTGAAAGTAATACCACATTTATATCACTTGAAAGTGTTATTTCATTGGAATATTGGTTTTACTAGTATGGAAGAGATCGAGACGTGGGAGACCTACTTATTTATGAAAAGGTTACATAGTGACGGATCAAAATTGAAGAGGCTTTTTGACTTACATCACTTACCTTGATTATGGGAGGTACGGATAGATAACACTCTTTTGAGCAAACAAACCTATATACTTCAATTTTGAATAGCAGAAGAAGAGGCTTGTTTATAATATTAGTGATTTTAGTGACAAGGAATAAAGGAATTGATAAATGACTACAAATATGTTCTTCAAAGAGATATTTCAAAGTTATGATACGGGAATCCCTGAATTAAAATCTATAAGTACACAACAAACGATCTGCTGCCCGTCTGGAACCTTAATTTGAGGAAAAAGAGAATTAAATTTTAACATTAGATTGTGCAATGGCTATTCATTTGAGTCGATACATCATTTCTATAAGCAATTATAAATTTATATAGTAAAAAACAAATTTATACATTTACTCTATTAGAATGTGTTGCAACAAGGTAGTAATATCCTCTAAGTAATTTTTATTATAATAGCATTATTTCTTATTCTTATTTCCTTGGTCTACAAAGTCACAATTGAGGTGCTCTATCACTTTATTTCACAAGTGGAGCTTGTTCTTGTTTATATCATATTAACTTATTTTATATATACTTGAAAGTATTCTTTATTCAGGGAGAAAATCATGACCACAAATTAAAATGTATACATCATAAAAATATAAACAAAAATTTATAAAATTATTATTACTAGATTATGTCGTGGCCAAATATATTTTGTAGACTATGTTAGTTTTAGATTCAAAATTCATATTTAATAAAAAAATAAATAGATCATAAAAATAATTTAGATTTTATTTAGATTAAAAAAAATTTATATGTAGTTTGTAAAGATTTCCATGATTTTTAAAAGAAACTGTATGTAGTTTGTAAAGATATATATAAACTGTCAATGTTTCCAAGAGGTACGTAACAAATATTTGAGGAATTTCAAAAGGCACATTAAAAACCCTTCAAGTAGTAAAAAAGGTTGCATGTTTTGAAATGACAAAGAAACTAGGTTACACGTGGAATTTCACCTTATCATAATCGCGTTACTCATCACATTATCATATGAATTCCTAACCTCTTCCGAAAAAGGATTAACTTATTTTTTGAAAGTAGTAATAAATTTTGAATAATTTCTTATTTGTACAATGAAGAAGGGTTGTGGAACTGGTAGAAGCTCCGTATAGACATGTATGCCCTAAACATCCCATGCCAACAATGGATAGTAGATTTTTGAATTACAAATCTTTGGAGGTGAAGAGTTTTATAAATGAAAGAGCATTTGAATGACCTTCCACTCACAATCACAACAACCAATCTATGTTCCAAATCTCTAGATATGGAAAGAGTTCCAGTCCGACACATTTATGTTTGTAAGAATCATTATTCTGAATTTTTTTAAGGATTCAAAAAGGAGCTTTACAATTTAGAACCATCTTTTTCTTTTAAGATGTAATAAACTACATTCATTTATAAATTTTAATAAATGTACTCTACATTGTTAATTCTAGCATCGAGATTCTAAGGCCATTGTTTTTTTTAGTCCCGACAAAAGTAAGGATAAGTGTTATAGCCACGGATGGTTCAAGTGGCAAGTTTTTGATATGTATAAGGCATAAATCATATATTTTACCTTTAAATAATAAACAAATAAAGAAGGAGAGACATATGTATAATGTCTTCAAAGTGGAACATTGAATAGTTAGCTGCTGGAGTGGAAACTAAATAGTTTATGGATGAGTGGCAAACCTATCCATTCCAAGTGATCAAAGGTTTCCCACGGCTATAATCCTCCATCATTCATTCTGTAGCCTTCCAAGTGATCAAAGGTTTCTCACGGCTATAATGAAATAGTGCATCACAATTTTTCAAGCGAGGTTGAGTCGGTAAGGACCCTTCAACAACTATTGGCTATAGTCTTAGTTAAGTCGACCAAACAATAGTCATGATTGAGCACAATAAAGTGGACCACAAAGTGCAACATGTGATCACTAGGAAGTGAATATGAAGTGTGCTTTCTTTAAAGCTCAAAGCTGATTTTGAGCATTTTGGTGTAGTTTTTGAGCATTTTAGTCACTTTCTGGGGTGTCACAAGGTATCTGATATGCATCTTCATAAAAAGAACATCTTCAATTGAAACTTAATTTGACCACTAGTTCTAAATCATGAAAATGAAATTTTCCAAAGTCTTGATTTCTTCATTTGGTGCCCTCTATTGTGGAAATAAAGGAAACACTTTTAATCCGGATTTTGACTAAAAAGAATCATCTGGACAAGTATAATGTACTTTTTTGGGGTAAAATTTGGAGAGCTAATATAAATGTTGGTAAGTAATAAAGAAATGAACTTGAACACTTAAACAACATATTACACCTTCTAAAATGTGAGATTAAAAGCCCAAGTTTTTATATTGCACATTTCTTACCATAAAATGGTTATATATATTTTTTAAGAATCCACTGTAATAATTTATGTCTAAGAACCCTATGTTCATGTGTTTATATTTTTAAATTAATTTAATTGTTGAATTGCACAAAGGGTAGATTAAGCCAAATTTTTTAGAATATTACTTCCATCTTTTGCCAAATATAATATTAATTATTTTTCAAAACTGCTGAAAGGAAGAAATTTTTACTTCTTATTAGGATTTTACTTATAGTAGAAGCATGTGTGGATTGTAGGGTTGAAAATGTGCTTCTTTTGTAATCAAGCTCACTCACATTAGATCTCAAAGAATATGGGTTAAGAAGTAGCAAAACTTTAAGTGAGGCTTTTCAAATGTGTTGTACACAAATTTTTGGAGTCAAATTGAGCATAAAAGATGAAGTTTTATAGAATTAAATTTAAACTAACAAAAGTTGAAAAACCAATCCTTTTTCCACCTCCAACAAGTTTTGTGTTAAAATAAGTTCTTATGCAAAAGACATGAACAAATCATTGCAGCCATGTAAAAATAAAAAAACAAAATGCATTCATAATAGTTTTTCGGAAGTCATTTTTGCATAGAAGATTAAATTTTTTGAAATTTTATTGGTCTAAGAAAAGTTTATGAATCAAGTAATCTTTCACCTCCAACAAATTTTATGTCATTTGAAGACTCTATGCAAAAGTTATGCGTATTATAAAAAAAAAGATTAACCCCTAAAGGACAATGTGGCAAAATGGGGCTATTTTGGAGTTTGGGCATGTACCTGCGGATGCAATTTGAATTCAAAATTTATGAAAATTTTAATGAAAGTAGGCCTTGATGAGAGCTTCGTATCTGTATTTTTTATTCTCAATTCTAATGTCAGAGTGAAAAGTTATTCACCTCTGAACCGCAAAAGCTCCTCCAAGGGCAGTCAGTTAGCCAATGAGAATGACAGTGAATGCAGCAAATTCTGCCCAAAACTGCCCAAAACTGCCCAAAACTGCCCAAAATTACCAAAATCTGCCCAAAGACAAAACTTTGAAATTCCACCAAAAATTGAGATTTTGATATTTTCAAAAATAAAAATTTCCATGTTTAGAGAAGGAAGTAGAGCATGTTCCCACCGTTCGGATTTTTAATCCAATTTTTTTTCATATGCTATTTTTATTGTCAAAAAACAGCCTTTGTTTGTGAATTTCAGTATACCCCCTAGCGGGAAATGATTTTTTTGGCAACCTTCCACAACTTTTTTGAATATGATTTTTTTATTACAATTAGCTAACTCAGTCTTCTTTGATGTGCATCAAAACCGCCAAAATCCATAATGCAAAAAAATGGATTTTTGGGCCTTCAAAACTCTGTTGTTCCCTTTTTGCGCAGGGAAAAAAAACTTGTTTTTCAACTTTGAACGTTATGATCTTGCAATTGGTGAGGAATGAGTGTCTAAGATTTGGTGGACATGTAGACATAGAAGTTAGCTACAAGATCTTACGGTTAGATGTACTAATTAAGACCCCAACTTAGCAAAATCCACCTTGATTTGAAGAGGGGCTGTTTTCAGGCAGTTTTGATGAAAAATACCCTCAGAACTTTAGGGGTTAACTAGTGCTTCACCTCAAAGTTTACATATCCCATATGCATTGTTGGACAGAACTCCACTCCACCTGCATAAAAGAGAGAGCATTCTCCCCTCGTCACCCACATTTATCGTGTCATCCAATGCAAGAGAGATGTGTATAAAAAAAACCTAAGTATAATTTAAATAAGAATTTAAGTTGAATTTTTAAAAATTAAAAAAGGAAGTTGCCAAAATTTTGAATATACCATTTTTTGGTGCCGAACACTAAAATTATAAATTAATTAATTATTCAGTAAGAAAGCGCCAAAGCTGCCCTTAACATACAGTGGGTATACATCGGGTACTAAGTGAAGAAGCGCGGAGTATGCAACATGTGGTGCTGGTGGATCCAGAATACGTTGACATCGGTAGTGAATATCAGCCAGCTATGTGCATGAGGTGATCGAAGAATTCGACATTAACTAATTCCGCATAAGTACAGATGGGGAACATTCCAAACTTGACATAGAATATCCGCATAAGACCAGATGTATAACTGAAATGAACGGAAACGAATGTACACCCGCGAAGTATATCCAAACAGACAGTCTCCCCGAGATCTCCGTTGGACAAGAAACGACGTTGGGCACGAAACGACGGGTCTTGAATGTCAATCCCCCTCCAAGTCATTTATTGTTACACAGGTCCTGCATGACCCCAATACATTTATCACGACTTGTATTACAGGATTCCTTCTAGTGGTGTGCTTCCCACTATAATCCACACTCCTCCACACACAAAAATTGACCTCCGTGTGCGGCGTCTCAGGGATTCGCAACGCAATGACTTTGCCGGACGGTAAGTTGCCACGAAAGATCCTTGGCCTTTCGAACCACCCAAGTGCCGCTCACTCGGTCACTCTCAAATCAACTGTACTAACGACGTACCGCCCGGCACTTGGTCAATTCCCCTTCATCTAGTACAAACATCCAAAACGTACTATCACTCACTCACCTAAAGAATCATTTTGTAGACAACACACAACAACGATATCTTGCAGCAATTCCGGACCCTCAGTAATAGCACTTTTCTGTAAACCAAGGGAATCAACTTACTCATCCTCAGAGCTAGCTGCTGTACTGTACTTCTAGCTGTATTGCATTAGTAAAATCTAGCTCAGACGCCCGGATTCAAGCTGCACTCACTCGCATGTCTGTTAGTATAAGTTCCAGAAAAGAACATTTGGGCAAAGAATATTGGTCGCTGACAGTCTCATAAGTTCGAAGTTTGCAAACATGGACAACATGGACGACAGTAAGTTGGGTACACAAGCTCCCCAGAGTACTCTGTTCCTGGCACGAGCAGCCAAGGTGGTGTTGTGGCTGTTTGCATGGATAGTGGTCGCCTTCTACCTCGACCAGTGGGTCATAATGCCCACTCCAAATGGCCGCCTCCTTTGGTCCAGCATGCGTGCCAAGATTGTGCCTAACAAACAATTCGGCCGCCCTGGTAAGAGCTCAGTAAGTTGCCTTCGGATTCTGCATGTACACAATGTGAGTAGTTGAAGACTTGGCAAATCTTTCAGAGTTCATAGCAGAGATTTGCAGACGATACAGATTTCATAGCAGTTGAGGCAACTTACAAGACAAAGCTGAATGTTTCGTAAACAAGTTGAAAGCTTGCCTGCATGCACTTGAATGATCGATATATGTATGCTGTTTTTTGCAGGAGTGAACTTCATTTTGCTTACGACTCTGTTCATTATTCTTGCGGTGGTGGTTCGGGTATACGTTGAATTGAGGAAAGCCTATCCATCGGCAAGGTTAGCTTCTAACACCATCTGACTCCCACCATCTTTGACGCCAAAATAGCCAATTGACTGAAAATGACGTTATTCTGGGTGAGAGCACAATAAAGTGGACCACAAAGTGCAACATGTGATCACTAGGAAGTGAATATGAAGTGTGCTGTTTTTTAAAGCTCAAAGCTGATTTTGAGCATTTTGGTGTAGTTTTTGAACATTTTAGTCACTTTTTTAGGGTGTCACAAGGTGTCTTATATACATCTTCATAAAAAGAACATCTTCAATTGAAACTTAATTTGACCCCTAGTTCTAAATCACGAAAATGAACTTTTTCAAAGTCTTAATTTCTTCATTTGGGGACCTCTATTGTCTTTAGAGGATGTTTTTTTCAATTTAAAAAACAATGTTCGGTGAAAAAAAACTCCCCAAAAGTTTCACGGAAAACAGCGTCTTAAAAACGTATTTTAGACACTTTTGGCCAATCTAGAATTCCAACCACAGCTGTCCAGATCATTTCTACAAGTGTAGTGTACAAACGGAGGTCCCCGCGAAGTCAAAAGTGATTTTTGTTGTAAATACAATGTAAAACGATCACTTTTCCAAATGAAAGCTTTCACTTTGTCTGACTTTATCGTAGAGGTGTCTAAACTCAACATCTTCTTCCGCAAATTTGGGAAGTTGTAGAACATCAAGTCTAAATTCCGTATCCCCAACTTAATTTTCAATTAAGAAGTCCTACATGCCACTTTCTCTAACGTTTACACATAGGGCTGAAATTGTCAAATAGTTAACCACTTTTTTGGTACACTTTATTGTGCTTCCCCCCTTCTGCCAAAAAGGCGCACAATCTCAACTTTTTGAACGACTGCTCAGAAACCACCTGACACAAGCGAGTTCGATGGTGACAAATGTTATGGAAACAATTGAACTATTGTATAAATAAGAGTGAAAATACAGTGTGATATAATATTATTTCATAAGTGTACAAATGCAACTTTTGGTGTGACAAAATTGGTTGCTTGGAACAGTGCCATGTAACTTCTGGTGTCTTCTGGTGTGACAAAATGTTGTTTGGAATAATGCCATGCAACTTCTCGTGTGACAAATGTTACTTGGAATAGTGCCATTTTAACACAATTGGGGATGGAAGATGTTCAGGAATTGAGTAATGATCCATGAATTGCATGCACCTACAGGAAAGCGCTAGAGTCGGGTCGATGGAGTTGGTGGAGGCGACTCTACGAATCCCTGTACACACAGCCACTGCTGGTGCGGGGGCCATTCGGAATGCTAACAGCAGTGGAGATGATAGGATACGCCATGGTATTGTGGATCACCCTGTGGCACATGTGGGAGTACACCATTGAGCAATTCGACATCCTCGACGCTGTTGTGAAAGATGACCATCACGTCATGACCTACACCAAGCCCATGAGCAAGTACGCCGCTGACTCGTCACACTCGCTCCCACCTCATCACCCACCCCTGTAAATTCCAATAGTAGCAAATGTGTTGAATTTGATTCCTATTTGGAGTATTTGGAGTAGTTGAAGGTGTTCATGAGTTTGTCACAAGGGAGAAGGAAAAATGGCACTTTTTGTGGATGTTCAATGAGTAAAAAGGAGTTCGCATCTGCTTCTAGTGTTCATTGCATAAGTCACTGAACTTGCTTGGAAATGATTTCTGCTGTGCAGAGGAGTATGCAGAAGTTCAATTATGGGTCCATGTTTCTTGGATGGGCGTTGTGTGTGCCGCTGGCGTTGCTGTTTCTCCCGGTCACGAGAGGCTCCTCCATTCTTAAGATGATCGACATTCCTTTTGAGCACGCCGTGAAGTACCACAATTGGCTGGGTCACTTGACTATGATCTTCGCCCTCGCCCATTCCGTTGCTTACGGCATCTTCTACGCTCTCTGAGGAGACTTTCTCACCGTAAGCTAGATTTGATCCCAATGGTAGCAAATCCGTCAGGTGTTTTGACTATGCAGTTGTTGCTTTTGACTCACTTAAGGAATGCTTTTTCTTGCTTTTTTTGTCTGTTGTGGTGTCGCATTTGACTCCCAAATTTCTGGAGTGGTTCGAACTTGGAAATAGGAATCAAAAGCGTCGAGGTTGCTACCAGTGTTCTTTGAGCTTGGAACGGAGATTATGATCTCTGAAAGAAAAATCTGTCCATTACACGACTTGTTTTGTCTCTGTAAAGATTTGATGAAGGAGACCTAAGTGAGTCCTAAAGTGCACTTTATGACTAAATTTTTCACACAAAAAAGATAGAACCCTTCCCCACAAGGACAAGATTACGTGGTCTTTTGGACAATTCACATGGTGATTTTGTTGTTTATTTCCTTGTGGTTCTATCTTCCTTTGACAATTGTTCGAGTTACGGACAAATCGTGGATAGTCTTTGGATTGTGACATGTACCTGATTCTATCGCATTGATGTGATACTGATCCAATCGATGTGTGCATGACTGTTACTCTGCATTTTTTCGCATGGCAAAGAAATACGGAATAGCGAACGCTCCCGGGGTGATAGCCCTCGCCGCAGGCCTACTGATGTAGGCAACATCGATCCTCCTCTTCCGTCGCCGTCACTTCAACACATTCTTCACCATCCACCAACTCTACATCATCTTCTTCATCTTCATAGCATGGCACGTGGAGGTCAGAATAACACTCTGGTTCTTCGGCGCCATCTTCCTCTTCTTCATCGACCGCTTCTTGCGTTTCCTGCAATCTCGGCACCCCGTCACGAGCGTGACTTTCAAACTAATCCCCAGTAGCAACATGCTAGAACTCAAAGTTTCGATCGCAAATCCCGACATCTACACCCCATTAAGCTTCATCTACCTCAACGTGGGAGGCTACCAGTGGCACCCATTTAGCACCTCTTCGAGCCCACTGGAAAATCCCAAGTGCATGTCTGTGATGATCAAACCGAAGGGGGATTTGACTCGGGAGCTTGTATCTTCGAAAGGAGCTGCCAGCGCTTGTCCGTTCTTTCTTTGGGCTGAGGGACGGTGACCCTACGGTCACGAATCAGATTACTTTCTGCGATACAAGCATCAGATACTTGTTGCTGGCGGAATCGGAGTAACTCCGTTCATAGCTATCATCGAAGATATCGTGCACCGACAACATCATCAGTTCGAGCTCATCGAAGATATTGTGGACCGACACCGAGTTCGGTCCGAGCAACTACCGACAAGTTGACAACGATCGATCTCATCTGGTGTGTGCAAAGACGGTCAGAGATCAACACCCTTCAAGAGCTGCGATTGCTACCGGCGGACAACTACAAGCTCCGAATTAACGTCAGGATCTTCGTCACTCGGGACACGGAGTTACCTGCAGCAGCTGGAGTCGACTAAACCAATGCAGGTGAGCTTCAAGCTCCAAGAGGACAGTGCTAAGGCCTTCTGCGGTGGCTACAGCGATCTGTTGGTAGCGGCGGTGGTTTGCACATCCACGGCAGGGTACCTGCTGCTTCTCGCGATCTTCCGTGTGAATGTTTACTGGCGTTACACTGATGCGAAGAACATGGCGAGCAAGCAACTCCCCGGGTGGATGGATGTATCATGTTCTCCTCTTCTTCGTCGCCATCACTGTGGGTATCGTCGTCTTCGGCGGTGGCATCATTCTTTTCAGCAGGTATGCCAACAATATAGTATTTGGGGTGGGGGCAACATTTTTTTGCAAACGTTTTTAAAAACAAGCAACGTTTCAGTACACTCATGCTTCTACAACGTTTTCAGTGATTTAAGCAACGTCACCCTAATGATAAGCAATGTTGTCAATAATATTTCATAGATTTTAGGTTAAAACGTTACCGAAGCCTATACCAAAACGTTTTTTCTTTAAAGCAACACATGCCCAAAAAACGTTGCTACTCTCCCCCCCCCAAAATTCTAGTTCATGCATCCAGCTCCTGCACTAAACTCTTACCAGCTTTCGTACAGTTAAAGCTCAACGTTCGTGCATAATTGATGTCTGAGCAGGTTATTTACAAAGGAGCGTGATTCTTCAAGCAACTGCAAAGATGGAAATGGTGCAGCAGCTCGACCCAAATTTGCAGATGTGGAAGAGCACGGA
Source organism: Ceratodon purpureus (assembly GCA_014871385.1). NCBI lineage: Eukaryota > Viridiplantae > Streptophyta > Bryopsida > Pseudoditrichales > Ditrichaceae > Ceratodon > Ceratodon purpureus. The sequence continues at coordinate 14,341,531 of CM026422.1, read as the reverse complement.
ACCTGTCTTGTTGAGCAAAGTGCTGTTACCTCTGGCGCCAGACCCAACTTCTCAGGTACGCATCATTCTCTTATAGTTTCTGTTGGTCGATTCTTGGAGCCTCTATCAGTTCTAGAGTTGTAAAATGAGCAATTGGTATTGTGCAGAGGTGTTCGATGGAGCACGGAAAGAGTATGGCGGTGCGGATGTGGGCGTGCTCGTAAGTGGACCGGAAGGCCTGCAAGAAAGTGTGGCCTGCAAAGTGCGGTCGCAGAACTTCAAGCAGTGGCAAACGCGTTTCGACTTTCACTCTGTTAGCTTCAACCTGTAGCTAGCTGTCGATCAATGGCATCAACTATCAATGTTGAAAGATTTAATTACAGTTGCATCATGCATGATATACAGTCCTCTACTTGCGTAGTTTGCTAATACAGACTCAAGCGCCCCTTTTGTAACATTTAAGACTACTACAGATTGTCACTTGTCAAATATCAGACTTTCGATTTACTTGTAAAATTTCCACGAATGTGATGGCAAGTAAATATCGAGTAGAAATACCATAATCCGACCAGCTTCATAAGACCTACATGTCAAATCCAATCAGCATGTCAAAATCATATTAGATCATATTAGCTTCATAATCCAATCAGCATGTCAAATCATATTAGATGTAGAAGAATTTAGGAATTGGTTCATGGTTGGAGCTTACTAATAAGTTGTAGAAAATTGCCTACTAGTTACATAGTCAGAATTCATGTAATTACTTCACTTTCATCACGTGCATAAAATTACACCCATTTCTCAAATTTAAATCAATCTCCTTGTTCGGGCAGCTTATCGCACTTCTACCTTATTAAACAAGCTCGCGGTAGTATCATATACCAGTAGTTGAATTCGATGAGACCCATTTCTCACATGCAAAGCAATCTCCGACCATATTGAGCTTGCCGACCAAATAATAACATTGTTCATAATGGATATATATTGAAGCAGGACTTTTCGGTGATATCATCTTCTGCGCTTCCCTCAAACATTCTTCTGCAAGGTTCAAATACATTTCAATTGATGTGGCACATCCTGCACATACCCCACTCACATGTTACCATTAAGATATACGTCTCACAACAGATAATGAAATTGAAGAATGAGGACTTCAAGTGAAAGAGTTTGCAGGAATTGTCCAATTGAAGAAACACAACTACAACAACGTCAATGCACAACATGTCACAAGTCCTAGTTAGAGCTTTACCCACATTTGGAAGCGACCCCGGTGAAATAGCATCGCTTACTCCCGTACCTTTACCGACCGACTCCGCCGAATCCATGGTTTTTGAAAGCTCTGACTTCAAGATGAATAAAAACCTTCTTGGAGATAGCGGATGGCTATGCCTGTGTTCTAGATGTTATCCCATCACATATTAGCGCCAAGGCCCAAGTCTCAAGATGATCATACACAGAAACTTCTAATACCATCAGAGAGAAGCACCCCCAACACATCTGTGCAAATTACGAGTCATACTGATTAAGCACCAAGCACCGATGTCCAAAATCCCCAACCTTAGCTTTGCACCAATCGTTGGTATTTAAGAACTTTAAGAGAGACAATTGTAGACAAGCGGACTACACTCGTTTAATACTATGTTAGAGCATAATACACTAATTTGCAAGCTTATCGCTATTTCAGAAGGACTATCTCATGTATAGTGCCCATGAAGAGTACTTCTGTCGGTTCCAAACAATTGCTTCACATTTTGAGACGACCATGGAGGTGCAAATATTTATCATGAAGAAACTCGTCCACTCTATAACACGTTGGTTACCCTTTTCATCGTAGCGGAAGTCCATGACATACAATTTTACAGCTAACCAAGCAAGGATCCAATAGATTCAAGCATCGACTCTGAAAAAAATAGTTGGCCATGGCAAGAATCGACTCAAGATAGACCACAAATTAGAGTTATCATACGCTCCAAAGTGCTATCAATCGATCCAACTGAAAAGGTTTGCTACCAATACAAATCCAAATCAAAATCACCACTTTGTTTCTTATTGGCGTAACTGTATTACATTACAAATTTTATATTGATGTATCACCACATTTACACAACTGTGGCAACCATGATACAAGGTACAGACACTGAAACATACCTAATGGAGATCGGCAGCGTAGATGGCCACGAAAGTGTTGTCTCGCACTTAAAAATTGAACCTCATATTCATTAAAATGACCAATTTACGTTATATTGGCAGCTCAAATTGTGTGATTCCAGTTCATTTTTCCACTTTATTTGAATAGTGTGGCGGCCGTTTTAATGTAAATGGCCATTTTAATGAATATTCTCAATTTGAGAATAGTTGTCCTCCTAGCAGCTGTATAGTGCATTTGCAACAGCACCACTACGTAGGCACAAAGCAAACTCAAAGAACTTGGAATATGAGTATGAATATATCACCGTCAGATATCCTCATTCGACTTCAACGTCTCTTCCTCCATACAATAATGCACCGAGTACAGACCGACATTTCTTAGAGCACAGTAACGTAGTTGCAGACATTACGTACAATAGTACAGACCGATGTCGGTGGGCAAAAATCGTGGAATGCTACACCGGACTCCACGGAATCAGTCTTGAGGTCCGGCAAGGAAGTGGACGCAACAGCAGCACCTTCCGCAGAGAAGGCCTATCACAACATTAAAGTACAATCCGATGTGATTCCAAAATACTTTACGATTTTCAAATCCGATCATTTTTGAGTTTACAATGAATTTTCAAACTTTTCATATAAAAACTTCCTCCAAGGAAAAATTCGTAAGCATGTTGTACCCAACTGTACAAAACTTTAGTCTGTGGTGATTATGTATAGCAGGCAAGATTCCAATCCATTCCTTAAAATTCCCCTACGCAGGGACATCATACAAAATTCCTTTAGGTGGAGGAAATCCGCATATGAAGAGGCTAAAATTTGTTAAGGAAAAATCCCAATAGGGGTTCATAAACTTGGAACCAACTTTTTCACAGGGATAAATCTTCATCCACTAAAAAGAAATTTATGTAAAATCAAATATTTATCTTGATCATAAGTCATTTAAATATTTTTATTTTATTTTTTAAATTGTATCAATCTATCCTTTACAAGCCAATTGTAAGCCATACAAAATCCTAACAACATGAAACACGATTCCTGACAACAACAGGAAACACCTTAGGGTACACATTGTTGCAGCAAGTAGGCAACAAGAAGATAAGGTGGAGGCACCTATTATTGCGGACGGCAACTCTAAGATAGAGCAAGGGACCAAATTGAGAGGATACCTCAAAGGGAGACAATAATAGACTAGAAGTGAGGGATTCCTCACACAAGACTCAGAATAACACTTGAAGTGAGAAAACTAGAAGTGATATTGAAAACTGGAAAAGTATGTACAATTGGTGTTGAAGAGAGTGAGGAGCAATGGCCCTCGACTCTCTATTTATACTAGACTAGAGGAAACTTCCGAAGAAAGGTCCTAGAGACCTTTGGAAGCATCCATAGGACCTTCCAGAACCTTCCGGAAGCTTATGGAAGCTTCTGGAAACAATTGGATCCGTATGGAACCTTCCGGAAGCTTGTAGAAGCTTACGGAAACTACTAGAACTACAAGGAAGCTCATGGAAGCTTCCGGAACCTAGTGGAAGCTTCCGGAAACTAATGGAAGAGCTTTCTAGAAAGTATCAGAAGCATGTAGAACCTTCTAAAAACTAATAGCGTCTAAGCACGCTTAGTCACCGCTCTTTGGAAAAGCTCTTGAGAAGCTTCGGTGTTGCGGAATCGGTATAGGTCTCATAGTAAACTCGTGGGGCGTGGATGAAGTCCGGTATGGCACGTTCGTGACACCTATAACCGACCAGTTAAGAAATTTGCCACTAAGATTGGAGGTATATAAGTTGAGGGAGATATTTCCTTAAATTGGAAATAGGTGTAAGGAGGAATGCAACTTTAAATGTCATGTTTACTTCAATATTTAATTTACTATGAATTTTGAAAGACATTTTTTTTGTAATACATATAACCAATATGTAGGCCCACCTAAAACCGACCACCATGGCACCAAAACTTGATCACTGTGCTACTACCAAAATATTCCCGTATGATTCCCTTTGATTCCCTTTCTACCAATCATGCTTGATACTTTCTTCTAGTTCTCCCAAGATTTTGAACAGTAAGTGGTTGGAAATGAAGGTCGGAAAATTGGAAATGGAGAAGTCTATTGATTAGTTATGGGTACATGGTCGACTATGGGTGCCTCCACCTTACACATTGAAGGCAGCAATTGAAGGTAGAAGCAGCAACGTGCATACAACTAGAAGATTATCTTAACAAGAAGAGTCTCACAGATCCGCATGGAGAATGGAAGTAAATGCAAAGTACATGTCGAAGAGCTTTGGAAAGATGAGGGAAAAGAACGCGGAAAAGAATTTTTGTATCCAAAAAGGGCGGGGCGAATTTGGGTTGGTGCAGGAGATGGCCACGCAGGCAAGATGGCGCGGGAAGGGGATGTTGTGTCCCGCCACGATGGAGTCCGGCAACGGACCAAATGATGTCGAGTCGTGGTCTGTACTGGCCATACTCTGTTCCGATCATACTCTATTCAGGAGGTACAGAGTGTCCTGGGCAGGTACCTCAAGCGGAATCGCACCCAATCGTTAAGAACATACAATTGATGGTTTAGTGTATTATCATCCATAGAAATTAGTACCATATGCTTTGGACACAAGTAAACCACATAACATAATTGGGCATCAAGCGCTTATCACTGTGAAAAAATATTTTAAGTTCAATATTGGAAATCAAATCATAAAAAATATATAGTCCTCAGAAAAACTTTCTTCCAAGGAAGAAAAAAATATCTCCCTCTTAATGACTGCATCAATTGGTCCACAAATTGTATAGGTAGCTTAAGAATCAAGGGATCTGTCTATTTTCCTCCAACGAGCGTAGCATCGGAGGCCAGGTTCGGGGGGGTGGAAAGGGGAGGGGGCAAATCTCTGCCCCTATTATTTGCCTTGAGTGGGGTCCTAGTGATCTCATGGAAACCTTTTCAAGTAATTTCGAGCCTACGGCCTCAAATTTGTAAAAAAAAACCAAAAAAAGACCCTAGGATCCCAAAACGCGGAAGGGCAGCAAAATGGAACCCACCAAGCCTAGCAACCGAACCACCGATTGCAACACTTGTTGGGGAGAAATAAAGAGATTCAGAATCAAGATGGTGGTTTTGCGACTAGGGTAGAAGCACCCATTTCGAATAGCACCCCCACAACCAAACTGTAGATGTCTCCACAACCGACCTGTAGTTGTCTCCAAAACCGCAAATTGGCTGTCAGACCACCCATTTAAACTGATCAATCAAAAAGTTCAAAAACACTCAAAAAGCTGGTGGTTTTGGATACACTCATGAGTGGAAATTAGTACCAACTAGGTGTGACAATGGAAAAGTCTACAGATCGGTTTTTGGTCACGAAGTACTTTTGGGGGAGAGCACAATAAAGTGGACCACAAAGTGCAAAATGTGACCGCTAACAAGTGAATATGAAGTGTGCTGTTTTTGAAGGCTCAAAGCCGATTTTGAGCATTTTGGTGTAGTTTTTGAGCATTTTAGTCACTTTCTAAGGTGTCATAAGGTATCTTACACACATCTTCATAAACAAAACATCCTCAATTGAAACTAAATTTGACCACTAGTTCAAAATCATGAAAATGAACTTTTCCAAAGTCTTGATTTCTTCATTTGGGGCCTTCTATTGTCTTTAGATGATGTTTTTTCAAATTTAAAAAACAATGTTCGGTGAAAAAAAAGTGACAAAAAGTATCGCAGAAAAGACCCTCTTAAAAAGCATCTTTGCGATACTTTTGGAACCCTAAATCAATCAATGAGTATATGAATTGACTATTTTAGAATACCTCTTAAACATACGGAGGGCCCCGCGAAATTAAAAGTGATTTTGGACAAAACCCTAAACAGTTATGTTCACTTTTTCAAATGAGTCAGTTCACTTTGTCCGAGTTCGACGTCTCCGTTTTCCATGGTAAACTCAATGTCTTCTCCCGCAACTTTGGGAAGTTGAAGTCCATCAAGTCTACTATTCGTATCCCAAACTTAATCATGCATCAACATAACCTAGATCCCACTTTCTCTAGTGTTTACGGAAGGGGCTGAAATTGGTGAAAATATAAGCACTTTTTTGGTCCACTTTATTGTGCTTCCCCCCTTTTGTGTTTAAAAATTTGTATCTATTTCAATATTGGGAAGAATTTTTAAAAGAAAATTGCATTCTATGAGAAACCTATTTTTCTACACATGAAAATTACACCCCAAAAATAACCCCAAAAAAAGGGCTCAAAATCCTTAAGTTGTTGGTTATAGGTGCTTCTACCCTATCAAGACGACAGTGAGTATGATAGGTAGTACGATGGATATCACCTGCTCCTAGAGCTCATCCTCACCTTTTCCCCAAGTGACAATTTAACGAACACTTTCTTTTTGCTAAACAGATTATTAATTTCAAATGAAAACCAAAAAAATCTCTTGTCCTACTTGTTTCACAGAATAATTAAAATGAAGACCAAAACAAATTAGGGGCCCATTGAACCAGAAGCTGACACTCCGAGCTCCTTTCCGAGTGACTTTAGCTCAAGTTCCAAAAAAGGAAACTTCAGCTCGGTAAGTTGGCACCTTTAACTCTGGAAAGGAAAGCAAAACCCAGACTTTCAATGCCAGTAATATGCTCCTCGACAAATTGTACCATAATTTTCTGTAGAAAGCCTATGCAGGACGGCACTGTAATGAGGTTTTAAGTAATTGTGAGAAATTGTCATATCCCAAACAGATGATTAGTTTTTATTATTATAACTGAGTTATGATGATTTATACAACTGTACTACGTCATTATGCTCCGAGCATCGGGAGGCGTGCCATGAATGACTGCTAACTTAGTCAGCTAAATTTCTTCGAAGTCTGAACAAGTTTTCTCAAAGTGTTCTATTATGGAGGGAGGCTATGACATGAGCAGTGAGCAATGAGCTGTAAGCCATGAGCGTACTTTTTATGCTCATGGCTCATGAAATTTATTTAATTATAGTAAGTACGACCTAATGAAAATCTGCATCAGTGATGACTGAAAACTTGTGCCGAATGATTTTCATCCAATATTTCAAGGGCCAGGCTTACAAAAAATAAGAAGATACATAGATTTTATGAGGCAAACAGTAAATAAGGAGATATATAGATTTTAAAAGGCTTACAAAAAACAGTGAAGGATGCTTATTTAATTGGCACAAATCCAATATAATCCAAACTACTTGCCAATTAATACTAGAATGGAGAATGAAACATACGCATCATTCTCTAAGACATTCTAACACTATACTTATAGCACTAATGCATCCTTAGAGTACTCTCAAGATAAAAGTTACTCTGAAAAAAAAAACAATTAGATCTCCCCTGAACATCTGTCTAAAAGCATCCCAACTTCATTGAATGTCCAAGCTGGACGGTGAATGAACTTATCATCCACCGTACATCCCATGTATCGCTGTAGGAGACAGTAGAGGTGCTTGCAAAGGATCCACTTTTTCTGCCCACGACCAAGGGCTGTGGTCTTCATAGTAATAAAATCAAGGCACGTACAGGCAGGAAAATCTCCAATGGTAACCTCATAAAGTTGATTTTTGGCAATGGAACCAGGAGTGTGGATAGTGTAAACTATTCCATATCCTGGATACGGAACCTTCACATATTTTACCACAGAGCAGTCGGTGGTAATTGATTTGACAAACTTCGCAACATGCTCAGGTGAAGGTTCAGAGACATTTTTGAATTTCTTACCATCTCTCATGGTGGGACGGTAATCTCCTGATGCCTTGGGGGGTCTTGGACCATCAACAGGCTCTGATGGAGCGTAGATTGGATTGCTCCAATGAAAGGCATCAGTAGACTTTCCTTTTTCCATCATTGGCGGATTAACATCTTGCTTCTCATCTTCAATCTCCTTAGATGGGGCAAGGTGATCTTCTTCCAGTATGAAACCTGCAGATTCCAATCCGTCCACCTCTGCTTGTGACAAATTAGTCCCAAGCATAATAGGCCAGACCTTGGGAACAATAGGGTAATGCAAAACATACTTGGATCGACTCCCCATAACACAAGTAGCCAGTTTGGATGGACAAAACCAGAACTGCTTCTGCTCTGAATCTTGAGACTTGTATTTCCTTTGAAGGCCAGTAAATGTTGGAGCAGCTGTAGCCCTGCGATACTTTGCCATCACCGCATTGCATCTCTTGCCATCGCTGTTATAGCCTCTGCATTGGTCCTTGGATTGAGGTGAAATTCTCTCAATCCGCCAGTCCATGGGATTGTAACAAGGAGTCTCACGGATTGGAAGGCCGTTGCGAGTTACCACACGTCCTTCTACAGAGCCTTCAGTGACTGAAGGATTGCTTGTGGAGGAATTTTGATTCAACGAGCGGCTCTGTCCAGGCGTCATATTCTTCCCTAGCTTGGGAAGAGTGAAATTCACTCGGTCATGACGATGTGAATCATCATCATCACCAGGAGCCAAATCTAGCTTCCTCTTTGCTGAACCAAAAACGTTCTCACCTTCAAGATGAGGCAACCTCGAATTCAAACCGGCCTCATTTGAAATTCGACCAACAATCTGCGCCACTTTTACAGGGTTACCCTTACGAGTAGCGAGACGAAGCGCCAACACATTCCGACATGGCCCTTGTCCACCAATACGCCCCTTGAGGAAGTTGTGATATTGTGTTGACTGTAATGCGGCTCTGCAATAGTCATCAAGTGTGGCGTTGTAGAGATCCACCATATCATTCCCAGATGCTTGAAGCCATTTGTTGTGTACTGTCTCAGACAGATTGCATGTTGGCATAGAAGCCTCTTCCTCAAAGGAGAGAAACTGCGATCAATAACATTTACACCAATGTTAAAATCACAGAATGTCAGTATGTGAAAGCAATGATACTAAAGTGGAAAAAAATATAAAGGATAAAAGTGGATATAAAATGTAACAGTTGGAATCAATGTACAAGTACAAATGCCCTTCAATAAAAAGAAGGATATAATTCTGACATATACTAAGTTAGAAAATATTTCAACATGTCGACCAGAAATTTAGTGCTTATTGAAAATAGTATAAATAAAATATAGATTGCAGAAGAATACTGTGATATATACAGAACATCAACGTATACCAAATAGTTGGGGTCACTGTGCAATAGTAAGGGCGTTCTGTGCAGATCTACCATTTTCGTGACAACGCGACTTAGAGGGAAGGAACAAGAACATGGCGTTCTGTACAGAACACCCCCTCGGGGTCCAAAACATGGAAAACCGAAATGGATGGAGACAGGGTGTTCTGCACAGAACACCCTTGCTGGTCCAAGATCCCGTCACGACTTTCATGTGCACATAGCCTAGTACTACAATAATATAGAAGCAAACTTATACTCTGAATTGACTTTAGTGTTTCGGACTTATACCTCGGAGATGTGTGAGCCCCATTGATGGTACCGGAAGTGCCAAAAATTAATCCAGTCGTGGAGCTCTTTTAAAGAGCTCTCTGCGACTGCACCAGATGAGAACCACCAAGCCTTAATGGCTGCCAAAGCGGTATCAGCCTCTGATTTGGTGCGAGATTTTCGATAATCTTGGCACAGCTTTAAGTGGACTTGTTGGAGCTCTGGCTTGATAAGTTGCTTTGTATGACGATCTAACGCCATTGTCCAATGAAATTGGCATGTACGTTCCCTACCTTCCATCGGCTCTTTTGGATTACCTGATCCAAATAAGGATCTCACAGCATTGAAATTGGCTTGAGCCGAATCCGCCATGAAGCCTTTAAAGTTCACATTTGTGACCCCATGCTTTTCAAGGACGTTCAGCATTGACAACCACATTCGCTCCTGCGCCTCCGTTGTCTCAGACTGCATGTCACAGACTGCTATGGTCATGACCTTGCAATAATCAGGGTCATAGACATGGATTCCCAGGGTTGTCCACTCCTTAGTTCTCTTGACGTGGTCAAACATGACCCACTCGTTCTCAAGGTCACCTCCAGGCTGCATCCTCTTCACAAGACCAACACCGCTCCCTACGCCACAAGTCGACATCTTGAAAAGATACACTAAGTCACTCCCTTGTCCAGGGAATACACTATCATGTATATAATCGTAGGTTGAAGCCTTCTTCAACTTGAGGATGTTGTCGATGAATCCGCCATCGCCACAGAAGCGCCTAGCCTCTGCTATCATGTTACGGATGCTTGGAGTGCTAAGCTTCGCCCATTTGTCAAACACTTGGGATATTTCGGCCTCCGTGAGCTTCTTGCCGTCGCCACTTACATCAACGAGGCCTTTAAGTAGAAGCTCTCGACCTACTGCCATCCCTATCGCCGAAACCTTAGCAGCTGGTGTCTTGGCCACTTGGGTCAGAATCTCCTCCTTGATAAGATCTAGAGCCTCTCTACATTCTCCATTAGCAACTGGGTGATCATGTGTTCCAATGTGAACAGCAGCCCTCGACATGCAAGGATTCTTAGAAACAATATAGAACATCCTGGCCGTGCACAACTTTAGACAAGCGGGGGCAACTTTGCAGAAACGGCAAAGGAGAGAACACCTCTTTGGGAGAAGAGGTGTTGGTCCAGGTGTCAAAATCTCGGGAGTGGATCCTTCCCAGTACATGTCGTTATAATCGCCATTACGAATCAAATGAGGACAAGTAGGATTCAAACATCGAAGATGTCCTAAACACTTGACGTACTTGAATGAGAGCTCTGAATTTCGATCTGAAATGTTGGTTGTGGCCGTCTCCGTCCATGCATGCCCATCACTTCTTCGATCCATACCTTCAAGCAATCCTGCTCCTCCTCCCTTGACACAAGGCAAAGGCGGCAACTCAAAAATGACATTCCCATTGTATTGAACAGGTAAATACTTCACCTTCAAATGGGAAAATGATGACAAATCCGAAGATTTCAAAATACTCTTGGACGATCCTTGATTACCAAGGGCAACAATCAAGTCATAGATGCTTATTGTGGATGTCTCTGTGGTATCTGCCACAGAAACTTTTGTAGACTTGATCTCAACAGAGGCAGTCACTTCTATAGATTCCGACTTCACTGGCATGGAGGTCTGAGACTCTACTGTAAAACTAGCATCACGTTGTACAGATGCCGAGCATGGAGTGTCAACAGAGAAAGACTCTGAAACTATATTCCGTGATGGCGTCTCAGAAACAACGAAAGAGTCGTCAGCAAGAGCGTCAGAGGATTCACAGATGCGGTCTTTCTGATCACTTGGTCCATCTGCACTGAAATGAAATGTCTGCATCGTAATGTTATCATCATCATCTTCATCATCAGAACTCAACAAGTTGATACTATGCTCGGGAGACTCTTTAACGGTTGGTAACGTCCTCTTGAAATAATCACGATGTCGTCGCTCCAAAGTAGCTATAGACCGAGGAGTGAGAGTAGATGACTGAGACATATCAAGAGTGGGATAGCCTCCCATGATAGTATAGCTACCTGCACTGAGGGTGTAAACTATACGGCCATCTGTAAGGTTAGGTTTCTGATAGATAGTCCTGACAACCATTCCATCAGCTCCCAACTCCTCCTTCTCCACTATTAAAGAGCTCTCATGTAACTGAAACTTAAGACACAACAATCTCTCATCAACACTGACAAAGCCTGTGTCATCGACATGGAGAATGAAAGGAATCGAAGAAGTCAAGAGCCTGAACGACACTACTTGGCTAGCCATGGTTGTATCAGAAAGAGTGGTATAATCAACTAGAACTGGTCTCTTATGTACTCAGTACCATGTATGATGTGAACATTGGGATCCATATGTTCCCAATATACGGATGCATATATGATGTGTTCCCAATACATATGTTATAATATGGATTCTATATGATGTGAACATTGGGATCCATATTAAAACATTTGTATACTCTTTTTTAGGATCTGGCCGCACAAAAGAGAATACGACGAACTTCCCCTGAATCGAAATTAGAGTCATCTAACTTTTTAGGCACAGAGCGGCTGACATCTATTTCAACCAGTATTCTGTGTTGCGTTAATAGAGCCGGTGCCAGCGTTCGGCACAGAACGACTTCCATATCCAACCAAGGTAGCCCTTGAAGGAACCTGAAATATGGTGTTCTGTACAGAACGACCACATCTCCTGAAAGATTACCAGTACAACTAAACGCTGGGGCCTTGGAATACTAAGCAATATATACTATAAAACGTGATAAGTGTCTCCAATTCGACCCTTCTACAGTCCATGGTCTAGTAATTATGCAAAAGAAGAGTATAACCTCTGAACATTTTTACTATCTTCTACTCCCCATACAATTCACAGTACAGATGTTAAATGTGTTCATTGTTAATATAATGGTACTCCCCCCTATGTAAATTTGTATTTGAAGAAGTGAACGGATAAAAAACAGCCTTATTATGAATGCTAAAAGTGATACATTATCTCGATTTGATTCATACTTCAACCGAGAATGGTCAACTTGAAATTGAATAAAATTCTGATTGGGTTTGCAATATTACGAATGGAATTATCTCACAAGGGGTTCGTACAGTTGCATAAATTTTAAAATGTCCAAATCTATATATTGCTCCAAGAAATGATTTCAGAATTGTTAACTGTTAACACCTTTATAATTGGTATCTTCTGTCTACGTCCGGATGTTAATACTTATGTAGGGTAGGATATATATGTTATACAAGTCTACAATATTTTCTAATACATATAATTTTATAATAACTTTTTAAATAAGAGTAAGAATGAGGACTCAAAGTCAAAGGTAATGTCTTATTGTAACTTATAGTGGTCATGATTAAAGTAATTCTTAATTATATAATCTATAATAATTTAAATGTTACAATTACTTGACTCATAGCAATTTATATGAACAAGCAAGTTGCATGGACTAGAATAATGTCATAATGTAGCATATGTCATATTCTTTATAATGAAGGTAATTTGTATATCACACATGGCAGACTGTATAATTATATTCGTATCGCCGAAAGTGCAATACAATATATAGTGCGCTAGTAAGGATTTAGACAAAGCATAATTGCTAGAGTCAGAGTCTAAGACGTTTGTGACGGCTACGTATACTTCTATCATGCAAATAGATTTCTAAATAACACTACAGCCATTTAGGCGTGTCAGATCCGATGTGACAGAATTATAGTCACCATTATTAAAGTTACTTTTCAGCGAATACATAGGATCAAATTCGTGCCCTAGTTTAATTAGAATGGTTACAGCTAAAAGTTATAAAATAAGGCAAGCAAGCGAAATAGAAGAATCGGACGGTCCTTAGACGCTGCTAAATCATTATAAGGCTGCTCATGCTCACCTACTTCTAACCATTAGTTCAAGTAGTTGTTGTGATGAGTTCCTGAGTTATGGTTGAGACGAGAGCTGTTAGAAGAGCAAAGGCATTACTAGAGACTGGGGAGAGATCTTTCAGTGAGGAGAGGACCCATCCAAAGGCAAGTAACCCAGAAAGTGACTACTACTCAAAGACATATTGTAGACGAAGATTAACTTCATTGGAGCCACTAGACCATCAGGTAACTTACTTGCAGATGCAACCTCTCTAACTTCTTGATCATGCGTATATGGATTTGTTAGTTTCAGATGAATACGAACATGATAGTGACACTGAAATCTGATTTTCCAGAGTACGATGAAGCCTGAGACAGCATTCACTTTAAGCATTGTATTGGAGATGTCGATTGAGGCAATTATATTAGCTGCGTTCACAACCGTTACTGTTGCGTATTTCATGTTCCAGAGTTGGGATGTTCCCAGAGAAATTCAGAATACAGGACTAGATTTGAGAGAGACGGTCCCATCAGATGTCTCATCGGATGATTCCTCAAGTAGTGAGAATGATGAAGATCACTTTAGTGAAGCTGATGAGGAATGGACCCATGAGAATTCATATCACATGTACTGTGATTTTTATGAAGGGCTAAGCGATGAAGCGCTTCATAATCTAGAGAATATGATGGAGTAGAAATGAGTATGATTACAGAAACAAACTAGGCCCTAGGGAAGGTCAACAGGAAATTCATGTTTAGGTCATTGAAAATATATAATACACTCTATTGAAATTATGGCAATCACGTTGGTTAGCCGTGAGATCTATTTCCATAAGGGCTACAATTTAAAAGCAAATAGACTTGAATCATTAATGTTGTCATGAATAAAGCTATTTTGAATACAATGAAAACTTTATATAATTCACTTTACTGTTAATGCGATCTGGTGGATGAAACTACTCTCCTTGGGTACTTCGCTCTAGGGTTCTTAAACAAATTTGAATTCGGCCAACTGCGTGAGTGAGTCTTCTCCCATCTTCCTGAGTGAGTCAAACTTGGTGACATTGTTCAGAGGGGCTCAGTTGTGGTTTGCGTTGCACGTAGTCCTGAGTTGGGTAAGTGCTTTTCTAGATGTGATACCTTTCTATTCGTATTAGTACAATCGAATTCTCCCCTAAGTGTGCCTAAGTCTTCCAGTGTTCGTGTTGATGTCGTGAGCTGGTTACCTGTTTATGCATGGCTAATGAGTCGTGATTACCTTAGTCACCGAGTGATGTTTGTTCAATGAATTTGTACGATTGGACAATGCAGCCTAGTGGGATTAGTCGACTACGGACAAGACAATTAGGTTTGTTAAGATTGTTACAGAAACTACGACAATAAGTTCACTTGAATGCTTGTTTTGAGATTTGCATTAGCACTTTGTTCACTGTACTCAGTGTTATTAGCAGAGCAAGGTATATTTGAGGGGTTGATCGATCCCATAGATCTAATGTATATGTACTGTTCGCCCACTGTTCGGCGCAGAACAAGGTTTAGGTGATTCGACTATCTGAAAGTGCCTTTGAGTTTACTAATGTTTGGATATGCTTCTTGGTACGGGGAAGTGATCATTATGGATGTGATTCGTTGTAATACGTGCATATTTGTGAGAGAATGGAAAACACTTGGTTGTTCTTTGGATCGTTGTGATTCTCGTTGTGATTCATTATTTTCAGTGGCGACGTTTTTTGCCGAACAGGCTAATCTAAGTTAGAAGTAGTGCTGGAGTTCGGTCATACTATGTGATATGGTTTGACATATGTTCTGTGCCGAATCATGCAATTTACTTGGTAGTTAGTTTGACATGCATATGTCTTGTTCCAATCAACCTGGTTGTTCTGTGCCGAACAGGCAACTTAAAGGTATAGAAGATAATATACTTTAAATATATGTAATGTCCAGCAGGGTTGTTCTGCGCCAATCAGAGTAAACCTTGTGAGAAATTGTGATCTAAGTTAATGTAATATATTCACTTCTATTGTTATGCAGTGCGAAATAGGGTTGAGGTTCAATTCTTAAAATCATTGACCCTTGAATTGAATTTGTTGTTCTGTGCCGAACAGGGGTTGTCGATGTTCCTCATGTTATCTAAATCTTTTATTTCTTCACGTTTCGTTGTTGGTCTGCGCAGAGTAGAGATCCCTAAGGCACTGTAAAATGAAATTTATTGAACAAATCGTGATTTGTTCTCCAACATATTTAGTATATAGCAACTTCGTATATTTACTCCTTGATGTTGAATTTCATTGGATATTATCAGAGGTTTGCTTAGAAGTGCCGTTCTGCACAGAACATGGTATTTTGAGGTGAAATTAAGGCCATTTCTATCTGCATTCGTAGGATTCTTGTAATATTAGTAACTTATATGACAGATTTTGTCGATTTTTTCTAAATCATGGGGCAGTTCAAGTATCAATGTCGATCTCTTTCACCATGTTCTGTGCCGAACGGGTCACTAACCACGCCTTTTGTTTTCAGATTGCATTTGGGAATCAGCTCGTACAGCAACAGGGGAGTAAGATGGATGCGGAATTTGTCCCGGGAGAAATCGGTACGGGATTCTCTATAAACCTCTTATATCATGGTTGGTCATAATGGAATGTTTTGAATGTAATTTGATGCGTTCTGCACCGAACGCATGCATTTCATAATTCTTAATTATTCTTAAATACGACAATATGAAATTATTCTGAATGAAGTGTTACGAAATTATTCTCGTGCTTCCTTCCAGATGTTACAGACATGCACCTGGACCAGATCATAGTGGAGCCAACTCAAAGGAGCATAAACAATGATCAGAATGCCAACAGTCCGAGAGTTGATGATCGAGGTAATGTTCCTGCTTAAATTCAGCTAAGGTCATTCTGATTCATTAGAAATTACAATGTATATTCAGTAGAACCTAGGATGCTCCTCTTCCTAGTATTTCACAAACTAACTACTCTTCGTGATCTGCTGTGCTAGTAACAGGCGGCAATGACTCCGAACTTGATGGTGATGATGATCCTGAAGGAGGTGATGCAGTCGATGTGGTGACAGAAGAGGATCTTCAGGAGGACGATGCACCTGATAGAGTTGAGCTCCATAACCGTGACGGGGACGATGGCGATGTAGGAAATGGTGGAGATGAACCGGACATGACTGGACCAGTATTAGATTCTGAGCAGGAGTACGAGCTCATAGTTGCACATCGCCAAACCAGGGTGAACTCGATCCAAATCTTGAAGCGCCTTGAGTTGTTCGAAGGGGGTAAATCGCACATTGACATTCCCCTTTGCAGAATGAGGAAATTGCAGGTAGTACGCCCAGCGCTCGAAATGGACATCACGAAGATGTAGGCAGAGTTTGTCCATGGCTATCGTGACGGAGCTGCTGCTTTCTATGTTTCTACAACAAACTTTGAAGGACAGGAGAAGATGGTTACTCCAGAGGAGCGGGCAAAATGGAGTCCATGTTGGCGGAAAAGAGACCAGGAGTTTGAGGATTTCCTAAAACAGGACAATGAACTTTCTACGCTATCAGACAAATATTTCTACGTGTGGGATGGTAACCACCGTCTAGTAGCCTGGTATGATTTCATAAAGAAATCACACAAAAATGATTATGAATGGCATTTTAGGGTGAGGTCAATTCTGCTCAAAACACATGAGGATGTGACGGATGTACTAACTGCTATGCACGACATCAACAAATCGAATGAAAACTCGCATGTGAAGCAGAACCAAGTCCATACTATGCACCGAATTCGAAAACTTGGGTCACTGCCTCTTGAGCAATTTCGGGATGTGCTTTTACCTGATGAGATGACTGCGGCACTTAAGTCCCTTGAACTACCCTTGGAGAAAAGGCCCTGGTACCCAGTACCAAGAGCAAGGTTCCTCGAATTCATTTACAGTGTAAGCAAATTCGATTTCTTCACTATCGTATATTGTTTCAAACTAATTTTATGTTCTTTAACACTCACTATCTCTTAAATGTTCATTACAGCAAGAGATCACAGAGGCTGGCGATGAAGGTCAGAGAAAATACGAAGAAGATGTTCCGCGGCGTAGGCGCACGGCTGATGGACTGCTTCAAGCAATAAATGGAGCCATGGAAGCAAAGCGGAAAAGCTTCTCCTCTGCATTTAACAAATTGTTGACGATTTCAAATCCTGCGAATGGAAAATTATTTCTGACCGAGGTAATGCTCAATCAATTATGTGCATGAACTTTGCTTCCTTGTATTCTCTTAGTGGGACGCACTCTCTATATACTATGAATAAACCGTAGAACTCGTAGGGTCCACTCAAAGCTTTTCGAACCAGAGCTGTTCTGTGCCGAACACCATCTTGAGCCAGAAACTCGTAGGACCGGTTCTACTGTATCGATGGAACTTTTCAATTTAATCTCCAATGATTGCATTCGTTGATTGTATTTCGAAGTTAATTATGATTTAGAACCAAGCCCTACTGTCCAGCACTGTCGGGTCCTTGTGCGGGTGTTCGGCACCGAACGCCTCAATATTCTCCACATAGCCATAGTAAGCAAAGAGTACTCGAACTTGAGCATATTTGCGTGCTACGAGTATTCTGTTTTAATGGCTTTTTAGGTAGAGTGAGATGCATAGTTCTTTTCAATGCACTAATGCAATACTAACTAAGTTAAGGTGTACGGTCTTATTCAGTTATTTAGTTGCGTCGCTTCTAGAAGAAACCAGTATAAACTTGTTTTTGCTTATCGTGAAATGTTAATCATACTTTCTGATGGGATGTGGATCACTTGATGGTTGATTTAGCCCTCATGCTCAAGCATATGTAATCTGAAATTTAGTGTTTAATTCTACTGGATAGCTCTTATAGTGCAGTGACTTGTTGTGGGTTCTTTCATGGACCATAAGCGTACTCAACAACTTGTGACTGTGTTCTGCACAGATTAAGCCAAGGACTGCTCTTCGCAACTTATCATTGTTTGAATTTGAGTGTCTGCCTCGGTTGATATGAGTGTCTATTGTCTTTGATTTAGTTTAGAGTCCCGTCCTTATTTGCAGTGAGTATTGACGATTACTTGTTCGGTGCCGAACATGGTCCAATGATGGTAGCCACTGCATTTTATCACTAATAGAAATTATGTCTTACTAGTCAGTACAGCTGAAGTGACGAATCTCACTAACTCATTTTCTGTTGTTACTTGTCAGATTGCCAAGCATTGGTCGATGAACTCCACCCCGGAGATGACGATTGAAAAGTTACAGAACCTCGCTGCTTCCTGTATACCCTCGACAGAGAAAGAGCAGATTCTAAGAATCTGGAACTCATCCGATGCAAACAGGAAGCTGAAGAAGTTCCCTCTTCATCCGTTCAATGACGCTACATTTAACACTTACCTCCACAAATACGTGTTCTGGCATATGTTGAAGGAAAAGTCAATGGAGTTCTACGCGGATGTAGTGAGTGATTACGCACTTTCTGATGTCAAACCGAGTATAAAGTTCGATGCTTACGTAGCATCAAATCGAGTCAGACAGTGGGATTACGCCTTCAATCTGCCTATTCTCAACAAGGAGATCCAGAAGTCCGCGGAATGGGGAAGCCCGAAGCAGCCCCATGGGGAAAGAGCCATGAATCGCCTCATTTACCGGTAATTGTTAATCCTACTCTCTATGTATTTGTATATTTTATTATGAAGCTGTGGATATATGTATAGTGCTTTTCAACAAATGTTTATTAAATCTGACAGAAATTTGCATATCTGAATTATGAGGCCGGATCTGAATCATGCCATTCACCGCACTTTGAGTTGAAATTTACAGTACCTGGAACCCGGTTACTGAGAGCCTCCATCTCATGCTTGCCACTTGGGTTGGCTGCTGCGTAACCAAGTTACTTGCTACTGCTAACTTCGTTGGAATTATTGTTTTGATTATTACGTCGACGATGGAGTGACTGAATTGAGTGGTTAGTTTTCTGGACTGGTCAGGAGGTTCGGTACTTTAGCTTAGATTGTGACTTTGGATTCAGGTGGTTAGTTTCAACTACTGTTTAATTAAAAATCCGTGTTGGGTTGTCGTGGTTGTAGGTATTGGACACATGTATTACAAGCAGAAAAGCATGTGCCGGAGGCGCATCCATGCTTCGCATCTTGGCTTGACCTCAACAACGAAGACTGCATGTTCACCGCGGATCAAGCTCGGGATTGGTCTGAGGAACACTTATTCAAATGCCACTGGTACTTGGAGATCGATCCAAGTGACACTCCTCCGCATGAGCTCGAAAACAGGCGGTCTGTAGAGCCCTCGTTTCAACGGGTCACTGCTGCCACTAAAGAGAATGAGGACCATCCCGCACAGGTCGAGGTCGCAGCCGGAAAGGCATCGAAGGGCAAATCTAGAGGAGGTGCTCTGGCGGGTAAGAAAGCGGCGCCATCAAGTATTGTGACAGGTGCTAAAGAACCGGCTAAGGGCAACAAACGGGCTAGTGGAGCAGACAATGAGCAGGCCGGATCTTCGAAGAAAGGGAGGCATGATATCGATGGGGCACAGTCCGAAGCTAGGTCCTCGAAGTCCCATTCTCATGTGACCAGAAGCATCGGAGGTGGCTATTTGTCTACTTTGCGGACCTCTCTTGTTAGACGGGCTCCAGACGGTGTAAAATACCAGGAGCAAGTAATTAATAACTCGGTTGCGGATTTTCTCCAGAGCGAGGCATCAACGTTTGAAGAATTCGCATTGACGGTACACTCCTCTCAATACCCCTGAATGTTATTTTAAAACATTCGAATTCCATTTGACATGATCTAATTTTTTTCTAACTCTATCAGGCAAAGGGAGAGGAGGAGACTTTTCTTCGTGGAAAGGGAGGCATATTCCCAGTTGCAAACCTCATCATTGTTGACCAACCATTCGAAACACTTGTTCCTGGTTTCGGAGATAGCGTACCCGCGTGGAACTCTCTGGATGGTTCAATCAATCATTGGTACTCGTCCCGTTTCGAGTTTGCCTATGACTACCTGCACGATGATGGTGCTATCTTGGTTTTGATGCCTATGGGATATCTTCACGAGCTAATGCATTGGGTTTTAAAATACAAACTGAAAATCAAATGTGAGTGGCAAGTTCACCAATCCGAGCCCCTCACGCACCCAGCCTACGAGGGTATGATGGTATGTCAGATTCCTTCCTTATATTGTATCTATCTTATGTGCATGTGTTTCATGTGCTTGCAAGCCAATTCGGTAATGACATGGTCCAAATTTGTTTCAGTCATTAACTTTAATGGATTGCTTTGAACTCGAATCTGCAATTGTATGACCATGACAGCTTGTGAGGATATGCAAGTTCGCAGATCATGCTCTTGTTAGACGTAGTTGCTGTATGGGAGGGTCGTGCTGGAACCATGGAGAGGCTGTTCTGTACAGAACACCCGTTTCGTTAATAAGATAGAAATTCACACCTAGGTATCTCTGTCCCCGGTATGTTACTGCCGATTCCTTTCGAGAGAGTAGTTCTGTTAACTTGTAGATTCTGTTAGCTCCAGAGCGATTGATTTCGTTCTTCATGATTCCACGAATGTATCTCAACGAGCCCTTTCCTAGCATCTCTGTTGCTTGCCTCTTCAGCAGTATTTCGAAGGATTTTATGTATAGTTAGCTTTCGTTGGTTGTCTTCAAGCAGAGTATCGGGTAGCGTAGGGTCTACTGCGGGTACCATATTGCTTATTCAGTTCCACATAATCAATTCCGTGATGCTCGTTATAACCGTTTCTCTTACTAGTGGCCATATTCCTCTTGACAGTTCTTTTTAGCTTTTTCAATTATTTTATTTCCAAGTATTGGACTGGTCGATCTTCCGCTACTGGCTTAGAAAGTTTCTTGTCCTCTTTGATTCCTCTGAGTTTTGCTTTCATGCTGTGACTTTCAGTGCAACCATACCTCACCTATGATTGGCATATTTTGTACCTGTGAGAGGTTTCACATGTGGCTGTAATGGCTTCATGCTTGAGGAGGGAGTGGATGTATATCTGAAATGTTTAAACTTCGTATCCATGATGCGTACTCAATGTATCAATGTGATTTATATTGTATTGTTGCAAGTATAAACTAATAGTGGAAATGGTCTTGGTTGCAGACATTCAATTTCTCGGCGGTCCTCTTAGTCAAAACGGGACGACTCAAGGACAAGCAGTGGGAGAGATTGCCAATTCCATTCAAGTTGAATGCTGATCCGTTGCTGGCTAATACCGCAGATGATCCGATGAGGTACCTTACACTCACCAACTACGTGGAAAAACCGTCCATTGACAAACGCGGGAATCCATGGCGTGGTCCCCATGAGAAGTCATGTACTTTCTTTCAAATTCTGATTGACATGTGCTCAAACCCAGGAGACATAGTAGTCGATCTCAGTGCCTCTACAGGGGCATCTCTTTTGGCGAGCCGAGCTTCAGGGCGCCACTTTTTTGGCATCGAAGAATTCAGCGACATATACGACGCTATACTCAAGCCGCTAATCCAGCCATTAGATGCTCAGATTCAGAAGAAGCGTCGTGGTATGGACAGTACCCCTAGCCCTTGAACTGCAGTGTCATCCTCTCTTCGATTTCCTTTGGATTCGTTTGCAAACTATTCAGATTATTCTAATCTACGAGGCTCTCAATGTTTAAGTTCATGGTCACTGTAGTTCGAATGTTGAAGTCTACTATATCAGTAAATGTGGGTTCCTAATTTATTTTCCGTACCTAAGTTCTTGAATCTGGCCATGCAACTCTGACTGGCGCAGACAGCTTGTAATTATTTATTGCTCGCAATCTCTGTTAGTTAGAAATTAGCATCAGAATCCTAAACCTCACATTCTGAGTTCACTTGCAATGTAACCGATTTCAAAAAGCCGGTCAGAATCCCACTTCAGTTCCAGGGATTGTTCGTGGTAACATAACCACTTGCCCACTAATAACTCGTAGCTCAGGAGTTAGGAAGTTAACTCACAATCTTGGCATGGACCAGCATCAAAAGTAGCAATATCCTGCAAGAGTAAACTACACGAATTTACACCATTTCATGTTTCCCTATCATAACTCTAAATATCAGATAAATGGTTATGAATCCGAGCTCTTAATTAGAAAAAAAAATATATAAGAGAATACGCTCCCCGATACTACATCATATGTGCTCTTCATAGTAGTAGAATCGATTCACTATCTACAAACAGGTTCAACTGAAATAACGTCACAAGTTAGCTTTCATCTTTTGAGTGAATTCTCTTGATAATGTAAAGCTAATTCTTTGACCCTGTGTGCAGTGGTTCGGCCCAGAATGATTCCCTTCTTTGGAGACCCAAATTTTATGAGAAGTCCTTCACCGACTTTCTCACTTCCTCCCGAGGCCGCAGCACATGCTTCATACCTTGCCCTCCAAGTATCACCAGAAAACCAGGCTGAAGAATTCAAGCGCCGCCCCAAAGCAAGTGTATACGTTGATTCTGAAGCAGTGGAATCCACCTCTGAAGGTGACAATACCATAGATATTATGAGCTCGGAGTCTTCTGATTATAGTTCATTATCTGCTTAGGCAAGCAAATAGATGAAATAAAAGCAATATACCCTATTAACGAAATCTGGGTCTACATGTTACTACTTGAAAAATAATTTTAATTAAATTGATTTTAATGTTTTGATTGGTTTGAGACTACATGAACTCCATTATACATTCTCCTAATGAATAACTATAGTGATATTAAATTAGCTACAAAACCATATGTGAAGTATGTCACTTTAATTTACTAGTATATTAGCCTAGAACAAATCACTAGAATGAAGAATGACGCTTGACTACACATTGTCTTGTTGAATTACTACAATGTTTCTATTTATTTTTATAAAATTTGCATCGCATCATTATGAATTACTTAAAATACCGATATGCTATTACTTCATGTCCACATATATTTATACAGGATCTGACATAACAGTCTAAAATTATACATATGTGGAGATGTACATATTTAGATATATATCTTGACATATAAATAAATATATGGCTTTAAATATATACATCTATATACATATATCTAAATATATCTAATCTATATCTCAATATATCTAAATACATACATATATCTAAAAATATATATCTAACGAAGTATATATTTATATATATTTAGATATATATATATATAAATAAATCTAAATATATACTATTATATACTAATTTGATATATATATATCTGAATATATCTAAATATATACTAGAAACGAATATACATAAACATATAAATAAAAATAAAAAAATTAATGTACAAATAAATTAGATATAAGTATATATATATATATATATATATATATATATATATATATATATATATATATATATATATATATATATATATATATATATATATATATATATATATATATATATATATATATATATATATATATATATATATATATATATATATATATATATATATATATTTCTAAATATGTTCATAAATATATATCTAAAAATATGTCTAAATATATATCTAAACATATGTCTAAATATATATCTAAAAATATGTATGTATATGTATCTGAATAGAAGAATAATATTTAGCACTATATATATATATATCTATAAATCTTTATGTAAATATTTATCTTAATAAATAAATATAAATTTCGCAATTTGGATAAATCTATATCTAAATATTAAACCTAGAAATATTTGTATTTATAAATTTGTATATGTATGTATATATATATGTATATATATATATATGTATATATATATATATGTATATATATATATACATATATGTGGAGAAATACTACATATTCGTATTTAAATACATATAATAATGCTTACGGAGATATATATTTAGATTACATATTTAATTTTAAACAATTTAATTTATATACACATGTATTTACATGGAACATCAATACAAACATATATAATGTTCATAAGTTTTAATTAGAAAGTATATAATATTAATAATGTATAAAATGTTATTAGAAACGTATTCATTTATTATTATATATAATGATTTTAAAAATGTGTATAATTTTATTAATCAATCTTTTTAAGTTTAAATTTATATATTTTAATCTTTATTGCCATACATGTTGTGAAATATTCTGAATTATTATATTTTAAATCAAACTAATCATGCAAGATATGTGGTGTTTAAATCTTCATTTCTGTGATATTGAATATATATGTTTACATTATACTCAATTATAACATATTTCTAATACATATAATATATATTATGGAAATAATATATATGGATGTATTTTATTAATAAATATAAAAATAAATATAGCCTTATTATTACTTTAATAATGTTTGATGATTTTATAATAATTTAGTTAAATACATGCCACAATCCATGTCAATATTTCAATATTTTATATATTCATATTTTACATTTTTTTATTTTATATATAAAATCATGTCTTGGTTATATACTTCTAGGTATTTATTAATATGATTTTAATTATATGTATAAAAATAAATAAGAATACATATATAATTAAACATTTTTAGGAAGAAGTTTTAAAATACAAAATTGCATAAGATTATATAATATTTACGTAATCTACATTTGTAATGTACAATTTTATATTAAAATAGTTATCTGTATATATAAATATTAATATATTATTTACATATATATCTATATTATATTTGTATATAAATTTGTCGATACCAATAAATATATATTACAAATGTGTTAATAAATTTATAGATAAATTCATTTATATATACTTTTATATATATTAAATTAACTATACAAGCATATATAAATAAAAATGGTATATATATAGTATCATCTTGTCATCGCGATAGTACACCATCATCATGGGGTTGGAGGGGAGCTTCTGTATAGAACAGCGAGTACTATGTCATACCAATCGTTATCATAATCATTCATAGCATCATCATGCCACCTCCATGCTATACCATCATCATGCTACTGCCATGCTACACCATCATCATAAGGACGAAAGGATGTCCTCTATAGAAGAATGAAGCAATTACTTAAAAAAACCATATATTCAATTAATATAATAAATCTATTAAATTAAGATTAATCTATTATATAATATGTATACATATTCATATAAAGTTATAAATATATTATATATACATATTCACTTAAAGTTATATATTCACCTAAAGATACAAATATTTATATATACGTGTATATGTATAAACTATAATATTTGTATATTTAAAAACATAAAATCACCTATAACAAACTATAATAAGAGACAATAATCAATATTCAAAATAATGCATATACATTGTGATTATAAATAAGCAAGAAACAAGTTGTGCCTTTACGATAATTAAATTATGTTTGATGACCTTCAAACTATTAAGTTAAATACACGCAATATTGCATGAATGATAATTTATTATTTTATATATTATTATATCGTAATAATATGTATATATATATATTTATTGTGTATTAATATTAATGTTATATAAGACTTATAAGAATTTGTATTATTTAGATAATAATTATATTTAATTAATTTTTATAGATTTAAACATTCATATGTAAATACTCATACTTGTAATTATTATAGACATATGAATATATATGTAATATATATATAAATATATATATATATATATATATATATATATATTTATATATATATATTTAAAATATACATTATAAATTATTCTTCTTCATTACAAATTACATTAATATAGAAAATTATATTTAAATAAAATTTATTTATTTTTTAATATATAAAATTTATAAATACATAAATTAATTAATATAATAAGTATCTATTCAATAAGTATATATAATAAGTATATATGAAATACATACACCTATTCTTGGTAGTTGTATATATATATATTTATTGTGTATTAATATTAATGTTATATAAGTCTTAGAAGAATTTGTATTATTTAGATAATAATTATATTTAATTAATTTTTATAGATTTAAACCTTCATATGTAAATACTCATACTTGTAATTATTTTAGACATATGAATATATATGTAATATATATATAAATACATATATATATATATATATATATATATATATATATATATATATATATATATATATATATATATATATATATATTTAAAATATACATTATAAAATATTCTTCTTCATTACAAATTACATTAATATAGTAAATTATATTTAAATAAAATTTATTTATTTTTTAATATATAAAATTTATAAATACATATATTAATTAATATAATAAGTATCTATTCAATAAGTATATATAATAAGTATATATGAAATACATACACCTATTCTTGGTAGTTGAATCATTGTATTCATATATATATATATATATATATATATATATATATATATGCGAACAAACATATCTGTATTTTTAGTTTATTATACACTTGAACATGTAGTGTATCAAGAGTAATATAGAGTATTATTTTATTGCATTTTCATATACATATTCATTTATCAATAGTAATATATTTTATTACAATAAAATGATATAAAATAATTATCTCGATTATATTGTTAGATTTTCTATACCGTCTAAATATAATAAAATAAATCTACCACTACGCAGGACCAGTATCAGGGAAGTACATTCTCTTAAACTAAATATATATACACTATTGTTTGTCTAAAATTAGATATAAGATACGCCTATAAGTAGCTGTTCTGGACGAACAGCATTATTTGGAGTTCATGACATCTAAAAATAACCAAGATAGCTAACAGTACAAACCGGTAGTTGCCTGTGATCCATTCTACGTTTACTGCTGTTCTGTACAGAACAAGCTTTCTTGCGTTAGAAGAAGTCCCCGTTCGGCACAGAACGAGGTGGAAGGGAGGATGGGGTGTGGCGTAGTAGGTGAATATTGGTATTGGTCTTGATATTGTCGGATTATTCGTGGATTTTCAGAATTATTGTCTTGATATTCAGAATCCTTTGTAATCTAAGCACCTTCGTAATACTGCCCTCAAGCACGCGTCATTATCGAGTCCAAGACCTGTTCTGCACAGAACGACCAGAAAGAAAGGAATTGTCCAATTTAAACTGTATACATTATGCACCAATTTGTTTCCTCCTGAAGCACTAAATCACAATACTGGAATTCTTTGAAAAATATCGCTATTTGCTGAATGGTATATCGTCATTCCAGTTGTTTGTTCAGTTGCATGTAACACTTGGTTATTGGAGAGAAACAAAGTTAATAACCAGGAACCTGTAGCTGTAGTGTACTGATTGAAAGGAGCTAATTAAATTGAAGGGAATTTTCGAATTCACAAGCTAATACCTGTTGTGTTCGAGATATAAGATCCCAGATTGATTTTATAATAAACCACTTGAAACTTCTATTGATTGGACAGTTCACGAGCGCCCCAGCTGGTGTCTGTATTACAAGAAGCAGAAGCAGTACTGAATCTTACAGAGGGATATGCCGCCTGCCTTGAGGCTCGCTTCTTGGAAGCCCATCCACCTGATAATCCTGACGAGGACATCGGTAGTTAGTTGTTTCACATCGCATAGCAGTCAGCCTAGTCTCTAATGAGGCTTGAATTATATTTATGCAATAATTGAATACCTTCATGAGATGTGAAGATTGGCCGAAAATACTTGTTTAAAAACTCTAAGCCTTGATTGAATTACGGTGTTAACCAACTGGGTAAGTTTTGTATGTTAAGAGATGCGGGACTATTGTCTTGCAGCATCTCGAAAGATCAAGTTGGGCTTTGTACTGGGTTCATTTCTCAGATTTTCTCGTGTGATGGACAACACTGAATCCTGATTTAAAAGTCAAGAGTCCGGTACAGGGTCGCATATCTCGTCGAAGCTGCCATGGCGAGAAAACTAGAAGGGGTTTTACCAAGACATGAAAATTGAACATTGATAGTG
Source organism: Ceratodon purpureus (assembly GCA_014871385.1). Classification (NCBI taxonomy): domain Eukaryota; kingdom Viridiplantae; phylum Streptophyta; class Bryopsida; order Pseudoditrichales; family Ditrichaceae; genus Ceratodon; species Ceratodon purpureus. The sequence goes on along the minus strand of CM026422.1, from coordinate 14,313,233 downwards.
CTTACTGCTGCTATCATTACAATATTGGAAGTGTGGCACTCCTGTGGTGGATCAAACAGAAGAAAGAACCTAAGCTTGATCAGGCGCTCCTGCTATGGTTTGCCGAGGGTCTGTTGAATGTGTTGAAAAACGCTGTCTGGTTCGTTGCTACAAACTTTGATTTTTCATCATGAGACTTCTGATTCACTCACTAATCATATGAATTTACAGGCTTCGTGCATACGTTGTCACTTGTGCGGGAACCTGTAACTTGAATAGTGATAGAGGCAGGGGGCGCATCTGCGGAGAACGCCGCATTGTTAAGCCAAGCACGGGTGGACAAATTGGTACATCTGGGAGCTTCTTCACAATTGCCACAAAGTTTCAAGGGTCGATGCTAAGTTTCATGAATTATGAGGTCGCATCAAATTTCGAGCTGACCAAATCTTTGATGTTCGCTGTATCAGAATCCTTTACCACGTACTCTTATGCCAACAGTACGAGCTGAGTTCGAGGAACCTAAGTTGAGTTTGCCTGATCCAGTTCTGGTTTTGAAAGACAAGAACAGAAGTGTATTTTTTTAGCCAATACTCGAATCGCGCGCCCAGTTCTAATGCAGATGAGCTTTCCTAGCTTTGTTAAACTTTCTCCATGCATACTTGGAACTAGGCTCCTTTGTAAAACTGCCCTCAAGCACGCGTCATCATCGAGTCCAAGGCCCGTTCTGCACAGAACGACCAGAAGGATAGCAATTTTGTAGAGTTTGTCAAACAGTAATAGATGAGTGAAAAGCATGACTTAGTAATCCGCAGAGCAGCATGATAGAGATTTCCCGAAGCTAACCACAAAAAGTCCGAATCGAATAGTCACCAATACCAATAATTCCTAGATATATATTTGCCGCTGTTCATCAAATAAGGAAGTAAAAATTATCTACGTTAGATAGAATAAAAGCATGAACAGTGATTTCTCTTTACCTTTCAAATTGATTCTCGTCTTGGCTTGCGACTGTAATTTGTGCCCCCTATGTCACTGTTCAAGAATCTTCTCTTCCTCTTCGGATTGGAACATTCACCAACCGTAAGTTCGATTGTGGTATCTGAACATTGAAATTTATGATAAGTTGCAAAAATGACAATGTGCAAATCAGACACTGAACTGAATTGATATATAATAATATACCTGGCAATTTGTGGATGCCTACACTCCTCTTCCAATTATCGGTGAAGGCTGCCCCACATTCCTTCATGGCGCACCGGTCTTCTACCCACGTCTGCATAACTAGACACCAAGGATGATACGTGCATTTGCAAGGTGCCACCATGATGTCCATTGTTGGGAACTTACCATTGCAAAATGCACACGAATTTAGTGTGATCAAATCTGTGTCATGGCTTGCAATTTCTTCCTGTACATGCTGACTTGGTCGCAGGCACATGGGTAATCTCACCATTTCTTCCATCTTGGTGAGCACACCTTTCAAACGATCCATATCTCCTTCAAGATTCGCCATTACTGTCTGCAGTCGATCCAGCTCCTTCACAGATTCAATGATCTCACCCTTTGTGTCGACTAAGGCTATCTCCTTTTGTTTGATTTTGTATTTCAACCTGATGATGCGCCTCTCTTCCTTCACCATTATCTTCCCAATCTTCTCGGATATCTTCTCACTGCTGCTACCAATGGCTGATTTGTCCTTGCACTTCTGTAGGACCTCCTCTGCCTCCTGCAACTCATTCTTCAAGACGGACAGTTCCTCCAGTAGGGCATCTCTCTCGGCCCCCTCAGTTGGATGCTTGGGTGATGTCAGCCTTGAAGTAATGAACACCTGTGTGTTACTGAAATCTGCATCTGCCTTGCTGTAAGCAACCCTGAAATCCTCTATGTCCCCCTCGATTTTGGACTTGGCTACTTCGTAGTATGTCCCTTTCTGAGATTCTGCTCCAACATAGCGTATCACGGTTTCACTCTTCAAGTGTTTGTTCTTGCACGAACTCCATCTCTCAGCTGCGTACTGGGCCCAATTCATTGGGTACCCATGGTTAACTTCTGAGACAATAGCTCGAGCAAAACTCTCTGTAATACACTGATTTTTGGGCATATTAGTGAATTGGTAGACAGCTGGATACAATTCTGATACACGGCTTTTCACTCTATCAGACTTAGCACCTGGGTAGAAGTATCCTAGGTTCTGCTGTCTGGCACCAAACACCTGGAGCAGCTCCTCATTTTGAACGTGGTTTACATCTCTGGAAGGATCTAGCCCATAGTTGGGCAATGATACTTCCAATGCAAACCACGACTCCTTTCCTCTCTCCATATTACCCCTCTCCATCACCCTGTACTTATGCCCTTCCAAACCGAGCAATGGACATTTCTTTACTTCTGCAAAAAACATTGTACAAAAACATCTTCATCAGTAAGCACAAAAAACCACCTAAACCCGCCAATGAATTCCAATGATTCAGTCGAAAACTTCATACACCAAAAGCATATAGAATTCTGGTAGAATATCTTACCCCAACCAAAACGCCAACCTCAATGCCAAGGAAGAGAGTAAAGAAGCTCGCTGCAAGCCAGAGTAAAAATTCTTCCTTGTCTACTCGCCAGAAGAATATTGCCTCGTCATAATCCGCCTGCAGCATTCCGTATGGCCATTTATCAATATCGAAACACGAACTGGCAAATAGACAGAGCTGAACCCAATTGGTCTACAGTATTATACGAAAAGAAAGGAAATACTCAGAATTCACGAGGCTAGAAGACATACCAAACCAATTACAGCAGATATGACAATAGCGGCTAGTGCACACTGGAGTCAAAGAAGACAATAGCGGCTAGTGCACACTGGAGTAATTAGATAAAACATATCTTCAAGGATTTGCCAGTTCAGAACCTGTGCAGGTGACAATGCCAGGTATTGTGCAACAGAAAACATTTATACACTTAAGCGTCTCTTACTTAGTCCTTTCGGCTCCTCGACTCTTACTATTACATACTACTCCGATAAAAAAGTGAACAAGATAACGTTAAGATCTACCGAAAACGAAGATTAAGAATACCTGTGGTATGTCTGCGAAAGGAGGTGTAAGGAAAAGTAGAACGAAGTTACAAGCAGGCCCATAAAGATTCCTGCAAAGCCCGTTTTGGCACCAGCTTCTTGCATTACAGCAGACCTGGAAAACGACCATGCAATTCATATATGAAGAGTTAGTCTCGCAACCTCGCATAAGAACAACGGGATCCAGTTGGCAACCATCCGAGTCATTAAAATCATCTGAGGTGTCAAGTGGATACACATATGATAACTTCAGAAGATAACCACAAAGCGAGGGGTTGATGTGTAGAAACACTGAAAAAGCCTAAACAATGTGGACTTAGTCTACGCTGTAAGAATGTACAAAATTAATATGTAAAACTGAGTAATTAGTTTTGGTTACAGTTCAAGATGGAATTGACAAACCAGTGGTAGGATAGGCACAAAAGGCAGAGCCAAGAACATTGGCCACTCCTAATCCAAAAAGCTGCAAAAAATGACATGCACAAGTTAGTCCACTTAATATTGTACAGCCATGCATTCTGTTAAGGCTTCAGTGTGGCTCTTGTTATTTTTAATCCACATACTTTCTTAATATAAAGATTTGATATGGCTCCCAGTGTTTCAATCCCCAAAGATCATGTAAAGTACAAGTCCCCAACAAGGTGCTGCAATAGTAATATATGCTTTGTTAGTGAAGAGTCTAAGTCCATGATATTGCAAACCTCCTGATTAGAATCTATCTCATAGCCATTTTTAGCAGCCAACGCCTTCGCAATTCCTACTGATTCCTGTATACACCCATCAAGAAAAGATTAGACGCCCAATACTCTACCAAATTGCCTACACATGAAATTGCAGGGTGTATTAGAGTATGTTCCAATAACCAGAATGGCAACACTACATATAAGAGCAGCCGTAGGCAACAGTCGACTGGCATATGGGAAATCATAGTTCACTGAGAATCCTGGAAGCCCACTTGGTATTGGACCAACCTGCAATCTGTAGTTTCTTAAGTGTATTACTGGCGTGACTTGTACACATCACAGACCTATTACACAAACAGTAAATTGCGTACCGAGATTTGATCAAATGTGGCACAGGTGTCGCTTGCCGCAATGACAACTTTCAAATGATTCCAGTTAGACACTTTCTTCAGCTGCACAAATATATGAGGAAATCGGTTACTACAGAGGAACCAGTCGCCTCGATGATCTCTCTCAATATCTTCTCAGTAGTGAACCAAGGACATGAACCAGAGATTTGTAAAGAAGAAATCATACACATTGCGCTGCAAATATTTTGAAGCATACAGACTATTGCACTGAACTAGCATGAAGCATTTACAGCTCGTTTATTTGTACGTAGCACAAATATGACATCGCAATGAGATAACAATTATCGAGTTTCAGCTGACTGGAATGACAGGCAGACCGTTGCTAGATCACTTGCTGGATTACAAGCAGCCGAAAGCAATATGCATGATAAAAAGTTAAGCATCTCACTTGAACCAAGAAGGAGCAAGCTGTCATCCAACTCCTTGAGCCAGCAATGCTTGGAAACCCCTTTATCTGGAGTGTTATGATTCTCGAAGGTGTTTACAACTTCGCCCAAATCATAATCCCATATCCTGCCAAACAAAATCTTCAAAACGGTCTCCAAAGCTGTCAGATGGGTAAGAACCCAGATGAAAAAAAGCAAACGCAGCTATTTGAAACCGATCGAGAATCCCATATCATAATCCCATATCACGCAGCAAGATCAATGCCGCAATCCCATATCACGCAGCAAGATTGCTCCGCCTTTGGCCTGCTACACAATAACAACTTAATGCTAGAAAATTCACACGAACAAGATATTCTGGAATTCAAGAATGGAGTACTGAACTGAGATACCTTGAGGTGGGTAGTTTCTGCGACGAACAATTGCGTAGCACATATGACACAGCATGTCAATACCGAGGTGGCATCCAACGCGGGTAACGACAAAAGGAAACTAAATTGATAAAATCTACAGATTCCTTTCCCGAAACTAGGTTGTGGGGCTGTTGCGAATCGTATGCGAGAGCAGTGACTACTCCATACCTGTTCTGTATACTAATTGTGTCTCAAGAGGTCCAGGAAGATGAGTTCTGTCGCACCGGCCATGGCCATGGCTGCTAAGTGGTTATGGTTGACATTGGACAGGTCTGAATTTTAGTAATCATCATTTATTGTTGTTCCCCAGCAGCCGTTTTATTACTCTAAATTGACAATCAACTTCATTGTATTTGACATATTGGTGTACAGTCATCATTTCAATTGGAGTATACTTTGATAAATGTCAAATAGTTCATTACTCATGGATGATTTCATCCTCATATACAGAATGAAACTATCTTACTAAATAAAGTAATTCATTCGCTCATGGCTCATGAAAACCTGCTCATGGCTCATGTGCTCATGGCTTTGTGCTCATGCTCTAGCATTCCCCTTCTATTATGGCGGAATGAGTTAAATTCGATCAAATTTGACCCACTGGTTATCATAACAGAGAATCCAGGGCAATGCTGACTGCATGAAGTAATTTGGTTTGTTCCAATCGATAACTAATTCCATGTGAATTCTGTCTGGCATGCAGAGCCTCCATTCTAAACTTTGACGATGTAAGTTGTAACGAGTTTCAAATGCTTCTTGACTCCTCTCCTTTTCCCTTCGTAGTTTATTTCTCATATCCTACAATGAAGTTTGGTTCTGATTTGTGGTCCAAAATGGAGGAAACAATATCCGATACAGTGGGCGTTGTTTTGGTTTTGCAATCACTCGGTAACTTGGAAACATACAACATTCCAGTGTAAACCATCCTTGGTAACGATTGCTAGGATAAGTTCAGTGACACTAAAGTTTGAGTCGCTGTTTAGCCACCATGGCGTTCTGATGATCAAGAAAATCGTAAGAATAAGTAATTTCAGCCGACAGTCGGCAATGTGTATAAACTCTTCTCACATTAATAATCAACAGATTGTTTTCGAAGCTTTGCACACTTATGAATGGAGTAAATAATCATAACAGCATAATCCGAGTGCAAAAGAGCAGGACGAAGTCGATGCCTCTGAACCCAATTTCGTTAGGACCTTGAACAGTCACAGGACACAAGTTCTACCACTCCTAACAAATTCCACCGTTTTCAGAACATGTACACGAATACATAAATGGTTCAAGTACCTAAGATTCTGAATTGTTTTTAGAGTGCATACTTAACAGGTGTAACCTGCAATTACGAACTTGACAGTCTGGGGTATCTGGTGCTCAGGTATGAACATCAGTATAGAATAGCAGTGACATTATTGATCGACAATGGCTTCAGCAAACTACAATCATTCAAAGAAACTGCACCCCTGCAGTCCCTAAAATCCCCACTAGAACAATACTTACAATGGCAGACGATTTGCCTCGGCTTATTGAATAATGAAAGTACATCTCTTGTCGATTCACCTCGATCTAATCTAAAAAAACAGACATGGACCAGTACCACCTGCAGGAGGTCCAACGCCAACATGTACACAACCTTTCTACCTCAATAGCGCTACCCAATGTCCGCAACTCCATTCTGAAACTTGGACCCAATATTCAAGACTTTGACTACGTCCAGATCTGTGAGTTGGTCAGTTTCTGTGGATTTGCATTTTCACACACACTGATTAGCGCTAGTTTAGGATTGATGATAGTACAATCTGAGATGAGACACAGGGCATGACTTGGGGGAAGGGAAGCTTGACCCACCGTATGTCTCATGTCAGATTGCACCTTGGCCACAAACCGTAGTGTCGCAGACTGATCACGGATTGCTACACCAAGCATGACAATATATGCTGCAACTAAATTAACCTCCAAAACCCCAAAGCCAATTCATGACTAAAAAGACCTTACTCGGGGTGATGATTTCAAGTCGTTACTTCGCTCGATTCACACATGAAAGAACCATTAATTTTAAAGGTGGTTTTATCTAGAATCTCTCTCTCTAAATGTGGCAAGTGCTGTTGCGTCATTTATCCGTGGTGTGAATCATTTCCACGCATCTGCGTTCTGCCAAAAATAATGAATTCAGAAATTCAGCAACTCAAGTCATACTTAACAACCACCCAACCCGAAATTAGAGTCTTACTTCTGATGAATTTTGGAATTGATTGACGATGAGATGGTCGCAGAATACGAGTCACAATCTTACCTGGCTGAAGAAGCCAGTAGGGTACTGGGAGCTAGTGTAAGCCTGAGCATGATGATGGGCCTGGTGCCAATTGGAAGCACTAGTGTTGCCGTGCGCCTGTTCAGATTGGTTCGTGAACGTGTCTGCAGTGCCTTCTGCAGCTGCGCCGCTGCTACTTGACGATGCGCCAAAGCCCATATTCTTGACTTCAAGCTTAGCTTTCTTCTGGTCGTCATACTGCCCTGCTCCAGGTTGCTCCAAAGCCATATCGTGTATTGTCAACCCTCGGTTCGCTCCCACTAGCTGCCCGATCTGCCCCAAGCTGTGAAGATTGGACTGCGAGGCTGAGCCTGGGAAGTTGAACCCAGATGGACTTGCTTCGCTCTGGCTTACCACTTCTCTGCAGATCAGCAACCAAACTTGCTTAACAAACGCAGGTTTAAGTCGCCGGAACAGTGCCTAGTTGAACATCAGTGGCTCGTTTCATTGGCGATTCTAGCGTTTATCCTTCAGCCAATAGACCTTAACTAATGTAAACGTATTTATACCTAGTCATTTGTGCAGGCACGATGGCCTGGCTGTTATTTGTTTGCTGTTCCATGAAATCCTGAAGCGTTGCTTCGCCCCGTTCAGGTGCCATATTCCATTGCAAGAATGGCGATTGTGCAGCTCCTGCAATGTTTCCCTGGTGCTGATGTTGTTGTTGCTGTTGTTGCTGCTGCTGCTGCTGCTGCTGTTGCTGCTGCTGTTGGCGTAACGCCATCATCTGTGTAAGGAACAGTCTATTCTATTAATATCTGTATGGAAGTATATTACTTTGGCAGGATAATTGGTCGAAGTGTCATAGACCGACAAAGTTCAGGATGCTAACTGGACCCTGTATACCTGGAGTGACCAACACAAAGAGGATGCATGACATCAAGTTATACCTGTTGATAGCTGTTGCCCAAAAACTCATGTTGCTGCCTTTGCATTGCGCTGGCGGCCTGATAAGCGCTGCTCACATAACTCTGCATTTTGTTCAAAATTAGTTAGCCTCTGTCGCTCAGAACTGCGATATTCCGACATGGACAATATATAGATCAGAGGATGCCAAATTAAATTTCTGAATTGTGCCGGAGAGGTCAGGGTTAAACTACATACCTTTCTTGCACGCACCCGCTCGAGGGCCTGCTCCAACTCGGTTTCCATGTTAGCAAGCTGCTGGACGGAAGTCACGCTCTGTAGAAGCTGCTCATCCGCCAGATATAACCTCGCTCGTTGTTGCACTAACTCTTTCTCTTGCTGAGATTTCTTCAATTCCTCTTGTAATAGCTGAAACATCACACATGAATATAAGTACACTTTCTACATGAGACAGACTATTTCGTAGATCGAATTATCTAAATTGTCCAAAGTGTGATGAGGATGTCATGATATTTTGATTCATACCTCTTATTCAAAACTCTAATAGATGAGCGCTAAGTATAACGTACTGATTAGTTATATACATTTATTAAAAATAGTTATGTACAGCAATAGATTCATTAAACAAATATTAGCAGGTCCTCTGTAATTTACACTCACCCCAACTTCGTAACTTTTGCTGTTGTCGTGCACGTCCAAAGAACACAACCAACAGAACAGTAACTCGGTTAGCAAGGAAACGAAGTTTTGCGGCAAAACCTGAAGTAAGATGTACGAACCAATGCCTTGACAAAGTTCCAGAATATATATCTTTAACATCAGGCTACATTAAAGTTGGAAGGCTCGCTGACCTTCCCGAGAGGAGTTGTTGATTTGATGCGAGATCCTTTTCTCCATTTAATTTCTTCAGTGCCTTGTGTAAATACTGTGTTCACAACAACAACATGGCTTTGTCATTCCAAAACCCTATTCAGACTACTAAACCCTACAAACTAAAACTTCGCGCCTTGAACGTTGGTGTTTTGTGTTTGCATTATCTTGAAAGATATTCACAAAATTTCCACAAACGAAGACGTTGTAGAGATTGCTGGTACGAAGAAGACTAACCTCCAAATTTTCGATTTTTCTGAAATGGCGTCCGATAATGCACATGAACGAAATCGCATGACCCAATAGATTAGTCATGACTTAACTTTTGAACCAGCACCGTTGAACATTGTAGACTGAACGAGATGAAGAGGAGGAAGAAGACAATATGTAGACTTTACGAGTAAGGGAAGAATCCACACCTAGTGTACTTGGAGCGGTCATGATGCATGTGAAAATTGGCGAAACGCGTAAGCATATCCTCAAAACTGCTCATCCACAAACAGAAAGAAAAAGGTTTGTTATTCTCTAGCTCTGAAAGTCTTTCACGATTGACGGTGGACAATACGTCGAACACCATTTGAAAAGCGGGAAAAACCAGACTCGCTACGTATTCTCACCTTTTGTTCCGCTCATGCATTGGCAAGTTGGCAAACCGACCGATCACATCTTCAATACTGTCCAGAGCACCACCAACAAACCACCACATCAAAACGCAATTCCACAAGCTTACTGTCCACGGAACAAGTCTACCTCCACTGCAAGAGCTTCCTGGATTCTTTCCAGTGAGAAGTAGATGTTCGATTGGAAACGTTATTTTCATGTGAAAAAATTAGGTTGAGTACGCGAGATCTAAGATTTCAGAAGCTCGTACGCCAGGACCTATTATACTACGTCGTCTGAACTGCCACGGACTCTAGTAATGAACCTGAGCGAGCATTAGGTTAGTGTGCCTCAAACACCCAAATTTATGCACACCACTCTCGACCCGAATTGTACATTAAAGTTACCACTATCTGCACTGGAGTCGAGGCTTACTGAGATCGAGAAACTCACCTGCAATTACTGTATTGCGTGAGCTTCCCTGAGGGAGAGAACACGATGAGCGCGAGGTCGATATCACAAAGGACCGACAACTCATACGCCTTCTTAATGAGGCCATTCCGCCTCTTGGAGTATGTCACCTGCCTGTTGGTTGGATTCTCAATCTTCTTTATCTCCAACTTAACCCTTCCCATTTCGGCTGGCCTTCGAGTCTTGGAATCCGCAGCTCAAAAAACTAGCAACTGATCAAGTGACCACTGAACTCAACTCACAGGTTGTGAACCGCCCACTAGTTAGTTTTCGCAGTAAAACTCCTGTATTGTCTCGCGAACGCTGCAAGTTGGCGCAGTGCAGCGGGAGTACTGTATGCACAACAGACTAGGCACTGCCCGACTAGTGCTTCGCTCTCCAGGACCTCTCATGCTTTCCAGGCTCCCAGTCTGCAAAATCCTGGACCCTGGAAAAACCTCAAAAAATCAAAGAGACAAAGTATGCGTAGACAGATCATCAACGAGGCTTGATCAGTGTGTGTGCTGAGCAGGGTGATGATGGTGTCGCCGAAGAGACAAAGCGAGAAGTGGAGGCGACAAAGGAAAGAGACAAGGCAGCGAAGTCTTTCGCTTTAGCAGTGAGCCTGGTGGCTTGCTTCGTTGCGAGGAGGAGCTGCTAGCCATGAGCTTACTTGCAAGCTTGGAGCACTGCAGGGGATCGCCAATGGTGCGGGGCCCTCCCTTCGAGTGAGTCCAGGTGAACCCACCAGCCTGGCTGCGCAGCCCATCGCGCTCCTGCTGCTCCTCCCTGGCCCGCCCCCGCACGGCCGGCCGCGCCAAGCTGCCTAGCCTAGCTAAGCCTGTCACCCCATCCCTTTGACTCCCCCGCCTTTCCAGCTTACTCCACCAGATTCACCACGGCTTCCAGATTTCCACTGCACTCTGATTAATTCGTTCGATTGCGCTTCACGTGAGCCGGATGAAGAGGCTGGCTTTGAATTCAGTGCCGAATTCCGGTTAGGTTAGTGTTTATGATTTTTCTTTCCGGTGGGGAGGTGTAACACTGGGATCCGTAGTCTGGATAATAGGAGGGTCTCATATTGAGCTGATAAATAGGTGTGCATGGTATGTTTTTTGGGGGGGCACTTTTCCCGACTTTCATGGTGCCCAAGGCTGAGCTCAATTTGGAAAATTGGTTGATTTCGGGTTATGTTATCGAGAGAACAAAAGGATTGAGCAGCAGCGGCAAAGCTAATACAGGAACGGATCATCGCGGACCTGATGAATGCAGCCCCACAAGATCTACTAAAACCATCCTCTAGTACGGCCCACCATTACTGAGTCCCCTTTGAGTTACACTCCACAGTATATCCTCTGTTTTGTCCATGCGTAGCAAAAGCTCAAAAAAAATCTTTGAAACTCCCACTTTGAGCAGCCTGAATTACATCACTCTCATCAAATAGAAAGACTACTTTATGAGCTGCTTCATTGTCTCATTAAAATCGCAGTAACTTTAAGTGCATCATGGAAGAATCATGTGCGAATGATACCTTGTCGCTACTAGGCCGAGAGTTTATATCCAAGTAGTCAGTTTACTAGCTTACAAAGTACTGCTCGTCAAAGTCAGTCGTAGTTAACTCATGATCATCGAAACAACTTGGAATATAAACATTCATTTTCTGATTCACAATAATGAATTTAGGACGAGGAAAAAAATAACACACAACCGTGTAGTTGCATGTTGATAGTACATGTACTTGCATGATCCAACCTAGTGCCGCACACTTTTTAACTTGTTGCACCATTTCGAAGATGAGCATTAATGACCCGAATCTACCATGAGCACTCCAGTCTCCGGCCCTCCCTGGTGACACCAGTGGGCTATCGGTCCAACAGTGTGAACCCGAAGGTAGGTCCGACTCAGGTCCAAGCGACTCATCTGCAGACTACGTGTGGACTCCACTGATCCGATCTCGTTGCAGCCGTGGATGCACCCGAGAGTGCCGCTATTTCGACACTGAGTTGACGATGGTGAAAAGGCGGTCCAGCCCGAAAAGTTACAGTGGATCGATCACTTGCAGTGCCCCCACGGTAATATCGTACCGAGCTGCTGCACGTGCGCGTGGTGCCGCTGCAGTACACGATCCGAAAATCATCCTAGATCTCTCTCCGTCTCTCGATCGCCTTCGCGGCCTTCGAGAACCATAGTTCCATGATCTGTAAAATGTTTCACAACATTTATGACTTGAGGGAGTTGATACAACACTACAGTGCTCTAGCATGGGTTTTTAATCATCATCCATATTTCACTTTTCAGGAATGGTCCACATGCCGCCGATGATGATTACAGTGCCTTGCTTGGGGTCTGCGCTCAGTTACACCTCCTCAGATCTTGAGTCCCATTGAGCCACCTCCGATTTTTATGGAGCTTTTGATGATTGTGGTGTGGAATCCCATTTCTATCAATTTACTTAAGATGTTAATCCTGAAACGATTAATCTATGAGCATGGATTCACATTTATGTTGTTACTTCTGGCAGTTTGGCAAAAACTCACTGTAACGTTTTCAGTGATCATATGATAGTATGTGTCTTTTGTACTTTTTCAAAATCTTTTTACATGCATTGGTAAAACTTTGGGAATATTGAATGATTCTTTTTAGTATGTGGACTAGAATTCATATGGATTATAAATTTTTATGAACATTCCAAATTTTTCCACCCTAAGCACAAATGATATTGATTAAAGTAAATTATCTTTTTAGATTTTTAAATTAGATAAAACCAATTTCTGTGTAAGCTTTATTTTGTTGAATGACATTATGACTTCAACCGCAACAAGTAACAATTTGATGGTCTAACTTGATTTGTGGCAATACGATCCAATATTTTGTAAATTGGAATGTATTCAACCAGGCATTAAAAGAAATTATCTTTCCGAAATTACAAAATTCAATGGTATAAAATATTTTTTAGGTTTGGTATATAAGAAATTCACACGTGCCTTGATAAAAAAGAAAAATAAAATAAATTTTACATTAGCTGCACCATAATGCATGCAATGAAAGGAGTTATTGAGATGGGTGGAATGCCTACAGCCTTGGTCTTATTAATTACAGTAGCATATTCGACAATGGCCTCTGTTCTTATTATCAAATATTTTTGATGAATTATGCTTGGGAGTATCTTAATAGCCTATAGCGACTTAATAATTATACAATGATTATCTTATTTTAGCCTATAAATTGCATTGTTGTCTTATTATAATTATGGATTATTTGGCATTGTTGAAAATAAATGAATTGAATTTTAGATTAAGTTTATGAATAAAAATAAACCTCTACATGTAATTCTTTTCCAAAATATAACACCTCAACTTCTCTTAGAATTTGAAATTAAACAACTTAATCCATAACAGTGTCAAATCTCATTTTTTGATGATTTGGATAAAACTTTAAAAAGTCATTTTTCTTTAAAGAGTTGTTTCTTTAGTGAAATTTTGACGAAATTTTCATAAAATATGTAGGATCAAAGTCCAATTCAAGTTTAGATTACATGATAAAAATATCAATTCAATTGAAGAAGTCATTAAGATTCAACATGCATTTGGATACAAAGTGTCCAATTTTGGACTACTTTTCTTTTGTAAAATTTGGACATTTTATGGCATTACGAGGTCATTCTTGACACATTAATATTCTTTAATCAATTTTTGGTACCAATATGTGTTTTAAAATGATGTTAAACAACAAGGAGGTTGAAGGTTATTTTTATGGAAAAATATTTAGTGATAGGATTTCACTTCTAAAGTGCCAACAACTAGATTGAGACTTCAAGTTTTGAAATTAAAACATTGTCATTTTTTAATCTTTCAAGCTTCGTGAATCCAAATTCAATCCACACCATCTACAATAATTCCATTGTAAGGTTGTACAAATAAAATTGCCATACACTAGTTTTATTTACACTTGTGGCACGTTAAATGCATTTAAGCTTTATTGTTTGAAAAAATATCACGGAGTTTTGGAGGATGTAAAGGAAGTTGAATGCTTATGCAATAAAATCTTTAAATTAATTTTTTGTTGAAAGATACATTATTTACTTTGAAACGTATTATTTACTTTCCATATAGAAATAACAATTCTTTAAAAAAAATTGATTCTCATTTTATATAATAAAAATCTAAAATTTATTTTTTAAAACTACTATAAAATTAACATGAATGGCAATTCTTTGCTACAATGACACCACATAAGATAGACATATCCATTTTTGACCATCTCATTGTTTTCACTAATTAAACTTCAAAATTTTGATGAAGTCTTAGATTCAATTTTTACTTTTTTGGAGAATCTAAGACAAAATTGTAAATGTAATTGGCTTATAACAGAATCTTGAATTGTTGAATTCTAATAACTTCAATTCAAAGTTCTTGTATTATAGTGATTGAAAAATAAGTTTAGCCAATATCACAAGTATGTATTACAAAGAATTGTTTTTTTTTTAAAATTATAAGTATATTTTTTTTCAATGTTGAATTTGGTATAATTTTGAGGTAAAGAAATCATTTCATCTCAAATGAAAAATTACTAAAACTATTATTTTTTCTAACATTTCTTAACATGATGAAGCAAGTGGAAGATACTTATGGTTGAATCTATGAAATTGCGAGTTTGGGATCCCGCCAGCCAAGTGTCCTCTTGGCTCGGTTCCGCGATGGTGTACTCCTTTTATTTGCAATGAACTTTCACCATTTGACTCAAAAAAATCAAAATAAATAAATAAATAAAATTGCGAGTTTAGTCTATGTGATGGCATTAGCCGCTTGATCAACCTCTATTTGTACTACTACAGTACCCCTGGTGTATAACTTTCCACAAAACAAACTGATTGTATGGATTGTGACATATAAGTCCTTAACCCCTAAAATTCCTTGACTGTAATCTCACAAAAAACCATGAAGAATGCAGTATTTGGAAGTTGTAGAAGAAATAATATGTTTTTTTAGTTTTTTCATCATTTAACCATAAGATCTAATACTCAACTTGGTTTTTCAAGTAAGCACAAAATTTGAGAGCAAGATGACCATTAGATTCTTAGATTATAAGGATCAAAGTTGCAAAAGAAGATTTTTTGGAGTTCAATCTAGTGACAAATTTGAACTTTAGAAATCAATATCTTTTTTTTAAATGGGTCAGAAATTGATTGAATGGCAAGGCCATGTTAACAATTGACTTAAGTCTTCAAATATAAAATCTTGAAAGAAAAAAACTCATATTAATTTTTTCATAAAACATTTTCTAGAAGTGGGTACAAAATGGAAGGAAATAGAAAATCATTTATAAGTTTGACATGGAATTGTAAAATGTCAATTTTAACAGTCAGAATATTGTGCTTAAAGGTCTTCACCTAGTGCTTTTTATTTCATTAGAAAATATTGAAAATTGAGTTTAGAATTGAGCTTCAAAGATTTTTTTGTCCAAACTGCCCAAGAAACATATCTCCTCATAACTTTTATCCCATTGCTCATAATGGGTTGATTTATAGCTTCAATTGTAGATAAAGATCAACCAATCATGAATCCAAAAAAAGAAATTGAAAAAAACAATTTTAATTTTTTTTTCTTGCTGGCCGATCCCGCCTTGAAAACTTCAAATGCTTATAACTTTTGCAATACTTATCGGAATGACGTGAAACAAAGTGCTACATGTGGAGTATAGTTTTCGGAAACTACACTAAAATTTTCATTGAAAGTTTTAAAAGTATGAGGTCCCTGGAGGCTGCCGAAGAAGTCGGACGACCAAGTTCTGGTTGCGAAGACTTTTAGGGGTTAAGTATGAGGTTTAAAAGTAACCCCTAAAAGTATGTGTTAAAAAGTAAAAAAAATAAAAAATAGTAATATGCATGTATAAATATTAATTAAGATTATAATGAATACATATCGATGAGAGGAATAGAAAAGATTTTTAGTCACTATTGCTGGAAGAATATATAAAGAAATATGATCGCGAAAATAACATAACCGAACTAGCACTAAAATTTCCCAACATTAAGAAATGGACAACAAATCCCACTATTGATAATATATTATCTAATGACTTTTGGAAAAACCCAGATTCACAGACTCCCAAAAAACAAGCATACTCAAATTTAGAACCAGCCAATACATGGGAAACGCCCGTAAACAACTTATTTTTGGAATACAAAGATTCCCTACAAAAACCTGCTCCATTTGTAATACACAAGATGCATATACATGGCTTCATGTATTATTATTATGTAAACACCACCACATACATGCATTACGAACTAAAAGACATAACAAAGCCGTATGGGAAATACGAAAACTACTACTCTCTTTTCAAAAATCGAGATCCTACACCCTTATGAATGCGGAAACATTTAACAACAATCCGCAAGAAAATACAATACCCCCCTGGTTATTACCCTGCACATGTATTCAAAATAGAGGTACATGCAATGCCAGATTCAAACCAGATATTCTATGCATCAAAGGCCTCCCCTACCAAAGCACACCTCCCCTCCGCCATGACAAAAACTTAACCATACAATTTATTGAATTCACTTACACAAACGATAGATTTTCACCAGAAGCAATTGGCCAAAAAATTATAAAATATCTACCTCTAATACACGACATCACCAACTACGGTTGGAAGGTTGATCCCATCCTAATTATCACAGCCGGAGCCCGTGGCACCACACACATTTCTCCAATGCAACAACTTGAGAAAACATTCAAGCTCTGCGAAACCTCTATAAAACGAACATTCAAAACAATAAATACCATTGCCATACAACATGCCAGCTCAATTCTTTTGCATAAACGCCGCATAGAAAATAACCAGCCAATCCCAACAGAATAAAACAACTAAAACCAGACCCCACAAAAGTGAGAGTAGTGGTAACAACCACTGCTAGCCACTTTCTTTTTATATGTATCTTTACTAGCTCAACTTGTCTCAAGGGGATAAGGGCCGGTTGGTTGAGTCAAACTTTCCTGCCATGATCACTCACTAGCAGCACCAAGTCACGTGTACCACATCACCGCTCAAACAAGCCCAACAAGGTTCGAACCCGGACCAATTTTATGAGATACAAACGCCTCCCCCCAACCAACCACAGACATCATGACATGGTAATAACAATCTCAAAAAACATACATTTATACACTATTTTACCCACATCTCTTCCTACACAATTATTAAGCTACTATTCTTTAGGCTACTATAGTATCCATTCTCGAAAGGGGAGAGTAGTTTTGTCTCAATGTCCCCCTGTCATGTGGGCACCGGGTCATTTGACATTACGAACAGTCACTTTATTCACGCCGGCCCTCCAAAGGCTGGTGTTTCTATCTATCTATCACTATTGCTGCGATGGAAAATTACATGTCGCCAATCTGACTCCGAAACGTAAGAAGAAAACCCAGGTGCTGCAACTTCGCCATGACCAGAAGACTGGGTCCAGTAACGGATTAGATCTCCGCAGCTTGCATGAAAGCGCAAGCTTATCCATGACTGTCCGATGGAGTGTCGTAACATGATTCATCATAAATGGCCACCTCTTCGGACGGCCCGGACCGAACAAAAAAAATAAAAATCTCCCCGAGCACCGCTCCCAGCCTCCACCGGCACTCCCCAGCCCTAATATTTCCTCCCAAAACCCTAAACCCTAACAGATAAACATCACAGCTCAAGCTGCCCATCAACGCAGCAAATTCCATCACCACAGGTGGCGTACAGTATACACAAACAAGTACAGTACTGTAGTTTCTATGTACCAAAGTTACTGTTCATCGGACTGCACTTCAGCTGAAATCAAATGAATGCATGAAACCAGTAAACAGTTGATTTAACTCAGGTATGTTGAGGTTTCACATCGAGGTATGTATGTATGTACGGTACTTCGGAGAGTCTGGAAACCAGCTAGTTCGGGCAATTCCTCTCTTGTTCAGATAAGAGAATGTTTTTTTTACGTGTATATGAAGGATGACTGTGTTTGCACTCCATCCCACATCATAACAGAACGCTAGATTCAAGGGACTGTTGCAGCGTCCGGCACAGCGTTCGACAGTCCATGAGCTCGCAAATTGCGACCCATCTGTTTTGCCAGGTGCAAAATTAGAGCGTGCAATTCGCCCATGCAAAATATGGGGGCAACACGACGGGTTACCACGTGGATGAGGAGGTTGATGGGCCCATGTCTGAGGCAAGCTGGAGTCTAATTAAACCGCATGAGATACCACTGGTAGCCATATTTACATATTTTGGTTCTTCTGTTGCTACGATGCTGGTGCTGGAAGCGTTGTCGCTGCACAGGCCGGACCGAATTATAGAAACATCTCAAATGGGTTGCCAACTTTGGGGAGGTGGTATTCACAAGTGTGCAGTGTTGGATCCATGGCAGAATATGTGAATGGCCGGGTGTGCTCTCCAACTCTGTGGGTCGCCTAATCGTGGTAACTTCCCAAATGTAGGAGCTGGTAACTCCAGATAAGCATATGTACAACAGTGTAGAAGTGCACGAAAAAGAAACTTCGCGTTGTGCATATTTAGGAGTTGGCGGTTTATAAAAGGGAATCTCATTGTGACACAAGATTTCCTTAATTTGCTGCACCTGCGTCATTTTTGACGCTGGATCTACATTGGAGTTCGTAAATTTTATGTCAAGAAATAGAGCTCGGTCACAGACACTCCTTAGAGTCACAAGCCATGGTCAAAAGCTTAGGAAAGAGAAACCATATAATTGCTATATTGAAGTATCAAGACGATGCTTTTTTGGACTGATCGAGTATGTCCTTGAATCTGAATTTTACAGCGATGTACACATACCTCGAGGAGGATTCAGCTCGTTTCTATTTCCTCATTCTTCAGCCTTCCAAGCTGGGAACTGAAAGTGGCAGATCTAGAGCGCTCATTATATCCTCGTATGTATAAATCGAGCAATGATGAAAAGGGATGAGTCGAACATGCTTTCTTAAATTCCAGGCACTCGTGAAGCATTGTATATGAAGAGGATATTGCTACTGTAGAGTTTTCTGGTTGATGATGAGCGTTCTTACCAACGAGCCTGCTTTCCACGTAAAGCCAATGCCAGAAGCTGTAATCACAAAGTTACTTATCTTCGACATGTGGTGAATTACAAGCGGTCTACTTGATGGTTGAATCATTGCTTTTAGTTGACCATTGAGCTAATGACCACTGTGCTAATTCATACCGTCTTGTACCACTAGGAAATAAATGGATATGGTTAGACTTTACTTTACCTTGGGCATCGATGATCTGCCGAAACTTCTTTCTTTTTGATTGCTGAAGCTACGTTCAACACCCACCGAGACTTTCATAACCATCATCATTGTGCAAGCACTGTTGAAATATCATATCAAATGATGTTGATTGTTTGAAGCTGCAGTTTTAGTATTTAGAGAAATAGATTTTAGATTCAAAGTAGGTAGTGAACAAGAGTTCAATCATATTCACATGTTCTGTTTTAGGATCGATGACGATAGCTCGGTTGAGTGCTTTCATTATATTCATCAGCAGAAGATCCTCTTTGGGACGAAAAGAAAAATAAGAAAACCAAATGTTAACAAAAAGTTTAGCATCTTTTCAATCATTTCATGCCCATAACAGGGTTTTGGCTTATCACTATTTACATACCCACATCACCTCTAAAGCTTCTTTTCTGAAGTTCCATGTTTGGAATTTGGAAATTAAAGACATATCTAAGTTCCTGACACTCAAGTACATCTGAGTAGTACCGAAGTAGTGTTGTGAAGAGACTGAACACTATATAAGTTCTCCATAAGAGTTTGGATCTAACAATCTCTTCATGTCAAAGGGGAAGACAAAGGTGACCAAGCAAATCATAACTTTTAGCCTCCGGTCAGACTGGACTTTGGAGAATCGGTTGCAAGGAGAGGTCACTACCACTAACAATCTAACAAGCTTAGCTCGTGGAACAGGAATAGACAGTTTTGACTCTGATTCAAGAACAAGTTGAGCTAAGAATTGGGCATTCTTAGCTAACAATCCTGGCTACGTTCCTTCCAAACACAATCAAAGCCCAAGAATATTAAGATCTTAAGTGAGGTCCCTAATGAGGGGAAATTTTTATCCCAAGCCGAAGGAAAAAAAGATTCACCAAAACCATGAATCAATTTTCTCGGCCTCGTCAAAGACTCCATGCTTACAATTAAGCCGGTTATTGGCCTTCAAGCCACCATTTGGCTGAAGCTTTGTACTTGGCTTGCTCTATGTGTAAAACACTCCTAAACATCAACACAGTCAGCGGTCCATGGACAACACCATCGGACAGTCCGACTACACCAAATTGATACGCGGTACATTGTAGTTAAAGTAGCATTATGCATTGCTTCATAGCCAGAGTTAGGACCACTATTTCCCTCACAGTTCAGTGTATTACTTCGATTCAGGATACAAGAAACGCTTAATTTTGGCGAAGTCCCTTACTCATGCAGCCCATAACATTTCAGGCACAACTATCAGGAGATGAGGCCGTGCAAACCTAATGAGGTAATCTACAGTAGTTCGATGGATATACCAACGTTGACACATCTTAAACCGACCCTCATACTGTACTCCAATTTCCTAATGTAGTAATTTCCCGCTGATACCGTCTCCTATTCAAGGAAACAGAAACTGAAGGAAAATATTCAGCATAAAAAGTAGAGAGTAACTTAACAGAAGGACAGGAATGACTCACCCGAGACGATGTGATCACACCTGGATCGTGCCCAAACCATCGGGTCAATGGATCCCTACAGACATGCAAGACACTGTTCACTCTAGCTAACGCTTTCGAGATACTGTATGTAAAACAGTCTCGGTTACACCATCAATGTTCACAACTTAAGTTTAGGCCTTGGGTTTAAAGAAATGTCTGTATCCGTGAGAACAAGCGGTGCTGCTTCACAACAGCACACACAAGGTCATAATTTTTGAAGAAAATGATATAATTTCTCTTCTTGGGTGTAACTTTCTTAGGAGAGTCTGATGAGGTTCGTATCCATGAGGTGAAGAGCGAACATGCAAATACGGGCATGAAAGAGAGGCATGATAAAGCTAATTCTAAAAATCCAACAACTCTGGTCTTTTAAGTGGCAAAGAATGCTAAACTTTGACACATTCGACAGAACTACTATAACCCCTTACACTACATCAAAGTGAACTCTCCAACTACCTGAAAAGTGAGGCCTACTCGGAACCGGTGTCTAAATAAATAAAAGAACCTAAAAACTTAATAATAAACACCAAAGAAGATGTTCGAATTTTTTCTTACAAGCCCACCCAATATGAGCGACCATTAGCATTGTGCACGGGTGAAACATCTGGAGAAGTGACTGCCCATTCATACCAGACTTTGCTGGGTCCTACACAACGCCAAAAATGTAGTTCTAAAGCTGATCCTGCGGGTACATAAACAGGCCTGCGAAGAGGGAAAAATATGGCAAACCAACTAAACATGTTGGGAGTAGCGGTAGATGGCTCAATCCCAAGGTGTACATCTTTATATAACACAGCATCAAAGTAGCCCCCAAATCCATGCACCAGGGCACTGCCTGTATCTTCAGGCAGCTCAAACAACAGCTTTTTATATCGCCGGTTATCCACCTTGCCACCGGTGAACTTGGGATGTTCAAATGTGAACACTTCCTGCGGCGGTGCCAACCTCGATACACTATGCAACTTTACCACATAAGCCGTCTCGAAGTGAGCCAGATCATTATATGATTTCACGTCGTTGTATAACTTGGACGCAGTGATGGGGCCAATGTAACTGGTGTAAGAGGATGGTATGGAGATACCATCTGGTTT
The DNA here is from genome assembly GCA_014871385.1 of Ceratodon purpureus. NCBI lineage: Eukaryota > Viridiplantae > Streptophyta > Bryopsida > Pseudoditrichales > Ditrichaceae > Ceratodon > Ceratodon purpureus. The sequence goes on along the minus strand of CM026422.1, from coordinate 14,291,365 downwards.
CAAAAACCTTTGAGCTCCATCAAGACATTCTGGAGAGAGCTCGTTGTCTCCAAACGATCCCAGCAGCTCGCTCACAAGTATGTCAGCCTGCTCCGGAGCATTCCATTCCCGCATGTCGCAGGATACCACTGTCACCAAATCTTCCCAACCCTCCAGCTTAATCAAGCTGTGAAGCGTGACCACCGCATTCGGATTCTTCTCAACGGCGTACACTCTCAACCGGCGCCCAGCCTGTTTCGCAGCTTGCAAGGATGCCCGCACCAATGGACCCCGCCCAGCACCCACAACCATGAGCACAACCGTCGTTTCGTCATCAGGTACACGATCCATAAGTGCAGCAAACACAGCCTTCTGGTACTGAGTGTATTTCGTTGAGTCCTTCTCAAAAGTTTCGTATGTTTGAGCCTCCAGGTTATCCATGAGCGGTTGCAGCGGTGCTTGCAAAAAATCACGGTACCCTATTTCAAACCTTTCTTGCTCCGTAGGGGGATCCATGCGCCGATACAAGTATGCAATATACTCCAGGTAAGGTTTCAAGGGATGCTTGGGAAAAAGTCCATCATCCGATCCATTGGCACTGCTTTCGCTGCTCGCAGTAGTAGGGTCTATGCCATCCACGTGGTGCATCGACTCTCCCGACACAATAATTTGCACATTATGGCTAAAGAGGCTAGTGATGAAATTCTGATGCCGCTTGGATAGGCAAGGGTAGCCCCGTTTATTCGTTAAGAAAGCACTGGTGTGCACAATCGCAGCTCTCAGAGGCTCCCCTGTCCACCGCTTCAAAGAGCCAGGAGACGGCAACGACGCCGTAATGTCCAACGCAACGGAAAGCTGGCTGTGATGCTCGCACAGCGACCGAAACATATTCCACCACTCCCAAGAATCGTTGAGCGGCTTACCAGACACCGGATCCCGCTTCAGAAACGCCACGTCCTCCTCCGCCGTCCCCTCCACGGACTGCAGCTCCGGCGCCACCAACGGAATGCGCAGCCACAGCTGCAAGTTACTCAACCCCTGCAGCATCTGGTTCACACACCGAGCATAATTCCCACACTCCAGCGGCCGCGGCGTCGGCAGCAGGCACGCCTGCAGCGACAGATGCGTCGCCCAGCTCAACTCCTGCTTCAGCGTCAGCTCCGCATCCTGCCGCGCCACCGCGTCCGGCGAATCCAGATCAATCCACGCACTCATCTTCCCCACCACATGACTGCTCCATTGCGACGGACTCAGCACCAAATCCGACCCCGCGAACGGCGGTGGCCCGGCCTTCCCCTCACTCGGCCTGTACTCCGGATCCGTCAGCGGCGCTACTATGAAGTCGAATTGCCCCCCGAGCGCGAACGCCAACGCATTCTGGATGTCATCGCTAAACCCTACCTCCGCCCCGCAGTAGCGCGCCTCACTACTATCCCCTGACCTCTGCGCCAGCGGCATTTCTCCCAAACCCCTCACCCCTCACTGACCTCACCAGTACTCTCACACACTTAGCCTAGCGCCTTCTAGCCTGCCGTAGCTACGCCGCTGCGATGCAAACCCTGCGCTCGGTTTGTGCATTGAGGTGTAGTAGACGCAAATGTTGAGCTGCGATTGCTGAGGTTTGGTTCGGGTTGAGTTTTAGGGTTTAAGGGCCCACGAAGAAGGAGTGTTTGATGATCGCGAGCAGGCCGTGCGGGCACGGAGACGGGGTTTTGGGCCGTCGATTGTGTCTCTGAGGATCTGAGGGCTGGTGTTTGAAAGCTTCCGGCAGCATCTACTGAGGTGGCTTGGATGAATGTGGCGCGGTGCGGGGAATGGCATTTTTCGTTGATGGGGTGTTGTGTTGGGCGCGCCGCCTTGCGAGGTTGGGGACCCATTTCCGCTGTAGGTCATGGAGTTAGGGAGTTATTTGTTGAAATTGAGAGCTAGTTTGCACCGGGATGCTTGGGATCCAATCCACTGATAAGTGGTTGCTTGTTCTTAGATGAAAGTAATGTAAGTGGGTTACTATCGTTGAAATGATGTACTAAGAAGTGGTGGGCCAAAGTTTTAGTGTGAATCCAAGAAAAAAAGATTCAAAGCATAGTTCAAAATGAATAAAAAAATAAAAGTGCAAAAACAAGTAATATAAAATTTATTTGAAAAAGTTGTCATCAAGCGTTCTTTGGACTGGAGAAATGAAAATTAGAACAGTGTAGAGAACAACTCCTTTTCATGACTTCCACATTGGAAATGATTTAAATCTTATCAACATATCCAGCTTACAAATGACAATTTCTTCTGTTGTTCTATTGTATAATTATGTCTTGATATCTAAACTATTTCGTCAATATTTTAAGGGTTCTTTAAAAAAGGTAATAATATGTGAATGTCCTCTTTCTATGATTGTTCAGACAACTACTGTTTGTGAAGGCCCAAGGGATACATTTCATCATTCGATCAAGGCACCAAACAGACTCATAATTTCAGTGACAATGATAACCAAAATTGCTCAAATGTATATTCACATCAACTCTACATAAAACTGTTCAATATGTAACAGTGATATCAACCGCTGTAGGTACTAGGTGGTTGTCATTTTTTTAACCACTACCTGTTTCTACCCTAGCAAGATATATAACTGAATTCGCACAAAAACCATATATGCGTCACATACCGAACTAGTCTGTTCTTGTGAGCCACTTGTAAGAATATGTGCAATGATTCACAATCATTCTACCAGGAATGTTTAGTGCTCAATGTCCAACACAAACCGGTACTTGACGTCGTTCTTCTCCAAACGCTCCATGGCCGTGTTACATTCCGACAACGGCAGATTCTCAATCATGCAAGTGATGTTGTGCTCGCCACAGTAGTCAAGCATCTCTTGCGTTTCCTTGATCCCACCGATCGCACTTCCGGCCACCAGCTTCCGCCCTGTGTTGCAAAACCAGAATCCTTCATTAGAAGATTGTAAGGAGTACTACATACGGTACTTGAGAGTTAATTGATTATTTTAAGTAAATGAAGTCAAAGTAGAGATGAATCCACACAAGGGTACCTGATGTGAGCATGGCGGGCATAATTTCAAGCGAATCTGGGGGCATGCCGACTAGACACATCTTTCCATTCGTCGTCAAAGCGGCGATGTATGGGTCAAGCGAGTGCTTCGCTGCAACCGTATCAATGATGAAGTCGATAGATTTTGCCTTGGCCTGCATCAAAAGAAATTTCAATGTTTAGATTTGGTTCACTGTTGGGAAAAAAATTAGACTAGATCGCATACATTTGTAGATGACTAAAGTATATGAGAAGATGGATGGCGATAGGTACCTTCATGGCCTCCTCATCCTTGCTCACAACGAAGTCATCGGCGCCCAAAAGCTCCCGAGCCTCCTTTTCCTTTGCCGGCGACGTACTGAAGATAGTGACGTGCATCCCGAAAGCCTTCGCAAATTGGACTGCCATGTGACCCAATCCACCCAGGCCTACCAAACCGAACCGAGCGCCCTTTACATTCATGCCAAAGTACTGCATCGGACTCCACACTGTGATTCCCGCGCACAACAAAGGAGCAGCCGCGTCCTTGGGAAGGTTGTCAGGGATGCGCAGCACAAACTTCTCGTCTGCAATCATCTGGGTGGAGTACCCGCCGTAGGTGGGGGTGCCATCGGGGTAGTTGGCATTGTAACTCCAAACAACCTTCTCACAGTACTGTTCCGAGCCCTTTTCGCAAGAATCGCACTGGTGGCACGAATGCACCATACACCCCACTCCAACAGTATCACCAACTTTGAACTTCGACACCGCAGAACCTACTTCTGTCACTGTTCCAATGATTTCGTGTCTGCGCAATAAAGCACAAAAGGTAAGACCATCGGTCTCAATTCAAAAGTCAAGAAGCTAAGCGAGCGATCTTCTGAAATCCACCCAACAGGTTCTTAGCCTAGTTTAACGTTTTTTTAGATATATCCAATTACCGTATCCTGATTGAATAACAGACAATGCTGTGACGATTTCACGAAAGACTTGTTTCCAACAGTGGTGAAGGAAAATACCCGGGAACCATGGGGTACTTGGAGTTCTTCCATTCATTACGAATCTGATGCAAGTCAGAGTGGCAGACACCGCAGTGCAGAACTTTGAAGGTCACATCCTCTGGACCAGCTGCCCTGTACACCCAGTAAAAAACGAGTTAATACACTCTTGAAACTTAAAGCGGGAGAATCCAGTAGTGAAAAACTGGTGGCCTACAGAAAAACCGTCCATCAATTTGCAAAAATCAAGTTAAGCAGAAAGATAAGCTATGCAGCACCACACACCTGCGCGTGAACTTGAAGGGAGCAAGATGTCCTGCTTTGTCCTTAGCAGCATATCCGAACACCTCGTTTGTTCCAACAGCTTCACCCATCCTGCTACCGGTACTGCCTCACCACCTTCACAAACACAGAAGCCCACTACATCATCAGATAACACCACAAGTAAAAAAAAGCCCGCCGACCAAACCAATCAACCTCTCCATACCAACAATTCAACCAGCCCCATTACACCATCCATTCAAGCCCAGCTACTTCTCATGACAGTAACCACTGAATAACCCAAGTCGTCATACAATATCTCCTCCCCTCAGATCTCATGAAGCCACTAAACTCATCTTCAAAACTCACACACCTCATTACAGAAAACAACATTCTCGAAACAACACCTCCGAACCCAACCGAGCAAAGAAGTAGAAACATATCCCAGTCTATTACCTGAAAGTATACTTCCGTACTCGTTGCTTGTAACACAAGTTACAAAGTATGTATATGTGCAGTCACTCGGGTATATTGGTTGCAGCAAGTGATGATAGACAAGAAATGGAGTATGTGTGCAGAGAGAGAGCAAGAGAAGCAGTGATGCTGCTAGATGGGATTCGGGCTGTGAGTTATATGGTGCCGAAGGAGTGAAGGAGCGAATAAGTAGAGGAATAGTATGGGCATGGGACAGGCGCGACGTGGCTTTGATGGGAGATGGGAACGGTGGCAATGCGACAGAGTGTCATCGAGGTTTGCCTTTTCTCCAGCGCTCACGAACCTTCCACTGGAACTGGGATCTGCTGTTTTTTGTGATTTACTTTCCGGTTCAGGTTTCAGCATCTCCCCACCCACCCAGTTGGCTCCACAGGCAATCGGGAGTCCCATTGATAGGAACTTCGGGACGGTCATCTTGTGTGAGCCCAGCACGAGGTAAACCTGGAGAAATGGAGCCCATTCCCATGTAGTAGGCCCATTCCCATGTAGTAGGTCATTGGATTAGGGTTTCAAATGAAAATGGGTGAACTTTGCATTATATATTAGTATTTGCAATTTGAATGAGAAGAAGGGGATATATGAGGTGTTGTTGGAAATCAATGTTGCTGCAAATAAGAAGAGTAGTAATGAGATTTGGGAATAAAATTATAATATACACTAAAATTAGTAATATTTAATGCTATATTGTATGAAATTTAAGATAAAGTAAACCATGTAAAAAATCATAAAGATTTAAAAATAGTTCAATGGGAATAAAACATGGAAGTGTGATCATGGAATTAATCCATTTACATTGGTTATAGCACTTGGTTTGTATAATGAACTGCCCTTGAATATGAAAAGGATTTCAATTGCACCTACCTTATCTTTGAAGTGGCTTTTGGAAAGAGTTCAATATGGGTTGTCAAAGCACGTGATACATCACCCTGCAATGTATCAAAACTCCCTATATTATAGTAGAACTAGTTGTGGAGAAAGTCACAAGGACCAACTCTTGTGATTGGGTGAAATTTTCTCACCACCCGTAATAATGTAGATCCAAACGTCAAACCTTGCACCCCTTCTAATTTACTTCAATTGCACTAGACAAGGAAATGCAATTAGGTTGTAAAAAACTATACAATGTGTTGCAATCCCAATGAATATTATAGGACAACTCAGGTAGAAAACACAGAGCATCATTGCAGCCAATCTTGTAGTCGCGCGTGCATTGACAGAAATTCTATCACTTCTGTCTTTAAACATTCCAGTACGGCACAACTTATAAGAATACTATACAAAGTTTCAAACTGTTACCATACATGATACATGCAAGTTCCTTCCATGATTGAGTTGTCACAAACTCCTTACATGCATGATGGGACACGCTGAAACTTTTACACATGTTCACACTAGCCCAAAGGAGAGTTGATCGGAATACCAAACTAGAACTGGGCAGTTTGGATCTGGCCACTTCGGAGTATCGTCAGCAACCCAGTCTCCCATGATGTCACCACACTACCTTGAAGTTAGTTACCTCCTAAAAAGGTTGGTTACCTGTTAAAAAGTTTCTGCCAATCGGCAACTCATAGACACATTCCCCACCAGGTGGTCGTTCACACAGCTTAAACGTGGGCATCAAGCTTTTGATATAGTTTTGAGTTCGGCTGTGTGAAACGAGGTCCATTAACTGCTGCAGCCTCGGTTAGGGTGAATTGCCCATCTTGACACGGTCTTAGGGCCGGTTCAGAGTGGGCCAAAAACGAGAGGAGAGGCATCACTTTCCTAGCCCAAACTATGTTGAGAGGAGAAGCTTTTGGGCTGAAAACGTATAAGGTATGAACACTTATTTTCGTACACTTAAGGAATTCACTATACTTGGAGTGGTGGAATGAGTGCCTCATTATTTTTCAGTGATTGCCAATAAGAAAAGACAAAGTTTCCCCATTTTTAGCATATTTATAAGCACTTACAATAATAACTACAAATTTTAGAAGTGACCAATATAGGTTAACCTATAGTCGGACACCGTGTTGCATGTACGCATGGGGTACATTATAGGTAATTATACGGTGATCAAATCTACAATGGAGCAAGAATGTGACAGTGTCCGCCTTTGAGGGGGGGGGGGATCCGGGGATAGGTGTTCATACCATATTAAGGCCTAATTTACACACAATCTTGGGGGCTCGTTGAAAGGTGAGTCATATTGAACATGTCTTCAACCTCAAAACTAGCCTTGGATTTTGATCAAATTTGGAATTTTGGGCCGGGGAAAACTTTGTTTCAATTGTATTACTAAGGCCCAAACATTTTGGCGCCAAAACAGTGCCACATAGGATGCCACATAGAATAAATTGAAGTTCATGTTGGAACCTTGTATAAAACCCTTGGACCCCATCTGGAAAATTGAGTAATACTATTGGTTGAAATTTGAAGAGTTTAGGCTGGCCTTCAATTCGGTCCCGAGTATAAAATCGCCTTGAAATAACCCACTTATAGTATTTGGCTTGTCATAGTGTGAAGGCCCAAAAAAGAAATCCAAAGATCAAATCCTATGATCCGAATATCTAAAAATTTGTAGAAAATTGAAAATAAAAAATAAAACTGAAAAAATAAAGAATGTGTAAAAACTATCGAAGAATTTGTGAAAACAATTTCAGTAAAATATACATTGATGTGACGAAGTTATGACTGATTGAAATTCAAATTATTTTTGGACCAATATTGGTTTAATGTCAATGATTATGAAAAGCATGACAAGACTTGTGGAGCATGACTAGCTTTTCATAGTCCAAGAGCCTTGTCTTCTTGTGCATATTTTAACCCCTAAAAATCCAGCCGTTTTTTGAAGCTCCAAGTTCCAAAACTGTCATTTTTGACCGCTTTGTGGGAATGACGGTTTGGACCAGTTTTGTTTCTTTTTTTAGACATCTAACCGTAAGATCTTGAACTTTACCCTCTTTAGAAGTACTGATGAAATTTTCAAGTGTTGGATGTTTACCATTTGTGAGATTATAATGTTTAAAGTTGCAGCAAAACATTTTTTTGGTATAAACTGAACGACATAGGGTAAATGGTGAAAATGGGGACTTGATGTTCATTATCCCAAACATTTTGCTCATATTTTTTTCCATGTAGGTAATCAAGTTGGGTACCTCCATGCAAAATTTTAGAGACTTATTCCTTTTTTAGGACCTTCATAAAAATTATTCTCTAGAAGTGGGTCTAAAAACGTTGATATCGTAAAACATGTATGACGTTATGTATACTTGGTTTTAGAAAAATCTAAACGGTGGTTAGGTGCCTTTATACATTCTTTATTTTTAGGCGCAATTATTTTTGAAAAATTTCAAAATCTCAAATTTTGACGAATTTTGAAAGAAATAATTCAAAAAATTGAAGCTTGTCTTTGTAATTTTTGGAGGCTGCCCTTGTAAAATTGGTTTATTTTTTGACTTGGATCTCTTTGGAATTTGAGTGGTGGTTTGGTTATGAAAATATTTCAAGAAAAAAAAATTTAAAAAACCCTAATTTTAAGCTGCCCGTTTTGGACTTGAAACCTAAAATTTCTAGATGAAGATCTTAAAATTGGAATTTGGCTTTGAAAATTTTACCACATACACTTTGCAGTATAGGGAGTATCCAATAAAAATCTTAGGCAAAAATATGAATTTTAACCCCCTCATTGTGGCTGCCGAAAACAGCAAAAACCCATTTCGGCTTTCCTGGATTTTTAGGGGTTAATGAAAAAAAATTCGGCCTCTCGATCTAACTTTTGCTCAAGAAGTTGAACTTTTGGCGCCATAATTACCTAAAAGTGCTACCACATAGGCCCTTTTGGGTTTCGGCCTCTAGCATGAAAGCCAAGACGATGAACTTTGGACATTTTTGCATTTTGATTGGTCCAAAAGCTTCGCTTCTCAAAGTTTGGCCTAAATCTAAATCGTCTCAATCCCTATGATATCCTATTATGAACAAACACTATATTCACGTCTATCCCTTTGGGGGCGGAGTTCTTCTTCTTCTGACATCCAATTTCAATTGAAAAATTACATCAATTGAATGAACCAATTTATGTATTTGACACAATCCAATGCCCAATACATTAATACAACCTAAAGTAGAATGGCTTTGGAATGGATCAATTTATGAATTTGACACAATGCAATACCCGATATATTAATAAAATTTTAAAAATGTCAACAGTGGGGTTTGAACCCACGCCCCCTTTCGAAGACCAGAACTTGAGTCTGGCGCCTTAGACCACTCGGCCATGTTGACTGATTTATTTATCCTGTCTATTGATTATAGTATAAAAAAAAATTGTTAGAAAAATTTAACAAGTCTATTTAGTATTAATCTAACCGAAAGCAGAATGGTTCAGTGACTGCCAAAACTGAGTACGAAACAGCTTCGTCTAGCTTTAGCAATTCATATTTTATTATTTATTTTGTTCAATGCCAAAAAAACTCATTGCTTAACCCCTAAAATTCCAGGCCCGTTTTTGCAAATTTTCACTTCTAAAATACAGAGAATTTCAAAAAATCCCTATTTTTTTAATTTATTTTTTAAATGCTGAAATTTCAACCCCATAAAGATTATGATTTATAATGTTCACTAAAAAAATCTTGTCAAAAAATATGAAAAATCCTAACTGTGGTAGCTTGCCAAAGTTCTTGGAGCCGACTTTGGGTTTTGTGGAATTTTAGGGATGAAATATACATTCATATGAATATAGTTACCAAATTATAATGCAAAATAATTTGATGAATATGTACTGTAGATTAAAGTAAATTAGCTCTAAAAATCAATTATTCTTACACTTAGATTCTGCAATTAATGCTACAAATTTGGCATGCTCAAGTGGTTTTCTAGGTTTGATTTTTGGAATAAAAATATTTTTCGCCTTCACATTTCTAATTGTGTCCATATTCAATGCACATCATGTATGCAAATTGAACAAAATGGTTTCCATAAGGTCTCTCTTTGTTGTTGATAGAAAGAGAATAGGAGGGATGATAGTACCGGAAATGTTGGTAAAGACTTAGAAGTATGTCAAAGTTGAGATGCACAATTTCATAAGCAACATTTGATATTAATCGAGTGATACAAATTGCAGGTTTGGTGGCATGCCATAGGTGTACAGTACAACTTCATGTTGGCATGAGTGATAGTATTCTATGGAGAGTGTTATAAAAAACAAATGAAGCAAAAGAAACCAAAGCTAGTACTTCTTCAAATTAACGGACAAATAAAATTTGCTAGCAGTCAGTGGTACTGGACTAATGATGATTGGAATTGCATAATAATCTTTGATGAAACAAAAACCAACCAATTTTGCTCGGTTGGTTTTGGTTTAGTAATGGTCATAGCATAAATTGTGGAATGGTGTGATAAATTGTTACCTTTGGACTTTGGAGGTAAAAAAGTAATGATGTTGTGTTTCATGACTCTAAGTCCCTTGATACAATGTGTAGGAGGGGGGAAGCACAATAAAGTGTACCACAAAGTGCAATATGTGATCACTAAGAAGTGAATATGAAGTGTGCTGTTTTTTATAGCTCAAAGCTGATTTTGACCATTTTGGTGTAATTTTTGAGCATTTTAGTCACTTTTTAAGGTGTCAAATGGTATCTTATAGACATCTCCATAAAAAAACATCTTCAATTGAAACTTAATTTGACCACTAGTTCTAAATCATGAAAATGAACTTTTTCCAAAGTCTTAATTTCTTCATTTGGGGCCCTCTATTGTCTTTAGAGGATGTTTTTTCCAATTTAAAAAACAATGTTCGGTGAAAAAACCTCACAAAATTTTTCCCAGAAAACAGTGTTTTAAAAACATCCTTGAAATACTTCTCGTCCACTCAAACTTTCATTTGAAGTGGTCATTGTCATTTCTACAACCGCAATTCACAAACGGAGGTCCCCGTGGAATCAAAAGTGATTTCCGACAACATTTGACACTTGTTCTTATCACTTTTTCAAATGATTGCATTCACTTTGTCGGACTTTGAGGTTCTCGTACGGCATTGTAGAAGACGGGAATTCTTACAGTATTCTCCCACACTTTAGATAATCAAGTCTATTTTCTATAGCTAGACTTCTTCTCTACATACCAACAACCGAAATGCCACTTTTTTATGTTTCTGCGATAGGGGCTGAAATTGGCAATGAGCGGAGCACTTTTTTGGTACACTTTATTGTGCTTCCCCTCCCGATTGAGAGAAGATTGGATCAATACATGTGTAGAGAAATCTTAGAGCAATAATCAATTCATACACTACATGCCCACAATTTAGATTATGCCAATTTAAATTTTCAATCGGAGAATATCAAAAGCATACATCCAAGAGTGTGTACTATTGACTGAAGTTGGAAGATTTATCCTTTTGAAGTGGTTGGCGTAATCTTTAGACTTAAATCCAATCAAACATTTGCAGGCAACTTTTATACATCCAATAAACTAATGTGTAAGACTTGCCAAAGAATGTTAGTCTCACAGTCTGTGAAGTTCTGTGAGGCGAACGGTAGATTTCTTGCACATTTTCATTCATCCCGATTTTTTTAAAATCTAATCGGGAGTGGCAGTGAGGTGGCAAGAGTTGTCGGAAAATTTCCTAGAAATTCAATTCCTTCCGGTAGCATTGCATCCATTGGCCAATTTCAATTGGCAATTTTCCTACACTATGAAAATATAGCTGGTTTTTTGTTTTTGTGTATTCCTTGATTTTTTTATACTTGTAAAGTTTTTTATCATATCCCTGCCAGGATTTGAACTTGGCATTGCCCCTATCAAATTAGGGCCAGAGATTCAGCCTTCCAAAAATGCACAAACCTAGAACAAGGTCCATGCATTTTTAGGAAGCGAGTTACTACGATGTGTCAACACATTTGCAAAAATCAAAGCATGTGTTAAAAAATGAAGAGAAGAACATACAATCTACCACTTATAACAGTCAAAACATGTAGGAAAAGAATGGAAAGAATAAGATGCAACCAAGAGCAAGGTGTTAAGACAAATCAAGATCATATATAGAAGTTGAATTGCTAGTTATAGGACCTGTGGCTGCACTAGAGAAATAGGTAGCTGGGTTAGCATAAAGAAACTTATATTTTGTTTCATGCTTCCACATAGATACGGCATCCATCAAAATAGCATCATACTCCTCTTCTGGCCCTTCTAAAGCAACTCTAAGCAAAGCTTCCAAGTTTTTGCTTCCCAGGCTATTCCTCACCCATGTATTAATCAAACTTTGAATGCTAAAGGCTCACTCACATGTAGCAATAGAAACCCATTGCACTATAGTAATTTTAGCAAGAATAAACAAATTTGGGTACCTTATTTGTAGGGCATGATTCCAAGTAATTATACCCCACAAATCTCAGAAGTTTTTGTCCCCCTATTCAGTTGTGCATTGCAATTTGAAGGAAAAAAACTCCCTCTTACAAGCCTGCACATCTAGAAGAGGAGAGAAAGAAAAACCTGAATGACTTGCGATCAGTTTGATAAAGCTCAAGCAAATCTTTTCCAACTCAATGACCCCCCAATTCTGCAAGCCAATTTACTTTGATGGCATATTAGAAGGATTTAGTATTTTAAAGCAGGAAATTAAATCATTGTCACTCAATCTAGCTTGCAAAGCAGCACAAACAACCTCAGCAAATTAATCTGAGTCTCCATCAATGAACGGGTGAGTGGTTGCGCCACTTCGGCAATGGACCATGAATTCCACCCACTCAACAATCACGAGTCATGACTCATGACCCAGTCACCAAGCCTTAACGTTCATGAATCATGAATTTCAAATTTCTAACTCTGCAGTTTGCAATAGTGTGTATTGACGGTAGTCAGGGTCTCAGGGAGTTAGGATATTCAACATTTTTTTTATGAGGTTAATACCAGTGTTGTTCGGGTATAGGGGGTTTAGCCGGGTATCAATACTGGGTATGAACCGGGTCTCACAGAACCGATACAGGGTTACGTGCATGGGCTTTAAATTAGTATTTATGTATGTTGCCCCTCACTGCGTCTCCGAGATACTGCATTGTGTACCCGACTGCGGTGATTTCGTGGGGGCTTAATTGATATTTAGATTTGGATTCCCTGTGTGAGGGTACGATGTGCAAGGTAGGGTTTGTTAGAGTGTGTGTAATTGTGTGATGGTGGTGGTCGTTTTGTGAAGTGTACTTGTTTCAGTAATCGTGCTGCTCACTGTTGGGTATTGGTTAGTGATCTTGTTCGGGTTTTCTAGAGCAGAGGTTTTGGTTGATAAGAGCTTGGGTTTGTTGAGGACTTAGTAGAATTGTATGTTAGGCTGGAGTCTGATTGAGTAGCTAGCTGTAGCCATTGGTGTTTATGTTTGTGACGGTGGCTATTGGTTTTGGGAATTGCACTTGTCTCAATCGTGGTGCTTGCTGTTAGGTTTTGTTCCGGTTTTGTGGAGCGGAGGTGGTTTTGCTGTGAGTGGATGAGCGAATTGAACTCTCTCTTTCTTTCCAGCGGTTCTCTAGGTTTCTGGAGAAGAATGATCTGGCTCAAGAAATTTGTCAATTCTGTTCGACAGTGTAATCAGAGATAGCTCTGCGAGTTATTTGATTGGTGTATGAGTTTTTTGTATGGTGTATGAGTGATTTTTGAGTGATATGTGTATGAGTGATTTTTGAGTGATTTTTGAGTGATTTTTGAGTGATTTCTGTATGAGTGATTTTTAATACCATACCCGTGTGCATATTGCCCTGGTATTAGAGCATCCCCAATCGGGCGGCAAACCAGCCCGCCAACGGCACTTAGCGGGCCCGCCTTCCCCTTCCTTGCCCCAATAGCCGCGCCATCCCCCCCGCGAAAGTGCCGCGACCCGCCATAGCAGCCCCGCTCACGTCAAAAAAACTCAGCTTGACGGGAGACATTTTCTCACGCTACCACCACGCTATCCCCTGGTCAAGCTCCAGCATGGCAGCTCCTGAGGCGGGAAGGGGGAAGAAGGGGAAGAACTTTTCAGCTGATGAGGAGAGATGCTTGTGCAGGAGTTTTTTGGACGTTTCGCAGGATCCTGTGTGTGGCAATGGGCAACGGAGCACTGCGTTTTGGGAGCGCATCACCACACACTTCAATCGCAGCAAACCCAGATTTGCTCCTAATCGTCCTGCTAGGTCTCTTGAAACTAAGTGGAGTCATATCAAGCATGATGTTGCGAAATTTGTAGGTGTGTACAAGCAGGTGACAGATTCGAGGGAGTCTGGGGTTTCACAAGAGGATGTGTTGGAGAGAGCCTTGGAGTATTACAAAGACCGGCATCCCAAGCAGCATACGTTTTCATTTCTGCATTGTTGGCACATTTTGAGAGAGGTCCCAAGGTGGTGGCAAACCCCGATGGATTTGCAGCGCAGGAATTCGGGAGAGGGGACGGCGGCCTCGGCAGCGGCGAGGGGAGCAGCGGCCTCGGCAGCGGGGCGAGGAGCAGCGGCGTCGGCAGCGGGGCGAGGGGCACCGGTCTCGGCAGCGGCGCGGGGGAGAGGCTCACCGAGCAGTCCAACTCAGGAGCCCGATTGGGCAGACGGCAGTGGAGGCACAGAAGCCCTAGAGGAGGTAGCAGCAGTCGAAGAGGAGGTGGTTGTGGTCTCGGCGGAGAAGATCACTCCCTCCCGCCCCATACGCCCGCAAGGCAATAAGGCTGCGAAGGCAGACCTTGCCGAGCAGGGCAGGAGAGAAGCAATCCTGAAGTCGACGGCACGAGCAACGGAACAGATGGCCGCTGCAAACATGCGAAAGGCGGAAGCAATGGCTGATCATGCAGCTATGTCGATTTTCCGGCTGCCCATGGAAGAATTGGATGATGACGCAAGGGAGTATTTCCAGCTGCGACGGAAAGAGGAGCTCGAAAGGATTAAGAGGAGGATGGACCAAGAGAAACGGCAGGCTGAGAAGGACAAGCTGGACCACGAAAAATTGGTGCAGGAGCGGGCTGCGGAGAGACAAGCTCGGGAGAGACCTGTGGAGAAGCGGCAACGGCTGCAGGCCACTACCCCTGCAACCGCTGGGAGGCAATTCCAACCCCCGCCCTCCCCCACGCAGGAGCCCACGCAAGACCCCACGGAGGAGGCCTTGCAGGAGCCCGCAACTGTTACAGCGACGCAGGAGGTTCAACCTCGTAGCAACCCCATCACCCCCGAGGTCTCTCCCGAGGACCAGCTTCCTGATGACCACCTCCCAGGTTTGATTTCCCCTCTCCGAATTCTGTTTGTCTGCGGTCTCCCCTTCGCCCTCGCAGTCTCTTGCTGCAGGTTTTTTTTTTTTTTTTTTTTCTTTCAGTACTGAATACCGTCTGTCTCTCAACATATCTCGCTGTGCTTCTACTGGTTTATTCCACCTCTCCTTTCTCTCTCTCTCCATCTCTCCCTCTCCCTCACCATCTCTCCCTCTCCCTCACCATCTCTCCCTCTCCCTCTCCCTCACCATCTCTCCCTCACCATCTCTCCATCTCGGTTTTCAGGTGCTGTTTCTTTCTTCTCTCCCTCCCGATCCCTCCCTGGTCAATTCTCCTTTTTTTTTTGGTTCCTCCCTGATCTCTCTCTCTCCCTCCCGATCCCTCCCTATTGAATTCTCTTTTTTTTTTTGTTCCTCCCTGCTCTCTCTCTCTCTCCCTCCCGATCCCTCCCTATTGAATTCTCTTTTTTTTTAATGTTCCTCCCTGATCACTCTCTCTCTCTCCCTCCCGATCCCTCCCGTTTCAATTCTGTTTTTTTTTTTAATTACATTCCCTCACTATCTCTCTCTCTCCCTCCCGATCCCTCCCGTTTCAATTCTGTTTTTTTTTTTAATTACATTCCCTCACTATCTCTCTCTCTCCCTCCCGATCCCTCCCGTTTCAATTCTGTTTTTTTTTTAATGTTCCTCCCTGATCACTCTCTCTCTCTCCCTCCCGATCCGTTTCTCTTTCTCTCTCCCTCACCCTCTCCCTCACCATTCTCTCGCTTGAGCTTCGGTATCTGTACTCCGACCTTGCATTCTCTCTTTTTCCTTTTTTTTTTTTTTTTTTTAATTCATCTTCAATCTCTTTCTCTCTCCCTCACCCTCTCCCTCACCATTCTCTCGCTTGAGCTTCCGTCTGTCTGTACTCCGACCTTGCATTCTCTCTTTTTCCTTTTTTTTTTTTTTTTTTTTTCATCTTCAATCTCAATTTTCTCTCCTGATTGCCTCACCGAGCACTCCCTCTCTGTCTATTCCTCGCATTCTCTTGTTGTCTCCTTTTTTTTTTTCATTCTTTATTCCTCGCATTCTCCCTCACTTATCACTGTTTGTCTGGTAAGCTGCAACTTCACCGCTCCGATGAAGCCCCTGTCTCGTCTTCTCTTGTTAATTTTTTTTTTTAATTTTTTTTTTCTCTTTTGTTAATCTCCTCTCCCACCTCTCCCTCGCACTGTCTTTCTCTCTGCAGCGCTCGCACTTCTCTCTGCAGCGCTCGCACTGTCTTACTGTTCAGTCTGTAATTTTTTTGGAATTGGCTGCGAACTCATTTGAACCATTTCTGAGTTTCAGTTTTTGTTTTTTCCTGTTCAGAGGATTCACAAGCGGAGGACTGGGATGACTCTTTAGGATTCAATGACACTCAAGAGGGGAGGACACCTGCAACTTCGGCAGGGACTTTTGTAGAGAATAGGCACATTCAATTTGCACAACCCACTCCCATGTACCCGGTAGCAAACAATTTTGGATTTGTAGAACATCACTCTCCCATTGGGGAGCAACACATGTATGGCTTCCGCAATTTTGCTCAAGGCTTGAACTTGAATGCAAGATTTTATCCACAATAAAGATACACAATTCACCTTCCTAAATTGAGTCTCCTTCTCTCACCTCTAATCTTCCACAAATGATCTATCAAATCATTTCTCAATGCGAAGTGGCTCTCTATGTTCTCAATCTGTCTAGTGCCATCTTGTAAATCCCGAAATGTGAATGGCATAGGAGTGGATTGGGAAGGGCCTCCATAGTCTGCAAATGGCTCAAGGTGGAGGCCCTTCTCATCCTCCAAAATCATGTTGTGCATAATAATGCAAGCCATCATGATGTTGTCAATAACCCCTAAATCCCATTGCCGCACGGGGTTTTTGATAATCTCCCACCTAGCCTGCAACACTCCAAAAGCCCGCTCCACATCCTTCCGTGCACCTTCCTGACATTTTGCAAAATGCTCCTTCATCTCACCAACTGGCTCATGAATGGGCTGCACAAAACATGCCCAAGGTGGATAAATGCCATCTGCCAGGAAGTAGTATCTAGGGTAAACATTACCGTTTACCTCAAAGCTGATGTCATGGCCAGCACCCCGCAGGAGATTTATCAGAAACGGAGAACTGTCCAAGACATTGATGTCGTTGTTCCCCCCAGGCAAGCCAAAATAGGCATGCCATATCCATAAGCTCTGATCTGCCACGGCCTCCAAGATAATGCTTCTATTCTTGTCCTTATCTTGGAATTGACCCTGCCAAGCTACAAGGCAATTCTTCCAAGTCCAGTGCATACAATCTAGACTTCCAAACATCCCTGGAAATCCCCGCTTCTCATTGATAGCCATCTGCTTCTCTATGTCATACCGTGTAGGCTGTCTCAAGTAGATCTCCTCAAAGCAACCTCTAACTGCAACCACAAACCGAGTCAAGCACTCTTGGGCAGTAGACTCCCCTAACTTGCAGTACTCATCACATGCATCAGCTGCCACTCCGTATGCCAACATACGGAGGGCAGCTGTGCATTTCTGCAAGGAGGACAAACCCAACCGCTTGGTAGCATCGTAACGCTGTGTAAACCATGGATCAAATGCCACAACAGCATCATGAATGGTAAGGAAAAGTTCCTTCCGCATTCTAAACCGTCTCCGGAACTTCCTTGGAGGATAGGTAGGTTGGTCACAAAAATAATCTGCCACAAGAAGATTGTGACATACCTCTCTATCACGCCAAACATACTCCCTTCCAGGTACGCTACCTCCCACCTTCGGCTTGATGGAAGACTCCCCCAAAATCTCATTTTGCACACCTTCAACCATCTGTAAAAAAAGGTCATTCTCAAGCTCATCCTCCATGTCCTCCTCAAACCCTATATCAAATCCGAGATTCCTCTCTAGCTCTTCCTCCCAATTCTCCATGACTCTCACACTCAAAGAAACCAACCAATTTCAACAAACACCCTCCCCTCAATTGACACAAACAGCAAGCATTCTCAGCTGAAAGAGCACACTGCCGGCAGCAGCTCCTCTCCGACCACAGTCCCTGGCAGTTTCGAAAGAACTCAAAAAACGCAGGAGCAGCCTAGCAAGGCCCCACACCCCGGCCAGCTAAGCACGCCACCCACGCCACCTCACCCGCCATAAGCCCTTGGCGTGAGCCTTAGCGGGCCTCGATTGGGGCCGCGGAAGGCATGGCGGGCACGGTGCGTTGCAGGGGCCCCTCCAATTTGGCATGCCGCGTCTCTATGACGCGGCACGATTGGGGATGCTCTTAGCTATGGTGATATTGCGCTATTGATATTTTGCTATTACTCACAGGAAAAATTTAGATTGATATTGGTAATGATTTTAAAAAATACGGTTTTCAAATACCCTACACCCGCCCTCTCTTGGATTCTACAGAATCTCTGTTACTTGGAACCGGCTGGTATCTCTAAATTCTAATACCCAAACAACACTGGTTAATACATTTAATCACTTGTACGTTGTATTCTATGCATAGTATTAAAAAAATTCCTACAAAGTATGAGATTGGCCGGTTGTTGGCCTACAAAAACTATATATTGTAGGTAAATTTCTCCCTTACACTAAAGGTAAACGGCAAAATTCCTACACATAATTCTCTAAACCGGCCCATTTCCTCCAAAAAAAATATTCATCCGAAAGCTTATCCTACACTTTTCTACATTATTCGGAAATTCTCAATTTCAACCGGCTAAGTCGTAATTAAATGCCGGTACTCCCCGTTACTAACTTAGTTTAATTGTCAGAGTGTGTTAAGGACTGTTGGGCTTCAATTACTCTTAATGGCTGTAAGAACTTGTATAAAGACATGTTTAATTGCATTGTACTCCCTCTGTTTCACAAAAAAACCATGGTTTCTGTATAAACTTTGTACCAAAATAAAACCATGGTTTTAACATTGTACCAAAATAAAACCATGGTTTCAATAGTAACATGAAACTGTAGACTTGTTTTAATGGGCTTTGGCACTTAATGGGCCCAACTGTAGTTGAATTTGTGGTTACACTAGAATCCATTGCTTCTCGCAATCCAATCTCATCCCATATATTTAAAAAGCGCAGCACTGTTCTTAATCTTGCACTAATATGGAAACCATTGTTTTTCTGTGAAACAGAGGGAGTAGTTGTTATAGCTTCTTATGGTAAGTAGTCAAACTTTTAACTTTGTTCGAGCTAGTGTGAGCAAAATTGATTTTCAACACCACCTAATTATTAACATCCTCTTTCAATCCAAAGCTCTACTTGTTTTTTAACTTTATGTCTGATCAATCATTGATATACAACCTCTACGCGCCAGACCGTTGAGCCAATAAATGATGTCTAGACAAGTTTCAATTATAAGTGGGCTTAGTGCGCCAGAGTGTCATTTGTAATGTTTTTACCTTGAACTTTGTTGGTGCATTGTGTCTCTGATATTTCTGTTACATTAAGGATGAGGTGAAAACTTGATTTTGCTTGCAGGTGGATCTTATTTTCTTGTTTCCCTAGATTGCTCTTGCTCTTCTATACAAGTCTTTAGACTCTATATCTTGTCATCTCGATAGAATTTAGGAGAGAAATTTATTGTGGTGAAATTTGGTCGTAAACACAATTACTGTTTGTGTTGGTTCTGGAGTTGGGTCGCGGCCATCAACGCAAGTGTCCAAAATTAGTTTCATATTTTGAATCACCTTTATAGAAGTGATGTTGAAATATTGCAATTCTTTTAGCGTCATTGATTGTATCTTCACTAATGTTGATGCAACGAGTTTGCGCATGCGTGTGGAGAGATAAGTGCAATGGCTTTGGATACGCATGTGCTTGAGGTAGACATTGCGGCTTCTATTTACCGTTGTTAATTCCATTGGACTCTCCTAGTGAATCTAGAGAGAGTCCTCCAAGTTAGCTACTCTATTCCCTTCATTGTGTTGTTGTTTGTTTGTATTGTGCAACTCTATTGGTCATTATTATTGTCGCAAGATTCTTTCGCATTTAATTATTTCTTTGAATTCCGACTCACTTGCAATGCCATTGAATCATCATGTCTGTAGTTCGATTGACGGTCTTGGTCGGGCTCAAAGAATGCAAATTATAAAAGTACAGTCTATTGTACAACAAGTTCATTGTAATAACAAAGGATTTTTTCAAGGAAATACTGTTGGATCCAATTTAGATAGTGATACCGGCTATGTCTAAGTGTGGTATTAATTCTAGAATAAGTTATAGTTGTTTTCATTATCTTGATTCTCTCATATTTTTGGATTGATGGAAAGACTATGTAAGTGGAATGAAGGTTGAATGTAGATGTTTAGTGGTTTCTTTTTATGTGATATATCTTTGACATAATTATGAGTAGATGGAAAGAGAAAAAGATTGACAATACCTATATTATCACGGTGTTTTTCAAATTTAGATTTTGCTAGTGGTTGCACAAGTATGCTTGCAAGTTGAATATATGTGGGTGTATATTCTACTTCTATCTCTTTGTAATGTATTTTTCTTTAATAAAATAATGTTGAAGTTCTATGTGTTTTGTCCTAGCATGGAAGACTAAAGTTTGGCAAGATTTATTACATCATGGTTCCCACACTGGCTTTTGGTAACTCGATTTGGGTTTGAAATAATTTACCTATTTGTTGTTTGTTTTCACTTATATTGGTCTTAATTGCTTGCCAAGTCTACTTTTGAGTCTCTTTAGCAAGATTGCCTCTTGTCCTTCATCTGGTACTGCTCAATATACTCTAATTTCTCTTGTAGACCTAGATACATTGGCTTGCCTTTTGCTTTGCCAAGTTATTGAAGCTCCACCTATTGTAAACTTGTAAACTTCACTATGTTTCAAGCTCACATCCCCAATTTGTATCTGTGTAATGTAGTTAGCTCTCCATTTGAACATTATGTCGTGTTTCCTAGTGTCCTTTAGGTTAGTTAGCTCTCCATTTGAATATTATGTCGTGTTTCCTAGTGTCCTTTAGGTATCTAAGAACATGTTCGGCTACTTTGAAGTGAGCTAATTCAGTAGTAGACATGTAGCGGTTTACTGCACTAATTGCAAAGGTAATATTTGACCATTTCAAATTACTATTTGAGCCTGCATTTGATGCAAAATATTTCATTTTTGTGATGAATAAGTTGTCTATTTAAAGGATGAGGATAATGATGGAACTTTCTGTCTCAATGGCATATAGATTATACTGGTTGATGAACTAGACATCAACTTTTCCTTTATTTTTGTGTTTATCTCTTTGTATGGTTGATGAACTAGACAACAACTTTTTCTTCTATTTTTGTCCTTATCTTTTGTATGGTTGACGAACTCGACATCAACTTTTTCCTTTATTTTTGTGTTTATCTTTTTGTAGAGAGAGATGAACTTCGGTCTCCGGAGGGGACCGACGTGAATTAAGTGTCTGTTCGACCTACCCCCAACCCAAAGCCCACATGACAAAGGTATGGAAGTAAAGATCTACTCCCCCCACTCGAGAGTAGACACTTTAGTCACAAGTAACCAGTAACAAGAAACTAGTGAAAACAGGCGTATAGAATAGTTTGTAGTGGTGTTTCGGACATCAAGCCACGAGCTCATTGTTGGTTGGATGTGAGCGTTTGTCTCATCTATCCGGCCCGGGTTCGAACCCTGATGGACTCGTTTGAATGGATGTGGGGGATGGAATGGCTTGATACTGCTGAGTGAGCGATCGCAGGCAGGAAATGAGTTGTACCAACCAACAACCCCCTTTGTGAGAAGTGACAATAAGAGACTTGACACCTGCATGCTAACAATGAAATAATGTAGCTCTAGCTACTACCAAATTTTTTATTTTATTTTGAAGTTTTTACTAATGGGGATCTAATGTTTGAGGAATCGGCTGGTGGTTTTCTATTCTTCTTTTGTGGAGTAGAATGGACATGGCATATTGTATGGCGACAGTGTTTATGTTTTTGAAGGTGTTTTTGATGGTGGTCATCGGTATTTGGAATTTTTCTTCAAGTGATTTCATTGATGGAATGTGTGTAGTAGCTCTAGCGCGGACTGTAATTACAATAAGAGGGTCAACTTTCCATCCTAGAGCAGTGATATTAGCGATTAGTGGATTGTATTTGTTGGTTTTGGCTTCGAGTGTTTCTGGAGAGAATCTGTCATTGCAATATGTAAATTCAATAAATTGTATTGTAAGGTTGGGGTTAATTTCAGAAGGGGGTTCATTTTGGTAAGATAGGCCTTTCACACATAAGATGTCTGGTCTAAATCTCGAGTTACAGTGGCATCTTTGTGTGCCACATGTGCAAGAAAGTAACCAATTTGGTACGGTATTTTCTGGGGGCTTATCATTGAAGGTTCCAGCATTCATGAGAATAAAACAGCGGGATTTTTCTGATGAGATTAGTAGTTTACGGATTTCTCAAACTGCTTTGTTGTGTCTTTTGATGCGGAGTGAATGTATGTGTTGTTGTTGGCATGTGAGTAACACATGTAACCATGTGTCTGGTTCATGTGATCTACAAATGGAACATGTGATGGATGGAAATCTTTCTCTTCCAAAGAACATTTGTTTTCTAGCATGGCCCATGTACGTTCAAGTACGGAATTTGATAAGGCATGTTTTTTGTTTGTCTGTAATGATTGGATTTTTTCAGAATTCATTGGAGAGTTCATTGTCTATATCTTCATTTGCTGTCCATTTGTAAATATTGGGAGTTTGTATGGCCATAATTTCTAAGTTTTTTTCTCTATCGTATTTCTTGATTTGTTTTTCTAGGTTTCCAATTGGTCCTTTGTCTGGTATATTTATCCTGGATGGCCATTCATCTTTCTGGTAGTAGTATGGGGTAGCATGTGCATGTTTGTATGGGTGTTCGGCAATTCTATATTCTAGATCGACTCCGATTTTTGCTAGTTTGTCTGCTTTCTCGTTACCATCAATGTTCATGTGTGCTTTGACTTTGAGTAAAGAAATGAGTTGAATTCTTTGTTGGAGTAGTTCTACCATGGAGGCAAGTGTGATTTGGTCAGGGTGACTGTTGTGTAGTGTGGGGTGTTTAATTTGCGTGCTTAGTAAATATAGTACTTTTAGGCAGTCAGTAAATATATATATGCGGGTTCATTAGGAAATTGTGTGTTAATGATTCTTAGTGTTCTGAGTATAGCCATCATTTCACCTCGTAGAATGTTTTGGTGTCCATGGAGTCTTTTGGGGATGTTAATACCTTTAAGGCTGTAGATGCCATATCCAACTTTTTCCCTCATCCATTCATTATTGGGGCCAATTTCTTTTGGAAGTATGAAGGAGCCATCGGTGTAAAAACTCAGTTGGGCTTCGAATTTTAGTGGCAGGTTTGTATGGTAGTTTGGGATTGGGGGGATATGTGTGGGGCTATTTGTTAGTGTATTTGGGTAATCTAATTTGGACCATTTCTTACTGGGTTCAACCGCGGTATTTAAAGGAGTAGGGGAAGCAATTTGTGTGTAAATCTGTGGTATTTTTAGGTTATTTATGATGGGATTGAGTTGATTCATTTGTTCTTGGTTACCGATATTGTTGTTTTGGTGATGGATGCAAAGTATTTGTAGGGTGGACAGTTCTTTTCTTTCAGTATTGACGTCGGGAGGTATTGTAGGTTCTATATATGTGACGGTATCTGCAGCGAAGTGGGCAATGACGTGTGTATCTGGGAAGGGGCCAATGTATGGATTGAAATTTTGGTACCAGTTAGTGTCTGGGGATATGATTATAGTGATTGTGTTTGGATCGTTTTTAGCTGCAAGACGGGCTCAATGGATGGCTTGTTGTAAGTCTATTTCATTATGGGGATGGGCGTAGCTAATACCTTTCCATTTGTGATCAAATGCTTTCCCTAGGGAACCAAAGATAATATCAAGGGAAAATGGTGAGTAAAATTGGCTAAATTGTGTGGGGCATGTAACTGGAGATGAGAAGTATGATGTTTGAATATTGAATGTTTCAATGAGAAAGTATAGTATTTGAGTTGGTATGGTGTATTGGGCACATTTAAGTGGGTCATTTTTTGGGATGCGGTATTTATATCTTTGGTAGAGCCATACAATTTTGGTTTCAAAAGATTGGGTTTGAGGTTTTAGGCCATGTGGGGTATTTTTTGCATTCTGATATTGTTTCCATAGCCATATTAATCGTGTTTTTGGAATGGTGATGAGGTGTCGGCCATTTTCTTCGTAGATATGTGCGACGTATATATGTGATATGTTTGTATTGTGTTTGTATTTGTTTGAATGTCACTTTCTGGGTTACATTCATTAATAGATATGTAAGCTAATAGGATGGTTGTGGCTGGAATAACATACCTTGTATCTTTTGCTTGTGTGATAGAGAAGTGTTTTTTGATGGTGTCTGAACAATGTTTATGTTGTTGTTTTGTATAGTATTGGGTAAGTATTTCAGTGTTGTGATGACATGTGTGGGGGTCGTTCTAGGAGAATAATTCTCTTTGAGTTCGCCATTTGTGGTATGAGTTGTTGTTTGGCGTATTCCATTGGCATAAGTATATGGTGTCTTTTTTGATAATCCAATACTTATCCTTGATTTTACGATGTTCGTGATCTAGTATTTCGTGAATGGGGAATTGTCAGGGATTTTTAAGTATGTTTTTGGGAGGAAGGGGGAGTTTGGGGATAGGAGGGTTAGGTGGGTTTATAGGGGGGATTAGTTGTAGGGGGAGGATATTGTGGTTTAATATAATGTAGTCATTTTTTAGAGTTCCTGGAGGGTGATGGAACCAGCATGGTGGGTGGCATTCGTGGTGGCAAGAGGGGTAGCAAAATAGTTGGTTGGCAAGATTTAGAGCACTTTTGATGAGTTTTGTGGGATTGCAGTGGTACATTTTAAAGTTGTCTGGATTCATTAGGGTGGTGCTATTGGACATGGTTATTTGTTCTAGTTTTATTATATTATGTGATAGTAGTTTTTGTAGTAATTTGAAAGATGTGTTGGGATTAAGGCCATGTAGGTTTTGTGCTTCTCTCATCCATGTCGTTTCTAGTTGAGATGGATTAAATAGAAAGCAATCTATTGTACTTTTAAGGTGGACACCGGCTTCATGTTTGAGTAGAAATAATGTCCTAGTGATAGGTGATCTCACGCAGTGTTGGTATTTAATGCGGTCTATTTCTTCGGAGCCTCCAAATCTTGCAAGTATAAATTTTATCATTCCATAATATATTTTACCAAGTCTACCTTTATCATTAAGGGCATTTTATAGTTGTTCTCCAATGCATCGTAAGTAGGCATTTTTTAGTGAGAATGCTTCTATTCCAAATAGGTTGTGTGGGAGTTGTGTGGCGACATTAAAGGTGCATTTTGGTAATCCACATATTGTTTTGTGGAGCGCTTTGTCTAGTTTTTTAATGGCTGATATGGAATACGGTACTGCGTAGAAGCTGTATGCTATTCCGACGCGTATCACAGTATCCGCCATACTGATTTTTTGTTTCATAGTGGCTGGGCAAGATACAAGGGCTTGACATTGTTTGACGACTTCAGCGGTGGTAGTGTTTATCTGTGTTCCCCATTTTAGAGATGGGGCCAAATTTATGCCAAGATATGTGTACGGCTCGTGTTGGTCTAGAACTGGTAGTGGATGATTTCTAAAGTTTATGTTGGTGGCTTGTATTTGGGCTTTGAATGCAGTTGGGTTCATTTTGTATTTGTTAGGGCATCCGGTCACTGCACATTTAGAGATTCCGAGGTCCATTCCTGCCCATTCACAAAATTTATCTAGTTTATTTAGTTGAGTTTGTAGAGATTCTAGTTTGTTGGCAATTGCTGCGAGATCAGCAGCGTATGCTGCGGAGGAGATTGTAACTTTGGAGGTGCCAAAGGTGTAACCATTGTCTCCTTGTTGTAGCCATCTCAGAAGAAGTTCTAAAAATATTATAAATAAATAGCGGCTGAGTGTATCTCCTTGTATTGTTCCTCTTTGAATGGGAATCGGTAGAGTTTTACGGTAAGTTGTCACGGACGTCAAGACGTCCGCCAGCGCCTCAGGACATCTTGTGTCTTAGAAAAAAAATATCACTCGCACTGGTTTCACCCCAGGGTGAAACCAGATTCTTGGGGGGAGGTAAACATTTTTCGCTCGTCCGATCGGCCAATCCCGCCACGCGACTGCATCTCGACCGCCAGATCGCTGGGACGGCCGCGGAGACGGCCGCGGGGTCGCCGGCAACGGCCGCCCTTCGATCCAATGGCCACGATGCAGCCGTTTTGGGCCATTGCGGGCCGTCGGATGTGGGCGGCCGTCGTCCGTCGTCCAATCCCGCGGCCGACCGCGGGGATGGCCACGGGGTTAGCCCATCCGCGCCCGCTCCGATCCAACGGCCACGATCTAGCCGCGACAGCCGCATCGTGGCCGCCCGATTCCGGCGGCCGTCCAGGGCCGTCGGATTGGGCGGCCGTCCGAGCGGACGGCCGCGGAGACGGCCGCAGAATTAAAAAAAAAGAACCCAAATCTTAAAATGTTCATAACTTCTTCAAAACCTATCCAAATCGGGCATATGAGGTGTTTTTTGGCATCTACATCTCCTGTAGATGCCAAAAAACATCTCATAAGTTCAATTTGGACAAGTTTTGAAGAAGTTACGGAAATTTGAAGATTTCGGGGAGTTGGGGGGTCGGCCGTCGGCGGGCCGACCCCGCGGACGGCCGCGGAGACGGCCGCGGAGACGGCCCCCCGTCCGCGTGGAGGCGAGGTCTCGCAAGGCCTTCCCTCTTCTCTTAGGTTTTCTCTAGAGACGGCCTCCCTTCCCCTCCTCCCCTCGTTCAACCTTGACAAAAATTATTCCATTTCTAGATACTCTAAAAACAAAATCATTACCGAATTAGAAATTTCAAACATATCCCTGAAATCATGGAAAATGTCCTAAAGATCTTGTAATCGGGATTGCGGGATCCGCCTTGATGTTGGGGTATACTTTAGAAGGAGATATTTATGTCCTTCAATTATTGGTGCTCTACCATGGTTTGCAAACATAATCTTAATGTCTAGATGGAAGAATACATTTGTTTTGGAAATGAAATTATGGCCCATGGGCTTGTAGAAGAGGGAGGTATAGAATGGGGGGTACAACTTAAAAGGTAATGAGAAGCTAATAAAAAATAATATACTTTTATTTGAAGACATTATTTCGTTAGGTAATAAAATTAAAGGAGAACTCGACATTGATTTCTCTTACATTAATATGACAAGTTTGTATGTTTTTGGCTTTAATTTTATATGGCAAGACATATCCTTTTTTTCATGAAAATGCTCTTTTCCTAATTACTTGCTTTCATGGGTATTCAAAATTGTGTCCACTGTAGTTTGTATATCTTAGGGTTATTTCTGATGTTTTCAAATACTATTATATTCTATATAATTTCAATTAACTATTTTCCAATTATTGTCTCGTGATCTATCTAATCCTTTAATCTTTAGAAAAGAAAATCCTTTCTAAGATGGATATTTTTATTTAGTTACTTCTTTTGCCATAATGTTATTACCATGACATGGTTTTCAATATTCACTTCATACTCCTCATTTCTTCTTGTATCTCATTTCTACTCTTGCAATTATTATTATTATTATTTCTTATTTGATCTTTTATTCTAATAATCTTCTTGATTTATTATTACCTCTCATGTACTTTTTTATTTTATATTTTTTCCCTTGATATCTATCTTCTCTATACACATCTATTTCCTTCAAACCTTTTCCCATTGTAGTTTGTCTATCTCGTTGTTATTTGTTATGTTTCATTTACCGTCATATTGTATTTTATTTCAATTGTTTTTTTTTTATTATTTTCTTGTACATAATATAATCCCCTAATCTTTTATTTATTTTTCCTTTCTTCCGATAGTTCAAAATAAAAAGATAGAATGGAAGACAGATTAGAGGAATATTAAATAAATAAATAAATGATGGGAGAGGAATGGAAGGATAGGAAAATGAGAAGATAAAATGGAAGAATAATGTCAAGATAAAAAACTAAAGAGACGATAGAATGGAAAAATAGTGTAATAATAAAAAAATAAGAAAATAGAATGGAAGGCAAATGGAAAAAGTATAAAAATAAAATATAGAATCGGAGACTAATGGAAGAATACAAAATTATTAAATAATTAAATAATTAAATAAAAAAATATAAATTATCCATTACTTCTTCGTATTTTTTATATAAGCATTCTGTAGTAATACTCTATTCTTTACATAAGTTGGGATCCAGAACAATAGAATACTAAGAATGGAATATTAATATGAATGCCAATGATTTTAAAGAAATGAGTTGTTTAATCATAATAGATATTATTTTGGGCTATGAAGTATGTGTTTGTATTTCCACATTTAGATGAATCCACATGTTATGTCCTTCATCCATGAAAATAATGATTTTGAATCACCTTTAAGATGGAAAAAAAATCATAAATCTCAGAATAATAAATTGACGAGATTTGTTAAACTCTAAGCCATAGAGACTCAATGTTTGTCTAAAAGGAATGGAAGGCAAACAATGTGGCATTCACTAGCCCAAGTACTCAAATGTAATACTAGCATATCCTTCATTCCAAAAGAAAGAAACAGTTCTCTTAATGTCAATCCCCAAACCTTCAAAATTCACTCACCTTTTAAAATTAAACATCCACCCTTGAGAGATGGCTAGGTTTTTTGATATTTTAATCAATTTATTTATTATTAGAGCTAAAATTTGTTGTATTTAAATTTCTATCCTCTATCACTTATAATGAAATTTTTGTCCACTATTTTCGGCTTCTAATTCAAATTTACAATCTTCAATTCTAATTAATGTGTCCTCCAACCTCCTTCACACAATTTCATCCTCTATCTAATTTGATTTGAATTCTAATTTCTAAGTGTTACCTCCTCTACAACAAACCTTCCAATTCCTCTCATTCAAATTCATTTCTAAATTTCAAGTTTATCCCTTATAAAATTCCAATCTTCCATTCATGAAAAAAAAGATATGTCTTGCCATATAAAATTAAAGCCAAAAACATACAAACTTGTCATATTAATGTAAGAGAAATCAATGTCGAGTTCTCCTTTAATTTTATTACCTAACGAAATAATGTCTTCAAATTAAAGTATATTATTTTTTATTAGCTTCTCATTACCTTTTAAGTTGTACCCCCCATTCTATACCTCCCTCTTCTACAAGCCCATAGGCCATAATTTCATTTCCAAAACAAATGTATTCTTCCATCTAGACATTAAGATTATGTTTGCAAACCATGGTAGAGCACCAACAATTGAAGGACATAAATATCTCCTTCTAAAGTATACCCCAACATCAAGGCGGATCCCGCAATCCCGATTACAAGATCTTTAGGACATTTTCCATGATTTCAGGGATATGTTTGAAATTTCTAATTCGGTAATGATTTTGTTTTTAGAGTATCTAGAAATGGAATAATTTTTGTCAAGGTTGAACGAGGGGAGGAGGGGAAGGGAGGCCGTCTCTAGAGAAAACCTAAGAGAAGAGGGAAGGCCTTGCGAGACCTCGCCTCCACGCGAACGGGGGGCCGTCTCCGCGGCCGTCTCCGCGGCCGTCCGCGGGGTCGGCCCGCCGACGGCCGACCCCCCAACTCCCCGAAATCTTCAAATTTCCGTAACTTCTTCAAAACTTGTCCAAATTGAACTTATGAGATGTTTTTTGGCATCTACAGGAGATGTAGATGCCAAAAAACACCTCATATGCCCGATTTGGATAGGTTTTGAAGAAGTTATGAACATTTTAAGATTTGGGTTCTTTTTTTTTAATTCTGCGGCCGTCTCTGTGGACGGCACTCCGCGGCCGTCCGCGCGGACGGCCGCCCAATCCAACGGCCCTCGACGGCCACTAGAATTGGGCGGCCACGATGCGGTCGTCGCGGCTCGATCGTGGCCGTCCTCGCGGTCGGCCGGGGGATCGGACGGCGGACGACGGCCGCCCACATCCGACGGCCCGCGATGGCCCAAAAGGGTTGCATCGTGGCCGTCGAATCGAAGGGCGGCCGTTGCCGGCAACCCCGCGGCCGTCTCCACGGCCGTCTCCATAATCTGACGGTAGAGATGTGGCGCCGTGGCGGGATCGGCCGATCGGACGGTCGGAAATTTTTTTATCCACCCGCGGTCGAATTTTTTTTTACCGCGATGTAATTCTGGAGCGTCGGGGACGCCACGTCCGGGACGGGGGACGTCCGGGTCGGACGTCCGGATGTCTATTTTGAAAACCCTGGTTTTACTAAAGTGTTCGCTAGAGTATATGGTGGAGGATTGTGAGTAGATGTTTCCAACTAGATTTATAGCGTCAGAAGGGTATCCAAGGTCTTTCATAATGGTTAGGAGTCTTGCATGATCGATAGAGCCGAAGGCATTTTTGAAGTCTATATATAGGATGTATATGTCTTGGTTTGTGAATCTCGCATCTTTTAGTGCTGCAATGAGGGTTTGAAGTTGTCTAGAAGTTCCTCGTTCTGCTCTAAATCCTTCTTGGTTGTCGTTTAAGATTTGATGTTTTTCACCATAGGCGGAGATGATAGAAGTTAATGTACTTGTAAAAAGTTTGTAGATTGTGTTTGCTAGTGCAATAGGTTTATGGTTGGTTAATTGAAATGGGTTACCTTTTTATATAATAAAACTGTTAGGCTAGTTTTCCATGTTGCTGGGATTTGTTTTTGTTTGTAATAATGTTTTAAAAAAAAAAAAAAAAGTAATTTGTGGAATCGTGGAGGCATGTTTTTCAAGATTGAGTTGGGGATTTTGTCAGGGCGTGGGGCTTTGTTATTTCCTAGGTTTCTAAGGCAGAAGTCGTAGGTTTCTTGATCGAAGTATGTGTGTAGAGGGATTTGCGGTTCGCCGCGTTGGTCAATTGTGAATCCTTCTAACTCGTGCCATGGGTATTGTCTGACACTGCATGTGCAGTGTGGTTGATGAGTGTTTTGATAGTGGCATGTGGGAACTGT
The DNA here is from genome assembly GCA_014871385.1 of Ceratodon purpureus. NCBI lineage: Eukaryota > Viridiplantae > Streptophyta > Bryopsida > Pseudoditrichales > Ditrichaceae > Ceratodon > Ceratodon purpureus. The sequence continues at coordinate 14,260,425 of CM026422.1, read as the reverse complement.
TGGGCGGTTACTGATAGATTGTTGAATGTGTATTTTTTGTGCAATATCTTTAGGGCTGGTTAGAATATTATTTTGTCTGTCAATGATGGAGTCTAGAGATGAAGTTTCAGAATTTTTGAAGACTTTTCTATTTATTTTATTGGGGCTTTTTTTTACATTTGGCGGTATTTTGAGACTGCTTTGTGAATACAGTCTTTAGTATATTTTGTTGTAATTTTTCTAGCTTCTTTATTGGTAGTTTTTGCAACAGCAGCTATGACGTCAATCCATTCGTTTGGTATAGTGTCTATTATTGGAGGATGATGAATTTGTACATTTTGGTGATTACGTATTTCATCAAGGATAGGGTGTGTTTGCCATTGTGGGTTGTGTTTTGCGATGTATATAGTTTTTTTGATGAAATGGTATGTAGCAAGGTGTTTTTTCCATTCTTTGGCAAGTTTTCGGGGTAAAAAACCACCTTGTTGTGCGGTTCTATTAGTGAGATTTAGTAGTGGAGGAGCTTTACAGGTGTTTTCAATGGTTTCTGAGATTTTGTTTACAATTTCATCTAGGGATGTACAGGCTGTTTCCCATGATCTTGTGTAAGGTGGTTGTGGTTTTCTAATAATAAAGTTAATTCATTTAATTTTATAGAGTTTCTTTCAAAGAATTCTATGTTAAATTTTTCTAAATTTTCTTCTGGGATTGGATTAAGTATTCTGATTTGAGTGGTACTTACTGGCGGCGGGGGCCTAGCTAGTAATGTGTTTTGTGGGATATGTAAGGTAACTGGGTAGTGGTCTGAGTTTAGATTCATATTTATATTTGTGGTGGAAGTAAATCTGTTGTTATCTGTTGAGTTTATGTAGAAGCCATCTATAAGGCTGGTTGATGTATAATTATAGCCGCCTTGTCTAGAGAAGTTAATGTTTGTTGGAATGTATTTGAAGTTAAGAGATGTGGTGAAGTTTTTCCACTGGATGTCTTCATCTTGTGGTGGAGTGTTAAAGTTGTGATTTTGTCTTCTAATGAGTGGGATGTCACGGTTGAAGTCGCCACATAAGATGTATGTGTGTTTTTGTACCATGCTTTTGGACTCTATTACAAATCATATAGAAATTTTTGAAGTATACATTTTTTTTTTAATTTTTTAATTTTTAATTTTTTAAAATATTGGGAAGATCTTATACCCGTACTTAATTTAGAATTTATTTTCTAAATAAGGTTTTATTACAATGATTCGGACAGAAGTTGCACTCTTCAGTTATGTAGGCTTGCAAAATAAATTTGCACATTACTTGTAAAACTTTGCAAGCAATTACATAGTCACTTTATTATGGCATGACATGCTGAAGAAGGTGTAAATTAGTGAAACCCACCCACCTCCCTTATACAAGGGTTACTGGTAGTTACTCCAAACTTAGAGCTTACTTTACTTGGGGCTTACTACAAGCTTGAACTTGTCACTAATTTATGACCATTTGACATAAATGGAACTTGAACTACTACTCAGGTCCTCTAATTTATGATTGCAATTAGACTCTTTCATCTCTCTTGTATGTTAGGTGTAGGGTTTGATTTTTCTTGTGATTGCAATAACAAGCTGTAAAGGGCTGTTGACACCTTGTCTACAAACATAATCTTAATTGTGGTTTTGGTTGTGTTTATGGGGACAAGTGAGGTCTTTTACCTCTGGATTTTTCTTACTTTACTACACCAACGTCATTTAAGGGATGAGAAGATTTCTAGAGACTCAAACTATTTTGTGTTTGATCTTGTATTGTCAGTTTTAAGACAAACTTTTCTCTATTATTTGGATTGTTTTGTCATACACTACTATATTGTAAGTAGTGTGTTGATTGAGAATTCTCTGGTGAAAAGCACTATGTGTCTATACTGGTGATTTGGAATTACAAGAGAGTGTACAAATTTGATTAGGTTTGAATTGAGAATGGGCTGATTGAGAATGAAATTTGGTGAGGAAGGTGATAAAAGTTGCCCTGTAAAGAGATGTCCCGCCCACCCACCCTTAGGGGTAGGGAAGTTTTTTTTCCTTCCCTAGAATTGTGAAGCCTTGTGGTTGGACCATGGAAACGTCCTTTACCTATTCATTGTTGAAAAACGTGGTTTTTATGTAATTGGTGTATGGTCCATCCCTTCGCGTTTACTAAGCATGTAAGTGTTCAAATGGTTGGCCATTTTACTAATCGGAAAGATGTTTCTTAGTAATCTATCATATTTTTTGTTTAAATCCCCTTGCAACTAATCTCGCTTTGAATTGTTTTTCATTACAATTGGATTCTTCATTTTTAATGTAAACCTGTTCAACTATGATTGGTTTTTTTTTTTTTTTTTTTTGGTGGAGGTAGTTCTATTAGGGTTCAAGTTTTATTCTTTTTTATAGAATGCATTTTGTCTTTAATAGCCTATGTTCATTTTTTGTATTGAAATGCTTGGACATAAGTTAAATTTTCTCTTGTACTATCACCTATATTGGATTTGTATTTTGAGGTTGATTTTGAACATAATTAAAGTCTTGTGTATAGTAGAGTAGCTTGTAATCTTTGAGTTTAATATTTTAATAGTGCTGCATATGGGATATTTTAAAGGTTTAATTTGTATGTTTTCAACACAGCGGGTGCTCATGGGTTGTACTAACTGACTCATGTATTTTTTGGTGGTAGTGATATTTCATAAGGATCATCGTTTAGTGTACTGTACATGTGGTGGGGTTAATAAACACAATTATATTAGATGAACCGGGCCTTACATTGTACAGTGGGGTCCAAAAATAATTCAATTTTTTTTTTCAGTGAGAAAAATTTCAATACTGCCTACTTTGAAAGCCTCCCGAGAGCTCGGATATTGGTATTTCACCACGAAAGTTTTAGCAAAGAATCATCTTTAAGTTAATTATATGTATGCCATTTTTCAAGGCCAAAACATTTACCAAAAAAACGTTATTCAAAATCTACCACCAAAGACATGTTTTCACTGCTGCCAACTTTGACAGCCTCCCAAAGATTGATTTTTTATTTTTTGGCCATGAAATTCTTGGAACAAAGTCCCTTTTATGTTGATAACATATGATAAAAAGTTCAAGGCCAAAAGATGAATACCAAAAAAGATATCAACAATCTACCAGAATGTGTAGTTGTGTGAAACAATGGAGGAAACCATTTCATTGAAACCAGCGGTTGAGAAATCATTAGGTGCAAAATGGGGTCATGAAAAGGCCGTGTAAGCCTACCGAAATTAGGTGAACCCCCTGCCCGAAGCCCCTCTACCGCTGGCAGCCAATGCCAGAATCGCTGCCCGCACAGACCTCGGTGGCGCACTGTGAACAAAGGTCCTCGGAATATCCTCAATGACATCAATAAGTTGGCCGGGGTTTGGTCCCAAGTGGGTAAATGTTGTCAGCCCGCCACTGTAGCAGCGCCCTCCACACGCCTTGTGAGGAGGTCATTGGTTCTACAAACCCTGTCGTTTGCTGGCACCACGGTGGCACCTTCGGTGCCATGTCAAAAAGTACGCGGGCAGCGGCCATTTTTTTCTCTCACGTGCCGCTTACACGGCCTTTTCATGACCCCATTTTACACCTAATGTGTTTATTTACCATAAAAATTGGCGAACAACATGCTCTTTATGATAAAAACATTCATGCCAATTTTTATGGTAAATGGACAATTTCTCAACCGCTGGTTTCAATGAAATGGTTTCCTCCATTGTTTCAGACAACTACACATTTTGGTAGATTGTTGATATCTTTTTTGGTATTCATCTTTTGGCCTTGAACTTTTTATCATATGTTATCAACATAAAAGGGACTTTGTTCCAAGAATTTCATGGCCAAAAAATAAAAAATCAATCTTTGGGAGGCTGTCAAAGTTGGCAGCAATGAAACATGTCCTTGGTGGTAAATTTTGAATAACATTTTTTTGGTAAATGTTTTGGTTTTGAAAAATGGCATACATATAATTAACTTAAAGATGATTCTTTGCTAAAACTTTCGTGGTGAAATACCAATATCCGAGCTCTCGGGAGGCTTTCAAAGTAGGCAGTACTGAAATTTTTCTCACTGACAAAAAAAATTCGAATTATTTCTGGACCCCACTGTACACTAACAGAGTGCTAATATCCGTTCACCTAAACGACATCATGTGCCTGAGTTGGAAGAGTGAGTGGGGGACTACCGGTTTAAACTGGGGTTGTGGTACCAATGTGGAGGAGTTGGGAATCGATATTTCGGGGTTTGAATGCTCACCAAGTGATGTATTTCACTGTTGTCGATGTACGAAGACATATTATTTTTTCTAGTACAGTGCTTCTGTGACTTCTCGATATTTTCAATTCGTAAAATGCTTTTAGAATCGTGGAAGGTGGTTTTTGAGTGACCATGGTTTGTTATGTGATTTTACAGCCGTGTCCAGTATTGCTGCTGTATCGCTAGAGTGCAGACATTCACACAAGGAAGTTTGGACGGAATATCATGGCGAAATATCATGTACGAAGTTCCCTCACGTAGTATCATGGCGAAATTAGAAAGATAATTTTGAAAATAGCAAAAAAATTCAATATAGCAAGTTTTTACCACCAAAATTAGACTTGGCTCACAGATGGAGACCTTCTGGATCGTAACAGGGGAAGAAACCGTGATGTAAATGACTCGGTTCAGAACCAGAATTTTGTCCCAGTGTGCTGTGATCGTAATTCCTGTTCATGTAGGGTCAGAATGTTGGATATCTATCAGTGCTCAAAATACTTTTTGTAAAATTTCATGGACAGCTACTGGGTACTGAGGTATAGAGATTGTGGAGAGATTGGTGATGATTTGTGTGTAGACCTGATAATCCTCCAACTAATCCATGATCCACATAATCCTCCAGATAATTTTGAAAGTTTAGGAAGGTGCTCTAATGAGGTGATTAATCAAATAGCTTGCACGATTAAATGTCCCAGTAGCCCTTCGACGTCGTGACCGTTGTCGGTTACAAACAGTGTTAGCGTCTTTTCGTACCTGTTATGAAAAACCAGGTCGAAGTTGTGAAGGGATTAATAGTTGGCGGCGTTGATTCCAGACAGCTTAGTGATGTGCCTTCGGGCTTTTTACAAAGATGCCGATGTTTCCATCGGACGCGCATTTGGTGCCTCAGAAGAGCATCTTTGAATTCACTATGAAGGTATGAAATGCTGACAGGATAGTGCAGCCTCCGGAATCAAGGATTACCTGCTGGGATTTAATTTGCATGTAGTAGAATTCGAGCGGGTGGAAATTTCTTTGATCACATTAGCAGGAGTGGATTAGCTTGTCAATTCCAAATGTTAATTTGAGCATGTATTGGCCAGATTCATGTGCATGATTTAGCTAATCCCAGTACTAAATAATCATTATTTTCGCAACTTTGACTGAGTCGAAACAGGACATCGACGGAGCGGATGTCAACCTGAGGAAGTACGCGAACAAGATTATAGTTCTCTTAAATGTCGCTTCTTTGTGGTAACACACTCTTCATCACTTTCCTGCATGAGAGGAAATGCGAGATGGAAACCACAGTTTAATATTATCTCACCAATTGTAAGTTGATTGTGTGGTTTTTGATCCCAGCTCTTTCCTTGTCATCTATAACTTTTGGAGTTTGAATAGCAAAAAGCTAAATAGCTATTTTTCCGCTTCCTCAGTGAGATTTTTTGTAGTGCTGTTCTAGTTAATTTCCGCACCATGTAGTCCAGCTGATTGCATGCTTATGGCTTTTGAATTCAGCGGGCTCACACACCGCAACTACACCGAATTACAGGAGCTCTACCTCAAGTATAAGAAAGATGGTATATTTTCTATCCTATCATTCCTTTCTCTACCCTCTAGATGTTCTTTTCGCATATCTAACAAGCATGTTTTGATCCTAGTTGAGTCATGTCTTTGGTGCCGGGGTGAAGGGCTTGAGGTCTTGGCATTTCCATGTAATCAGTTCGCAGACATGGAACCTGGAACAAATAAAGAGATCAAGGCATTTGTTGAAGACACCTACAATGGAACCTTTCCTCTTTTCGCGAAGGTACATTTCTTCCTGAGTTGCGGCGTTCAAGTTCGTCATGGACCACATTTAAATCGGTGAGCTTTAGACGAAAATTCAGTAACTTCAGGATCATACTCAAACCATGAATGCTCAATGTTATGACACGATGCTCCTAGAATGGGCTTAGAATGTATTGCATGGTTTCTGTACTTTAGTTTCTCTGCTATAACAAGGACACTTCACAGGATGCGGATACGGTATTCTACTTCTCTTGCGTTTCGAAGAGTTGCATGCAGAGTTGCTCAAAGTGCCACCATGAAGCTTGACAAGGACGTGTGCCTTGCTGGGGTAGATTGACGTGAATGGGCCCAACCAGCATCCATTGTTCAAGTTTCTGAAGGCTACCAGGGGAGGAATCAGAGGATTTTATAGAGACAACATTAAGTGGAATTTTGCCAAATTTGTCATTGGCAAAGATGGTGTGGTTATCGAACGTTTTACTCCGACAACTTCTCCGAAGATGATAGAGGTGCGGAATTGCACAATCACAAATTGTCAGTGTTAAAATCTCAAGCACATCTTTTTCAATTTGCAAATTAACCGAATGCTGAATTGTCTGTAACAACAGAAGTTCCTGAGATCGTTACTCTTCCCTCCTAAAGACGACGGCAGTGGTGGAATTAAGGAAATACGTTCCTGTCAATGCAGTCGATTGGTAATGGACTATGCAGATTGTACTGGAACGTACTGGGAGACAGCCTGGGGTCCGAAGGGAGGAGAACTATTCTGGGGTGAGGAACGTCCGGTGGAGCGACGTGTTTCCATCAAATCTCCTGATAGGAGGCGTTCCAAACCACCACCTCCCAAGAGGTGGTAAGTTAACCATCAGCACTGTAGCATGTCTAGAAGTTCAGAAGCTGACGCATCCGAAGTGCTCCTCCGAGGAATGCCGGTAGTTGCAAAATGAGAAAGAGTGGACTGACCTATTTCGCCCGTGGGCTGTGTGCTGAATTTTGTTAGTTGTAGCCGTACCAGAAACACAACACGTGACTGTGGAATGTAATTCAAATAATTGAAAGCATGAAGTTTCCTGTCTGAGAATGGCTGTTGTTTCAGCCATGGGTCCCGGCAACGAAGGACTTTTTGGCTGCGAGAATGCCTTCTGTAATTCTGGTACACCGAAGGGTATCACTACATTGAAAGGATTAACTGCGGTCTTTCTGAGAAGGAACCAATTCACTGTCAACAGTATGCGTTATATACTACGGTGGTTTATGAGGCCCAAATACAATGATCTTGTTCACACAAGATCCAAAACAGTATCGTCAAATGAGAGTACGATGGTACAAAATGGCCTTAAATAATACTGAATTCTTGGTGCAGTGGAGCACCTTGACGAGTCGACAAAACAGAGTACAGGGTGACCTCTTACAATTGCCATAACTACAATCACTTTCTGAAATTTCGCCTCAATCCTACAAACTCAACTCACCTCTCAATTGGGTCATCCTCTTTAATTCTAGGTGGCAGAGACATACGCCACCCAAACTGCTTTTGGTCAAAACTGGTTCTCACTCCCAAACTTGATGGAGTAGATGGTTGACACAAGTGGAGAACTGTATGCCGGATTATTTCTAAAGGAATGCGATTGCAATCAAAGACTTATCACATCTAGTGAAATTGGTCAGAGGAACAATACATTGAATGATCTAATACAAGCCAATTGCCTTCCACCACAGACCTCCAGCTACAGACCAAACCAAGATGTTCCACACAGCCATCACTGCTCCATATTTGAACACATCCTTCAGCTCCACGTATCCAGCTGCCAAGAACAATAACAATACAGTGAGTGAGGAACTACAGCCTGATGTTCAACACAGAAACTACCACTGCCAGAAAATGAAATACAAGCCGAAAATAATTCACCTCAACGTGAAGACACTAATTAGATACACTTTCGTTTCAATAGAACTCCTTTACAGAAAGAAAACAGAGAATGGTGTTCAAACGCTTACAGCCAAAGTATACTGCAGCCTGGCCACTGCTGTAATGCGTCAGGCCTCCAAAAAGGTTGGTGTTGAAAGCGAGAGCTAAAGCTGCCAAAACTGTAGGAACTCCGGAGGCGATGTGCATCGCAAGGAAAGCTGAGTAGAGAGCACCCACATGCCCGGTTTGACTGGCAAACAGGTAGTGAGAGACGAAATATGTGGCTTGGAGTACCCCGAAAGCTGCTGGCCAGCTTAGAGAGTAAGAGGCCAGAGTGGCTGCAACCGCGTCAGACATCCACTTGACAAGACCTAGGCTGGACAAGTTTCCGGCCATGCCAACCAGGACAGCAAACCACGTCAACGTGTCCCAGGCAGACTTCTCGCTGAGGCAATCATCCCAGTTCAGAACTCCCACGAGGAGAAGGATGCAGAGCCCCAACATTGCAGCGACCACACTGGCAATACCGAGTGTCTCCCTACAAGTCCAAAACCAAAACCAAATGAGAACGATAAAATCGAGAGAACAGATAGAGTGACAAGAAGAAGTAGATGGGAGAGACACAAGTGAGATCGATGGTAACTGCTTACCCAAAGACCCAAAGAGTGACAGCCAACAACATGGTTGCCACCATGGACTTCTCATTCTGAGTAACAGGTCCCATTTTCCTCAGTTTCTCGGCAGCAGCAGCGGGAGCGTCCGGGGTATCCTTGACTTCTGGGGGGAAGAGCTTGTACAGTATGAGCGGGGTTGTGAGAAGAGCTATCAATGCTGGCACAATCGCCGCCTTAAACCATGATACCCAGGGGTTTGCAATGACTACTCCAAGCTCTTGCGCCAATTTCAAGCAAAGAAGATTTTGAGCAGCCGCAGTCAGAAACAGGGCGCTTGAGTTTCCAGCTGCCTGATAATTCAAATAAAAATACACACAAAGTGATTAAGCCAAACATTCTCTATATTGTTCAGAACACGGCCAAACCATGGTGCTCACATCAAATTCAACCGTAAACTAAGAGCATCTTAAATACTGCTGCAACAGGCAATAACTGCAAAGGAACTAAACTCAAAAATCCCTTCCCTAGAAACTAAGTTCAATTCAAAAGTCTATCAACCAATTCCTCTCTTCAAAATCGATGATCATCAAGAGAATTCGTAATCCTCTCACTCCCTCACAATTGGTGCACGGTCATTACCATTACTACTAAATGTAACAAAGCTGAGAATGAATGTATTTTACAACATTGTCTCATTCTGTGAAAACGCCATCATAGAAAACGAAATTCTGCATATGGTCATTACAATTGGAATACTTAAAACCATAGCCAGCATCAAACTCACCTGGAATTGCGTCATCACAAGATATGCTCCCAACTTGCTGGCAGACTTGTCCCTGGGCTTACTGCCCGACGAGAGCGACAACGACCCAATAATGGGCAGGAACACGCCTCCAGCTCTGGCCGTGGTGCTGGGCATAGCGGGCGCCAACAGGGTTTCACTCAAAGCCAAACCATAAGAAAGACCTAGAGTGCTCTTCCCCAACCACTTCACGAAGTAGGTCGCAACGCGGTCACCGAGGCCCGTCTTCACGAACCCTCTCGCGAAAAAGAACGAAATCACAATCAACCAGATGACATCGTTCGTGAACGCCCCAAACGCAGCAGCAAAAGTCAGGGTTTTCGTCACCACGGCCACTGTCAATCCCAGAAACGCCCACGCTCCCACCGGCAACGGAGACAACACCAACCCCGTGATCGTCGATGCGAAAATCGCCAGCAGCTGCCATGCTTGCATTGTCACCGTCTCCGGCTTCTTCACCAAAAACCGCAATGCAACTCCCACCCCCACAGACAACACAAACGGCAAGGGTTTCACGCCCTCCCACCCCTTCTTCACCACCACCTGCCCCTCCTCCCCATCCACACTCGCCGCAGCACTGGCACTCGCCCTCACCCCAAACCCCGCATTCCTCCCCAATCCCTTCAACCCCTCAACCTCCCCCCTCAACCTTCCATCCAAGATCGACAATTGCGAGCTCACATCCTTCACACTCGGCAAAAACGCCGACCCCTTCTTCAACCCACTCCCACGATCCAACGAAGCGCTCACCCCATAACTCCTCCCACTCACCCTCACCTTGCTGCTCACCGGCGCCACATGATGCCGATGCCGGAGGCTCCACGGCGACAAGTGCAGGCTGGCCCCGGCCTGCAACGCCATCGCTCTCTCCACACCACCAGACGACGACGACGCAGCAGACGCAGAGCTCCTCCCCTCCTCGCCTGCAAAAGAGCTTCCCGAGCGTTGCAGTGGTGATGAAGCCCTCGAAGCCAGCCTCCCAAGTTCCTTCTTTTTCCTTTCCCGATGCCTATGGCGATGAAAACCAGTGCCTGACACTCGTGATGAGCGATGAGAATTGCTTCGATTCCTGGCTAAACTTAGACCAGCTCTGTTGTGGTTTCGATTGTTGCTTGGTTTGGAATGTGTCCAGACCTGGCCTGAGATTCGGGATCCCGTGACCAGGACTCGTCCATTGCAGTGGAGTCCGTGAGTCTGTTGGGTGGGCTCCAGAGTCCTCAGCTTACTCACCAGGCTGCGCGTCGAGCTTGTGCTTGCCCTTTGGACGCACGAACCAACCTGGTTTTTGCACAACTTGTGCACATAACTGCTGCCATCTTCATGTTCTGTAGATTTGTGGTAAGAGTGTAGTCAACTAACTTCTGTGTGTGTGGAGTCAGTGTTATCTGGGAAGTTGGGAACCTTTTTCTACAGTTTTTGTTGATGTCATGTTAATGGTTTGGTGAATCTTTTTGTACAGTTTTTTTGATGCCAGGTTAATTGTTTTTTGTTTTGAAGCGTCTGGGACTCTTTTTCTATGATTACTCCGACACAGACAGAGTTTGTTTAGAAGTTAGTGCATTGAGCATCATTGTGTGTGTAATAGTCCAAGTTCTGTTATGTTAAGTGTTTTGTTTTTGGGCAATTAGTGACTGTTGGGAATGAGATGAGCAAATGATGTCATGCACAGTGCAGTTTTGAAACTTTTTTTATTTTTTGACTCAGGTTGAGTAGAAGACCTGGTGCACCGGGGAAGAAAGAATTACTGGCTCCGATGGGGCTTTGTTGAGGGATGAGAATGTGTGGCAGGTATGTACTGTACTGTGCGGAAGTTCTACTGTATTGGGGGAGTGTAACGAAACCTACTCCACGTTTTGTGGTGATTGTGTGGTGCAATATGATTGGGTACTTACTCAAGGGTTATTTTGCATAACATCTTCCTTCTTTTAAAACTACCATGTTTTCCATGAAGCGTTGGGAAAGTAAAACCTTTTTCCTGTTTCAATTAGAAAAGTGCAAGGATACGGAGTAGATTTTGTCTCATAACCGGCTCGGGCCCCTTTGCCTGTGTATGTAGTCCATAACTTACTCACAGCAAATTTAGAATCTGATTGTGAATCTGTGGATTCAGAAAAGTGGAACCTTCTAAAGAGACAATTGGCTGCAGATAGGCCAGAATGTGAAGAGGAGAACCTGCAGAGACCAGGCTTTGAAGTTTATCTGCTTCCAGAGTGCCACCTATAAACTGAAAGTTGCGATCATGAAGACCTTGCCAAGGTCTGCTCATTTTGACACTTTCTGAGAGAAGGCCCCACCACTGAAAGAAAAGTATCGAATGAGAGCCAGAAGGTATCGAGAGTGCCTTATAGCAATGAGACAACTTCACTGGAAGATCGATCATGGATTCACAGAAAATGATGCTGTCTTGTGAAGAGCAATAACACTACATTCACTGGAGGATCGATCATGGATTCACAGGAAATGATGCCGAGACACAGACATACAGTAGTTTGTAGAAGCTGAAAACCATCGACTTGAAAGGCCAATTTCATTGCAGCACAGGAAATTGGGTCACACAACCGGATGCTTAAGTATCCTCAGAAATGGCCAGCTCGAAATGACCAGCACCAATTCTTTGCTAAAAAATACAAAAAGGGGGCTCCCGACTAAGTCAACCGAAAGGAGTGATTTTCACTACTCTCATCACTGAACACACTAATTGTCAGAACCAAGCCAAGTAAAAAAATCTGATTGGACAATAGAAGAACGGCGAGAGAATTACAGAGTACTAACTTAAATTGAGCTGAAGAAGCTCAGAAGACTACTGTTTTGGAATCCTAACTCTGTTGCATGACCTTTTGATCAAATGTATGAACACTGTCAGCTAATTAAATGGTTTCAGCTACAGAAGAATTGGTGTTAACAAATTGGGTAAGTTCAGACCCCACATCATCTTGATACGGGGTGCTAATTATTCTTCGTCTCAAATCACCTCTCACCGGCCTACTTCAGTCTCTTGTTCACAACAGACACTGGAATGCGAACTGTGTGACCCAATGATCCCTTCATTGTGATCATTCCGAAGCTGAAAGCCTGAGATACCTTGGTAGCCCGCACTGTGAAGGCTATGGTTTGCTTGTTGCGAAGTCCAACTCCAATGGTAAATACCGCAGGGTTAGCAGTGACAACGAAGTCACCTGGGTTTCTAATTGTGATTGTGTACGTCTCGCCAAGAGGCGCCACATTTGTCACTGTTCTTGGGACCAGCTTGGTTCCAACCAAATTGGCAAATGTGATGGATGGAATGTTGAGGTCGGTCGCCACGCCAATGCGTACCGGACAAGCCGTTTTCGTTGCCCCAAGAACCTCCTTGGTCGTCGCCAAAGAGCACAGAAACTTCACGTAATCAAGATGACCTGACAAAAACACAACATCATAATCACGTTTACAAAAGTTACATTCATTTTCTCCTTCATATCCAGTTTGACATGACAGCAATACCAACATCCAGATGAATATTGTAGCAACTAACCTGCTTCGAAGATGAGGCCTGGGTTCATGGCAGCGTTGATGTTGAGCGCTCCACCTCCCATATCAAACGGAGTAGCAGCTTGCAAGAACGGGGTGGAATTCGGGGAAGGCTGCTGCGCTTGAAGAGGACGCCCCTGCCGATCCGTCACGTCCGCCGTGGTCACCATAGCCGAGGCCAGAGCTGCAGGGCTCCAAGTGGGATACTTCGCCTTTAACATCGCTGCCAACCCAGCCACATGGGGCGTTGCCATACTCGTTCCAGAGATCATGGCAAACTTTTGACCTGCAATAATTCAATCCAAAAATCAACCAAAACAAATATCAAAACCAGCTTATTCATCAAGAATTAACCCATGTGCTGATCCAGGTGCAGGCTTTGAGTGATTTAGGAGGAGATTTATACCAGCGAAAGCTGGATTGTCGGTACCGATAGGAGTCCAGGCACCCCAGATGAGATACCCAGGCGCCATCACATTTGGTTTCAACACATCTGCTTCGTCGAAGTTGAAGTCCTTGACATCTGGCCCTCTTGAAGAAAACAGCGCCACTTGTTGCACAGCTTTAGTGTAGGTCACGATCTGCCCGTTGCCGATGGTTGCAGTTGCGCCCCATGTCAAGACTTTCCCCGTCCGGTCCTTCTTTGTGTACGTGTTGTAGTAATCCAAAACAGTCTGCCATAAATTAAGTAGCAAAGTGCTGAATTAGAACTAAATTCTGGGGACGGGAAAGAAAGCTAGTCTAATAAGTTATATTTCTGGGCCTGGCTTTGCAAGTCTAGAAATTGGATGAGAAAAGCTGGCCAAAGGGGACTTACTTGTGAATCAACAGAGTTAGGGAAAACGATGGCAGGAATTGAAAGAGGAATGGGCTCAAACTTTCCACCCGAAGTGTCTGAGTCCACTACCATGGCTACACCAGCGGCTCCCAACGTCTTAATAGTTTTCTCCAATTGTTGCATTGTGCTGCCGCCGAAAACGTAGTCAAAAGAGTATGTGCAGATGAGGATCTTCCCACGCACAAGAGCTTTGTTGTACAGTTGAGGGGACTGGCAGTCACTGGGCGACAGAGCTGGGTCACCTTTCCCTGCCACTGCGTCTTGAGCTAAAATCATAGGGTAGAGAGGTACACCCGCCGTTGGTGCTGAAAACAAATGAAAAACATTCATGCAACATTTCAGTTAATATCCTTGCAATCCAGATCTCAAATCTAAGCTGTGCAAGAACGAGAAAGAGCATGTATTTGGAATTTATGACAGGTGAAACGAGGAAGTATAAATTACAACAAGTCCGGAAGACGTGTTAACTTCAAACAATGTTTAAATCTCCTCTGATTCCCTCATCTTCAGATAAATATATGTAGATGAGACTTACGAGCTATTCCTGTTCCTCTGATAATTCTCTTGTCTCCAAGAGTGAGAGTGTTGGGGAAGGTCCGATCGTCTTGTCCTGCTGCCACAGACAGCACCCATGGACTGAAGGATGTCACGGTCTTGGCATAAGGACCGCCGTTGCCGGCCGCTTGGACAACCAGCACATTAGCTTTGACTGCGTTGAGGAGAGCTATGTCCAAAACATTCAAGAAGGTGCTTGTTGATCCTCCAGGTGGGCTGTTTGGCCCAAGTGACAGACTCAGAATGTCCACTCCGTCAGCCACCGCCTGCGTTGAAAGAAGTCACATCACAATTTTAAATTTAACAAACAAGAAAGCTAGAAAATCAATCTGCACATCAAAAATGTCATCACATCGCTGCGAGCGAATAACTGTGAAAAATCAAGAGACTTTGATATTCATTTAATTGATCATTCAAGGTATCCTGAGAAATACCTGATCACATGCAGCAATAACATCCGGAATAGATCCTCCGATAAAACGATACAAAGCCTTGTAGACAGCAATTCTGAAAGACAACTTCCAAATAAGATATTAGGGCATGCACAGAACATAGTCTTGTGAAGACCTTCCAGGTATCGAGAACTTCTGTAATATATTTCGGTTATACAAAAAGAATCAAAATACATATCTTTAGGTGACAAAAAGCCATGAATCGACAGGTAACAGAAACAGTGCAACAGCTGACCTTGCCCTTGGCGCTATACCACTTGCGTTACCAAAGTGAAAGCCATTCATCACCACTGGCACTCCATAATTTCCAGCTGCGGTGGATGCCGTATGACTGCAAAAAAGTAAACACGTACATATGCCAGAACGACTTTACTAACTAGAATAACATCCACACAAATCAAAGGAAGAGATCAATTTAAAAACAAAAGTTCGCAATCAAAGATTTAACGATAGACTAAAACAAGTGTTCTAACCTTCCATGGCCATCTCCATCCAACGGAGATGCAAAATGAAGACTTGCATTAAATGCCCCATCTTTCTTCGCAGCGGCAGCGAAGTAGCGCGCTCCAATAATTTTTCCATTGCATGAGCCACGAGGAAACTCTGTGGCCACATCACAGCTACCCCTGAATTTTTTCAGAGGACCATAGGGCTTCAGGCCACCGGCAGCGAAACTTGGATGTGTGGGGTCAATTCCTGTGTCCACTATTCCAATGATCATATTCTCTCCGGCCCCTGCAGGACCTCCCATTTGTGCCCAAACCCCTTTTGGCAGTCCCAGATATTCTGGGGTATGCACAGTGGACTTGTACACCTTGTAACTCTTCTGAACGCGTTCGACTCCGGGGAAGTTCGCCAGCCGAACAGCCTGTTCAATAAAAGAGAACTATGTCAAAACAGAAATTTCATTCATGAGGACTTGCCATATCACTTCCCAAATAGGGAGGGATTAATATATGACCGAAGTTTCAACAAGGGAACATGGTGAATGCATTGGTTGGAATAATGTGTTGAGGGTGCAGACCTCTTCAGCAGTGAGCGCAATAGCGACTCCATTTACAAGATGAGTGTAGCGGTACAGTTTTTCACACAAATCGTGTCCAAAAAACTTCTCCAGGATCGCATCCTGCTCCTTGATCAAGTAAGCTTTGTACTTGCGCACTAGTTCACTGACATGCGCCCTGAAAAATATATCAAAAGAGGACAAGGGTAGTTAACAAGTGGTAGTACTAAAGCTCATCATCCTGATTGAAGTTCCTGTGAACATTGTGAGAAAGCACTTCAATCACAGAATTGTTTTGCTTGGGATCTGATCCCAGCCAGGCATGGCCTTCCGAGAAAACTGAAACCATGTAGGCAATGGGCGGTACCTTTTGTGAGATTTTCTCCAGTGCTCTGAAAAGTACTTGGCAGTGCCTCGCAGTCCAACGATTTTCCCATTGTAGGTCACAATCGGCATTTGCTCAAACACCACAATGTACATATCTTTCCTCCCAACCGCAGCATTCGGATCATTTTCATCAGCTTCAATGCAGCTCAGCAACGTCAGCCCTAAAGTTAAGAGAACCAACACCAACCATACTGATTGCGTTCTCATTCTATTATACTACTGCTCCGTCGATAATGCCTTCAATGCAATCAGGTCGCATAGGCAAACAGACAGTCGACTAAGTGTCCCACAACTCAAAAAACTGGGGATCTTGCACAAAAGTGTGGTTTTGATCCACGAGGCTCTTGGACCAAATTACAAGCAAATAAATCCTTGCTCAATGCACATCGTGTTTAGTACACTTGCTCCAGTGCCCTGCACAAGAGTCAGGTCCATGCTTTAGCTTTAAGTGACTTCACTTCTCAGAAACTGGGTTTTTCTAGAAAGATTACGTTACGAGTACTCACGCCAAGAAATATCATCCCACCGGTTCAGAAATCCCACAGAGGGTCATGGTACATGAACAAATGGAGACCTGTCATGATCAGACCATGGAAAGATTTCATTGAAAAATAACGCGTTGTATTGGGTTTCGAGCCTATAACGCCATTGATTACTCTCGGGGGGGAAAACACATTGATTAGAGGACTAATACTAGCCTTGACAACCGACACTATGCGCTGCATTCTATAGCGATATTTGAGAGTAACCAGATTCACGCAAGGTCCGCCGGATTCATTCCATAGCTGCTTCAAAGTGCGGTCGACGCTAGCTAAACTTCCATCAAATCCCCGACATAGACATAGACAAATACCAATGTCGATGACCTGATCGCAACGCCTGGAGTCGTTTTGCGACTAATTGGACGGGAAAAAATGCCATTTCTATCCGGTATAGAAACAGTAACTTCTCTCTATTAAAACTGCTGATTTTACAAAATAGCAGGCATGCAGGCCATTGAGCTTGACTCCACAGCGAACCCTGAACCATGTTCCTTTCACAATGATTCTCAGGCGATGGTGGTCGTACTCAACAATGCCCATTCATTCCACTCTAACCTCGTTCAACTAGTCACCCTCTATCCTGCCTCCACAACCAATGCTACCTCCCGATCATCGATAAACTTCAACCAAAACCACCCAAACCTGCCACTCGCCCAAACAACACCTCCCGTTTCACAAAAACGCCAACGCGACCATGTTCTCCCTGCCGCACTGAGTTGATCACCAAACCGACGCACGCCTAGCAAGCAAACGTACTAGTACGACAGTGACAACACCGCTCATTCTAATAATCCCCACCCTCCTCCATCTCCATCTCCATCTCCTACAGCAGAAACTCCACCCGAAGAATTGCGACACGAATTAAGGCTCGGCCAGATGATTGAGACTAGGCTGCATCGATAACTCACCTGGCGAGCAGCAAGCTAGCCTAGGAACCAAAAGACAGATGGAAGTTGTTAAGTTGTATTCCCGCCTGCTCCTGGTAATGTGATTGATGGTGGCCAGCTAGCAGCTAGCTGAGTGAGAGCGGTGTGAAGTTAGCTCCCCCACCTGAGATCCACCTGCGGCGAGGCGAGGGGATCATCAGCATGGAAGTGAAGTGGAGCCAGTGGACTCCTGCAGGCGAGGAGTGGAGTGATAATGGGGGCCGTGGAGGGGCTCCTGTTGCTGCTGCAGCGTGCCTAGGTAGCTTAGCTAAGCTAGCTGCGAGGTGTGTTGGTGTTGATGTTGTTGATGTTGTTGTTGTCCGCACCACTGAGAGCAGAGTCGCAGAGACGCAAAGGACAGCGCCAACAGCTGCGCTGCGCCAACGCTGACAACAACCAGAAGCGTCGTAGCTGCCAGCCCAGACTCCAGAGGCTGCTCCTGCGCCTTCTGCTGTGCAACTGCTGCCCTCCCTGCCACCTCTCTAGACTCTGGCTGGCACCCCCTCCCAAGACCCCCAAGTCCCCTCCTTTCCACACTTCATCACTGCTTCAAGTCCCCCCTCCAAGCAGTGATCCCAAAAAGGTGGCAAAGCTTCGCTCGGTTGCTACCAAAAATAATGGGGTTGCTACTAAATCTACAAACGATAAATGGAAAAAATGATGAAGATTAGTCAAAATGTACATCATGTTGTAAACATATAGCAACTTTGTGATGTGATTTCTATGGATCAGATTCTCGAGATAGTCATGTAATATCATAGAGTAATCTTTACTCCAAGTCCCCTCCCAAGTGGCAAAATTTTGCTAAATTGCTACTAAATTATGGGGTTGCTAAATTTACAAATGAAAAAATGAAAATGAAAAATTGTAGAAGGTGTTACAGTCGGCATTAGGAATTGCGTTACAGAGAAAAAAAGGAAAATTTTACCCAATGAAAAGAATTACTATACTAACTTGTGTTGTAACTCTCTTCCACTAATGGAATTATGCTAGAATATAGGAAATTTGGCTATAATTTAGAATGTTGTATCACCCACTTCGACACCTCTCATGAGGTTTTGCCAAAATATACATCATGCTATGACTATACAGCGACTTTCATGATATAACTTCTATGGATATCATCATGGTATCACCTTAACATCTCAAAGGTATTACACGATATCATAGAATTACCATATGCACTGTATGCACCAGATAGCAAAAGTAATCAACATTTATGTGAGATGTAGCATCATGTGCTAAATGTTATAAAACAGTCTACCTCCAAGTCCTTTTCCGATTCCCCTTTTCGAGTCCTACTCCCAGACTTCCACCAAGTTACCCAAGACGCCAAGGCTGGAGCACTTTGTTGGCGGTCGAGTCACATGAAGGCGCCGGCAATCTGGGGACTTGCTCTGGAGTCTCGAGCCCAAAATTTCCGGGCGCCGAGCCCATGTGGTGCCCAAATTTCAGCCCCCGACTCCCAAATCTTCACAGGAGAAAGAAAATCCTCCACTCCCTAGATTCTGAAAACATTTCTGATTGAGCTTCACCACTGCCCGTGATTTAATGCCTGGGTACGTGGGCACCCCCCTTGGGGAGGCCCAACCTCCTCCGGGGGGAAGTTTGGACAACTATTTATCTATTTATTATATTTTATCCGACCCAGATGAAGCCTACTTTGCACCTGGGAAGAGGATTGCTGATAGCTTTTCCTTTTCAGATTGGTTTTCTGTTCCATTTTATAATATTTTATTTTCCCCTGAAAATGGGTTATTTTTGTTCCATTGGGAGTTTTAATGCACTAACAACCTGGTGATCCTTTTTCCAGTCAAATACTTGTTTGGGAATTACATTCTATTTATGGGGTACAAGTGGATTTATGGAGGTTATTAATTACTGCGGACGTTGGAAGAAGTCTTGAGGTTAACAGTGTTGTTTGCAGGGAATAGAATGTGTCCATTCAAACTGGAATGTGGGATAAATTTGGGAGGGAGATGGAGGTACGTTTTTAAGTTACTGAGGGGTGATAGAGTTTGCAATTGTGGCGGTTCAGAAGGGTAAGTCACTGACCAGGTTGTCTTAAAGTGGCATGTGGCAATATTAAAAACTTAATTTCAGGGAACGTGATAACAAGCATTTTGCTGAATTGGATTGATGCACTTGGATGCTGAATTTGGAAGAGTGATTTGCGGAGGAGGTGGTGGAGAGCGGGGAGTGTATCTCCGGATCCGGACAGGAAAGGACCGGTTGCGTAGGAGCCCAAAGGAATAGAGGGTTTTCAATGGCAGATAGGCTTCTTGCCCATCAATTGCACTTGAGTCATGGAAAAGTTGGGTTGGAGGTCATATTTTTTTATTTTTCTATTTTTTTGAGACAAATGGTGAACTTCCATTGCAATAAAAGGGGGAGTTGGAGGTCATATTTTCATTTTTCATTTTTAATTATTTTTTTGACACAATCAAACTGTAATTTATTGCTCGTTGCTGAAGTAACTAACATATGCCAAGCAGTTCATGTTGTTTTTCATGGATGAAAAATCTAGTTGGAATTATGTGTAGGGTAAGCTCCTGGACCGAGGTGGTTCATGAGCTTACCATATGTAAAGGACGAGGACTTTTGAGATTCATGCGATGAAGTGTCACACATGTTCATAGACATCGATCACTTTAATTACTTTGAGTATAGTTAACCCCTAAAGTTCTGAGGGTATTTTTTATCAAAACTGCCTCAAAACAGCCCCTCTTCAAAGCAAGGTGGACTTTGCAAAGTTGGGATTATAATTAGTACATCTAACCATAAGATCTTGTAGCTAACTTCTATGTTTACACGTCCACCAAATCTTACACACTCATTCCTCACCAATTGCAAGATCATAACGTTCAAAGTTGAAAAACAAGTTTTTTTCCCCTGCGCAAAAAGGGATCAGCAGAGTTTTGAAGGCCCAAAAAACCATTTTTTTGCAGTGTGGATTTTGGGGGTTTTGATGCACGTCAAAGAAGAGTGAGTTAGCTAATTGTTTAAAGAAAATTGTATTCAAAAAAGTTGTGGAAGGTTGCCAAAAAAATCATTTTCCGCTAGGGGGTATACTGAAATTCACAAACAAAGGCTGTTTTTTGACAATAAAAATAGCAAATGAAAAAAATTTGGATTGAAAATCCGAACGATGGGAACATGCTCTACTGCCTTCTCTATACATAGAAATTTTTATTTTTGAAAAATATCAAAATCTCAATTTTTGGTGGAATTTCAAAGTTTCGTCTTTGGGCAGATTTTGACAGTTTTGGGCAGTTTTGGGCAGTTTTGGGCAGAATTTGCTGCATCACAGTGGCTTAGAAAATTTCAGCAGCTGCCTAACGAGCAGCGTTTGACACTTAAACCTCCATAACTTTTGATCTCGATGTCGGAATTGAAAAATTCAAATACCCACACGAAGATCTCCGAACGGCCCACCTTCAATAAAAATTTCAAAAAATCCGAATGTAAATTGCATTCATAGGTACATGCCCAAATTCCAAAAAAGCCCAAATGTGGATGATTGTCCTTTAGGGGTTAACTCGAGTTGAATGCATGAAGGGCCGTCATCGTCATCCCTACACCATGCAGCCATTGCTCATGAGGTCATATAAGCAATATGCCTGTGATGAGCTTCTTTTGCTCAATTTTTTCTTGTTGAACGTTGTTATTATAATCTTTTCAATCATCATGGCTGGAGATAGTCCACCATGGAAACGAGTATGCCTTGAGGACAGTTTTCCACCTTTCAATTTAAACATCAAGGATTTAGAAGATTTTGGAACCACTTTTAATTCTCTTCCATCTTACTTTCAGGATGATCATGTTCACAATTGATTTTCACCTGATCTATGTGGTGTTAGTGGTAGGAGGAATATTCGTGATGAGGATCGTGAGGAATTCTATCCAAAAGTCGAATTTGATGAGGATGGAGAGTTAGGAGAAGATTTTGAAAACCTTGAACATGTGCTGGATGGTGGTGTATCCAATAGAACCGAGGTTACAGATGCTTGCGAAGGAACAACAATTAGCAAGTCCTATAGTGAGTTGGCTCACACATAGAAGAAGCTTAGTGATCATTTTCGGGAAATCAATCCTGAAGAGGTTCAAAATGTTGATGCAGGCGGGCGCAGAAGGAGCAAGGCTGTAGAAATTTGCTGCTCAAAATTATTTTGACAATTGGCGTGTTTCTTGTGGATTGGACACCGAATTGACAATTGAAGATATGTTTGAACCGGAATCCCTCAAACCATTGGTTGGTCTGCTTTGTGACTTCGTTTTACAAGCACGTAAGAAGGACGGTTCTTTATATCCTTCTGGCAGGTATGTAATTGCAAGAAAACCATATGATATTGAATGTCAACTAGCTCTCAATTTTATTCATTCTAATTGTTCTTGAGTTAGAGTATTCAATTAAATCGCATGCACATTTGCATAAAAGAATATCATCAATTTTGGAATTAATTAAATTGTAGATTGTGATTATGACATTAATTTCTATATTTTGGTATGTGAAACAACATTTAGGATCTATTACGAGCTTTCAACAGATTGATTTGTGCTCGACAAGCTCAACGTTCGATTGAAACAAGCAAACCTTATCAAGCTATCAATATTTTCAAAGATGCAAGGTTTCAACGTGTCAAACTTGATGGAGATGAAGCGGCCACTCGAAGGTTGGCTGCATGTTTTGGAAAAGCAATTAAACGCAGTGATGTCCTCACTCCTCTAGAGGAATCACTAATGTTGACTCAAGAAACGTGCCAAGCGACGACACCAAGCAGTGCAAATCACATGATGGATTGGCTTTGCGTGAAACATTTCTTTGTTAGAGGAGGAAGTGAGCTAAGGAAAGTCAGCGCTATGGATTTTTCATTGCGCAAGGGTCCTTTGGATGAGTTCATTCGTTTTTCTCAAGGAACATCCAAAAATTGGCGCGTGGATATCTCTTGTTGCTCTATAGTTCAGCTTTGCAAACCTATTGATTGCCATTTGAGTGATGTACTCAACACGTTTAAAATCTCGATGGCCCATCGTCCTAATTGGTTAGAATCTGAACCTGGACCTCATCCGCTTTTCTTGACTCCAAAGGGTAAGCGTTGAATCAATGACCATGTTTGAGATTCAAAACTCCCTATTGGAGTGCATACACTTGGAAAGTATACCCAAAGGATGATTGAAGATATACCTCAGTTAGCAGGAAAACATATTATTAATAAGACAGGTTGAAGTACTGGAATCACATGGATGGAGGATGCAATAGTTCCCGTGGGATATGGGATGGAACTCACTGGTCATCCAGATCCAAAGTTGTATGCAAAGTAAGAACCTTTTTTGATATTCAGAGTTGTGTAATTTAACATTGATAATTTATCTTTTGATTTCTTAAGTGTGGTCACTAAATTAAACGTTTTATTTGATTTGGGTAAAATCGGGGCAACAAGATGATTCGTGACCGTGCTATACAACGGATCATTGCTGGAGAGTTTAAAGATCGCAAGGCTTTGATTTTCAAAGAAGCTTTATTGGAGGACGAGGAGATGCATAAACAAGGGTAGATTTCTCAATCTTCTGAAATTGGTTGTGGCAGTTTGTCACTGTTACCACGCAACATCAGCCCATCAAGGACTGCAGTCAGGGACGGCAGCAGCAGCAAGACTGGGAGTTAACTACGACTTCCAAGGTAGACAGTATAGTATAAAAGGCATAGGACCAGACTAGGACTCTCTCTCGGAATTTTGTGAAGAGCTTAGGCTTAGAGCAGTAAGACTTTCCTAGCTAAGACTTAGACGTCCTTTGTGTCAACTCTGATGCTCCGATGTTTTTAATAAAGTGATACCTATTCTGGTCCAAACCCTTGCTGCCTCTCTCTTTTGTGATTGCAACCCTCTTACTTATTACCTCATGCGTGTTCTGTCTCTTTCTATTTCTCTCTGAACTGCTCCCCTTACAGCCTCTCCTTCTAACTCAGACGCCGTGGCTGTGTATTCCCTGAATTTCCCCTCGTAGTCTAAGACAAATACCACCTAAAACTCCCTGCTTCCCTTCCCTTGACTGAATACTCTCCAAGTCGTCCTGGACTAACCCTAATGCCGTGTCTTTGCCCTGTGACACCCGACCCTTGGACGACCAAACTGCTGTCCCCGATCCGGGTATCACCCGAGCCCAGGGTATCAGCCCCTCCTCGAGACGCCCCTCCTATACATTCCCTTGTTCGCACTCTCCATGTCTAGAATCCAGCGTAACATTTTGGCGACCATGCTGGGGATGGAATTGTGAATAAGGGGAAACCTGAGAAATCTTAATCGCCATGCCTCCTAGGAAAGTCGCCGCCGAAGCCGCCCGCAACAATGAAGGCGAGGAAGCCACGGTACAAGACGATCCTGAGGCACCAAAGAGTTTTTACAATGGATGAAGCACGAGATGACTGATTTGGCTGCAAAGAACAACGCTACCAACGCTAAGCTCGAACTATTAAACGTACAATATCAGAGCCTCCAGAGTAGCAGGGTCCTTGGACCCTGGACCACTAGAAGACTCGCCACTAAACCGAGCAGGCCAAGCCTCTCAAAATCCCATAGAAGAATTAAGGTCGGCTACGTTACCCAGAGAAAATCCCACTGCAGCCACATCTAACAGTATGGGCAGTCACGACCACTAGACCAAGCTTCCCAAGATCCCTTACCCGGTGTTTGATGACACTGCCGACCCTGATTGGCATGTCCGACGATTCAAGGTCATTGCAAGAACAAACGGAGTCACCAACACGGCCGACCTACAAAACATCTTCGGGACCACGCTGCAAGGGAATCATATCAATTGGTATATTGATTTTGAAATAGAACACCCCTTGGTAGGATGGGAAGAAATGGAAGCCAATTTTTACACAAATTTTGGAAATTGAAGACTAGCTCCAAAATTCTCAGAGCCTTAGGCAGTATCACGCAAAACAAAGACGAACCTATGGACAAGTTTTATGATAGATTCAAGCAGTTAGCAGACAAGCTTAACCAGAAACCTGAGGAGGATTATTTATGCAAATGGTTCAAAATGGGCTTACTGCCATGGATACAACAAGGTATTGTCATTCGCGGTGTTAAAAAGCTACAGGACATCCTTGACGCCGCCAATGACATCAGTCGCGAATTAGGCGCACTACACAAGCTACAAATGCATGTTCCTCTTCTTTGCAGGAATCATCCTGGGATATATTGTATGCAAGCATGGAAAGTTACCTGACCCTGAGAAGATCCAAGACATTGTTAACATGGTCCCTCCCGTTAACCAAAAGGGTGTACAGCGGCTCCTAGGTTTGGCCCAGTTCAATTGTATCTACATAGAAAAGTTGGCACATATAACCGCCCCCATCACTGCATTAAATCGTGTTGGCTACAATTATCCACGAGATTGGTCCCCTGCCGCCCAAGAAGCATTAGAAAAAATCAAGACTGCTTACTCTAACGCACCTATTCTCATTGCCCCAGATTGGACCAAGCCTTTCCATGTCCACACAGACGCCTTGAATCTGGCCGTAGGCGTCATGCTGGCACAAAACATCACAGGCAAACACGATTAACCGGTCGCCTACGCAAGCCGTCTACTCAACATAGCAGAGAGGAATTATTTCAGGACCGAAAGAGAAGCTTTAGCCATGATCTATGCTATCAAAAAATTCCGACATTATTTGCTGGGAAATAAGTTCAGGTTTATAGTCGACCACCACAGTTTATCTTACCTGGTGAATCAGCCGCTAGTAAGTGGGCGCATTGCTCGTTGGATCATGATTCTATTATAATATGATTTCGAAGTCGTCTATGTCCCAGGGAAACGCCACATAGTTGCCGATTATCTGTCCAGGGACACCACGTCTACCGAAGACGGCATTGATGACTCGTTTAATGACTCATATATCCAAGCAGCAACCATCACTTCCGAGACTGTGCTCGATTGGCAACATCCATATGTCCAGTACTTGACCAAGGGGGAGGTCCCAGCAGACTTCACAAGCACGAGAAAAATTAGTTTCATTCGCAGCACCCTCCCCTATACGGTCATTCAGGGCCAACTGTACCGCCGGGGACCTGACGGGGAAACTAGAATCTGTGTAGCCAAGAAGCAACAACAGGACATCATATCGCACCTCCATGACGGGCCTGCCGGTGGACACCAGGGTCCACATACTACTATTAAAAAGATTCTGACAGCCAAGTATTGGTGGCCGACGTTACACAAAGACGTCCATGATTATCTTAAAAAATGCCACGCCTGCCAGGTTGCCACAACAAATTTCCAACATCAAGGCAAAGTTCCCTTACGATCTATACCTCCGTTAGGGCCTTTTCTCAGGTGGGGTTTAGACTTCATTGGTTCCATTCGACCAATCACTAAACGCGGGTTCAAATATATTTTAGTAGCTACCGACTACACTACCAAGTGGGTCGAAGCCAAACCGCTACGTACTGATACCGCCTTGGTCACCGCTGCATTCATCTACGAGCAGATCATTACTCGGTTCGATTGTCCCTTAGAAATTCTGTCAGATCAAGGGTCACATTTTGTCAACGCTGTCATCGAAGAACTCATGGAGAATCATATTATCAAGCACCGAACGAGTACTGTCTATTACCCCCAGGGTAATGGGCAAGCTGAATCTACCAACAAAACATTACTCAACATGCTAAAAAGATTCATCCACGCCAACAAGGTCGACTGGGACGACTGTCTTCCTGCTGCTCTATGGGCTTACATGGTAGCTACCAAAACCGCTACCCAGGCCAGCCCCTTCGAATTGGTCTATGGCACACAACCACTGCTGCCAACGGAGTATATTGCCCCCACCTTCCGTAGCCTTCAACCTAGGGATTACACACCCCATCGGGTTCTTGCCGCCAGGATATAGGATATACACCACCTTGAGGAGCTTAGGGAATCCGCCCTACAAAACATCGCCCACAAGCAACGTTTAAGCGCCCAGTCCTTCCAAGCATCACAGCCGCCCCGCGTTTTCCAAAAAGGCAACCTGGTACTATGGTGCCCTCCGCATCCGAAGATCAAGAGAGCCATATTCGAATCCATTTGGCATGGCCCGTACCGAGTCCAATTAGTCCTGCCTAATAATACGGTACTCGTAATCAACAATGACAACTATGACGACCATGCCACTATGGTCAATGCAGCAAAGCTCAAACACTATCATACCTCTACACCACTGCTATCACCTACTCTGAACCTAAGAGAAATTAATAAACACCTAGAAACAGAAGCAAGTCAAGAGCAGAATTCAGATATTGGTCTCAGCAACCATCCCATCACTACCAACCATATCAATCATCAGCCTCAGTCTTCCTTACCTGAGGTGACGGTCCATCTTATCCACGTTGTCAAATTCCCCTAGCCTTCAGGGACAATCATGGATACCCGATGGACAAGACAGCATGCCATCCGCATCTCCGCCGCCACAGCCGCGCAGCGCCGCCACTATCGTCGCGGCCATCAGACATGGCTCGTGAAGTACTGGACGCTCATGGAAGGAAAGATCGACCTGGCGCTGTGCAACGAGTTCATACAATCCATGAGGCAGCGCAGTGAAGACGAGACGTTTCCAGTAGGCATGGTCGGCAATGTCTTGGTGCAGTATTCGAGCCGATATCTCCATGCCTTCTTTGGATGGGACAGCACCGGCGCTACGGAGTGGAGTCCCACCTGCGTACATCCTCGGCCAGACGTGGAAGCCTTGGTTCAACATCTTCCTCTGCGAGCAGATGGGCGCTACGATGTTTTCGCATTGGGGAAGGTCTTGGTTGAGCCATGGTTCTCCCGAATGCGCGGGATTCTTAGCCAAGTCTTCTTTAAAAACGACTGTAACGGTATCACTCCTGACCAGCTCCTGCTTTTATTCATGGCCGACCAGGGGGAGGCGATCAATTGGGGTTTTCTTGTGGACGAAAACTTTTGCGTGCAGCTGCGAGGACACCGCCGCCGACCGGAGTATTCCAGTCCAATTGGACCATTCCTCACCGCATACATTAACCATTTCCTCGCCTATCATGGACGCCATGGTCGCCCACCTGCTATGGGATCGTTCCTCAATATTCGGCGTGAGCTCGCCGCGCCTGCGCCAACAGAAGTGCCCGTGACAGGTCCCAGCAGTAAGCGCCAATGGGTGTTGGAGCTGTCCACCGGGGAGCCCATCGCCAAGGATCCAGCATGGGGACGGCGGACGACAGAGCTGTATAATCAGACCTCGGCCATCACGGCCACATTGACAGCTTTCCTGCGTTCGCACATTTCACAGAGCAGGAGAAGAAGGGATTTCACGACCAAGAGGAGCGAGGAATGCGCAAAGCTATGCAAGCTCTCGAGGCAGCACAGGCCGAGGCAAATCAAACCTTGGAGGCCACACGCTTGGAGTTTCGGCAACAGTTGGAGGAAGCGCAGAGCACACTGGCAAACCTTCGCAACCAAGTCACTAGCCTCAAATTAGAGCTCACCCATGCTCATGAGCAAGTGGATCTGATCGCCAAGGAGAAACTCTGGATGCAGGAGAAGATTCAGAAGCTAGAACAGCTCAATGCCGACTACCTAGCTAGGTATAAGCAGCTGTCCGCAGATCACGCTGCCCAAGTCAATCAGCCATCACAAGGGGAGTCAGGCCAATTACGACAGGAGCAGCAGAACCTCGAGCAGATGAAGGCGACTATTGAAGCAAACAAAATAGGTTGGGTACATACAGCTACTCAGGCCATAGCCACCAACATGTTTCGTATGCTTTGCCGGCAGCCCCCAACGACCGAGGAGATGCTGCCAGGATTTATGGACCAATGCATCCATGAGGCCATGGCCATCCTGGAGCAGGAACATTTAGAGCTAGACTGGGAAGCCATGGACCAAGATCTCCTAGACGGCGAGGAAGCTGCAAAGGGCAAAGAAGTTTACCACTCACCTCAGCGACCGGGTACCAAAGCACCATTGACTATCATTCTGCACCCTGGGGCTTCATCGTCGACAGCACTTCTCCCTGGCTCACCTGACCCGGCCGAGCATGTGGACATCCCCAATCAGCTGACTGACATCGAAGAAACACCGCAGCCCTCGCCTCATCTTGTTGTGCAGCCCACGAAACCAAGTCAGCCAAGCCCCATGGTAAATTCCCGCCCTCATACTCTGAAATTTCATAAGGATAACCTAAAAAAGCTAGAAGAAGAGTTCAGCTTGGAATTAGAAGCCAGTGACGACAGTGAGGCAGAGGAAGAGAGAGAAACTGCGATTACACAAGTGAGAAACTACTTTAGGACATATCCTGACTTGGCCTCACGGTACGCTGACCCTGAAGCAGATAATATCCAGTGCCCCGTCTGCAACAAACTCCTAGGGAAAACGGTTTATGATATCAACCAGCATGCTGCTACGTCTCGTTCTAAACACAACTTGATCCATCATGGCGTAGCAGCAGCAATCGAAACCCTCTATGGCGACCAAGCACCTCCACGGCGTCAGATGCAGCTTCCCCGCGAAACCACACGTCCCGACAGGCGACCTGCACACCGATGGACCAAGAATTAGCGACCCCAACAATCCGCGGACGAATTGTGAGCTACAAGGAAGGGTAAAATGTTACCACGCAACATCAGCCCATCAAGGACTGCAGTCAGGGACGGCAGCAGCAGCAAGACTGGGAGTTAACTACGACTTC
This sequence comes from Ceratodon purpureus, assembly GCA_014871385.1. Lineage (NCBI taxonomy): Eukaryota > Viridiplantae > Streptophyta > Bryopsida > Pseudoditrichales > Ditrichaceae > Ceratodon > Ceratodon purpureus. The sequence continues at coordinate 14,231,185 of CM026422.1, read as the reverse complement.
CAAGGTAGACAGTATAGTATAAAAGGCATAGGACCAGACTAGGACTCTCTCTCGGAATTTTGTGAAGAGCTTAGGCTTAGAGCAGTAAGACTTTCCTAGCTAAGACTTAGACGTCCTTTGTGTCAACTCTGATGCTCCGATGTTTTTAATAAAGTGATACCTATTCTGGTCCAAACCCTTGCTGCCTCTCTCTTTTGTGATTGCAACCCTCTTACTTATTACCTCATGCGTGTTCTGTCTCTTTCTATTTCTCTCTGAACTGCTCCCCTTACAGCCTCTCCTTCTAACTCAGACGCCGTGGCTGTGTATTCCCTGAATTTCCCCTCGTAGTCTAAGACAAATACCACCTAAAACTCCCTGCTTCCCTTCCCTTGACTGAATACTCTCCAAGTCGTCCTGGACTAACCCTAACGCCGTGTCTTTGCCCTGTGACACCCGACCCTTGGACGACCAAACTGATGTCCCCGATCCGGGTATCACCCGAGCCCAGGGTATCAGCCCCTCCTCGAGACGCCCCTCCTATACATTCCCTTGTTCGCACTCTCCATGTCTAGAATCCAGCGTAACAGTCACTGAGTTCAAGTTTTGTGGAAACATCATTAAGTGCTTTGCCAAATACTATTGGATCCATGAGCACTTCAACTTGTGTGCAATTCACAAGTGCACATGCTTTGCAAAGCAATGTGCCATCAATTATCAATTCAACTTGTATGCAATCCACATGCTCATCACCTGCTCTATAGAGCAATGTTTCACAAGTTAACAAGAGCAATAATCCGGCTTGGGATGATGCTTTTTGGGTCTAGCTCTGCCGACATCGAAGGTGTAAAGAAGCTCAACAAAGAGTACATTGATCGGCGCATGGATTCTACAAGTTTATCAAAGGTTTCAAAGGTTGTTAATTATGTGCACTCCGGTCCTTCGTTTGAGAATATTTCCAATTGTCATATCACTATTGTAAATGTTTTGGATCTCAATGAGGCAACAAATGTGCTTAGTGAGTTTAAAATTTCTTCATGGTTTGAATTGTCGAGAGCCAAGATTTCTTTTAAGGACAACATTGAAAACATTCCAGCGATGTGATCACAGGCGGTTACATTCATGCGCATTGTGGTGTGGAGGATTGCGGCTCTTGCTTGATCATATAGTTCTGAGTGTTTAGAGGTTGATGCTTCAAAATAGTTAGTCATGGAAGTTGAGTTGGAGAGTTGTGAGTGTTTAGAACTTGATCAATTAGTTTAGATTAGGAAGTGGAGATAGTTAGTATTATATTCTCACACTTCAATTCATATACATATTTTTTTATTTTAATTGAATGAAATTTTTATAATCCATTTTTAAGAGTCTTTACGATTCATATACAAGTTAGCATGGTTTTTGAACTCTCCAATGATTGACAATTCGCATACAAATCAACGTGGTTTTTTGAACTCTCCAATGATCTCGAGTGATGAAATTTGAAGGATTTGGTTTTTTAATCAATTAAAGTTTTTTTTAATATTGGAAATAAAACGTCAATTTCAGTAAAAGCAAGAAAAGCTTCGGGTGAACAGAGAGTTCAATAGGTAGTTCGATAGGGTGGTTACGGAATATAACCTCACGTTATAATTTTTTTGTACTCTGCTGAGGAACATTATTGGATTAAAGCTCCATTTTTTTACATTCAGAAATTTCTTTGAGTTCTTTACATATGGCAAAAGTGATACTTGTTCTTCTTGAGCTCCAACCCATGTCTAGCAATGTTATGAAACTTGCTATTTTCTAAGGGTAGGTTTGCACCATAAGATGTGGGGTTTTCTTATGGTAGCTTCGTTTTAGATGAAAGCGTTGTAAGCACATAGGAACCAACTTTGAAACATGGAAGTAAAAATAAAAATAGACAAAATCACTAAAGTTCAAAAACAATTATTAAAAAATCAAATTTCAAAAGCCTTGAAAATAAAAGATTTGTTTTCCAAAAATTTCCAAATTCAAAGACCTATGGGTTTAATATAGATATCATATTTAGAGCTATTGAAAGGTAAGTGTAAATATTAAAAAGAAGATAAGAAGAAATAATCATTGTATGTTTGCTTTACTTTACAAATAACTTTAATGAGAATGTATAACTTTACTACAATAATTTAATAATATTTAAGCCCCAAAGGACCAAGGAGCTTAAAGTGGGCAGCTTAGGGCATATTTAGAATTATTTTCTAGTTTTTTAAATTTCATTATCTTGTGGATTTTTCAGTTATTGAAATTTTAAATATTTTCAAAAAAAAAATTCGAACTTTATATGTAATCGTTGTGGGCAAAAATATGTATGGAATGAACTCAGTTGTGGAATGTGTCATACAGTGTGATTTCTGCATTAAATAATTAATGCAGAAACCACACTATGTGACATCTACCATGTGGACCCCATTGAGGAGGTGCCACATGGCGAACTGAGATTCTATGGAATTAACTTTCCCACCCCACCCACCCTCTTGTACTTTGAGGGGAAATGAGGAGGTTCAAACCTCATGGGATAAACCCGCCTCCTCAAGACCCCCCCTTCCAAGACCCTCCTAAGACCCCCTAAGATCCCCCCAAGACCCCTCCCCCCCAACGTCCTGGCTGCGCCACAACCCTTGCCCCCTCCCCACCCCTGCATTAATTAATTAATGCAAATCCGGGTGGGGAGTGAGATTTGGGGACATAGTTTGTAATAGCCCTGAGCCAAGTGAGGTGCAAGTATGATATTGAGAAATTTTAAGAGGTGTTGTCTATATAAGTCTACTCCATTCAAGGTTTTATAATAGATTATTTTATTTTTTATTTTTGTTTTAGATTACTTTAAAGAAATATATCCAAGAAAATATATTTTGAATTATAACTCATCTTTTTCATTAAATTAGTTTATAATTTTTTTCTTTTTTGACACTTTAAGTTACACCATTACAAAAATGTGACCATTCACTTTTGGCATATATTTTCTCTGTGAATTTTACATTGGCCTTAAAAAATTGTCCTTGCATAGTGTGAACCCAAACCCTACTTATTGTAGATTCACTCTCTCATGGTTCTCAAAACATGTTTGATTTGTTTCTTTTAGAGGTTGTTGAGTACACAAACAAGTACATGAAAATGTTGAAACATGTTTTTGTGACTGTGTAAGAAAACTTTTAGAAATGTTTTGACGGTGGCTACACAATTTGGTCATTGGGAAAATAATTTAAAAATGCTTGCAAGTTTTGATCTTGCAAATCACGTGCATCCAAAGTCTTTTTTTTTTTTTTTCTTTTTTTTTGACAAAGACCATATCATTATGATCTTTAAAATCATACCACTAAATTTTTAAAATTGTTAAATCAATATAAAGGTTGAAGGAATTGTTGAAATGACAACAACCTACCACTATTCTTTCAAAATGCAGTCGGTCCTTTAGGGGTTAGTAACTTTCCTTGATTTTTGATTGATGGATCTCAACTAACTATCAACATTTCGCCTAGATGTAAAGTGGCCTTAAACAATATTTAGTACAATATATCTTGTGTTAAATGGTTAAAATGTCTACTCTTGAAAAATAGGGAATAGTTCTATAACACTAATCTATGTCATGTAGACACATGCTCAATGTAGACATAGGCTCAATTATTCATTGTAGTCTCCTTGAGAGACGAGATTTTCTCTTCTTTGTGTATTCCACTTTTGAGCTAGGGAAAAAATTAGTTATAAGATTCATTTGGTTGTAACATTGTAACTTATTTAAAGAAATAACATTTTTAGTGTCCCTTTTTCATCCAGATTCTTGATGTTGTTACCCCAATATTTCCTTATTAAATAACTCAAATTGGCTATATTCAAAAAAATTGCATGTGACCACTTTTCATGTAAATCTCATGGAGAAATGGAGAAAATAGTTTCTCTTACAATGTTTGAAAGGAAGACATTAAAATGCTGCAACCTCACTGTAAAAGCAAGTTGGCAGATGGGTCTCTCTTTCAGACTTTCACCAGAGGTTCAAATCTCATGACACATCTGAATGTGGGTCAATTGCAACTTCAAAGGCTGCCCAATCTCACTGATGCCAAGGAAATGCTCATGACACCCAGAGCTGTTAGTTTGGAGTGTGTGCCAATGAAGCTCAACAGCCAAGTTCTCTTGATTGAATTACACACAGTCTTCAAATACTGGAGCCAGTGACTGAGCTATCTCTAGATTGTGATTTTCAAAAGAATTTCCAGACTTGTAGAATTTATGAGATTGGCCAACAATATTGTAGTTATGGAAGCATAAGGCAAAGTTTGGTACAAACCGTGCTGATTGAGGGAATACACAAGATTTTAGTTGAATTTCAGGGCTATGATGGATACTACTATAGCAATTATCCCATTGTGTCAGCTCTAAATGTGCTGACACAATGCCTGCCACCATTTTCCAGCCATTGAATCAACATGGATATGGCTTTGAGATTTCTAGCAAACTTAAACTATGTGATTCTGTCACTAAAAGGATGGGTTCATGTTTGGGAAGATGCGTTTTAAGCTGAAGAATAGGATTTCAGATCAAGTGGAATGGATGGAATGGTGGTTCATTCTGGGGACTCTGAGTATTGTCCGTGTTGTACTAGTTCCTTCCCTGCAATGAAATATGTTTCAAATCTGCTAGTTGTTTTTAAATTTAATTTACGAAGGTACATGCAGAAGAACTTCAGACTCTTTTTGATGATATGTTCCCAACTCCCAAGTAGCTGAAGTGTGGTGTAGGAAGAGCTTCCATTCAAAGGGAAGGCCAACATGAAACACAGTGAGAGAAAAACTCATCACCTGTAAGGTGAGAGCACCCATTTCCGACGGCGTCCCCATTGCCGGTTGATGTCCAGGCACCATGATCCGACGAAATCTGAAGTGCGACGGGTATCTGTGCCCACAAAAACGGATCAGGGGACACTTGCGATCGGGAACGTCAATGCATGACTCTGATTTAGACTCAAAGGGCCGCAACTTTCTGGACACATACATGACGGCTTCGACGTGCAGGCATGACGGCTCCGGCGTGTTGATGAGCACCCTTTCTGAGCCACAGAAATTGCTTTGGAGTGCATCCGGTGGCAGGTTCATCGTCTAAAATTAATCGGAAAGAGGTCTGTGGAAAACGGTTTAGGTGTGCTTGCTAAATGCAGATACAACTGCCATAATTGTTTTCTTAGAATGCAGTTAATCTTGGAAACTGGGAATGTGCGGCTCGGTATTGGGTGCACGGCAGAGTGTAATTGCGACCAGCATTTTTCCAGCATAAGTACTGCATTCCAGAGCTCTACGTCAACACACAATCACAGAGCTTCGATTGATCAAGTTGTTTGAGCTTTGCATTTACAACGTTGATTGAAGGTCCAGTTTCCTCCTACCCTGTGTTCTTCAGTAGTCTACCGTGTATGTGTTGGAGCCTATCATTGCATTCCTATCAGAATCGTCCACCTTCCGCCATGAGGTAGTGCTACAGGCTCGCTGCAGCAGCGGAATTGAGAGCCATTGCAGCTGATGAATTCGAAGGCAGATAGTAGACATCATATGTAGCTTGGCACGCTTCATCACTTGCAGCAACTCTTTAAATTTAAACCTAGTAACTCAAGACCTTGCTTCGTTGACAACTAACAGGGTTTTCTGTGGCAGGTATAATGACGTTGCACCAAGTCTACTCCGACACCGACACTGATGAAGCATCGACGGGCTACAACAGTCTCAGTGAGAGTGGAGGTGAGAGCGACATGGAGCCAATTGTGGATCTTGCCGGAGACCTTCCGCCAGCGCTCATGAGTCTGAACCGCCCTGCACGGGGCTGCTCTTCATCACAGCCGCGACACTCATTCGGTGGAGCTCACCTAGGCAGCGGAGCAGCGTTAGCTGATGGTGGCGATGACACTGTAGTCGCAGCCACGCCTCCCAACGTCCTCTTTGGCCAGGCACGTCACCTAGGCATGGAGAACATACATCCACAATTGAGGTTCTCAAGGGCCCGAGCCATGTCGATGAAGGAAAGAGGAGCAAGAAACAGCATGCGAGCGGATCAGACTGCAATACCTTACGTGGGAAGTCGGAGTGGTGGGAGGGCGCCGAGAGGATGTCGAAGAGGGGCCCCTGTTAGTGCGCAAGCAGGTCCTTCAGCATCAGATGTCGAAGTGCATGGTAGGCAGCCCCTGCAAGACGTCACCAACACCACAAGAAATGAGGACAATGACGGACAGAGGCGACCCTCCAGACAGCGCCGAAGAACAGGGAAGTGGTCGGATGATCAGCTCGCGCGGGCGATTAGAGCAGTGGAGGGCGGCATGCGGTTGGCATCAGCAAGTGAGCTGTACGAAATCCCACCATCTTCCCAGCGCGATCACTTGTATGGGATTACACTCGGGCGGAAGCGGAGAGGTAAAGCGGTCCTCACCCCGGGGGAGGAGCAGCAGATTGTTCGGTGGATCAGTGAGTTGCAGCACCTTGGACATCCGATTACCATGGCCACGTTGCGCATGAAGGTAGCAGAAATCTGCCAAGGCAGAGAGACTCCATTCACAGAGGGGATCCCTGGCCGGGGCTGGTTGCGGTGGTGGCGTAAGCGGCACCCAGAGTTGTCACTGCGGGTGGCTCAGGGACTAGAAATCGCTCGGGCCCGGGGCCTATCTGCAGGCAACGTCCAATCATTTTATCAAAACTTGCAGCAACTGTATGAGAGGTACCAGTACTCACCTGAACAAGTATGGAACTGTGACGAGTCCGGGGCTCAGGCAGGGCGAAATGGTGGCGCACTTGTGATTGCCTTAAAAGGTACCCGTTCTGTTCGGCAGGTCATACCCGATGAGCGAGAGTGGTTATCTGTGCTTGTTTGCGTCAATGCGGCCGGTGCATCTATCCCGAGCTTCTACGTCTTTAAAGGGAAGAGATTTCGAAGGAACTACATTGCACGGTGCGAGAGTGGGGCCACGATGGCTATGCAGCCGAAAGCCTGGATGACCAGCTACTTGTTCTCGCACTGGTTATCTCATTTTGTAAAATGTCTGCAGCAATTTGGTGGTGTCTCTTCGCAGCGACGGCATCTACTTATTCTCGATGGGCACTCCAGCCATGTCTCATTGCATGCAGTTGAGATTGCCCGAGGCCAAGGTATTGATCTCCTTAGCCTCCCCTCCCACACATCGCATGCGATGCAGCCTCTTGACGTTTGTCTCTTCAAACCGTTCAAGAATGCCTTTAAGGCATACCGGGATTACTGGACGTATCGTTCCGGTGGCGCTGCTGCAAAGAAAGAGCACTTAGCCCAGTGGGTGAGTTTGGCTTTGAAACGTGCACTGACGGTACACAACATCCAGAAGGGATTCATGGTGACAGGAATATGGCCTCTTAACAGTGAGGCCATGTCTGGGAAGATGGGCCCGAGCAGGGTGTACGAAGAGGAGCGAGACCACCCTGAACCCGCATCGACGTTGGAAATAGAAGAAATTCAAGCGGACGTGGAGGTACCTGTACAAGAGGAGGCGCAGCATTTCTTTGTCAGCGTTGAGGATGCGGGTAGCGGTAGCGACGTCGACGCCCCTTCGGAGGAGCCAGCTCCGACCACGCCGGAAGATCTGCCACCACACGAGGGTCCGGCACCCATCAGCAGCTTCCTGACTTTGCCCACGGTTAGCATTCGAAGGCATCGAAATCAACCGGAGCCCCTTATTGATTACTCTAAATCAATCATTCTGACCAGCGATGAGTACTTAGCTTCCATGGAGCAGAAATCTGCAAGAAGAGAGGCGCTAGAAAAATCGAAAGAGGAAAAAAAGAAACAGAGAGAGGAAGACAAGAAGAGGAAGGAAGCAGAAAAACTGAAGGTCCAGGAGAGAAAGCGAGAGAGGGAGGAGGAGCGTGCACGGAAGAAGGTGTTCGATTTGTCTTGGTCTCCCGCCGCAGTCTCTGCATACGGCCAGGACTTGCACAACCGCATTCGCTCGGGGCAGCTCTTGCCCCCCAACACGTACCGCGCTCCATTTTGTGGATTTCCTCCGGAAGTCTGCATCAAAAATCAACGAATTGCGATTGAGCGTAGAAGGGCCAAGAGGCGAAAAGAAGATTCCAGCAACCTACCGCCCCTCACCACCCCGGAATGGGCACATAGACCAGGTGCGCCGTTGTGGTCACGAATCATTCCTCGACAGTCGCGGGCGGTGGGAGCAGGTGGCCACGGCGACACTCAGTCATGCTCGCCGAGGGTGATGGAGTGGCTCAGGAGCCATGAGCAGGCAATGCACATGTTCATGAGACCGTTCGTTGGATCAGAGGTAGGAGATGAAGCTCCGGCGCTGCCAATTCGACCTGAAGCCCACCGCGCCACAGTCGATGTACAACCGGGCTCCTCAATCGCCGGCGTCCTTAGCCCTGACCGAAGACACCATCAGTCGAGTGGCAACGGCACTCAAAGCAGCGCAACAGAGCAATCGCCGAGGCCACCTTCCTTCCACGACAATTCAGACGCACTTGGTTTCTCAGACTCTCTCGGTTTCTCAACGGCACAGTAGCTTCGAAGTCGAAGAGGTTCCATTGCCGATTCGTTTGCACCCGGAAGAGAGTCACGCTGCAACGGATACATGCGATGGAGGTTGCAGATATGGGTCATAGTGGGCAGGGTTAGGTCATGCACATGAAGGTGATTAACTGTTCACTCATTGTTGTTTTTGTGAGTCACGAGAGGTTGATATGAGGTGCTGATTTAGCAGTACCTGGTTCCCTTCACCTCGTTTTTACAATTCCATTCACCTCGTTATTTCAGACGTTACTGGTTTGCAATTGAGGTACTTTCAGATGTAGCTTTCTGTGCAAGGTAGATCGGAAATTAGAACCCCACAGCACGGAAATAGGGACATTCGGTGACAGAGAAGGGTGCCGGAAGGTTTCTCGCTTTGACCATGTTGAAAGCTATCAAAATTTGCAATAATTGAAATTTTATTTCTACCAGCCTCCTTCACTCCTATTTGCCTTCGTCTCTGAAAAATTAAACCCTGTGATGCTGTCCGGGAAGTGGGCGGATTTGCTTATTTCAACGGGAATGGGTGCTCTCACCTTACTAGTCATCCAGTTGACCCTGCAAGGCACAATGTCATCTACTTATTTTTCAGCCATTTATCCTTATCAAACTCAACTTAGAGCATCTGCACCGCAAGCTCTTTTTGCCCCGCCAACCTCAAATCCGAGGGGTCCTTGGCGTTCAAGCTCCCCACCCGGTCACAAATGGACCCCGCCAACGCATAAATTCAGGGCGTCACACCCCTCTAAAGCCAACTTCCCTGGATAGTTGAGGGACCCCGCGGCCCGCCTTCCCTCCCCTCCAAAGCAGCATCTTTGTAGTTCATTATGGCCGGAGAGTCAGCTTTTGAGTCAGAGATTATTTTTTAGCACAAATGTCAAGGCGGCCGGGGTTTAAATAATCACAAACAAGGAATTTGGTCATGACGAATTAACAAAAGCATAGTTAAATTGTAATGAAAGTAATGAAAATTCCAAGGTTTTGAGCAAAATATTTGAAGCACCTCAAAATCATTGAAAGTTTGAAAATTATAACAGGACGATCAAAAATCATAAATGGAAGATCAAAAATCATAAATGGAAGATTAAAAATCATAAATGGAAGATTAAAAATCATAAATGGAAGATTGAAAATCATAAATGGAAAGTCAAAGATCATATATAGAGATGAGGACCATGAGGTACACAGACCAAAATCTCTTCTTTGAAAACCCAAAAATGAAAATTAAAGATCCAAAAATGAAAATTGAAGATCCAAAAATGAAAATTAAAGATTCAAAAATGAAAATTGAAGATTCAAAAATGAAAATTGAAGATCCACAAATTGATTTATAAAATATATCTTCATGAAATATATATAAGTAAAATTAAGTCTTCAAAAATATTCATAAAAAAACATATCAATCTTCAAATATGTTTATGTCTTCAAATATATTCATAAATAAGCCTCCTATCATCAAATATACTTCAAAGGCTTGATAAAAACACAAGTTATCAAACCTTTGAAATATATTTGTAAAATATATTCATAAGGGGGAGAAATATATCATCAGAGATATATTTCTCTGAAATATAACAGAAGACAAGTGAGATAATATAATTTCAACAAGTCATGTGTCTTTATATACCATACGCAAGCGATAAAAATGGGAAAGATTTTTTTGAAAGTATAGTACACCTCATATTTAGAATTATCTTTTTTCATGTAAACACAAATTCTTTCAAAAATAAATAAAAAATGAAGATATGACTTCCAAAATAAAAATAAAAGATAGTAAATACTACAGTCAAGCGATAAAAAATAGAAAAGATGTTTTAAAAGTAAAACACACCTTATATTTATAATTATCTTAAGTTCATGTGGACTCAAATTGTTTAAAAATAAAGATAAGTGAAGATTAACTCTTAAAGCAAAATAAAAAGTAAAACAAATATCATATTTAGATTGTACTATGGATTATCTGATAAACTATCAAATATCTAAATTCCAAAAAGAAAAAGATAAAATTAATTTCAAATTTAGATTATAGTGTATATATATATTTTTAAAATATACTATTGAAGAACAAAAATATAAAAATATTCATAAATTTAGATTGTAGTATAGATTTTAAATATATACTATTAAAGTTCAAAATTAAAATAGAAGTATAATTTTTTAAATGCTGATTTAAGACTGTAATATAGTTGTTTTTAAATATACTATTGAAGTCCAAAGCCTCATGGTTTTACAAAGGAGTACCCTAAAAAAATGAATTAAGCTAAAAAAATTCACCAAAGGTAGTCCGGGAAGAAAACTAGAAGAATGGTTCAAGTTTAATCAATGCCTTGTGATTTGTACCAAGGGAATAGACTTGGGCAGTGTGCAACAAACAGGATTTTAGAGTTTTGGGGTGGGGCACTCAACTCCCTCCCCTCCATCTACCCCTCCAACAGTCCCTCCATTATCCAGATCAAGGGGCTGTTTGGAGGGGATGCGGTGCAGATGCTCTTAAGGTAGAGGGTGCGAATCCCGCCCGGGTCCCAAAGGCGCCCCCTATGAAGGAACCTGACCTGCCCATGGGGGTTTGCAAAAGCGCCCTCCGGGTGCTTTTTCAGTCAAGGGGCAGATTTAGGGGCGTAGGGGGTTGGGGATGAGCGTTTAGGTGGATGAATAAATGCATTTCAGAGTTTGAGAAGGGGGGTGGATTGGGTGCATTTAAGAATTTGTAAGTGGGGAAATTAGCCCCCAAAGTGGGCTGATTTTGTAATAAAGTGGGTGGGATTTTGGCTTCCAAAGGGACGGCTTAATGTGGCAGCTTAGTTTTAATTGCAATCCAAATAGGGCATGGTTACATACATAAGTGGTTGTGTTTGTGAAGAACCATGGAGGTTTTAGTGCTGCAACAAGGGGGGAGTTAGAGTGCACATTGGAGGTCATTGAGAATAGCCATGGACTCTTTTGGAGAGGGCAGTGAGTGTTTTCAGAGCAGTGAAGAAATTCCAGAAACTCAAGAGTGTGGTGTAGGAGGGCAATTTCCAATTGATAGTGGATATGGAGGGGGGTTGGGCTTTGATGACCACATGGCTCTATTGCAACAAGGGAGAGGTGGACATAGAGTTTTCAATCCCACTATCCATGTCAACTCCATTGCAAGTAGAGGAGGGCAAAACTTATCACAAAGTTTGAGTGTAGGGAGTGATTTACCTAGGAGAGTGGGGTTGAGAAGTGCAAGTACATGGGGGGAGAGAAGCCAACCTCAATCTGAATTTAGAGTGAGGGATGGAGAGGCTACAATACCTCTATCTCCACACACTCAATCAGCTCCTACTCCAACTAGCACTGTGGGGGGGACAAGGAGCTCACAAAGAAGGGGTGCAGTCAAAAAACAAGGCAATTGGACAGATGCAGCATTAGCACAAGCAATGGATGCTGTCACAGATTTGGATATGAAGGTAGGGACTGCTTCACATACCTTTGGCATTCCTTATACCACTTTGAGGGACCATCTCTATGGCAGAGTGAAGGGGAGGAAGAGGGGAACAAATACAGTCTTAAGTCAAGAGGAGGAGAGTAAACTATTAGACTATTGTTTTAAGATGCAACATCTAGGGCATCCACTGAGTTCAGGGCACAGGGCAGTTGAGAATCAAAGTGGCAATGGCAACACAAACAAGAGACACACCATGGAGTCACAATGGGATCCCTGGAAAGTCATGGCTTAGAAGTTTCAAAAAGAGACATCCAGATCTAGTGTCTAGGAAGAGTCAACCCTTAGAGATGGGGAGGGCAAGGGGACTATGTCCAACAAGTGTGGCAACCATTTATGCTAACCTACAGGAACTTTAGAGCATAAATAACTACCCACCCTCTCACATCTGGAACTGTGACGAAAGTGGGGTTCAGGCAGGGAGATCTGGAGGAGCAACAGTGTTAGCAAAATGTGGGAGTAAGTCTGTTCATACCATTGAGCCAGATCAACCGAATGCCTGGATGACAAAGTGGCTGTTTGCAGCATAGTTGAGTGAGGATATCTTGGACATTGAGGTATTCAACAATATAAGGTTCTAAGTTTTTACAACACCGAGGTGTATGGCTTGTAGTGGTTTCAAGTTAATATTCAGCTGTACAATTGTCAGTGGCTTACATGATCTGGATTCAAAATAAGAGAATAGCAATACCATAGGCCAACTTAAGCTTGGCTAAGCACCCTATGCTTTGAGTGTTGTAGAGAAGTGAAGAAGATCACCTCCAAAGGTGCCCATTGTGAACAAAGTGCTGGTTCATTCCACCATAAGTGGTAGACATGACATAGTGATATAGGGCTACTTCCCCATTAAAGATAGAAACTTAAAAATGGATGTAGTTGTTTTCAGTTATCCCAAACAGATAATCAAAATGATATTCATGTCATCTTTACAACAAACACAGTCACACTCAATCATATTGCAAGAAGCTCACTTTTTCAACAGTGTACCATGCACATTGCTGTCCGCTTCACTACAAAACCGGAAGCAAATCATCTTGGTGGATGATGGGGGCTATTCAACATCTGGATCATACAGTACCATACTAAAAGATTTAGGGAGCCAGTAGCATCAAGGCATACATTGCTGTGTACTACCACAGCAAGATATGTACTGTGCTTTGTTTTGCAATGGAATGTGGTTACCTTCAATAAAAAAAAGTAATGATGAAAGATGAAAAACAATATACAATAAGAAATTGCATGTCCTACACTCCCATATTCACTCATGCAGTTCTTGAATATGCATCAAGTGGTGCCTCTCTGATGGAAGTTACAATGACATTCATGATAAAAATGAGTGTGTTGTAGTTACTGAAAATGACCTCCCATGGTTACCATTTGTGTGACAACTCCCATGAAGAGAAGAAATACCTGAAATAACCGCAGTTCTTGGAAGTCTCTGAAGAAAAATTCCACATATACAAGTACATACTAAGCTAATGCCGTACTACAGTCCACAACACACATCAAACAAAATGGATTTAGCTATGAAGTATAGCGTACTAATTTGTGTGCATTAGCACAGAAAACCATTGTCCAGGATTTCGTATTTGTATTTAACTCTGGCAATCATTCTTTATTCTTAATCTCATGATTCATTGAAAACGATTTTTGGTCAGACTCTCAGAGTCTTGACCTCCATCTTTGTCTAATCATAACCGTGTCGTCAATACCACACACGAAGTTTGAATAAGCCGCTGTGAAGAACAGCAACTTCAGCTGAAATGTAGTTAAGTAATCAACTTGAACTACCTTAACAATGCGGCCTTCAGTTCTAAGCTACATCAGATAAGCTTGCAGAGCACCAGAGCCTGTTGCCATGAAATACCGCCGCAGAAACAAGGCAAAGGACCACTGCTCATGCCTTATCTTCACATTTACACACATACCTCTTTCTTCCATCCAATGTGGCAATAACTGAAGATAGAGGCTGAAGTATAGAAAATCGAGTAATTACACTGTTCTATACAGGAAGAATACACAAACTTGCAGACAATTCACCATTACAACTTACTGGCAGATCTACCTGTAGACTGACTCAATGCTTTCGCTCTCTCCCGAAGTTTGAACTTCTGTACCTTCCCTGTTGAGGTCTTAGGCAGGTCACAAAACACAATAGTTTTGGGCACGTAGTACCTGGGAAGGTTGTTCCGGCAATACGCAATGATGGTGTCCGCAGTCAAGCCCTTACCGGACTCCCGCAACGTCACAAACGCACACGGAGACTCTCCCCATTGCTTGTCTGGTCGCGCCACAACGGCAGCTTCCATGATATCTGGGTGCTTGAACAACACAGATTCAATCTCAATTGAGCTGATATTCTCTCCACCCGAGATTATTATATCCTTGGATCTATCCTTGACCTCAATGTAACCATCTGGGTGGAGGACTCCAAGGTCACCGGTGTGGAACCAGCCCCCCTCAAATGCCTTCCTGGTGGCTTCCTCGTCTCTGAAGTAGCCCTTCATAACTGTGCTCCCGCGTATCATAATCTCACCAATTGTCTTTGCATCACGCGCGACGGGTTGCATAGTGCTCGGGTCCAACACAGTGGCACCTTGAAGACCCATGTGAGCAACACCTTGCCGAGCCTTTATGCGAGCTCTATCGTGTGCAGAGAGCCGATCCCACTCTGCCTTCCATGTACAAACAAGAGCCGGGCCATACGTCTCTGTAAGACCGTAAGAATGGATGACAGAAAATCCTTGCTCCTCCATGCTGCTGATCACAGAAGGAGGCGGTGGGGCGCCACCTGTGAATGTGGAAACGCGTCCAGGAAGAGGTTTCCTCTCATGTGGTCCTGCGTTGGCGATCATGTTGAGCACAACTGGGGCTCCGCAAAGATGCGTCACCTTGTGCTTCACAATTGACTCATAAATGGCCTTCGTTTCTACGTTTCTGATGATGACGTTCGTGCCAGCCACTGCCGCCATTCCCCATACGAAGCACCAGCCGTTGCAGTGAAACATGGGCAGCGTCCATAAGTACACCGATTCGTCTGCCATACCCCAAGCTTGGACTGTGATTAGGGGACACAAATACGCTCCCCTGAGAACAGCAAAGAAGCGGTATCGTTACGATGGGAAATGTCAGACACGAAGTGCACGTGGTTCAAAAAATGAAAAAGAGGACAAAAACTATACCTGTGATGGTAAAGCACACCCTTGGGGCGAGACGTAGTGCCAGAAGTGTAATTCAAAGATATAGTCTCCCAGTCATCCAGAGGCCACTGAATTGGAAACGCAGGGTCTCCACTTTGAAGAAGCTCCTCGTACTCCATGAGCTCTCCCCAACCTGGAAGGAAGGTCTTAAAACTGATCCTCCCTGCATCTAATCTATCTTCGATCACTATAATCTGAGGCTTTTCTGCAGGGGCATCAGGTGAAGAAAACCATAATCGCAAAGCCTCCTGCACGATTTGCAGATACTGAGAGTCCACGAACAAGACTTTGGTTTCACTATGGTTGAGCAACACTGATATTGTGCGAGCATCGAGTCGGGAGTTGATCGAGTTGAGCACAGCCCTGGCCATCGGAACCCCAAAATTCATCTCGTACACCGCCGGAGAGTTTGGCGACAAGACGGAAACCTGCAGTTGATTACACCCCATTTTTCTCAACTCCTCTTGAAACACGAGAATTGACTCAAAAACATACAAAATCCATAAACCCATACGACCTTAACAGAAACCTAGTTACAATCCATTATAATAATTCACATGAATCTGGAATGAGCACCGTGAGCGTGACCAGAACCCGTAAACCCTAATGTCATCATCTAGACATCACCAAGATAAAAATTTGCAACAACAAATTTCGAATTCCATTTCAATTCTGGCAACGTCAAAAAATCATAACAGGAAATGCATCCTCTTCCAGGGCAATGGACAAAATACCGTCTGGCCAACGGAGACAAGCTGCGAAATTTGGGACGCCAGTCGCCGACACCGATCCATGGTTTGTGACCACGTCCATCGCAGATCTCCGTAGATGATCGAGACCCGATCCGGATACAACGCCGCCGTCCGCTCAAGAAATGTAATGGGTGTAAGAGGCGCGTAATTGGCTGGGCATTTCGGCATCGCCATGATGACCCAACCTCCCGCAACCCCACAACAAGAGAATATCTCTTCACCACCACAACACAACACAACACAACACAACACAACACAACACAACACAACACAACACAACACAACACAACACAAACCAACACAACACCAACTCTAACTCCAGTACTCCTCCTACACCATCCAAGCTGCCAAAACTTATCCAAAAAAGGATATTTCAAACCGAAAGAGTTCTGCTAGCGTCACCTTCACATGGAAATGAAACGATTCTCTTGCAGATTTTGCAATTCTACCGCTTCAGCTCTGCTCAATGGATGCAATCCAAACGAGAGAAACGTTAGTAGTAGAGAAGCAATCTAGACAAGGATCTAGAGAATGGCTGCATCATCTGGCATAGAATCGAATTATCTTCAAGTCTAGCTCAACATATGTCATCAACTGTTGCAGAAGTGGCCGATGAATTCTCACACATGATATGGGCATCTGGTCCTACGGAGATGCCACTTGTGGACTGTAGCTGATGTGATACTGTATGTAGTGGCTTAAACTGTGAGTAGTGGAGCCCATTCCCATGGTCCTAGGAAAGGTAGGTCCTAGGAAAGGTACTCCGTGTAGTAGGTCAATGTTGTTTGATTCACAGTTTGTTTGAGGGTTTTAGAGAGGGCTGAGGTGTTGTTCCCATTGAGGACTAGATTTGATGCGGAGCTTAGGGTGGTTTATTTTGAAGATCTAGTCTACGCCACATTAGGTTTCCACATGTGAACCGGTTTTTGAGATAAAGTTGGGTAGATGGAAAGGAGAGTGGATTTGTAAATCCTACATTCAAGGACGGAAGAGAAAGGGAGGGACTCAAGCTCCATATTAAAAATTAAATTGTCAATTTCAAGAAGGGAATCTCATGGCCCCAATTTAAAATGTCGGTCACATCCTGCATGTAAACAGGTAAGAGAAGAATGAGAGAAAGCACAAAGAGGCGGAAGAAGGGTCATAGGATTTGAGCCCTTGCAATAAACCTTGCCCTCGTCTTAATGACGAGGTGGGCCCTCCCCCTTCTCCTCCTCTTTCTCCTTTCCTCCCTGATCTATTTTTTAGGGGCCCTGCGGCCCTTTTTTAGTAATTTTTTATTTTTAATGAAACCGGGGACCCCGAATTAGTCTAGGGGGACCCTCTAGATTAATTTTAGTTAGTTTATATATTTTTTAATTTTTTTTTTAAATTTTAAATTTTTTTTTCATCAACATGCAAAATATAGGGGGCTTTTTGCCCGCTCCAATGACAGCCCTGGTTGGAGGGCCCTCGTCATTAAGACGAGGGCGAGGTTTATTGCAAGGGGGATTTGAGTTGCAATTGAAAATGGACTATCTCTCCTTTACATAATATTGTTAGACTTGGTTTAAATTCTTTGAAAAGCGTTGCAATCTAGACTTACTTTAATCTATGTGAAGTAGGAAGAAGCAGCAAGGAAGATTGTACATGTGTTTGAATATGATTGATTTATAAAGTTGTAATTAACTTTGGTTATGTCCACCGTAAAATGAGGCGTTGCTATACTATTCTAGAAATAGTAAAAAGGTAGTAATGGCGACATGGTTTGAATTCATTGGATTTGCCAAAAGAGACAACGGTGAGAAAGGACTCAAGGCACATAGCAATTGTCAAAAAACTCATATGATTTTGGAATCGTACAGTATAAGTGGAAAAGCATCAGTAACGTCTGCGATCATGTCATGGTCTAGCTTAGACACATGTATTCGATATTCAAGATAGCGCTACTTGCACCTTTTGAGGGTCCTTAACGGGGCGTTAGGTCCCTCTGTGCAGCCATTGGCTACATTATTGCCCCTTTTGGACTCTATCACCAATAAACCAATTTCTTAAATGACTCAAATTAATAATTCAGTAATCTCCACTCAAGGCTAACTTGGAATTCCATGATCTCAATTCAACTACATCCCTATGAAAGATTGGATGCTAGAAGGGGACCCAATGGCGCAATCTACCCAGACCAAAATGTGACTTCAGCAGCTCAAATGTAAACAAGAATCACATCTCTATAGCTCAAGGGATACAAAGGAAAGCACATATCAAAACTGCTTCATTGGCATCTTTGATTTCATGACCTACATATTCACATAGCGTATTTTAAAGTCATTTGACTTCAAGAGCTCCTACAATTGGACTTTCAATAGATCTGACCATGCCTTAAACTGGTAGTCCTCACACTCAAATGCCAAAATTACCTCGGTGATTCCATATTCGGAATCAAACGAACTTGACTACTCCTCTTATTCGCAGAGCGCTCCGAGAGGAGTGGAGAGACCTCGCAGGATTAGGGTATCAAATGGTGTAGAATGTGTCCCCGGTTTATATACCATTACTCTCGGTTTAAGAAGTTTAAGATGTTCATGGCAAAGATTCCAACGGATAACTGTGCTGCTCCTAGATTTTGAATATGTCATGGAACGGTCGGGCAAAAAAACCAGTGCAAGTAGTGTCCTACAATTCCGCTAAACTTGTTTTCCCACCAGCTCAATGCGCAGAATTCTTGGCATCACAAGCAACAATCTTCGACCGGTCCATACTTGTGACTTCATTATGTATTCTGAAAGATACATCGTTCATCGACTATCTGCAATGAAACCGTAAGCCACCAGCACTATCTTTAAAATACAGGAGATCTACAAAATAGGATAAGTCAAACTAGTCTAAAACAAATCAACGATTTTATGCATAATCCCAAACTACCATCCCTGCATTCCAATTCAATAAACCAAACATCCAAAACAAGATCAAAGCCCACTTTCATCTCATAAAAAATATATCTTACTGATCACAAACTAAAAAAAATAGCTCATATCGAACTAGCAAAATCAACACCTTATTGAACAAGCATTAGGTGAAAAATGACCTCACAAACGGGCCCTCTAAGACAACTTGGGTTAGGTAAACCGGCTGCCCAAAGGCCCCTCTACTGCTGGCAGCAGATGCCAGAAATGCTGCCTGCAGAGTTAAGAGGAGTGCTCGCTCGCGCTGACCTAGCTGGGGTTGAATGGTTGAATATTTAGACTGTGCTAAAAGGTAACTGTTTCTTTTAATGCGATGCCGAATATCGCTATTGACATGAGCAGCAGGGCTCAGGATGTGTGCTCAGTTGGTATCGCTTGCTGTCAGCGCCGACACTGTTGCAAACTGGCCAACACGCGCTTCCTCGAGGTGATTGGTTCGAACCCCGCGCCTGCAGCCCACTTTTGGTGCCACCGTCAAAAGTGCACGGGCACCTCCTTTTTTTTTTCTTCTCACGTGCCAGTTTCAAAGGCCCTTTCGTGACCTCGTTTTTCCCTTAATGATGAGCACTTTGAAAACGAGCGGCGGCTAAATTGCCGCTCGGAACAAGCTCGTCTAGGGTATCCATGAGGTTGGATCCAATCGAAGACTTCCGGTAGAGCTCGAACGCGGCCATCGCACCGCACTCAGTCAAGCTCTCGACCAAGAACCTCCCACCGGCCCTAAGGCTACAGAATTGGAACCCAATCTGTATGTGGAGCAATTCCATGAATAAGTGTTCTTTTGTAAAATATTGTCCTTTTATGAGAACAATACAAAGTCCACTAATCAAAATCATCATCAACAGCAACATAATAAAGTGATAATCATCAACAGCAACATAATAAAGTGATGATCATCAACAGCTTTTTACTGTAAGGAAATTCACATCCACAATCACTGGTAGCAGCTTCGACGTTTTTGACTCTAAACGTGTTGCATTTGACACACTGTAGCATCACTTTCTTGTCGTTTGTGATGCCCATGACCCCAAAGATTCAAGCAAGGCTCAAAATAGGAATCAGAAGCGTGGAAGCTTCTACTAGCAAATTACCATAACAGTGCAGATTCCAGCTTTGGTGGCTCACCATTTCTTCTCCTATGACGTCTTCCATACAACAATGTCAGGTGTAGAAAGATGAACAAAGAACTTTCGCTATGCATCACGAGCAGTAGAATAATCACTTCTATGGGTTAACCCTAAAGTTAACTGAATATGTTTCACCAAAAAACGCTCCAAAACTACCATTTCCAATATAAACAACACAAATGACTAAAAAATCATTATTTTCAAATTTTGACCATATTATCTTCAACTAGATTATTCTAGTAGATAGCTCTGTAAATTTTATCATAATTGACTCTAGAGATTAGAAGATTAAAGCGATTGAAATTCGAAATCAAACTTTGTTGACACGATTTTTGACTGGGTTTACACACTCTAACTTTTTCTTAATAAGGTTTTTTGCATTATGGATTTTTGGGGTTTTGGTGCATGTCAAAGAAGACTAGTTAGATAATTGTATAAAAACAAATACACACAAAAGTCAAGTGTAGCATGTTGAAAACAATATTTTTATTCAATTGAATACACAACAATGCTAAATCTTATTTCTTTCCTAGAAATTCCATTATAATAAAAAGCCCCAATCCATACGCTCAAGGTAAAGATGGATGTTCATCCTTTCACAAATAAATAAATAAATAATTTTTTTTCTAAATTTTATTAAAGAAAGAAATTTTTTTTTAGTGTCCAGCTGGAAACGGTTGAAAAACTTTGATATTTTATACACTCAACATTATAAAGTTTTTTTTAGTGAAATCTCAAAGATGGCAACATCAAGTATTTATACAATTAGTCCTAGATGTAACATGTGTATTTAACATAATTGCCCAAATTGCCCTCCGAACAGAAACTTCCACTTCGAGTACCATGATTTTAATAAAACTGTCCAATTGAAAAAAATTAAAATAGTTTTCCTCACAATTCTTCATATGTCCTCCTATCATAGATATACTTCAAAACAAACATCTAAAATAGACATAAGAGGTACTTACCCCAAATTTAAAAAAGCCCTGTCTAGGACAATTGTCCTTTAGAAGTTAAACTTGTTGGTTACTTTTTCATTTTAACCCGAGGGGGCTTTATTGGTAAGATCATCAACTCTCCTTTAAACGCAGCGCAAAACCGGGGGAGGCGAAGAGAAGGCCTCCGGCCCTTCGCGGGAGGTTGCTGAGCCAAAAATGGAGCAGAAGGTTTCGAACATGCGTGGGCAGGAAGACCAAAACATTTCTAGACATGCCCGGTCACCACTGCAGCGTGAGCACCAATGACCGCGAAGAAGCTGCGAATGGAGGACTGCCACGTACGCCACCCCAGGGCCTCGAACCCTCGACCACAAGGCTAAGAGCCTTGGGCTCTGCCAACTGAGCTTTGAATTCCCTTTCCGGGCAATATAAAGAAAAAAGAAACAGAACAAGCCCTCGCGGGCAGAGAAGGACCAAAAGGTTCGGGCCAACTGAGCTAGGACGGCTTTCGGCTCCTCTTCTCACCCATGGTCATCGGAATCGCACGGTCATGTTGGACCGCGGAGGTCTGAAGTGGACCCCACGATGCACAGAAGGGCCTGGAACCAGAATATGTACCAACGACGGACGTCGTCCCAGAATAAGACCTCCAATCCGGCACTAGTGTCATATTGGTAATAATAATTTTTCCCTCATTCGAAATAGAAATTCTTGATGAATGATGCACATTTTCTCACTGGCCATTTCTCATTGTTGAAACATGTTCCGGATTTTAGTGCAAATACAAATCAATTGCTCAGGAAGTGTCAAACTCATATCCCCATAACATGGTCGAAGTTGAAGTCCACAAAATCCTTCAAGATAGTGATTGTTTCCACAAGATATTACAACAACCGCTGCTGAGATGCAGAAAACTAATATAGACATTCCAGTGAGTAGCATATATCACTGATTCAACATGAACCCTAATTGTGGGTGTTTTCACTGTAGGGAGTAAGAAGATGTGTTACGATACTTTGCAATTTTCCAAATCTGTAATTTTTTAATCCCTAAAGTTTCCTTAAACTCAATTTGGGTTTTGGAATTATTGATAGCTTAGATGAAGTAGTAAAAAGTAATATTTTGGCATAAACTTTTTTGAAAGAGAAGATTTTATTGCAACCTAATTGTGTCAGTTTTTTGGTGAATTTATGATCTTTTAAGAAATTTTCATTGACAAATTCATTTTCCCTTTAAATTTGGGCAACTTAAAACTTTTTATTTTCATGATATTTTTTGCCACACCAGATTGCGCTTTCAAAAAGTACCAAATTTCTATCGTATTTTACAAACTTCTAAAAATATTTCTACTAATTGTTATCATACACCACATATATCATTCTTTGAACTTGTCATGAATCGACAACGAAACAATTCACATTCTACTACAAAAGCATTCCGTATTCCATTATCATAAGAATTCATATAGACTGTGAACCGGTTTGATAAGCATTGCATTCGATAAGTAGGAACATTACAGAACATTACAAAATGCCAGATGACGAAAGCATTCTTGCTACCAGTTGATATAGGACTCTAAACTGTAACCGACATGTAAATGCCTTGTACTTGCTACGTCCAGCTACGTCCAGCTGTCAGGACGGATGGAGTCGTGACATTACCCCCCCCCTCTTGGGTGCTTGCGGGTGTAACTTGTAGAACTCCGCAACAAGGTCTGAGGCATTCTCTAAGTTCGTCGCAGGTTCCCATGAGTTTTCATCGACACCATAGCCTTTCCAGGAAACCAAATACTGGAGTTTTTTCCATCGTCCGAATAATCGAGAATCCAAAATTTCCTGCACCTCATATTCCAGATCTCCCTCAGGAGTGATAATAGGTGGGGGAATGGTGGGTCGTCGTCCAGTAATGGTATCTGTGGAGTACCGTTCGAGTAGTGAAACATGAAAAACATCATGGATACGCAGCGATTTGGGAAGTTTGAGTCGGTAGACTACATCTGAAAGTTTCGAGATTATAGAAAATGGGCCCAAAAATTTTGCTCGTAATTTCCGAGATGGAGAGTCGGTCAGGATGTTGTCATGTCGAAGTAGGACCTTATCACCGACTTGGAACGTTGGGGGGCATTGTGCTCCTTTATCGTACTGGCGTTTGGCTTGTTCACCAGCCAGCTGAATCATCGTTTTAACTTCTTCGTGAATCTCCTGCAAATGGCGGACTCGGTCTTCAGCAGCTGGAACAGTGGATGTAGACGGGGTCATGAACGAGAAAGAAGGATGGTAACCGTATGTGGCGTAGAATGGCGAGAATCCCGTGGTTGAATGAAATGCATTATTATAAGCAAATTCAGCCATCAGGAGCAATTCTGCCCAATCATTCTGACGTTTGGTGGTAAACATTCGCAAATATTGTTCGAGAACTTGATTAACTCGTTCCGTTTGACCATCTGCTTGAGGGTGAAAAGCAGTGGTTGGACAGGGCTTGATGCATAAGAGTTCTGATAATCTTCTCATGAACTTCGAGACAAATACTGGGCCTCTGTCTGATATAACCTCATCTGGGGTGCCGTGGTGCTTCCAGATATTATGCAAATATAGTGAGGCCGTTTCTTCTGAAGTGATTGTCTCATTCGTAGGAATGAAATGACCGAGCTTTGTATTCCGATCAATAACTACCATGATTGAGTCGTTTCCACTGCTGAGTGGAAGTTTTACGATAAAATCAACAGATATACGTTTCCAGGGCGCGTGGGCAGCTGGGATGGGTTGAAGGAGCCCATACCGAGAATGATGCACGGGTTTGGACCGTTGGCACAGGTCACACCCATCAACGTAACGATTAACATATCGTCGTAGTGTTGGCCAAAAGAAAGTACGAGAGACTAGTTCCAGAGTCTTAGCTCGCCCTTGGTGTCCAGCAGCAGGAGAGTCGTGTCGAGAGCGAAGAATCTGCCTGTAAAGTTCTGGATCATCCGGAACATAGATTCGGTCCTGGAAACGGAGAATGTTGTTGTTATATGAATATGGTTGTAATCTTCGTCGAATGTCTCCTGACAACTGATGAGTATCCTTACGTAATAGATCCATGAGAGGTTGAAGTGCAGCATCGTCGTGTATAGCACGTTGAATGTTTCGGAGTATGCGATCGTCGGTCCATACTGGTGCACAAGACTCCAGTGCAGCTAAGCGAAAAAATGGTCGAGGAGTAGAATCTCTGCCCTCCATGAGATCGACGCGTCTGGAAAGAGCATCTGCACGTGTATTTAACGAACCCGGCCGATGTTGAATCTGGAAATTAAACGTAGATAGGAATTCAGACCACCGTGCCTGGCGTCGATTGAGTTGTTTAGTGGTCAAAAAAGTTTCCAGGTTCTTGTGATCGGAAATGACGTTTATGATATGTGGTGATCCCTCCAAGTATACTCGCCAATCCTGGAAAGCAAGAACGATACTAAGTAACTCTTTGTCGTATATATCGTAATTCTATTCGGCCGTAGTCATTTTTGAGCTCCTGTAGGCACATGGGTGCAAATACCCGTCTGTGCTGTACTGTGAGAGGATTGCAGCCATAGCCATGTCAGAAGCATCAGTCTCAATGATGAAAGGATTTTCAAAATTGGGATGTATTAATATGGGTGCCTGTATGAATTTCAACTGAAGCTCTTTGAACGCAGTGTCGGCCTGAGGTGTTCAGATAAAGTTTTGACCTTTCTTTGTCAGTGCTATAAGTGGGAGAGCGACTTGTGAATAGTTAAGAATAAACCGTCGATAAAAATTAGCAAATCCAAGGAAAGCGTGGACTTCCTTCAATGATTTTGGTGTAGGCCATTCCTGAATTGTCTTAACTTTATCGGGGCACATTTCGAGTCCACGTGAAGAAACGATCATTCCTAGGAATTCTACAGAAGATCGATGGAACTCACACTTCGATGCTTTGGCGTAGAGTCCGTGGTCCTGCAGGCGTTGGAGTACTTGACGAACAACTCGGCAGTGTTCCTCCATAGTCGTCGAGAAAATCAGAATATCGTCCAAATAAATGACCACAGATAAGTCCAGGAGGTCACCAAAAATATGTTGCATGTGAGATTGAAACTGCGCAGGAGCATTTGTCAAGCCGAAAGGCATAACAAGATATTCAAAGAGGCCATAGCGTGTCTTGAAAGCTGTTTTGTATTCATGGCCAGGGGCCATGCGAACACGGTGATATGCTTGACGAATATCAAGCTTCGTGAATATTTTTGCTCCCACCAAGCGATCAGTGAGCTCTGGAATGAGTGGGAGAGGATATCGGTTTTTTATAGTAACTGAATTCAAATTTCGGTAGTCTATGCAGACTCTGATAGAGCCATCTTTCTTGCAAGCGAAGACGATGGGTGCAGAAATCGGAGATTTAGATCTGCGAATCCATCCTTTGCCCAAATTCTCCTCTAAATATTTGCGCAGCTCTTCTAATTCTCTTGGAGACATAGGTCGTAATCCTGTGTTACGTGGTTCCTGTCCGTCTTTCAGCTCTATTTTCAGGTCCGAGATCCCATGGGGCGGTAGTTCATTTGAAGCACTTTCGCTAAAAGCTCCATGCAAGTCACTGTACTCGGATGGAATCGTGTTCTCCAGGGTCATATTTTCGGTTGGGCATTCGGATACCTCCACCACATACAAATCATCCTCCGTGGCTGACAACTGAAACGTCTCAGCTGAGATTTGAAGTGGCCGTTCTTGACATTGGTTGATCATGATAGAGGATCTCACCGGCGGCAGACCGTGTGGCCCTGAGCTGTCTATCAAGTCATGTCCTGCACCGCTATACGGGCAAGTGTCTAGTTCCTGTAGTCGGTTGGTGAACAGAGAGGGCTCTATCGGATCTAAGTCCCGTGGCCCTGAGTTGTCCATCAAATTTCCATTGTAAACTGGAATTTCGAGTGTCTCTTCTGAATATTCCGATGCCTGCTGATTAGACTGATCCAGGCAGTGTTGTTGGCAAAATGATGAGTGAAATGTAACTTGTCGTTGTGGCCAACAAATGGTCGGATCATGGCAGACTAACCATGGCATCCCAAGTATGCAATCATAATGTCCTGTGTTAGTGATCTCTGCCAATAACGTCTCGTGGTGATTTCCGATAAACAGTTCAACTTGAGCTTGATGAGTAATTAATCCCGAATCAATCACACGGCCATCAATTACTCTAACTTCTCTGGGCCTATCTTTGAGGCGTGTAACGGCGTGGCATGTTATCGCAAATTCAGGGTGCATGAATACACCAGTAGCTCCTGAATCAACCAAAATGAGAGCTTTGCATGAGTTGATTATGGCATGCAAAGTAAGATGTGTACCTGGATCCGTGGATTGTAAATACCAAGAGTTTATTTCTTTAGTTTGAGATTGTTTGCTCTTGTCAAGCTCGTTATCCAACTGAAGTTCGCTGCCTGACAGGAGAAACGTGGCTGCAGCAGTTTGGATTGCTGTTAGCTGTGGGTCGTCAATGGAGAGAATCGAGCCAGGGGAAGACGTGGTCAGGTTGATGTCTCGAGTGGGAACCGGGTATGACGTGAGATACCCGGAGTTAGTCTGCACGGGTATCAGCAGAGTTGGACAGCCAACCGCTTAGGGTTTGGACTGTCGAGGAGTCAGGGTGTTCACGGTGTCCTTGGACCTTGGGAGGCAGAGAGGTAGAGGGCGTTTTCAGAATCCTTGTGGGAGAGGGAGGGAGTAGGACTAAGACTCCTTGGTGTCCAAGGAATCTAGCGAAGGCAGCGAGTTTCAAGCGAAGGGGGCAGCTCAACGGAGTCAAAGAATAGTGAGCAAAGAAGCAGGCACAGACGAGGGTAGAGGGGTAGGAACAAGCATTCAGGCGAGAAGGAAATAGCAAGCAATTACAACACAGTGTGTTCTTAGGCGTCACAGTCTTTTCATTACAGGTCGTCCAAAAAGGATAGAGTTCAGGAAGTACAAAATGGATCCAACTCCCGGCCGGGGCCTGAGAGAGGGTCAGAAACCTAACTCGTGGTTCAGTATCTGATTTTGAGAGAGAGTCTGCGACTATCGACCTAGACTTTATACTCTATTTGCCGCCCTTGGAGACCGCAGGCACTGGGAGTCTGGTGCCGATGATGTCGCTGGTAACTCCAGTGCTGTCCCTGACTTGTGAGGTAACATTTTGCCATCCTTGTGAGAGTGCAATCTGTCCCTAGATTGCCTGTGATTTTACGCCCTGGTTCTCCGATGCGCGGGTCTCCTGTCGGGTCGCGTAGTTTCGCGAGGGAGCTGATTCTGGCGCCGAGGTGGAGCATGGTCTCCGTAGAGGTTGGCTATAGCTGCAGCCACACCTCGATGGATTAGACTGTGCTTTGCACGGGAAGTTATTGAATGCTGATAGACATCAAAAACTGTTTTCCCTAAAACCTTGTTGCAGGCAGGGCATTGCACGTGATCAGCCTCGGGGTCTGCGTATCGGGAGGCCAAGTCCGAATTCTCCTGGAAGTATTTCTTCACCTGAGCTATCGCTGTTTCCAATTCTCCCTCAGCCTCACTTTCATCACTAGCTGGTTCCTCTAGGTCGAATTCTACTTCTATACGTTTCAATGCTTCCTTGTGAATTCGAATAGATTGGGATCGGGGATTTACCGGGGTTGTTTGTGGGCTAGGCTGACCCAAGGGCGATGCAGGGAGGCGTGGTGACAGCTGGGACGTCTCCTCGGTGTCCGTGAGGTGCTCTGGTATGTCAACGTGTTCGGCAGGGTCATGAAGGAGGACTGGAGCTGCTGTGACGTGTGTCGAATCCGATCCCTGTCCGAGCTCTGGAAGCAATGGGAATTCCATCTGTGGTGGAGACAGGTATTCCCCTTTTCCTTTCTCCATACCTGCAGGGTTTTCGAAATTCTCCAGCTCCATACTCTCCCATTCATTGTCCGAGTGTTCCAATTCGAGGGCAGCCATGGCGTCATCGATGCATGTGTTGAGAAAATCTGCTGGGGGCTGTGCCTCTGTTGGGGGTTGTGCGCGTAACATTCTGTAGGCGATGGAGGCTATGGTGTGCGTAGCTGTGTGGATCCATCCCACCTTGTTGACCTCGAAGTTCTCTCTAGCCTGGTCAACCGCGAGTTGCTGCAGGCGCAAGTTTTCGTACTCAGCCTGCGTGGGTTGATTCGTGGGTGGAGCTTGCTCAGTTGTCAAGGACTTACAACGTGCCAGGTATTCCTTGTTGAGCTGCTCCAGCCTCTGGGCCTTCTCCTCTGCGTGTGTCTTCTCCTTGGCTAATATGTCCACTTGCTCGTGCGTGCTATTAACCTCTAGCTCCAAGTTCGTGACGCGATTTCGGAGATTAGTGAGTGTGGCTTGGGCTTCGTCCAGCTGCTGCCGATACTCTGTCTTCGTGGACTCCAAAACCTTGTCTGCCTGCGCCTGAGCCTGCTGGAGAGCTTGTGCCGTCCTTCGCCTGGTACGTTCCTCTTGCTCCTTGTATGCTGCTGTCAGCTTGTCCTTCTCCTGCTCTGTTTCGTGCGTGAATTTCAGAAGGTCGTCCATGATGTCCGCCAATGCCTTGGTACGAGGTCCCCATGTTGTGTCCCTGGCTCCTACCCCCGCACTTTCCAGCTCCGCAACGCGTGGGCGCTTGTGGCTTGGGCCCGGTGGAGGAAGCGCGAGTGTGGTGGGTGGTGCAGCAGCCAAGTCCCGCTGGACGTCCAAGAATGTTCCCACTGCCGGGGCACGGTTGTGGCGTCGATGGTAAGACAGGTAATGCTGGATATACGCAGTAAGGAATGGTCCTATGGGGCTCTCATAGTCTGGTGCTCGGCGATGACCACGCAATTGGACTCGGAAATTTTCGTCTACAAGGAGTCCCCAGTTTACCTTCTCTCCAATGTCGGCCATGAATAATAACGTGAGCTGCTCCGGGGTGATGACATTACAGTTGTTTTTGAAAAACACCTGACTCAAGATGCCTCTGATCCGCGAGAACCAGGGCTCGGGAAGGACCTTGCCTAGGACGAAAACATCGTAGACGTTATCAGCACGAAGGGGAGTATTGTGTACCAGCTCTTGGAGATTGGGCCGCGGATGCAAGCAGGTCGGACTCCATTCGGTGACGCCCGTGCCGTCCCAGCCAAAAAACGCGTGGAGGTAGAGACTGGAATACCGAACCAATACGCCGTTGACATATCCAGAAGGATAAGGCTCGTCTTCGCTCCGTTCCCTCATGGACTGGACGAACTCCCTGCACAGCGCCATGTCTGTCTTCCCCGCCATAAGAGTCCAGTACTTAACTAGACCCGTCTTTGTCGTCCATACCATATCCGCCCGGCGCTTCCAATCGAGTATCTGCTGTGGGACTGCGTAAGGAGGAGCCGGTTTCCGAGGTTTTGGGGCCATGGAGACGTCCTTGGTGTGCAGCAAGCGAGAGAGCCGAGGACAAGGGAGAGGACGAGTGGGAGGCTTGGAGCAGAATGCACAATGGGGGGGACGATTGGTAGGGAAGGCTAAGGCGGCCTGGCGGGGTGGAGGCTGAAGTGATGGGAGAGGTGGAGAAAAGACTCGGAAGTGACAACTTGCCCTTGGAGGGGACTTGCAGTGGAGTGCTGGCGGCTGGGGCCGACATGGATGTGATGGAGAGCCCAGCGATGATGGTGGCGGCTGGGGCCGATCAAGGCGGCGCGGGATGTGATGGCATGCTGTCTTGTCACTCTGATGGCCTTGAGATCCCTGGGGCCCCCTAGACTGTAGGGGCAGTTGGAAAACTTGGATTGAATTGACACTGACCTCTGGGTAGCTATTCTGAGGATCCTCGAGAGGGGGAATGTCCGGGTCGCCATGGTGACTGAGACTGGCATCCATGGTATCTTGTTGAATCTCTGATTTATCCAGTTCTGCCTCTTGGCTGGCTTCGTTGTCCATGATGTTCGAGATCTCTCCCAGGCTTAATGTGGGCGTGGGTTGGGATAGTGTGGTGTGATAATGCTTGAGTTTAGTAGCATTGACAATGGTGGCCTGTGGATCAAAATGTGCGTTGTTGACAAGGAGCACGGTATTGTTAGGCAATACCAATTGGACACGGTAGGGACCGTGCCAAATCGAGTCGAATTTCAATTTGCGTAATTTCGGGTCTCTGGGACACCATAGAACATAGTCGCCTTTCTGGAACAGTCGAGGGGGTTGAGATGCTTGGAAGTGTTGGGCGCTCAGTTGCTGTTTCTTGCTGATGTTCTGCAGGGCTAACTCGCGTAGTTCCTCCAGATGATGGATGTCTTGTAACCTGGCGGCCAAGACGCGGTGTGGCGTATAGTCACGGGGCAGCAAGGTTTTGAAGGTGGGGGCGATGTATTCCGTTGGGAGTAATGGCTGGGTACCATAGACTAACTCGAAAGGACTGGCCTGAGTGGCAGTCTTAGTAGCTACTCTGTAAGCCCATAAAGCCGCAGGAAGGTAGGTATCCCAGTCCAGTTTGTTAGCATGAATGAAACGGCGCATCATATTTATCAGAGTTTTGTTAGTTGACTCTGCTTGTCCATTGCCTTGCGGATAATAAACTGTACTGGTGCGATGTTTTATTACGTGGTTGTCCATGAGTTCTTCAATGACGGCGTTGACGAAATGGCTTCCTTGGTCGGACACGATCTCCAAGGGGCAGCCGAATCTGGTTATGATGTGTTCATAAATGAAGTTGGCTGTAACCACAGCAGTGTTAGTGCGAAGTGGTTTTGCCTCGACCCACTTGGTGGTGTAGTCGGTGGCGGCTAAAATATAGCGATACCCTTGCTTGGTGATTGGTCGGATTGGACCTATGAAATCTAGGCCCCAGCGTAAAAATGGTCCTAATGGTTGAATGGATTTCAGGGGGACTTTTCCTTGGTACTGAAAGTTGGTCGTGGAGACTTGGCAGGCGTGGCATTGTTTGATATATTGATGGACGTCCTTATGTAGGGTAGGCCACCAATACTTAGCCATGAGAATCTTTTTAATAGTTGTTTCGGGGCCTTGGTGTCCCCCGGCTGGACCATCATGGAGATGAGCCATGATCTCATCTTGTCTGTCTTTAGATATGCAGATTCGAGTCTCACCCTCCGGACCTTGGCGGTATAGTTGCCCTTCGACGACGGTGTAAGGTAATGTTTTTCTAACAAAATTAATCCTGCGGGTGCCTGTGACATCCGCTGGTAGTGTACCTGTGGTTAGGTACTGAATATATGGATAGCGCCAGTCCATGGTGTCCTCGGTTGTTAACAGGGCCGACTGAATATAGGGATCATTGAACGAATCATCTATGCCGTCGTCGGTGGCAGTGGTGTCCCTGGAGAGGTAGTCGGCAACAATATGTCGTCTGCCAGGTACGTATACCACCTCAAAATCGTATTCGAGCAGGATCATAATCCAGCGAGCAACGCGCCCTGTGACTAAAGGTTGGTTAACTAAATAAGATAAACTATGATGGTCTACAATAAACCGAAACCGATTGCCTAGGAGATAATGTCTAAATTTCTTTACCGCATAAATCATGGCCAGAGCCTCTCTTTCGGTGGTCGAATAATTCCTTTCTGCTGAATTTAATAACCGGCTGGCGTAGGCTACAGGTTGGTCATGTTTGCCATTGAGTCGTTGTGCAAGCATTACGCCGACGGCAATGTTTGATGCATCCGTGTGGACGTGAAATGGCTTGGTCCAGTCTGGCGCGATGAGTATTGGGGCGTTGGAATATGCTTGTTTAATTTTGTCGAGTGCTTCTTGGGCGGCGGGGGTCCAGTCTTGTGGGTAAGAGTAACGTGCATGGTTGAGGGCCGTGATGGGCGCTGTGATGTGTGCTAGTTTTTCGATGTAGATTCTGTTGAACTGAGAGAGTCCAAGTAGTCTCTGAATGCCCTTCTGGTTGACTGGTGGCGTCATGTTCAGAATATCTTGTATTTTTTCAGGATCAGGTAGCTTTCCGTATTTACATACAATGTAACCCAGGATGATGCCTGCGAAGAATAAGAACATGCATTTGTCAGCGTTAAGGCTGACTCCGTTGGCCCTGCAGGCGTCGAAAATCTGTCTTAAGTGGGAGACATGGTCTTGCTGGGTGCCATAGACCGTGCCGTCGTCCAAGTAAATCCGAAAAAACCTTTTCAGGTATGGTCGAAAAATAAGCTCCATAACTCGTTGAAATGTCATGGGAGCGTTCTTGGCGCCGAATGGCATCCTTTCAAATTGATAGGGCCCCCATTCCGTAGAGAAAGCAGTTTTGCTTTTGTCTTGTTCGGCCATGGCGACCTGATAGTATCCGGAAAAACAATCTAAAAACGAATACATTTCGTGGCCGGCGACCTCGTCGATGATTTCCTCCATGTATGGCAACGGATAGTGATCTTTTCGAGTGGCTGCGTTGAGTTTTCTGAAATCGACGCAGATTCGTAGGGTACCGTTTTTCTTGGGTATAATTACCATAGGGGACAACCAGGGGGCGGAATCAATCGGGGATATGAACTTAGCTTTTAACAATTTGTCCAGTTCGGCTTTTACCCTGGTGGCGTAATTCGGATTCATGCGGTAGCGTCGTTGTTGTACTGGGTGGGCATTTGGCACCAGGTCTATGGTGTGTTCTGCCAGAGTGCGGGGGATCCCTTTTAAGTCCTCGTGCCCCCATGCAAAAATATCATGGTACTCATGGAAGAGTTCAATAGTGGCCCTTTTGATATCTGCAGGTGCCTCGGCGTTGATTTTAAGGTATTTGGGCTCCTCAGTCGTCCCTAAATTGACTAGTTCTACTTTATCCTTGGCGCCATGCGACCAGCCGTTAACGGTCTGATTTTTCAATGTTTGAGCAGCCGGTGGTGCGTTGACTGTGACACTTTCCTTGATTTCTTGCGTGAAATGTGCAGGGATGTCTAAGGCGTCTGGTTCAGGGACCAAACTAGCCAGATGGATTTCCGCGAGTGGAACCAGATCAGGGTCGGCTTGGAACACTAGAGCTTCCTGTTCTTGAGAAAGTCCCTGGAGCCAGTTAGTACCTGCATGGTTCCGAATCTGATCTGCTTTAGCGCGAGTGACACAGCTGTCTACTGGGATGACCATTGTTTTTCCATGGTGGTGGATCCGTATTTGATTTCTTGACCAGTCATGTATAGCATTCATATCTCGCAGCCAAGGGCGTCCTAGTATGACCGGAAAGTTGCTACGTTCTGGCATGGAAATTATTACAAACGTTGCTGGCGTGGTTACGCCGTGGGTGGTGATGGCTACGGAGGACAATATCCCTAGAGGGGTTACTGGGGCGTCATTGGCCATTCTGAGTATGAACTGGGCGGCTTTTGGCAAGGGCAGACCCAGGTTTTCTCTGAGCTGGTTGCTCATGACGTTGACTCCCGAGCCTCCATCAACCAAGACATTGGTTAATTCAAATTGTCCTAACTGCATGCGGATGACCGCGGCGTCCGGATCTAATGTCGTGGTATTGACTTCGATGGTCGCCGGCTCCTTGGGTGGCGCTGGTGATGCTGCCTGCTGGAGGTACTTCTGTAATTCAGGACTCAGCTGTATTAACTTAGACAGCGTGATCGTCACATTAGTGCTGTCCACGATGTGCTGTATATCGGGAGTAAGTGGTGTTTCTAATTCTCCTTGTAGATTGCGTCTGATTTGATGCAATCGCTCCCAATGATCGGCTGGGAATGGTTTTCGTGACTCTATGACATGGTCACTGTTTTTGTCAATCGGCGGGGCTTTGGACCTCGTGGACACCGCAGCGGTGGTAATGGCCGCTATTTTAGCTTCTGCGCCCGGTATTTCGCTGATGGTTACTCCTCCCCTCCTTGGTGGCTGGGGTGCCCCCGGGATTTCAGATGGCTGGGAGGCTGCGGCTGCCCATCGCTGACGTAGTACGGGGCACTGTCCCCGTCGGTGGTGTAACGATCCACATTCCCAGCACGCGTCATTCCTACTTGGCTGGAATGCATCTACTCCGACCTCTTCGGCTTGCATGGCGGCAGCAGTGGGTCGTGGTCGCCGTCCTTCGTCTGTTCGTGGAGTGTTATTGGCGAACCAACATCGGCCTGGATGTACCTTACCGCAGGTGGTGCACGGTGCTGCTGCTACTCTGGTGTCTGTGCGAAAGACTGGTAGCGGTAACAGCGGAGTTTGTAGCTTCTGCAGGGCCCCGAGTTCGCGGCTGATGTCATTGGCTGCCGCGAGGATGTCTTGGAGTGTTTTGACTCCGCGGATGACAATGCCCTGTTGTATCCATGGGAGTAGCCCCTTTTTGAACCATTCACACAAATAGTCTTCTTCGGGCTTCTGGTTTAGCTTATCTGCCAGTTGCTTAAACCTATCATAGAATTTATCCACGGGTTCCTCTTTTCCTTGAGTGATGCTACCTAACGCCCTGAGGATCTCTGAACTAGTTTTTAATTTTCGAAATTTTTGTAAGAAGCTAGCCTCCATTTCTTCCCAGGTGGAATGAGGATGATCTGACTCGAAATCAATATACCAATTTATGTGGTTTCCTTGCAACGTGGTTCCGAAAATATTCTGTAAGTCGGATGGGTTGGTGACACCGTTGGTCCTGGCTATGACTTTAAATCGTCTAATATGCCAGTCAGGGTCGCCAGTATCGTCGAATACTGGATACTGGATTTTCGGTAGCTTGGTCTGGCTATCATGACTACCTAGGCTGTGAGATGTTGCTGCCGTAGGATTGCCTCGAGGTAGCGTGGCTGACGGTAATATTCCTCCTGGGACTTGTGAAGCTTGCCCGGTGTTCTCCAGGGGCGACTCAGCTAGTGGTTCTTGTGAGCGAGTTCCCTGTAGGATTTGGTATTGTTCACTCAATTTTGTCAGCTTAGCGTTTGTGGCGTCGTTCTTGGCGGCCAAGTCTGTCATTTGCTGTTTCATCCACTGTAGAAATTCCCTAGTGGCGTCGGTGTCATCTTGTATCGTGGTCTCTTCTCCTTCGGTGATTCGAGCGGCCTCAGCCACAACCTTTCGTGGAGGCATGGCTAGTTTTGGTTGTCCCCGTTTCCCCTAGTTCAAATTTCCATCCCCAGCATGGTCGCCAAAATGTTAGCTGTGGGTCGTCAATGGAGAGAATCGAGCCAGGGGAAGACGTGGTCAGGTTGATGTCTCGAGTGGGAACCGGGTATGACGTGAGATACCCGGAGTTAGTCTGCACGGGTATCAGCAGAGTTGGACAGCCAACCGCTTAGGGTTTGGACTGTCGAGGAGTCAGGGTGTTCACGGTGTCCTTGGACCTTGGGAGGCAGAGAGGTAGAGGGCGTTTTCAGAATCCTTGTGGGAGAGGGAGGGAGTAGGACTAAGACTCCTTGGTGTCCAAGGAATCTAGCGAAGGCAGCGAGTTTCAAGCGAAGGGGGCAGCTCAACGGAGTCAAAGAATAGTGAGCAAAGAAGCAGGCACAGACGAGGGTAGAGGGGTAGGAACAAGCATTCAGGCGAGAAGGAAATAGCAAGCAATTACAACACAGTGTGTTCTTAGGCGTCACAGTCTTTTCATTACAGGTCGTCCAAAAAGGATAGAGTTCAGGAAGTACAAAATGGATCCAACTCCCGGCCGGGGCCTGAGAGAGGGTCAGAAACCTAACTCGTGGTTCAGTATCTGATTTTGAGAGAGAGTCTGCGACTATCGACCTAGACTTTATACTCTATTTGCCGCCCTTGGAGACCGCAGGC
Organism: Ceratodon purpureus; assembly: GCA_014871385.1. Taxonomy (NCBI): domain Eukaryota; kingdom Viridiplantae; phylum Streptophyta; class Bryopsida; order Pseudoditrichales; family Ditrichaceae; genus Ceratodon; species Ceratodon purpureus. The sequence continues at coordinate 14,195,592 of CM026422.1, read as the reverse complement.
ACTGGGAGTCTGGTGCCGATGATGTCGCTGGTAACTCCAGTGCTGTCCCTGACTTGTGAGGTAACAATTGCGCCCGGGTACTGAACCTCGAGATTCAGTCCCGGGCTATGCCTTTTCCCGAAACGGCACTTTCTGATTCTGTAGTTGCTGCAAGGGACAATGGGCGAGATGGATTGGTAGGACATTTGGATCGTATATGTCCCAACTCGCCACATCCCCAGCAACGACCTTGACGCTGATATTCGAGCCTTTCCGCCGCATTCTTTGCCAACGCTGGTGGTCCTCGAACCGCCCCAAGCTCCATGGGTACCGGACCCGAGTTCGTTGGTTCTCATGAATGCCTTACAGGTGGGATACGAGAACCGAAACTTGAGTTCTTGGAAGAAGAAGAGTCGCTTGGTAATCTACGAGCTTGCTTCCGACTCCATAGACGTTCATCAATGCGCAATGAAACTGCCATCCATTCATGTAATCGGCTTGGCTGTGTCTCCATGGTGGCTAATGAATCGAGTATTTCATCTTTTAATCCAGCTCTAAATCTTGCTACTAAGCTAGACTCATTCCAATCCAGTTGAGCAGCATATTCGTTGAACGTCGAAATGTATGACGCTGCTGATCCAGTCTGACGAAGTTTTCCGATACGGTCCTCAGCGTTATGTGTGCGATCAAGATCACCGTAAACTGAAATGATCGATTCTCGAAAAGCGCTATAATCCTCAAGCAAATTATGTTTCCTTCCCTCATCGAGTGCTTGCAAGAGTGGCATAGCCCAATTCTGTGCAGATCCAGTCATGTACGACAGTGCAAACGCAACTTTATCCGCATCTGACTGATACGTGTGTGGCTGTCCGCGAAATACCAATCGGAGCTGCGCAAACCAGCGATAGACTTCATTGCCTTTCTTCCCTGAGAACTTTTCAGGTGGTGCAACTTTCGACTCTTTGCTTCTCTCCTCGAAAGGATTATGCCTTCCAGAATTTTGAAAACTTCCATGTGTTCCGATATGTGAATTCCGGGGAGACCCGGGGTAATGTCGTGCACCTGCTTGATCGACAATTTGCTGGATTATATGAGGAAGAGCCGACTGAAGGGTGCTTTGAACCTGCTGTTGGATGAGTGCTGCCCAGTCTGGTGTAGCTTCCTCAATCGTTGGGATGTTCCCAGGCTCCATTTTTCTCTGTTGGATGTTTGTCGAGGCAAGAAGATGTAGTCAGTAACCAGCCTTTATTTTCATGCTTTATTAACTCTAATACTCTTATCGAATCATGGATTGGAGTTTATGGAAAGCCTCATCTGCCTCAATGGTCCAGCTAAATAGTTGGTTTTCTTGAGCAAAAGGCACGAGTGGTGTAATCAATAGGTATAAATTCCTTGTGAAATGCCTTTGATAAGTAGCCCGGCCAAGCAAACTTCGTATTTCCCTGCATGTTGGTGGAGCGGCCATTCCACCCCTCATAAATCAGTTCCAAATTTCAGTCTCCATCGAGTGAATGTGCATGATGTCAAGAACTGAAACTGAAGTGCACCTATCTCATTGAATGATTCTCCTGATAACCTTGAACTGATCAGTAACTGAAACCGCTACTGACCTCCGACTGACTTGTTTACAATCGCAGCAGAATATGAAAAGTTCGGATCTGGCATTATGTCATGAATGGACAACGAAACAATTCACATTCTACTACAAAAGCATTCCGTATTCCATTATCATAAGAATTCATATAGACTGTGAACCAGTTTGATAAGCATTGCATTCGATAAGTAGGAACATTACAGAACATTACAAAATGCCAGATGACGAAAGCATTCTTGCTACCAGTTGATATAGGACTCTAAACTGTAACCGACATGTAACTGCCTTGTACTTGCTACGTCCAGCTACGTCCAGCTGTCAGGACGGATGGAGTCGTGACAGAACTGGTGGTCTTAACTCTTTAATGCCCATGGTGGTTTTGGAGAAACTATTGTTTTTTTGTTTGATGTATCTTTATAATCATCTTTGTTGAAATTAGTGATACTATTAATAGTATTCAAGTGTATTAATGTAAGTATAGCTCAATGAAACAAGTGTATTAGATCTTGGTAAGATCGGACGGTTGGATTGAGAGATTATAACATGTCTTCGATCAATATAATGCGCACTCAAAATTGAGATTTATGGGTGTCTGAGTTCAAGGGTAAATAGAATTTGGGTTTAATTTTTCAAATTAAAAGTGAAGGTGTTCACCAATGGCCTGTATCTACACCGCTACATTGCAATCTTTCATGTTAGGATCACACTCATACATAATTATTGTAGATTTTATAAGTGACAGTGATTTATCCATGTACAATTTACAACAAAATTTATACGATAAAATAAGAAAAGTGTTGATACATTGATGAAGTTTGGAATATATACACTACTAGAACATGAAGATGAGAACACAATCAAAAAAAATATACAAGATAACAAACTTACAAACACAAGAAATATCACATAAACAATTAAAAGTTGCACATCTGAACTTCACATGTCGAAGTGCAATGGTTGACAGATTTTTTAGCATTTCATTTTTTACCGATCTAGTGACCACTTAGTGGTCACGTGGGCACTAAAAGGTTAAATATCAATCCATTATTGCCAAATTTACCACATTGCACTACTTTGCCATAAACCTGGCTGTCCTCTAAATGCCGGGGTTGCCTAAACTTCTAATAAGCAATTGGTGTTTTTGGAGCCAAAAACTGCCAAAAACATACCTATACTGATAGCAAGCTATTATTTTTATATCTAGACATCAAATTGATTATATAATCGTACAATCTTGTACATGAGATGTGCGTATCAAAGTTGATTCCAATCGACTATACCGACTGCAAGATTATAGTGTTTGAAGTTGTTATAAAAGTTTTTTTTGACACTACCCCTAGAGTAAACCAAAACTTTGATGCCTAAAAAGTATACATTGCAAATACATTAAATATATAGAAGGTCATCAATTCATGTAGGTGCGAATGTTAGTTATGTACTTACAAAGTTGAGCCTCATACGGGCTTGAAATAGGGAAAAAGTCCTTGATTTTGTGAAAGGAGTGTGTTGGAGTCAATGAGAGGAAGTACCAAAACAAATTTGAAAGCAATCATAGTACATCTCAAATTTTTGGAATTTTCTAAAGTTATTAAGGTAAATTTTATTATAATTTTGACAAGCGGTTTCTTAAATAGTGGGATGTGGGTACGGAATTCGTACCACGCCATAGATATTTGATGAGAAATGTGTAGCCCTGATGATAATAAAGATTGGATGTAATATTGTAGGTTGATAAATAATGGCTTTTTGATGACAAAAGTCTTGTGGATGATAAAAATTTAGCAATCACTTTAAATAGAAAATGTCAGTTAGATGAATAAAATGTTTATTGGATGAAAAAAATCATGAATGTGTATAGATAAAAAATAATGGGCCCCATCATTTTACAAGTCCCTACCTTCTGAAATTTTGTCTTCTGACTTTCTAGTCTTGATGGACTCATGTTGTTAAATTTGAAAACCTTTTACATAAAAAAGTAACAAATTGTAGAAAATATTGTACAAAGGTTGACTATACAAATCAATAGGTTTGTCATGATTTTTCTTTTTTCATCTAAGAAAATTAAGTCATTGAACAAATTGTCATTTTTAATATGTAGAATTCATTATATTCTCCTTTTAAAGGTATTTCTTCCCTAGTTTTATTAATTTTTATCTCATGTACTCTCCATAGAAACCAATGTAATATAAAATAATTAAACAAGTTATTTAGTCGCACGAACGTTAATAGAGTTATTTGTCAAGGTATCTAATGTTTCAATCAGATACCATGAATTTTATCATGTATTTTTTTTTGCTTACTCCAAATAGCTAATAGACGTGAAATAATTTTGTATTTTCTTCATACTTACTGTATAAGAACTTGGTGGTTTATGCCTCCGAATTAATTAGGTTGAGAAGTAATGGTACAATAAAGTCAAACTGATCATGGTATCATTTAAAATCTCAAGATGATTGTAAATTTGGAAATTATTGTTTAAGAGTTGAATGTTCTTGTGACACTACTCATTTGTTGGCAAATACAGGCAACAACATGATGCCACCTTGACAAGGTCTCATGGAATGGTTGCAAATCTAATTAAGCTAATAATCAATTGAATAAAATCAATCCTTTCCGAAATCAAATGTTGTTGAGATATTGGAAAAGAACTCAATATTTATGTTACAATATCCTACAAATCAATTCTTAAATATCCAATAGAGTTGATTGTAAAGGCCTTTGGATTTTGGCATTTGACTTAAATACCATAAATTTTGATTGAACTCAATCTTATTTGCTCATTGTAAATAGTATATAGACATGGAAGGACTTAATGGTTTCTCCATATTGGGTATAAAAACTTGGTGGTCTCCAAACTCAAATAAAACTAGTATTTGAAGATGAAATGACAACAAATTTAGTTTTCCTTGACTTTGGAGACCATCAAGTTCTTACATACCAAATGTAGTGAGACCACCAACTATGCCTCAACTATGATTTTCAACTATGCCCCTCAACTATTTAGAATAAAATATAATGACACAATAAAATCAAACTCATGGTATCCTTTAATAACTAAAGGTCGCTTTGTTGATAACTTTAATATCCTACCATTCAATTATTGATTAATACTCGATATATGTTATTTAAACCAATAGGTAACTAAGTTAACCCTTAAAGTCAAAATCAATTAGATTGTGGTCGATTGGACTTTTGACAAGCTTCCAATTACTAAATTAAAATCGTGAGAAGTTGTACTTTTGGCAAATTGTTAAGGTTTTCTATACCTTTCTAGCTTCAAAATTCCTTGTAATTTACCAGACATTCACTCTCAAAGTTTGAAAACACTATTAGGGCAATCCGAAATATGCCCAAAGTTGCAAAATATGCTCATTTATTCTCAAAATCTGCCCAAAATAAACTGGATCTCAGAAACTTCTAAAATTCACTAAAATTTGAGATTTTACTTTATTTTCAGTTTTTGTTTATAAAATGTAAATAAAAATTTAAAGCATGATTTCATCGCTTGGATTTCAATCCATTATTTCTCTATATTTTTTTTTTTACTATTGAAGACTAGCCTTTGTGTTTGAATTTTTGCATACCTTTATGTGAAAAATCAAGCATTTCTTTAAGTTTTTTAGGTTGTATGAGGGTAAAAACTACGTGGACATATTTCTAATCCATTTAGGAAGAAGAATGTGAAGAGCCTCAATGTCAAATTTACTATTGAAATTGATCTTTTTGGGTCACGAGACACTTCAAAATCATTTTGTAACAAGGGATTTTTTATTTTATTTTTTCTGACTTTGAACTTTATGATCTCCTAAACGGTGAGGAGTTTGAATCTAAGGTTTGAGGCTCACATACATGAACAAGCTAAGTACTAGATCCTACAATTATGTTCCCCCAAAATACATCAAAACTTGAAAACTTACACCTTGTATCGAAAAATGCCAATTTTGAAGGTTTTTGGTAGTTTTGAGGCCTTTCAACTTTAGGAGTGATAACACAAAATACAAGTACTTGCAAGTATTTTGTATCTTGTCCATTGAACATGCCTTACATTCAAGTCAACCATTACCATATACCAATGATTCTAAAGCTAGTAAAGTTGCAAGCCTTTCGACTTTAGGGGTTAGGTAGACGCTTCACTCCTGGATCCATTCAGCAACTGTATTTCATGCAGATACGATGAACTAATTACAGTAAATCACAATATAATAATTCACTGATAGCGTCGAGCTTATTGGACCGACAGTCGATGATCTGACTAACCGTGTTTCTCCATTGTCTGCAATAATACTCATCCGCGCTTCTTACCGACTACCATTGTTAAGCAAAGCACATATTCTATTTCTAATGCTTCTGAGGCAGATATATTACATGGGTAGTCGAGAGTGGTTTGTGTCACTTGTAACTTAGTGTTTTATTTTGCTGCGTATCCTTGCTCTGCCGAGTGCTGTTGTGAATCCTTTACAGCTTCTGAATCAGTCCTATTGATTATTTTATAGCCACTCAGCTGAACGGGGTTGCATATCTTCTGTCTTACAAGGTACTAGCACGAGAGGCGTGCAACAAGAAGTCGAGGCAATGTTATTTGGTGCATCGGTTGAAGCGGAGGGTTGATGTTAATTTGGGTTGCTAGGGCTTCGGGCGGAATTTCACATTTCGGGAATGTGTTGGACGTTGCTGCTTGCGAGTTTAGCCCAGTTATAGCGGTGTGCCAGTGCTTGATCTGAATTAGAGGTGAGATGCGCAACATTTCCGCGTCTCTTGTGGTCGTCAGCTCCGCTCATCCTGGTCATGCTCGAGTTCTGTTGACATGATCTGAGAGTTGATATTGTAGCGGCTTTCACTCGCTTGACGCGGCGCTTTAACAGAGCAGAGACGTCAGTGGGGCATCAGTCCACAATTGTCTCACCCGTTTGCAATCTGGTTGGACTGTGCAGTGTGCGTCAATTTGACTTTGATTGTTGAGTGCATCGAGTTGGGACGTTGTAGTCATTCCGTGCGCCTCCCAGATATTATACCCTGTACATTTGACAGGGCAGACCGTGTATGTACCGGAGATATATATCCTTACTCAGTTAAACCCTGTGACGGAGATGCACAAGATGATGAGCCAATGTGGCAAATTGGGGTCGAGCATTAGCAGTTCGCTCCGCTGCGCATTGTACGTGGTGAGCATGGCGTGTCTGTGGGCAATGGTTGCCGCTCAAGCAGCTGCACCTCCTCCAATGTCTGCACCTCCTCCAATGTCTGATCCACCAGCTCGTGAGGGATGCTCCCGGGAGTTGGTGAGCACCGTGTGGGGTTTCATTCTCACCTTTGTGGCCTTGACTCTAGACGATTGGGGCATCCAGAAGAATGCAGCTGATGACTATATTTGGAAGACAATGAAAGTAATCTTCATGGGTCCCGCAAATCCAATATCCGCCCTTTTCTTCAAACTGAACGACACGATGAACAGTCGTATATTGAGGAAGTGGCTGAGCACTCCGGAAGAGAGAGTGTACATTAGAACATTAGCAGCTTGTAAAGTGGTTGTGAACCTCTCGCCAGCTGCTTATGGTGACTTTCACGGCAAACTGGATAAGCTTCACGTTCACGAGGAGGTCGTGGAAGTGAAAGACTTCTCAGACGCATTTGTACTTGGTAATGAAGTATTGGATCGTAAAGAAACAAATGTACAACTTACAACTGTGGGAAAAGCAATGTTGGTGAAAGCAGGTGCACTTCCTCCTATTGAACGATTGAAAATTTTACAAGGAAATTCAGGACTTGCCATTGCGGTTGCTGCGGCTCAAGGTGGTGGGTATATATATGGTGTTATGGTTCGTGTTGTGCAACGCCACCATGTGAGTCCAATTGAAGCTATTGGATTCTATATGAGCTCTTTTACATTGGTAAGAGCAGTGTGCCATTATTTCACAAGTAGTTGTCATAGACCCCTTTACCTTTTCTTAGATGATGTAATGGAAAAAGATTTCATCAAGAAGTGCCAAGAATATGAAAGTAATAAGGATGTACATGTACCACAAAATCCATGGAAATTTAAAAATAGATTAATTACAACTGTAATCTTGTCACTTGTATATAGTAATTTGCTATTCTTTTTTGTTTATGGTATATGCTCAACATCTTCAATGATGGTTATACCTTTGGTTATATTGATGTCTTTACCATTTTCATGGATTCTAATTTTATTTACAACAGAAATATCATTTTCCACACTTTTAATCATTACTCCAATAGTACATATTGTAGCATACATTTTTAGTTTAGTATTGACATGGAAGTATTGGAATTCTTTTGGATATGATATTCCAACTAGTGGATATGTAGCCAAGATCCTTCCTTATTTAGGTTAGAATGTATTTTGAAGATGATGGACATTGTGCCCACAATCTATGATATGATTTTTATAAGTGAAAGATGTGGATTGGAATTATTGTGGTTGTCTTTGTAGGTGTTAATAGGATACTTTTGAAAGTTTTACATGTTTATTTTAGTTTGACATGCTTAGTTTGTTATACTCTTGATGCATTTTCTCAAACCATGTATTTAGGCATATAAAACAAAGATTGTTTTGCTCCACTTAGCCCTAATTTTGTGAATCTCTTAGCATCTCATTGCTCTCTCTCTACTATTGTCTTCTATCATATGTGATTGAAAAACTATACACTACACTTAAAAAATTATGATTCATAGAAAAGAAGATGTTTGAGTGGTGCTGCCATTGGTGCAAAGTAGCTATGTAGCCATGGAAGTTCAGAGAGTGAAGTTGGGTTTCCAAGGTCTAGAGGTCTCGCGGCAGGGGCTGGTGGGCATAAGTGCGTTCCATGTGCCTCCGGCACCTGAGCAGGACATGATTGACTTGATTCACCATGCGGTGGAGCGAGAGGTCACGTTTCTGCAATGGGAATCGACTGGACCTGACCAACCATACATGTAACACTAAATGAACTATCGTAACAACATTGAGGGTTTTGTAGATGATGACAAAACCTCCAAAAAAGGATTGTACAAAGTGACAAAATTAATTGCTCTAAATTAGCCTTAGCCTTAGAGAGGGCTATCTGAAGCTTGTAAAAGCTACAAAATTGTCTAAGAATCCACACCCACTGACGAAGGAACTGTCCAAGGGCAGAGTTATGGGTGTGGGATTCAAAGAACGTTTGTTTCTAGAAGAATGTGGTAGACACCAACACATATTTTGCCTGTAATAAGAAGGATAATGATCCACTCGAGCGTGTCTGACTTCCTATTTTGCAGAATCTCCAAAAAGAATCGCACGTTGTGCTGCAACACATGGATAAATACTTCTTCAGTTGGTAGAAAACAAGTTGGTTATGAACTGAACTCAGAAAGTGTGGTTCTACAATATTCTATATTATAACAAAGCCGAGCTGGTACAGAGTGCGCCGTTACATGTATAATATTAAGTTTGAAGTCCAAACTCTCAAACCGCTCATCCAGCTCAAAATCGTCTTGCAAGTACTCCCAGATCTGAGCATAATTTGCATCCTCCCATGCAGCATCTGACCTGTCAAATCAGATTGTTGAGCAAACCATGATTAATAATCATAAAAATAAGTAAACAAAAAATTATCCAAACCAAAGAAAAAAAACCTCATAATAAACCATGGGTCTCTAGAAAGGTTGAGGAAAGGAAATGCAGACCTCTTCAGGAGACCCAAGCGGAGAATAACATCTGCAAGAGTGGTGTTGGCAGCCGCTACGAGCTGAAACAGGCTTTTCCGAGTCATCGTAAAGGTACCTGTCTTTTCCATTCCTCGGTTAACTCAATGAAAGAGTTCACCATCTCATCTACCTGCATCATTGATCAATGTCTTTCAATTATTCAACTATTTCCAAACTCCGAGTGAGTTCAAAGCCGAACTGGAGGTTGCATTTGAGCAACAACCTACTCTAGAAGCGAATTTGCATGACGAAACCAGAAACAAATAACTGCAAGCAACAAAGTACAGTCAAGACTAGCACGAGATTACCTTCTTGGCGTAGTGATCAAGGGCAATGCTTTGACCAAGAATACTGGAGATGACCCGGATGTTGTCTGTATCAAGCATCCACAACATAATTCGATCTTGCCCTCCCTGACTCCACTCATTTAGGGTTGGCAGCACCAACACCCTGTAATCTGAGCACCAAAAAAACCAGCATTAAATCATCAACGAGTTATTGCCTTCTCCCTCAGAGTTTCACCTTAAAGGCTAAAAATGAGGCATCAACTATCCTAGGACATTCCTAACTAGTGATGATTGACAATTGCAAACCAATATGATTTATAGGGAGTGCCATGACAGCACTCGAAACTAGTGAAACCAGTAGTGTCTTTTCTCGTCTCCCAAAACTTGTCTGTGCAGAACTTGCGCACGGCAGATAATGCCTCCTCCTCTTTATCATCACCGAAGTTGAAGAACACTATAAATCCATACTGAAAGGCGTCCATGTACCGTTCTTGCGAGCGTCTAATCTCAGCAACTCCCTGCCCATATTATACATACGTATTAAATCACTCCATTTAGATGTGCAACTTTTAATTTTTTAAGAGCGTGACCCATTATACCCCTGCACATGACATATAAATCTATTCATTCAAATACTAAGCTCTCGTTAGCAGGTAGAGTGCTTATTGTTAAACATGTGTTGTTGTCCTCCCTGTGGTATTTCGTGTCAATCTGGAACGGATCCGTCAAAGCTATTCCCAAGATTAAAGCCATATTCAGGAACTATATATGGTCGGGTTCGGAACACTTCTCGAGATCCAGGGTGAACTGGCATGACTGCTGTGCTAGGAAGAGTATAGGTGGATTAAATCTGATTGATCCCCAGAAGGCCACTACAAGCGTGTTGTGCAAATGGGTGCTGGAAGCATACCTGCCGGGTGCCTCCAACTTACTGATTATCTTGCGAAGTATACTCTGGCGCATGAATCCAGACAAAGGACCAAGCTCGCCCACTCACGCTCAATGGGGGTTGTCAAGAAAGCACACTACCATTCTAGGCTCCAGGGTCCGGAGTAAAGTCCAACTTGCTTGCAGAAAGGTGAACAATGAACGCTCCGAAGCCCCCCCCCCCCCCCCCCCCCCCCCCCCCCAAAATGAAGCAGACACATGTATGCCAGAAAATGCTCTGGTGGGGTATAGAGTTCAAAGGAGGCAATTATAATGTTTCCCAACTCAATGCCTTGTCTCTTTACAACAGAGCTTAAGATGCATCGGTGACATGTGGGACCCTGCAATCAAGCAGTTTAAAAGTGCACAGGAGCTCACCAGAGCCTTCGACCTCACAGACAGCGAGAGCAGAAGCATGGCTGCTACGTGCAGAGACGTCAAGACTCAATATGGCTCATAGCTAGGCACCAACCGCTCCTTCCTCATCCAAGGCGCCTGGTTTGGGGGATTCGATGCAGCTCTTGGCCCAGAGCCGATATTCATTGTTCGCACGCGTAGAAATTGGTGCCCTTCCTCCCTTGAGGAAAACGGCATTCTCAATTTCTCAGAGATTTACTATGGGGCTATCCCATATACTCAATTGGACAGCAATCAAGGAGTCTCATCCAGGACCAATCGGATCACCTGTTTAGGAAGGTCACAAGCTGGACAGGTACCTTAAAGCTGGTTTGGGTGGCCGAAGTAGAGCGAAATGGACCAAGAAAGGCTACCTCAGCAGTTTATTATAGCATTGTCGGAGAGTTGGAAAGCTTTGATCCACAACTATGGAGATGGAAAAATGGAAAGTTGTTTGCTATGTACAGCGCGAAAACAAGGAGGGAGATTATTGGAAACAGGAATTCTCTTAAAAAACCGGTAGCTGAAAAGTGGAGACACGAAATGGATTTGAACTTCCAGCTCAAGTGGAAAGAAAATTGGAAAGGAAGGTCCCAGAAGAAGGCTGGATTTATTTGGTCCATGCGGCATCAGGGCGTCGCCACCAACACATGGCGAGCCAAATTCAACCCTCTTGCCTCTCTTGCCTGCCCTCTGTGCGACTCAGGTACCCTTGAAACTTATCTCCATCGTTTCTTCGAATGTAATCACTCCAGAAGAATCTGGTCATTCTCCTTTGCTGTTATGCACTGGGTATGCAAAGGCCCCCAGAGTCTGACCCCCATGACTCAATACTCTCTTAAGAAATGCTTGTTTAGGAGCCCAACTCAACTGAGAACAATGAGCATGAAACGGGTATGGGAGCTTCTGAGAGGTATCACAATCTGGGGTTGCTGGATCCTCAAAAACGAGGTGGTTTTCGAGGGGACATTCTGGAGTCACCAAAGAGTTCGAGACTATGTTTGGGCAACCCTGATTGATTACGGAAGGGTGGACTGGTCCCGCACACTCAAGACAATCAAGAACACGGTGTCTCCCAAGAAAAAACAAAAAGCCTTATCTCCTTTCGACTCAGTTTGGCTTCAGAATAGTATTTTTTAACAAAGAAATGGGCTTTGTGTTGTCTGGAACCTTGCCCCCCCTAATGTCCCGCTTATCTTTTCGTGATGTGGTGACTTGATTTCTTAGGTGACTGCTCCGCCCTGGACCTTCTATGCTGAGGGTGTGTAATCTATTTTCTTGCAATGAAATTTCCTTTTATTGCTTCAAAAAAAAATTAAAAAATCTATTCATTCAAATGGGTGCCGCAACAAACAAGAAGGCGAGGGTTCATTATTATATAGTCTATGATTTAAATCCTTTTAAATGTAAAAGGTTTTCAAATTTAACAACATGAGTCCACCAAGACTAGAAAGTCAGAAGACAAAATTTCAGAAGGTAGGGACTTGTAAAATGATGGGGCCCATTATTTTTTATCTATACACATTCATGAATTTTTTCATCCAATAAACATTTTATTCATCTAACTGACATTTTCTATTTAAAGTGATTGCTAAATTTTTATCATCCACAAGACTTTTGTCATCAAAAAGCCATTATTTATCAACCTACAATATTACATCCAATCTTTATTATCATTAGGGCTACACATTTCTCATCAAATATCTATGACGTGGTACAAATTCCGTACCCACATCCCACTATTTAAGAAACCGCTTGTCAAAATTATAATAAAATTTACCTTAACAACTTTAGAAAATTCCAAAAATTTGAGATGTACTATGATTGCTTTCAAATTTTTTGGTACTTCCTCTCATTGACTCCAACACACTCCTTTCACAAAATCAAGGACTTTTTCCCTATTTCAAGCCCGTATGAGGCTCAACTTTGTAAGTGCATAACTAACATTCGCACCTACATGAATTGATGACCTTCTATATATTTAATGTATTTGCAATGTATACTTTTTAGGCATCAAAGTTTTGGTTTACTCTAGGGTTAGTGTCAAAAAAAACTTTTATAACAACTTGAAACACTATAATCTTGCAGTCAGTATAGTCTAGTCGATTGGAATCAACTTTGATACGCACATCTCATGTACAAGATTGTACGATTATATAATCAATTTGATGTCTAGATATAAAAAACAATAGCTTGCTATCAGTATAGGTATGTTTTTGGCAGTTTTTGGCTCCAAAAACACCAATTGCTTATTAGAAGTTTAGGCAACCCCGGCATTTAGAAGACGGCCAGGTTTATGGCAAAGTAGTGCAATGTGGTAAATTTGGCAATAATGGATTGATATTTAACCTTTTAGTGCCCACGTGACCACTAAGTGGTCACTAGATCGGTAAAAAATGAAATGCTAAAAAATCTGTCAACCATTGCACTTCGACATGTGAAGTTCAAATGTGCAACTTTTAATTTTTTATGTGAAATTTCTTGTGTTTGTAAGTTTGTTATCTTGTATATTTTTTTTGATTGTGTTCTCATCTTCATGTTCTAGTAGTGTATATATTCCAAACTTCATCAATGTATCAACACTTTTCTTATTTTATCGTATAAATTTTGTTGTAAATTGTACATGGATAAATCACTGTCACTTATAAAATCTACAATAATTATGTATGAGTGTGATCCTAACATAAAAGATTGCAATGAAACGGTGTAGATACAGGCCATTGGTGAACACCTTGACTTTTAATTTGAAAAATTAAACCCAAATTCTATTTACCCTTGAACTCAGACACCCATAAATCTCAATTTTGAGTGCGCATTATATTGATCGAAGACATGTTATAATCTTTCAATCCAACCGTCCGATCTTACCAAGATCTAATAGACACTTGTTTCATTGAGCTATACTTACATTAATACACTTGAATACTATTAATAGTATCACTAACTTCAACAAAGATGATTATAAAGATACATCAAACAAAAAAACAATAGTTTCTCCAAAACCACCATGGGCTGTAAAGAGTTAAGACCACCAGTTCAAAGAATGATATATGTGGTGTATGATAACAATTAGTAGAAAGATTTTTAGAAGTTTGTAAAATACGATAGAAATTTGGTACTTTTTGAAAGCGCAATCTGGTGTGGCAAAAAATATCATGAAAATAAAAAGTTTTAAGTTGCCCAAATTTAAAGGGAAAATGAATTTGTCAATGAAAATTTCTTAAAAGATCATAAATTCACCAAAAAATTGACACAATTAGGTTGCAATAAAATCTTCTCTTTCAAAAAAGTTTATGCCAAAATATTACTTTTTACTACTTCATCTAAGCTATCAATAATTCCAAAACCCAAATTGAATTTAAGGAAACTTTAGGGATTAAAAAATTGCAGATTTGGAAAATTGCAAAGTATCGTAACACATCTTCTTACGCCCTACAGTGAAAACACCCACAATTAGGGTTCATGTTGAATCAGTGATATATGCTACTCACTGGAATGTCTATATTAGTTTTCTGCATCTTAGCAGCGGTTGTTGTAATATCTTGTGGGAACAATCACTATCTTGAAGGATTTTGTGGACTTCAACTTCGACCATGTTATGGAGATATGAGTTTGACACTTCCTGAGCAATTGATTTGTATTTGCACTAAAATCCGGAACATGTTTCAACAATGAGAAATGGCCTGTGAGAAAATGTGCATCATTCATCAAGAATTTCTATTTCGAATGAGGGAAAAATTATTATTACCAATATGACACTAGTGCCGGATTGGAGGTCTTATTCTGGGACGACGTCCGTCGTTGGTACATATTCCGGTTCTAGGCCCTTCTGTGCATCGTGGGGTCCACTTTAGACCTCCGCGGTCCAACATGACCGTGTGATTCCGATGACCGTGGGTGACAAGAGGAGCCGAAAGCCGTCGTAGCTCAGTTGGCCCGAACCTTTTGGTCCTTCTCTGCCCGCGAGGGCTTGTTCTGTTTCTTTTTTCTTAATATTGCCCGGAAAGGGAATTTAAAGCTCAGTTGGCAGACTGCCAGCATGACCCGGGCCGTGTGCCTCGTCACCCACCCCGTGGGTGACTCCCCCCTCCTTTCTGGTTCCCGCTGTGGAACTGTTGGCATGCGCTTACTACCGGACCCTTTGGATCCTTCTCTGCCCGCGAGGGCTTGTATTGTTTCTTGTTTCTTAATACTGCCCAGAAAGGGAATTTAAAGCGCAGTTGGCAGAGCGCAAGGCTCTTAGCCTTGTGGTCCAGGGTTCGAGCCCCTGGGGTGGCGTACGTGGCAGTCCTCCATTCGCAGCTTCTCCGCGGTCATTGGTGCTCACGCTGCAGTGGTGACCGGGCATGTCTAGAAATCATTTGGTCTTCCTGCCCGCGCATGTTCGAAGCCTGCTGCTCCGTTTTTGGCTCAGCAACCTCCCGGGAAGGGCCGGAGGCCTTCTCTTCGCCTCCCCCGGTTTTGCGCTGCGTTTAAAGGAGAATTGATGATCTTACCAATAAAGCCCCCTCGGGTTAAAATGAAAAAGTAACCAACAAGTTTAACTTCTAAAGGACAATTGTCCTAGACAGGGCTTTTTTAAATTTGGGGTAAGTACCTCTTATGTCTATTTTAGATGTTTGTTTTGAAGTATATCTATGATAGGAGGACATATGAAGAATTGTGAGGGAAACTATTTTAATTTTTTTCAATTGGACAGTTTTATAAAAATCATGGTACTCGAAGTGGAAGTTTCTGTTCGGAGGGCAATTCGGGCAATTATGTTAAATACACATGTTACATCTAGGACTAATTGTATAAATACTTGATGTTGCCATCTTTGAGATTTCACAAAAAAAAACTTTATAATGTTGAGTGTATAAAATATCAAAGTTTTTCAACCGTTTGCAGCTGGACACTAAAAAAATTCTTCTTTCTTTAATAAAATTTAGAAAAAAATTTATTTATTTATTTATTTGTGAAAGGATGAACATCCATCTTTACCTTGAGCGTATGGATTGGGGCTTTTTATTATAATGGAATTTCTAGGAAAGAAATAAGATTTAGCATTGTTGTGTATTCAACTGAATAAAAATATTGTTTTTAACATGCTACACTTGACTTTTGTGTGTATTTGTTTTTATACAATTATCTAACTAGTCTTCTTTGACATGCACCAAAACCCAAAAATCCATAATGCAAAAAACCTTATTAAGAAAAAGTTAGAGTCTGTAAACCCAGTCAAAAATCGTGTCAACAAAGTTTGATTTCGAATTTCAATCGCTTTAATCTTCTAATCTCTAGAGTCAATTATGATGAAATTTACAGAGCTATCTACTAGAATAATCTAGTTGAAGATAATATGGTCAAAATTTGAAAATAATGATTTTTTAGTCATTTGTGTTGTTTATATTGGAAATGGTAGTTTTGGAGCGTTTTTTGGTGAAACATATTCAGTTAACTTTAGGGTTAACCCATAGAAGTGATTATTCTACTGCTCGTGATGCATAGCAAAAGTACTTTGTTCATCTTTCTACACCTGACATTGTTGTATGGAAGACGTCATAGGAGAAGAAATGGTGAGCCACCAAAGCTGGAATCTGCACTGTTATGGTTTAAATTTGCTAGTAGAAGCTTCCACGCTTCTGATTCCTATTTTGAGCCTCGCTTGAATCTTTGGGGTCATGGGCATCACAAACAACAAGAAAGTGATGATACAGTGTGTCAAATGCAACACGTTTAGAGTCAAAAACGTCGAAGCTGCTACCAGTGATTGTGGATGTGAATTTCCTTACAGTAAAAAGCTGTAATATCTTGTGGAAACAATCACTATCTTGAAGGATTTTGTGGACTTCAACTTCGACCATGTTATGGAGATATGAGTTTGACACTTCCTGAGCAATTGATTTGTATTTGCACTAAAATCCGGAACAGGTTTCAACAATGAGAAATGGCCTGTGAGAAAATGTGCATCATTCATCAAGAATTTCTATTTCGAATGAGGGAAAAATTATTATTACCAATATGACACTAGTGCCAGATTGGAGGTCTTATTCCGGGACGACGTCCGTCATTGGTACAGATTCCGGTTCCAGGCCCTTCTGTGCATCGTGGGGTCCACTTCTCACCTCCGCGGTCCAACATGACCGTGCGATTCCGATGACCGTGGGTGACAAGAGGAGCCGAAAGCCGTCCTAGCTCAGTTGGCAGATGTTACCTGGGCAGCCACGGCGACCAGGGACATCAAGGACGGTGCAAGACTCATAGTTACAGCAGGAAAGTAGGAACTAGACAGTATAAACAGGGTAGCTAGAAAGGAACTCACACTCATTTTGTAGTCGAGTCGTAGTCTGTATGCTTGGACACCGTTGTGACCTCGGACCCTTGGTACTGTTGAAGCGCCATGTCCTCCCTTTGCATTAAAACGCTCCCTTTGCTGTCTCTCTTGTCTCTGCTGTTTTGTTCTCTTTAAGCTTGCTGTTCTGGGACTAACCCTAAGCTACCTCCCTCGTCCATGCCTCTGCCCGAATCTCTAACCCCTCTCACAACTCACTCCCCACCACCCATCGAGTCCACTGTCCTTTCAATTCCTAGGACTCCTCGGTACCTCGGGTGCTGGAGAAACCCCTTGGAAACTGAAGCGAGTCTTCCCACTGTCCATGACAGACCCTGCTCACTCTCTTCCCACACAAAGTAGAAGCTCCTTGGACTAACTGTCGGGGTCCTTGAACCCGGACAGACCTATGACCGTGGTCCCCCTCCTTGACAACCGTGGTCCCTGGAGCGCGAGTACTGGGGCTTCTACTCTCCTATTCCCTGCCTGCATCTCCATCCCATGACCCCAGCTAACAGCAGAGCGCAAGGCTCTTAACCTTGTGGTCTAGGGTTCGAGCCCCTGGGGTGGCGTACGTGGCAGTCCTCCATTCGCAGCTTCTCTGTGTCATTGGTGCTCACGCTGCAGTGGTGACCGGGCATGTCTAGAAATCATTTGGTCATCCTGCCCGCGCATGTTCGAAGTCTGCTCCTCCGTTTTGGCTCAGCAACCTCCCGGGAGGGGCGGGAGGCCTTCTCTTCGCCTCCCCCGGTTTTGCTCTGCGTTTAAGATAGAGGAGAATTGATGATCTTATCGCTGATTATGCATGGCGAGAAGGTTCCTTGTTCGCGAACCAAAGATTGAAGGTACTGACCTAATCAGTGAACATTAAATATGGATTATCTCTAGAAGGAATTGGGGCTTAAGTTTAGATTGGGAAGGGCATTTAACTATAGGAGGACTGTTTGGGTCCTCTTTTGGAGCAAGGTGGTCATCATCTTTTTCTTCGTAATTTAACGGCGTGAGGGCTTCTGGAAGTGGCACTTTCAAAGTATGGCTACAACCCAAAGCGAAGGAGCCAATGTCACATGCAGGTTAAGACACAAGGCCTTCTGCGATGCCAACTTCTGTGGACTTTACTGTCAATGACGACTTCATGTACACTCATTTTCTGCTCGGAACAGGCCAGGAAGCAAATGTTTGCCTCAATGGCAACAATCACTGACAAAGCAAGTGAAGTTGCTCAAGCATGACACAAAGAAGTGGTACCAAGCATCAACCAAAATTCATGAAGTGCAATTAGATATACAGGACAAGAAAAGGAAGAACAAGGAACACATTTGTGACAAGGAGATACAGTATTTTAGGTTTTGCTACACACACACTAACAACACACAAAAGGGACATGTGAGAGCTATTGAAGAGTTCACTGCTGTTTTAGGAGGACGTGCTCAGAACAACAGACTTGATGACAACCCCATAGATGCAACTCCTCAAAATCCAGTGCGCATACCGGAGCACCAGCAGGCTCATGGCATTCAGAAGCTGAGAAAATAAGAGTCTGGAATTATGATTACCTCATAGTCATTTGAGCTGCCTCTAATGGCGCCAACTTGAGCAGCCGACCTAGCCATGGGAGATTGGGTTTGTGGTAGCTGATGCTTGGTTGAGGAATCCAAGTGCAGCTACAGCCGCCAAAGTGCTAGCCAATATCTTTCGCGCCCTCGATCGCAGGCCTTGCCTCCTGCTCCATTATAATGTCACAAACAGTCAATAACGTCTTTCACATACCATCAGGAAGCGCATGGATGAGCTCTTCGGCAAGGACAAGGTACAGCTGTATGGTACATTGTATCTATTTGTTAGGTCTTATTGTTGAATCCTAAATACTTCCATCTAAGAGCAATGTGCGAAACTCATAGCAAGGAATTAGATTGTACCTCATGTTGACCCATATTTGTGGACTCTTTGTCAAATCATGGTTGTCTTTGGCAGATCATCCTCTACCTTAATGAGGGGCACTCATCTTTCAACTTCGCTTCTGCACTTGCTTCCACATCTAGTGTGCTTTAACTGATAGTCATGTGGGTGTTGATGTTTCTGTATGCAGCCCAGGTGACGGGCAAGGGCTCCATAGCCGACGCCAAGGCCAGTGGGCCAACTTCCTTGACAACTCTCCAGAACCCACTTACCAGCAACATCGAGAAGGCCAGCGAGGAGACGACATCCTTTCCTGGGCTCAGCCACGGGCCCGAACTTGGCAAGTGCCCGAGCAGAGAAGGAGTTCCTTGGCGAGAACAAGGCCACTGTCAGGTGAATGCTGGACTACTGGAGAAGCTGCAAAATAAATCTGTCCAAGCTTTAGACAATGCCAAGGGTACGGCAAGGAGTGTGGTATCGTTTGTCAAAAAATGTCGCTCCCTTTGTGAAATGTATGTTCAGCCACATTGCTCTAATGTGTTTTAAGCCTCTAGAAAGCAAGCTGGAGGGCGTTAAAAGGAGGAGAAATGTTGCTTCCAAGGCCGAAGATGCTAAGAGCGCTGCATCAGATGTGTTGCCAGGGCAGTGAGGTGTGGGCCGAGAGAATTTGTCGGACTCTGAGGCCACCGAGGATGTCATTGTCAATTTCTTGTGAGTGTAGATTAATACGCGTGTATGTTAATTTTAAGCGAAATTTTATAGAATGAGATTCATTCAGATTGGGGGAAATGTACTTGTACACTTATTGGCACAAATGATTGGACTTCCATCTTTGCTTCATTTTCTTGGTCGTGGGTGCACAAAATGCGTGATAAGATTTCATGATTTGTAACCTGATACCGGCATTTCTTTCGAGCGCTCATCGTTGTGAACTGGTGGAGTTTGAATGTGTTGCTTTTCCTATACATCATTTCTGTTCTATGTTACCCGCGCACAAGAAAATTCTCGTGCGGGTGTCTTGGAATCTTTCACATACATGTGATTTTTCCGTACTGCTAACATTTGTAAGGTACTCTGATTATGGATATGTGTAAACACAAAAAAAAAATTGACGACGAAAAATTTCAGGCCTAAGTACGGAAATCGAAGTTTGCTCGCATGAGAATAATACAAGAATATTCCCATGCGCGGGTAACCTCGTTTCTGTTATTTCACAATGGTGGATGTCGACTATGTTTTACCTTTTGACTTAATCATGGTCATGTGGTAGCTGTCAAAAAATGTTGTGGGTCACCTTCATCCGTTGCTGTTCTTGGTGAGGCTTTCTTCCTTGTCATATGCCTTAGCCTTCAGTTCCCTGCTTAGAGTTCCTGAATATACCGATGTATTGGTGCAATTTGTGTGAAGCAGGACATATGAATAATTTACAGGAACGTACAGTCCAATATATTTCTTCATTGTAGATTGATGGCTAAACTCTGGAGATGAAATGATGCTGCCATTGATGCAAGCGTAAGCAATGATCAGATTGTATCATATCATTTTTTAGAAGAATGTTAACATTTCTTAAAAAAAACATGGCGTGTGGGACCTCAAGGTTTACCTTGGCTTCATTTCTGTGGCTTCATATGATGCATTTTGCTTGAATTTCAAGTGATTAGGTTCTATTCAAGACGTCCTAGATCTGCTTGTGCTAGTTGTGAGGCTATGTATCAATCCCTAATCGGCCGAGACCATTTCTCACAAAAACGTTCCAGAAATTATCATTTTAGAAGCAAGAGTGAACAAACCAAAAATATAATTGCTTTTGCATCTCTAACCGTAGAATCTGACTTAAGACTTCTAAAAGATCATGCAAAAATAAACTCAATAAATTTGACCGCATGGATTAGAAGATTATAGAGTTTGAAGTAAGAAACATTGTTCTTTTTTATCTTTTCAAAACATGATCAGCTGACTTTGACTTCTCTTTGAATAAATGTTTTGCACTACACATGTTGAAGGTTTTGTACTAAAATGATGTACATGATGTTACTTACTTGTGCACCAAATTTTAGATTTAACAAAAAGGCATAGCATTGTAAAAAACATTGTATAAGGAACATGGGTTCATGTTATTGTTAATACTCATTCTATTTTTTTGATAAATCATTTTGCATTAGAATAAAAACTCATGCGGTCAAAACAAAGGTCTTTGTCTATTCTTGGAGTAAAAAAAGAAGAGAAAAAAAGAACAAAATCTCTATCTTTTATATGATAGAAAAAAAGTTTTTTTCATGCTTGACCAAAAAAAAATGATAAAACTTTGGCTCTTTATAGAATGAAAATCTTTGACAATATATGATTTTATTTTTTATAATGTCAAAACGAGTCAACATTTTGGTCCAAAAATCTTAAAGGTCCAAAAATAAAGTTATTACTAGGACTCAATAGTTGTGGAGCAGTTGTAATTCTAGGTGGTATCATCACATTTTTTGATATAGCTTGAGATGTCAAAATCGCACGGGGACAAGATGGAACTCCAACAACATTTGATTGATTTGACATAGAATTTAGAGTGCTCGGGCATTTTATAGATTCACTTGAAACTTTGTTTTCCAAAAGTCCATTGTAGATTGGAATGATGTTGGAATTTGCTTCTAAGACTATGGATCTACACACCGGACATGGTTTAGGCTCATCCTTTAGCCAAGCACATATACATGACCAACAAAATAAATGACCATAAAGGGTGCACAGAGGATCTTTCAATTCCTCCAAACAAATCCTACATTCCCAAACCTTTTTAGAATCACCGTCATACACAAGGTTTGTGTTGGTTTGAAGTTGTGATTCTTCCATATTGTGATTTTATCACAAAATCTTGTATGGACTAGGCCAAATATGATAAATTGCTAAGAGGCTCTAAGTACATAAGGATTACAGTATATGAAAATATTTGAAACCTTTTCCATCAATTACTACTATATATACTACAAAAAATCAAATATATTTTATTATACTACATTGTTATTTTATATTATCATTTTACTTTATTTTTTTGCTTTTATTTTGATATTTTAATTTATCATTTTATTTGATTTATGAATAAAGTAAAATATAAATCATTCTAGTACACTAGTCTAAACTAGAAGCTTCGGTTATCTAGATTTGAGTCTCATAACATCATAATATTCAATTTTTAGTGCAAGATTGTAATAAGGATATATGCAATTTAAAACCAATATATGAAATATATGCAATATTAAGATTTTTAATTCATTTTAAATAAATATAATCTTATTTGTTTTCTCTGTATACCTAACAAACAATACAGATCTCGGTGGTCTTTCCAAGGAGAATTATGGAAAATATTGTTGGTTTTCACATCAAGGAAAATTTGTTTTCAAGGATGGAATGGCTGTATAAGTGGTCTTCATTAAATTTAGAAACCATCAAGCTCTTGGACAATGAATATAGTAAGACTACAGAAAATTTCCATGTCTCGTAACTATTTGTAGTAAAATATAATGATACAATAAAACAAAGCTCATGGTACCTTTTTAAAATCTAAAAGTGATATCAAGAATATAAGAATATATATATATATATATATATATATATATATATATATAATTTTATTTTTCTTTCTTTGTTACATGGCTACTTTTTAGTTTTATAGGAAATATTGGTCAAGCCTTTAAATTTATGAGTCCTATGACCACATAAAACCGTTTGGGCTCATATTTATCACAACTTTATTAAAATTATTACTAGGGCCTATACGAGCTCAATAGTACATTCTCTAATTGTGTGGTGATTCTGATTCGCTTGTCATAAGGTCTGATTCTACTTAGTGCCAACTAAATCAATTATCAAAGCCGTTACTATTAGCTCACTCTGTACTAGAGGCCCACACCACACCACAATTTCAAATTCGATAATTTCATTATTCGATAATTTTCATTCTTTGACTATGTTTCACCAAAAAGCACACCAAAACTGCCATTTTCAATGTAAAAAGCATGAATGAATAATGACTAATGACTAATGACTAATGAAAAAATCATTATTTTCTAATTTTAACTATAAAATCTTCAATTATATTATTGTAGTAGATAGCTCAATAAGTTTCATCATAATCAACCATAGAGATAAAAGATTATAACGATTGAAATTTGAAAACAAGCTTTTTTGACACGATTTTTGACTAGGTCGTCACACTCTAACTTTATTTCCCTTAGGTTTTTTGCATTATGCACTTTGGGGTTTCTCGTGCATGACAAAGAAGACTAGGTTATCTAATTGTATAAATAAAATTATTAACTAAAAACAAGTGTAGCATGTTGAAAACAATATTTTTATTGAATTGAATGCAAAAGAATGCTAATTTCAGCTCCAAAAGTTCTACCCAGTTGAAGAGTGCCCTGGAATGTGACGACACCAATTTGTCACCAAGATAGTCCTTTGAAAAATACAAAATTGCCAACTGATTATTGCTAGCCTCATTTGATTTCCGATCTCACCAAAGAAAAAACAAAATTGCAAAATCATAGCATGCATGTGGTTCAGATGTATATACGTACTTAGTTGTAAAATTATACTATCCTAATAACAAAGCAGACAAAAAAGAACAAGGCATGTCAGTGCGAGATTCTTCTTGATACCCGATTCCCCCAAGTCCCGCTCCTTAGACCAAGTCCCTAAACCCCAAGCCCAAACTCTCCCTAGACCCTACTCCCGAAGTCCGGGCACAACAAAGGTGATCTCTAGGATCTCTGGGAACGCCGGCGCTCCCAATGTCGGGAGCGTAGGCGTGCCGTAGAGGTCCCATAAAAATGTATACTTAATGGTATGTGAGCTGATTGTGTGTGAGCCTCCAGTCTATCAAGATGTTGGGGACCTAATTAAATTGCACGTCTCGATTCACAAGGGCTTCAACATTTGCTCTCTAATGTAGATGCAATTAGGGTTGATGTACCCAAAACCACCAACTTAAGGATTTTGAGCCTTTTTTTCAGGGTTATTTTTGGGGCATAATTTTCCCATGTAGGAAAGTTGTTTTCTAACATAATGCAATTTTTTTCAAAATTTTCTTCCCAATACTGAAATAGATACAAATTTTTAAACACAAAAGTACTTGGTGACCCAAAACTGTCCAATAGACTTTTCCATTGTCACACCTAGCTAATACTATTTTTTAGTCTTGATCCGACTCAAAACCACCAATTTTTTGAGTGTTTTGATTGGTCAGTTTGAATTAAGTGTTCTGACAATGCTAGTTCAGCCTCGTTGCGATTATGGGGAGACTTGCAGGTTGGTTCCGAGGGTGATGGTGGTTATAGGTGCATCAACCCTAATACTTTCTGATTAGAATGTGCTCGATGTTGTCCTCTCGTATTGATTACGTCAAATAGGCCAAAGAACTATTCACTATTCACTTGCTCAGAATATACTTTTACAATGCAGAATCATTTGACAATTATAATACAGTATACTGTACATAAGAATCCAAAGCCGAGAATAGGTTAAACAAACGTACATGTCGAATATCAGTTGCAATTGATAATATCTTTGCAACCGTAGATATTACAATGTGCAATATCTGCAATTAGTGATGAAGATCGCTTGCAATGGGTTCCGTGCACAGTCCGGGGAGTTTTTTGGCTTAACCGGATATTAACCTACACTTTTAGAAACCAACCAGATTTAGGAAAAAAAATTCGGCTAAGCCTTTAGAAAATGGAGAATATTCTCCAATTTTCCCTTGAAATGATCGGATATTTTCCTAAGATTTTGAAATCAATTCGGCAATTCTCAATTTCAACCGGCTAGGTCGTAACTAAATGCCGGTACTCCCCGTTCATTGGTTCCGTGAGCCCAAATTCGGGACAAACCCAGCAGTACCAGTAGTAACTCATTCTTAACTTATCAAGCTTTTGTGCACCTTCCACAGGTAGTTCCTAGGAAAACATGCCTTGGTCAAGAAGCCTTAGAGCCACGACTCACGTCATAAAGCAGTCCCCCCACTCTAAGTTATCCGAATGATCTCACCTGTGTAGGAGCCATCATCATCTTTGGAACAATGCTCCAAAATCCACGGCGCGGTGCTATTGGTATCCCGTATAAGTAAACACATCGTAGTATTGTTCAGTACTGTACAGTAGCAACTTTTCTGCTGCTACCCACTTATGACATCATAAGCATAATCAACCAAAATTCCTGCAGTGATCACAAAAGTAAATCACCACTTTACTGTTTGTCTGCAAATTGGATTGACTGTAGAAATACACAAAATCCTTGCCTTGCAACGATCAAGTTGACCTTCTACTACAGTGACACGACTGAAGCAACACAAATAAATCATTAGAAGGGAATACAAAACTAATTGTGTGCAGAAAAGTTCCACTCAACTGCTGCAGTATCACCAAGTGGTTGACTCCCAATCCTAATATTATCAGAAACTCAAACTATTTACAGCATTGAGGTTGCTCTCAAGCATGTTTCCACGATCCTCCATTGAAACTGACGACGCTGTTCGACCTTCGTCCTCGGACCAAATTCAAAGACTCAGCAAGCCGCCTTGACTTTGCTACACTCTCCGGAGTCGGATTTTCCATCCCTGAATGAGTTACCTTCAAGCGCACGTCAGCGAGCTCCCGACTTCCAAGTTCGGACTTTCTACCGGGCCAGAAACGAACTTCCAGAAACTAGATGCAATTGTTTACATAACAGACGACGATTCCATGTGACCGTGGAACATTCCCATAGCTAGTACGTGGTACGTGGAACCGTTGGGCGCTTGGGAATCGTGAGCGAAGATTGGCATAAAGAAACTCTCCAGTGGCAGCGAAGTTGGACACTGGTAGGTTGCAAGTGCGGAGACAGTAGTCCTTGGCATGCAATTTGCGCATCATGAGGCAGCACTTGCTGAGTGTTGATGACGAGTGTTTCTAGATGTTCATGAGCAGAGGCAGAAGGGGCCCTTGAGTTTCTTTCCCGGAAGTCTGGCCATCCCTTTTCCATGTCATTGGCCCACGAGGTCGTCCTTGTAGCTTCTCAGCTTGCATGTCCTGATGCTTCTTCCGCCCTCCTTTCGTCGCTTCAAAGCTCCTTGGGATATATTAATCGTCTTGCCGATTCGGCGTCAGGAGATCACAGGGGTGCATGCGATTGACTAATCAGGTGGAGAATTGTGAGAGTGGGAGTCGAGGCAATTGCTTTGGTGGGTGTTTTGGAGTGGATTCAGTAGTCCTATGTCTGCTTTTGTGTTTTATAATTGGGAGAATTGGTGTTCGCTTTCGGCTAGGGAAAGATTGCTGGTTTGTTGGAATTCAGAGAGTGAGAGTTCTTTGGACTCCCTTCTCTGTCTTGTGTGTTTGGAGGAATTAGATTTGGAGGTGAATCGGCAGGAGTTGTTTCGTGTACCGATTGTAGGCTTTTGGTGCGCATGTGTTAAGTTATGCGCGTTCTGATATGTGATACCTGTCTTTTGCTCGTGATTGACTTCGGGTACGAATTGGCGAGCAGATCGATCACATAGTTCGCTTTTTTTACCGACATAGTTAGGAATTGAGTTTCAGTGTGGTACACGTCTTCTCAGCTTGACCCTGTGGAATGTAATTGCAAACTTCGTGTTGGTCGCTCCTAATTTGTTTGGAAATTACATGACCAATGTGCTTTATCGACTGCTGGCTGTAGAATTAGGTTAGGAATTAGCGTTCTGAATTTGTTGCAAAGTCGAGCAACTAATTCCATCTGTCTAAACTCGAGCAGAATCCATATTTTTATTCTGGTTGATAATGTACTAACCAACAACACGATTTGTGTGTGCGTGATGCAGTTTTTGCAAAGAGAAGCGACTCTACATTTTTGAATCAAAGGTTGATTTCAAAGTAAAAGAAAGGGGAAGTCGTAAGCAAGCATGGGGCAGTTAATTGGGAAGCTGCTGTCATCTGTCTCTTGGGGTACTAAGGCTTATGGAATTCTTATGGTCGGCCTTGACAATGCGGGTCAGAACTCTTTCTGCCTTCCTGAACTCTGTGACAGTGCAAATTCTCTCCACACGAGTTTCATTCATTTTTTACCTTGTTTTACACATCCTACATTGTTGACTCTCCTCCTTATGCCAATTGTTAATACATCGTTCTACCGCATAAATTCACAAGAAGGGTTTGGCAGTTGTGTGGAAATCCTCAGTGTTTGACAGTCTTAGCAATTTTGTGTATCTAAAAAAACTGATTTTGAAAATGCAGGGAAGACAACAATTTTGTACAAAATGAGCATGGGAGAGCTGGTGACAACGATACCCACAATAGGGATCAACATAGAGTCGATCAAGTATCAGAACGTGAGCTTCACGGTGTGGGACATGGGAGGCCAGGACAAGATTAGACCACTCTGGCGATTTTACTTTGACAACACCCAGGTCAGGACTCGTCGCAAAATAATTGTCACAATTATGGTTGCTTAATATCCCCGCACGTTAATGTTTGTCTGAAGTATCATGCCTAGCAGTCCCACTAGGTTGAAAGTTATGAATTCTGAACCTGAATTCTCCAAAAATGTAGGTCTTCATTATCATGTGAACTTTCACTTCCATAGCCTTCAGCTGATTTAACAAGTCTTGGTACTTGTGCAGGCTTTGATTTTCGTGATTGACAGCAACGACAAGGATCGAATTACAGAAGCTAGAGATGAGCTTCAGCAGCTGCTAAAGAACTCGGAACTGAGCAATGCTAAATTGCTAGTGTTTGCGAACAAGCAAGACATGGCTAAAGTGTTGACTTCCAAGGAAATCACTGACTGGCTGTATCTCAACCGATTGAAAGAGAGGGATTGGCATGTCCAACCATGCAGCGCCACCACAGGCGAGGGTCTTCGTGAAGGACTCGATTGGCTTGCTAACGCACTGAAAGACAACAAATCATCCAAGACCACCAACACCACAAAAACAAACGGAGTTGGATCACCTCAAACACCAAGAACTCCGAGAACTCCAAGATGATATCCACCTGCCTGACATCCTACTTAGTCGATCCATGTAATGAGGAGGCAACGTAATTCTGACCCTTTAAGGCGAGTGTCCAACCTTCACCTGGTTGCTTATCAGTACCGTCTCTTGCAAAATGCAGCGAACGTGCATTCAAGTATACCGAGGATACCATGGTTGCAGTGCATAAAAATGACATTCCACTCCAAGCATGGAAGTAGAATTTCATCTTTGTGTACAGTACAGTGAAGCAGCCATCTGTACATAAAGAGGACAGTCTATCCCAAGTCATAGCAATTCCTGTCAAATAGCAACTTGAGACTAAATTACGTCTTTATGAGTCCGTGAGGTTTAGCCAACTGCCACCATCCCCGCTCAGACTCACGCTGGTCTCTTCATGTTGGCTCAATGTGAGCAGGTCTGATTGATAGCAATTAGACAGGGACGATATAATTTAGCCACGCTGACATGGTGAATTATTCGAACTTCAAGGCAATGAATTTAGGGTCGTGTCGGAGGTTGGTTGGGCACAGTACTGAGCTATGAAAAGCATGAATTTTGCGGAAAGTGTGATGGCTTGTAAAGTATGAACGCCAGGAGCTTAAGTTACTTGTGTCGATGAAGTGTGGAGTAATCCCCTCATTGGAACGGATAACTTGATAGTACGCTCGGACATACAGCACGCACCGTTGTGTTGCACCTACTTGCAGCTTGCGATTCAGGTGATTCATGTAGCAGGAAGAGAGTAGAGACGTGAACAATCTGAGAACAACAAATGAAAGAGCGAAAGAGGTCTTTCTTTCTTTTTATTGAGACCTGGCTGTCGTTTATCGCTGGAAGTAGTTTCCATCACACTGATTTCTATGTATAAGTACAATTCCACCCCAAATTCCTTGTAATTTTGATTGTTCAAGATCAAGCAGCTGGCGAGCATGATATTCAGGAATCATTTCAATAACATGCTATGTCCATGATAAGGTAGAAACACCTATAACCGACAACTTAAAGCAGTTTAGCATATCAAAGCTTGGGTTATCGACAAGGAGATATTTTTGGTTCATAGGAAAATAAGGTTCATGAAGAATGAGCATTTTTCCATGAATTATCTCCCAATATTGAAATTTGTACAAATTTTCAAAGTGAAAAGTACTTCCGACCCAATAGCCGATATATACAAATGAGGTACATCTGTTCTTTCATAATCTAGGAATTAGAAGATATCGGCTATTGGTCATCTGTCGACTAAGGGTGTCTCAACCTTAATAAGTTTCCGACTGGAGTGAAATAGATAGACTCGTCAAAAGAACACGGTTAAGATGTGGATTTAGATCGAGATGCTCATGAAACGAAGTGCTCAAAGTTTGGCTGTGTGTTGATCTCATATTCTGGTGGAGATTTTTGACTAGGCTACATCTGAAAAGCTCTCTTTGAAGGTCTTATTGAATTGTGGATGCCAATGCAAGAGATTCGCTTGTGTACATAGCCACGCACAGGCCCTTTCTGTTTTGTGCAAGATTTTAATCACATTCTTGTAAAATAGTGCATCCTGATGTTGCTTTTCCTGAAACTGTTCGCCCTTACAAACAAGTTGGAGCTATTTTCTTACAGATAGGAGTGTAGTAACTTCTACAAGTGCATTGGACTCTAGCGCCTTCGATCGCTCAGGAGTACATAGCATCAAAGCTTTGTATCCAATATTCTTCTCTACAAAGAAGCTTGAGAAGACATTAGAAAGTGAGGACCTCCATGTCAGTTTCAACTTCAAAAGATGATTACTTGAAGAATGTGATTAATCAATCATATTCTGCCAAATTGCCCCTCAATTTTTTTGTAATCTTGTTAGTTATTTGTACAAAATTATTCCGAAGGATTGATTCAGCTTCGGAGTTTAGATTTAGATTCAGGTTCTGCACAACTCGACCCTTCTTTGATATTTAGATTTAGATTCGGGTCATCGGAGAAGGGTCTAGTTGTGCGGAATCTGTGCGATAATCGTGTGTCTACATTACATGGCTAATAAGACACTGATAATATGCAATTGCTTTGAATGCGGATTTAGTATTGTATATGTGTCATATCAATGCCTTTTATTATATTCGTACGATTTCAGTATCTATCATAATGCAAATTATTTTCGTACGACATCTGTATTCAATATTTTAATATTATTTTTGGAATATTTTGGAATCTTTGGAATCTAGTGCAAAAATTGTTTTGGAAAAAAATAAATTTGCATAATTAAAAACATGCAAAGTCCGCTGGGAAAATAAAAACGGCTCATAGCCATGACAATTTTGGCCATAAAAACAAAAAAAACAAAATATTCTGAAAAAATCCTAAATATAGATAAAGTCCTGCATAATCTAGTGCAAAAACAATTTTTGGAAAAAAAGTTTTTTTCACATAGTTAAAAACATTCAAAGTTCGCTAGGAGAAAAAAAAAAACAGCTCACAGCCATGACGATTTTGGCCAAAAACAAGTATTTCAAAAAATTCTGAAAAAAATTGTAGATGTAGAAAAAGGCCTGCATGTTGTAGTGCAAAAAAAAATTTGGATTTTTTTTTATTAAGACATGGCAAAAAATTGCCAATGGACTCTTATTTGTATAATTAGCAAAAGAATTCTAATGTATGCAACAAGTATTCGAGGTGGTGCGATGGTTAGGGGATTGGCTGACCGGGACGAGTCTCACCAACAACGACATTCTGGGCCTCGCCGGATTGGAGTCCCACACCGTTTGTAACCTCCTTGAGTACAGGTGGAAAACCCTTATATCATGCACGAAGGACTCAGAAGAAGCGGAGGAAGTGGAGATCTCCTCGGACGTCATATCTACAGTAATGGGGTTAGCGGAACAACATCCGTAAGCATTGAATGGCAACTCTAGCTCAGTAAGGAATTTAGCAAATGGAATTCCAGAAGCCCTCGTAATGACAGTCTTCGGTCCAGTCATAAACCCAAGACTTAGACAGAAGACCGCCCAAGTTGGGAAGGTCTGGAAGATCCAGCTTGGAATCCCAGAAGTTCTTCGCGTCCCTCCGAATGTGTGCTAAAGACAACCAAGCTAATAGCAAGCCTCGATTGCGGTCCATCACGATGGCGACTCACACGCATAGTGTAAGCAGCAGAGACTACACCAAGACCACAACACACAACTCTCGAAGCAGAACCTCTCCCACAAAACATGAGACAACAGATCACTAGGCACAGCAAAATGCTCCTCAAGGGATGCAAGGAGCGCCTAACCCTAGATGGCAGATCATCCACCAAGGTGTCAAGTGACAATCCTAACCTTACAGATAATCCATCACACCAAGCCAAGTTCCAACACCATCAAATCAGTCACCAAACCCAGGTAAGTTACTCACCAATCTCCTCAATCATCATTTTCTTTACCCAACCGTCTCGTCCATCCCAATAGATAATCTCAAATTGATCATATCTTGCAAGTTATCACACTAGAGTACTGGCCTCTCTCTTGTTGTCTAGAGGGGTAGGATGGAAGGGATGGGAGGACGGGTGCAAGTAACACTTCATCAGTGCCCAAGGTAGCCACCAGTATGATATCCAATGAAGAAACGGCGAACTGCACCAGACTCGAGAGTTTTCAACAACGGAGCCAGCTCAAGTCAGGGAGCAAATCGCTGAGGTCCCGAGCAAGCGCGCCCCCATCAATCGAGAGCACACCACTGCAACAGCAAGAGCAGGAGGCCCTCACCAGCATCGAAGATGAATGTGAGAACCAAGCTGATAACACGAGCGACCACATAACTCCGAGGAGAAAGGTGTGCACCAGTCTAGGATTTAGCACAACTCGACCCTTCTCTAATGACCCAAATCGCATCAACTAGTCGGCATAACCGAATCCTCAAAGCGAGAGTAGGGTTTCCTCATACTAGATTAGAGTAGAATTGCAGTGCAACTAGTTTCTCTAGAAACTAGATGACAAAAGGGACGTCCTTTCCCACGCTCACCATTCGAAAAGGAGTCCCGTGCACAGGGCCCTGGGCCCGTGATACTAGGTTGTTTCGCTGCCAGCTTTCCCAGGGGGCAAACCGCCTGGTCACTTTTGTTGGTTACTTTTAATTTTTAATCCCGGTGGGGAATTGAAGTGTTACAACCATAATAGTAAAGTAATCATGATGTATTCAAGTGAATCAGCACTTGTTGAGTGCAAAGCTTTAT
Source organism: Ceratodon purpureus (assembly GCA_014871385.1). NCBI lineage: Eukaryota > Viridiplantae > Streptophyta > Bryopsida > Pseudoditrichales > Ditrichaceae > Ceratodon > Ceratodon purpureus. Next base: position 14,163,354 of record CM026422.1, on the reverse strand, counting down.
ACAGGAAAGGTGACTGCTTGAGTCCACTACGTGTCGTGCTATGAGAGGCTAAGTGGACGTGGAAGTCCAGTTCTAATGGATGTACAGAGTTAGGTGAATATGGTCAGTTGGATGAGACGTCGGGGGTGTAAGTTAACACCCCCCCCCCCCCCCATACACTTGCGCCAGATCATTGTTGTTCTCTGAGTTTCGGAGATGGTGAGCAAGTTGGAATTGAGTGCGAGAGTTCTGCCGAGAGTGTTGCGCGTGAGGATTTGTAGCAGAGAGACCGAGAAACGTTGGTGTCTTTGTGATTGTGTAAGGGGCAATTACGGTAAACAATGACGGAGGAGTCCTCCGTTGGAGCAGCATCATGTGATCGGCGAGGAACGTTGGCGCGCGGAGAGATAAGGCAGCTGCAGGTAGAAGATCGCTCCGTGGTGAGTGCATTGCATGTGTCGTTGAAGCGCATTGTTGTTTGCTGATGTCATTGAAGTGCTGTTTTATGCTTACCACTTGGCTCCGGATGCTAATGTGAGTTGTGTTCCTACAGGTAGAGATACTCCGGCTGGTTTTGTGGCTTCTCTGGGTAATCATCCAAAGGTTTGGAGATTACTGGTGTGGAGAATCAGTGCAGGTTCGAGATGGGGTTACGGGGGTGAGAAGAAGGTTAGATGTAGAGGGGAGTAGGGTTTTAGTACAGTTTCGAGGGAAGTGGTAGGGTAGAAGCACCCATTTCCAATAGCACTCCCATTTCTAACCTGTAGATGTCCCCATTACCGGAACTTGGCTGACCACTTGCTGACTAGCATTGTCAGACCACACAATTCAAACTGACTAATCAAAAAGCTCAAAAACACTCAAAAAGCTGGTGGTTTTGGGTACACTCATGAGTGGAAATTAGTACTAACTAGGTGTGACAATGGAAAAGCTCTTTAGATCGGTTTTTTGTCACGAAGTACTTTTGTGTTTAAAAATTTGTATCTATTTCAATATTGGAAAAAAAAATTTGAAAAGTTTGCATTCTATGAGAAACTTATTTTCCTACACATGAAAGCTACACCTCCAAAATAACCCCGAAGAAAAGGGCTCAAAATCCTTAAGTTGTTGGTTATAGGTGCTTCTATCCTATGCCGTGAAGAAGGGTTTTGTTCCGAGGATTTATAGGTCCTGGGGAGAGTGTGAGAATCAGGTTCGCAAGTTCAAGGGAGCTCAGTTGAGGGGTTTTCTGTCTCGAGAGGAGGCTGAGTGTTGGCTACGGTTATGATGGTTGTGGTGATAAACCAAGTTCTGCTCTGTTGAGCGTGAATTTGGTGGCTGCTAATGGCTTTGTGAGTATATCAGCCTACTGATCGCTCGTGTGTACATACTGCACATCCACATCTCCTGAGTGGGCCTTTTCTCGAATAAAGTGGCCTCTTATGTCTATATGCTTGGTTTTCTCGTGAAGAACGGGGTTTTCTACAAGTCTAATGCAGGACGAGTTGTCACTGAACAATGGTGTGGGCCGCAAGGCACTAACATCGAGGTCTGTGAAAATCTTTTGCAAGTGCAAAATACCTGCTGTGGCTTCGGACAATACCCGATACTCCGCTTCAGTGGTGGATAAGGAAACTACGTCTTCTAATTTACTTGTCCAGTGAACAGTTGTCTCTCTGATTTTTTAAACTATCCCAGACGTGGATCGCCGAGTATCCATGTCTCGCCTCCAATCAGCATCCGCAAATGTGTGGAATTTTCTCCTCCCTTGCTTGAGAGATGTAGTGCGAAATCAATTGTTCTATTGAGGTAATGCAGGATCTGTTTAGCAGCATGTAGATGAGTTTCCCCAGGGTTGCTCATGTATAGGACACGGCGTAACTGATATCAGGGCGAGTATTGGTGACGTAGATCAAGCTCCTTACCATGCTTCTATATAACTCTGGGTTGACCTTGGGTGAGTTTGTGACCTTTTCCAACAAAAGTCCGGGTTCCATAGGTACGTTACTGGACAAACATTTGTCTAAGTTGTATTTGTGAAGTAATTTCCTGATATAGGCCCTTTGATGAATAAAGATGCTTGAAGGATAATATGCGAACTCAATCCCTCAATATAGCTTGGTTGTGCCTAAGTCCGTCATTTCAAATTGAGTTGCAAGTGCGGTCTGAATCTCCTTGATATGGTTGATATCGTCCCCTGTAATAAGAAGATCATCGACATAAAGTAATATGACTGTCATCTTGCCATTTGCCCATCTAAAATACATATTCGGATCTGCTCCACTGCGGAGCATGCCTTGGCTGAGTAACCATGAGTCTATATTTGCGTACCAAGCCTTGGGGGCTTGTTTCAGGCCGTAGAAGGCTCGATTGAGCTTGCATACCTTCGAAGGATCTCCAGCAGATTTGAATCCATCTGGTATTTCCATGTACATTTCTTCTTCTAATTTCCTGTTAAGAAATGTTGTTTTTACATCCATCTATCTAATTCTCCATTTCCTTTGCGCAGCTATGGCTAAAACTGCTCTGACTGTTGAAAAGCGAACTACCGGGGCAAATGTGTCAAAATAGTCTATCCCTGCGGTTTGTTGGAAACCTTGGGCTACTATTCGGGCTTTCAGTTTCTGTACTTCTCCTTGAGGACCCTTCTTAATCTTGAATATCATTTCCCAGTGATAGGTAACTTGTCTAGGGGTCTGTCCACGATATCCCAGGTATTGTTTTGTTTTATAGAGTCAATTTCCTGTTGCATGGCTGCCATCCAGCGAGAATCTTTTGCTGCGATGTAAAAATCTTGGGGCTCTTGTGTGAGTTCAGTAGCTAGAGTCCAATAATGATCTCTAAGTTTTTGTGAAGGTGCTCTAACTGGGGTTGGGTATCTCTGTTCTTGATTCAGGGGAGCAATTGGGGAGCCTTGGGGTATCTGGGGATCTGGGGAATTGGGAGGTGTATTGTTATCTAATGTGGGCTGTATTGGGATAGGTTTGGGGTGTTCATCTGATGGGGAATCAGAATTGGGCGAGAGCTCTGACTATACTGGAAAAGGTAGAAAGGTTTCCTCTATTGAGGCTCCGGTGCCTGCCAGGTGCTGTACCCTATTTTTATTTCATCAAAAACTAAGTCTCTGCTCAGGATAACTTTCCGTCTCTCTGGGTCGTATACTCTGTAAACTTTCCTCTGCTCGTCATAGCCTAAAAATAGGCACCGCTTGGTTTTTGAATCAAGTTTCTTGCGCGATTCCTTTGGGATATGTAGATAGACTAAGCAATAAAAAATACGGAGATGTTCAACGTTGGGTATTTTACCTGAGAACTTCTCTTCAGGAGTGACACCTTTGTTCGCCACCTTAAGACTCCGATTTATGAGGTAGTTTGCGGTGGCAACCGCTTTTGTCCATAAAAATCCGGGCAGCTCTGAGTCAGCTGCAAGTGATCTGACTCTCTCGATAATAGTCCGATTCCTTCATTCCGCAACACCGTTCTGTTGTGGAGTTAGTGCCTTTGTGAGTTGCCTTGTAATGCCGTGATTTTGGCAGTGTATGATAAAATCCCGCGATAAAAATTCTCCACCTCTATCGGTGCGTAGAGTGCGGATTTTCCTTCCTGTTGTTGATTCAATCTGTTTCTGGAATATCTGGAATGTATTGAACGTATCCCCTTTCCCTTGTAAGAAGTATACCCATGACTTCCTGGAAAAATCATCCGTAAAGACTACAAAGTAACGTGAACCACCTAGAGATCTTACTGGCAATGGGCCAACTAAATCCGAATGAATAAGGTTTGCAGGACCTACTGCTCTGTTCTCGGATTTTCGAGGGAATCTCTCTCTGTGCTGCCGTCTAGCCAGACATCCTTTGCATACGGTGACATTCTATTTCAGCTGCGGAATACCTCGGTCCTCATACTCGATTATGGGAAATTAAATGTCTTAGTCCCAAGTGGCTTAAATGTCCATATTGCTTATGCCATAATGCTCCCTCCTCATCGATACTGTTAACTTGATGTGTGGGACTAAGCCTGTATAAGTCATTGTTCGGATCTCTGTATCCGGAGGCTATGACTTGCTTGTTAGTCATGTTATCCAACACATAGCATCTGTCTGCTGAAAATAAGACTAAGCAGCTTGTATCAGCGATGGCTCCTACAAAAATTAAACTTTTCTTGAGACTTGGCACTGTGGCACATATAAAACGTTGGACATGTTTATTTCTCCTGAATCTATAACCACAGAGGCATTTCCAATACCATGGATAGCATGAATTTCTCTTCCTGCTAACCTTACTCCCCTAACTAGGCTAGACTCCGTAATCTGTATAAGATGTGCCTTTGTACCAGTAACATGGGCTCAGGGCTGAGGCCCCGCTATCCATATACCATGGGTTGTTGTGGCCTAAATCCTGCAGCTGAGCTAAGGCTACCTCGAGGTTGTCAACTACATTTGCGTAAGCAGACCTATGTGGGTTCCCTCGGTGTGCTGGAGGCTATGACTGAGACGAATAGCAATCTCGTGCTATGTATCCGGTTTTGCCACAGTGATAATAGACTATTGGTGGACGAAAGTATCCTCTCCCTCTCCCTGGTCTAAACATTGTTCCTCTCTGAGGAGTTCCTCTGAATTGAGTTCCAGAAAACTGACCTTGCTGAGATGTTGGATTATACTGCTACGGTCGATGGGCTTGGAAATATGTGGCCAATGCTTCTTCGTCGCCAAGCTGGGACGTTCTCTGCTCTTGACGAGCAGCCTCAGTGAGCAGACGCGTAGTCAGTTGGTCGAAAGTGAGCACTGTACTGTCGAGATTACTCAGCGTCTGAACTACCCCCTCGTAACTGCGTGGCAAACCGTTCAGCAAAAGCTGACAGATGGTTTGGTCATTGATAGTGTCCCCGATGGCTAACAATTTGTTCTTCACGTCCGTGGCTTTGTTGATGTAGGTTTCCATAGAGCCTCCCTCTGGCATTTTCAACGCATGAAGTTGTTTGGACAACATCAACTTGTGGGACTGGTTACCTGACAAATACTTCAAGCGGAGAGCGTTCCAAGCTAGCGCAGGATCTGTGAAGTTGGAGACGAAGCCGAGGAGGCAATCAGCTGCGGAGAGCTGTATCCCTGATAAGGCAAGATTTTTTGCCTTTCGCATGGACTGTTTAGTGTACTATGTGCCAAGTACAACAGCTAGAAAAATGGCCGGAGTTACGTGGTTTTCAGTCAACTTCCATACATTCTCTTATCTAAGTATAGCTCGCATCTTCAACTGCCATGTATAGTAGGTGCTGACGCCTAGAAGTTTACTGCTCGCCCCGACTGACATGCATGATGCTACCATGACCTTCTACCATTGTTCTAACTTTCTTTTCCTCAAAAATTCTGATTTTTGCAGGTGTCGAGGAGCAGCGCTTACTCGGTGGATAGCAATCTACTACTCTCTTGTAACTCTGGACGTATCTGTTCGCTTAGTCACCTTAGGAGCAGTGATCACTCTAGAAAGACTTTACTTAGTAAACAAAAAACATTACCAGCTAAGAAACTAGGAGCATGACTTGACCAGTATAACTAAGAACACTGTGCTAGGCAATTGACCTGCTCTGATACCATGTTACAACCAAAATAGTAAAGTAATCATGATGTATTCAAATGAATTAGCACTTGTTGAGTGCTAAGCTTTATACAGGAAAGGTGACTGCTTGAGTACACTACGTGTCGTGCTATGAGAGGCTAGGTGGACGTGGACGGTCCAGTTCTAATGGATGTATAGAGTTAGGTAAATATCGTCAGTTGTATGAAACGGCGGGAGTGTAAGTTAACATGAAGGTTAGAGGATTGGCTTGTGGACCGAAGGGTGAGGAGTTTCAATCCTCCCATTAGCGTAGAGGTCGTGGAGTCTTGGTGAGCCCTTCTCCGGGTTGGGCAGCTTGAGTAGATGGAGTGGCCGGAGATTAAGCAATTCCTAAACTTTATTTTAAATTTTAATTTTTTTTTTTAAAAAAAATTATTTTTATTTTATTTTTTAAATATTATTTTGATTATTTTGATAAAAAAAAATTAGATATGGAAAAGATGATGTCGCACAGAAAACGCATTGAATCAGTGTATTTATAAAGACGATTTAAACACGACATTTGACAACGATTTACAGTCAAGAATTCACACGTTTTCAATAGATATATGAAGCGTGTCGAATTAGTGCTATATCTGTTTGTACGATTACGATGTCATATCAGTACTATTGGAATGCATGACGTAGTGATGTGGAATGAGTGTGAAAAATACACGCACCTTGAAATATCGGAAATCGCACTGAAATCGTGCAGAATCAGTAGGGTCCCAAATTCCTGATGGGCCGATGAAGACACATCAACTCCAGCATGCTAGCCGAATTCCACGCACGGCCAATTTATAGATGATTGAATCTTCATTTGCTTGCAACAGCTTTCACAGATTAATTCCTTCTGTCATTTCAATCGCAAAGTATGTTAGCGTTAGCCTTCGTTGAATGTGTGCCGTTACTGGTTTTAACACTAGAATCGTTGTTACAAAATATACTGAGGAGCGTTTGGTTGGATCAATTGTATCACATCTGTGAGATTTGATAAAACAAACATTTTAGAGTCAAGTTGTGTTTATTGATTTCCTTGCAAGTCTCGGTGCATTCACTCTGCATTCACTCTAATGTTGCTTCATTGTATTCCTTGGCTTTGATGTTGTAGGTCATCCTCAATTTCTCTGTTTTCAGCACTCATTTCATCACCCATTCCATCAGTTTCAGCCAATGAGGGTTAATGGGAGAGTTGCACCGGTTGATGGGAGCCCAGGAGGTAGAAGAGTAGAAGTTCTCCAAAGTAACGTTGCTCCAAGTGGATTTAGAGATGTAGCTTCTCCATCTATGCCATTTGTTGACTCTAGTGTAGGCTATGGTTATTTTGAGCAAGCAGGTGCGACTAGATTACAGAACAATTAGGATAGCTTCAATCTGAATGTAAACTCATATTATGAATAGAGAAGGCTGCGCCCGGGCCATGTTGGCTGCCGCAACGTCGGTCGTAGCCTTTGCATGCGCCCTCATGGCGCAATCTTTCACCTTCATGGTGCGCTGCTCCTCCTTCGCGGTATTCTGGCCCGTTGAGCGTTGAACCTGCGGAAGGTCGTTGTTGTCCTGCAGGAGGCGGGCGAGAACGCACCATATATGCTTCTCGGAGGGTTACCGCGGGAGACACAAACCCTACATCGTTGTCTCCGTCTGTTTCAACGGGCGGTGTCTTCCTCTTCGGCGCGGGTGCAGGAGAAGATCTCGCAGCCTCCCGCTGCCTACTCTCGGGCACAGACTCCATCCAACGAGGGTTATCTCTCAGTAAAAGCCAACAATGCAAAAACACAAAGGATTGTTGCTTCGCGGGTTTCACCTTGTACAACTCTAGCGCGTTCTGGAGAACGTTGTCAAGCAAAATGCCACTCTCACGACAATTATAGACTTGTTTGTAAACCCCAACGAACTTCGCGACGTCGTGCTTGATGATCCCCCACTTCGTCTCCAGCGATCTTGCAGGTCGTTCCCTTCCTCCAACCGACCGATTCCGGTTGTAGTGCACCACCATTCTCTCCCAAAATGCCTTGCTATGCTCCCCATTGCCAACAACTGGATCTTGGGTGATTTGCAAAAAACTCCTTTACACTTGACGCTCTTCCTTGCCTGAGAAATTCTTGCCCTCAGTCCTGGCACGCTGCGACTCAGTCGTTCCCGCCATCTTCACGTTGACCGCATGTGCAGAGCTCCTTCAAGGGCCTAGCAAGTTTACAAAATTTTCCGAGGGTGGGGCTGTGACTGAAGGAGACGCGGAAATACTGGCCGCTATAACGGGTCCATTGGGGCCACCTTTCTGTTGCCCGCGAAGGCCCCACCCTAAGACTACCGTTGTAGTGGCGCACTGACGGCCCGATTGAGGATGCCCTTACTTTGCAAGTTAATACTATTATACTGTTGAAGTAGTTCAAAATAATTTTAGATGTTTCTATTTATGCTGATTTTTTAAAAAAGAAAGTAAAAAGAGGAACTACCGCAAGCCCCCTACGGGCACTTTTTTTTTCTTAATTCGTTTCTCTGTTGTTTGTAGCAGAGGATCTCCTTTTCCTTGGCTGTTTCTCACTCTCTTCATTTGCTAGTTGGGGCCTCGGCCTCGGCTCGGTTCAGTGAGTACTTTTGTTTCTTTTGATTTTCCTCATTGGTAATAAAAGTACCATTTGTCCAAAAAAACAAAAAAAAAAAAAAAAAAAAAAAAAAAAAAAAAAAAAAAAAAAAAAAAAAACAAGAAGAAGAAGAAGAAGAAGAAGAAGAAGAAGAAGAAGAAGAAGTAAAAAGAGGAAAGAAAATTCATCTATTTGACATAATAATTAAGTGGCATTTTTGTTTCTGGGGCACGTTTTTGATGCACATTGATCAGCACAAGACAACATCCCCCAGTCCACTCCAAATCCCAAAGCCACACACACACACACACACAATACCAAAGCGCCATGACATCATTTTGATGACAAACGTCTTCAGAGATGGCCTTCCATCCTCAAGAAATCGAAGAACAATTCTCCCAGTTGAGCAAATCTGGACCCATATCAGAACTCTGCTGATAAAATAAATGCCGAGTCCACCACCGGAGGAGGCCGACCCCTCGGAACGCCATTCACATGGGCACACAAAAGAGGACCTCCCCCAAAATCACTCGCTAATTTGCTGAAATCACTCTCTTCGGACGCCCATTCCCACCATCTGCACCGAAAATGTCAATCCCCTAATTACTCACTCACAGACTTGGCCTGCTCTCATGAGGTGCCCACCATTTCCTTTTTTGTTGAGATGAGAAAGTGCTCATGGCATGTTTTTAGCAGACGAGGGCTGTAGCCTTCCACCCAATTGCAATGCCTTTTGGTTTATGTTCGGATGAGTTTGCAGTTTATTAAGGTTTCGGAGGATGAGGACGAAATTTGGGTGAATAATATTAATGCTATTTGTCTCTAAGTGCACTTATTTTGGAGGACATGCTTCGCTAATTGTGGCTGATTGTACAGTATTCTTAGAGAGAAATCAGGTTTTTCTTATTTATTTTCTCTTTTCGGAGCTAGAGATTTTATTTTATTTTAAGAAAAGAAAGTTTGTTTTGTTTCGTTTCGTTTTGTGTGTTTGGGTGTTGTTTATCAGAGAAGTTATCAGAAGTCTTTGGAGGGTGGAGCTCATGAGCAGAGCATGTGGCTCGGAGTGATGAAGCGATCCGATTTTGCTTCCCTCGGTTGTCTACTTGCTTCACCTTCCTCTAAGGTATACACACCTATGACCGATAACTTAAGCATTTCGGCATAGTAAATCTTGGGTTTTCAATAAGGAGTTATTTTTCGTGCGTAGTATCATAAGGTTCATGAAGAATGAGCATTTTTTCAAAATTAATTCAATAAAATTCAAATTACTACAATTTTTTTTGTCCAAAAGTGGCACTGACCCATGACCGACATATAGGTGTACCAATGACCGACAACAACAAGAGTAGTGAACAACAACATGTCCATAACACACACAGAGGCATTCTATTGGAGGATGCATCCTAAATCTACTGTTCATCAATTATCAGTTACTGGTTTTTCATTGCTCTGCAATGGTGAAGCCTACATATCAGTCATGGGTTCATTATCGGTCATGGGTGTGTATACCTTATGGAATGTGAAGCAAGGAATTTGTGTCAAAAGGAAAGAAAAAGAATGTGAAGCAATGTAACTAGTGCATTAACACAAGCTCTATGTCAAAATTAATGTACGTATCACAAGCATTATATTGACAAGAATGTAGTTGGTAATTATCTAGAATTTTGGATTGGTATAATTATTGCCAAGCTTTTGTTGTAGTGTACTTTCTTCTACAATTTTCTACCTCTCAAGTTCTTTGAGTTTTTAGAGAAAGAATTATCAAGAATAGAATCTTATTAACAAAAACATATTGATTTTTAAAATTAGTGGATTTATAGTTTTTGTAATTACGGGATTTTGTACTTACCTTAAATTTAAAGGTGCACACCAAATTGGAGAACAATCCACCTTCCAAATTTGAAGAATATAAGGTTCAAAGTCACTATTAAGTTTTTTAATACTACCTAAGCAATGTACCTAACTTTTGATGCCCAAAAAATTTACTGCCAGAATGATCATTGATTTTGTAAGTATTTAAGTTTGAGCTTCATGTGTGATTAGGAAGGATGAGAAGTTTTCATTTTGGTCCTTTGAAGTATGTTAAAATATCTTTACATTTTCCAAATTATAAATACCAAAAAGGATAGCTTTTTTATGTCCATTTGAAAATATGAATGTAAAGTTTGTATTCGTTTCTGTAGAAATGTTGGGGCAATTGTGCAATTGTGATTTACTGCCATTTCATCATACGTGCACAAAGAATGATAATCAACAAGCTTTTGATTTATTTTCAAACATCAAATTGGATGATATTCGCTCCCCAAATGAATGTAGAAACCAAATAAATTCAGCACCCCCTATTTTCGTTTTTGAGAAGTGAAAGAGGAAACTAGGAGACTTGCTGTTTTGTAGAATTTGGAAGTACAAAAGGAACATGACTTCAGACATCATAAGATACTAGGTACTAAATAAACAAAAAGTTGATTCATTTGAGCTCTTCCAAAGGATATAAAATCTTATTTTTAAAAAGAAAATTTAGAAATGAATATAATTCCATCAATTTTTACTAAAAATATATAATTTAGAAATTCATTCAATTTTAAAATTTATTTGTAAGAAAAAAAAGGTTTTTTTTTTGTTTGTTATTTATATGTTATCTGTTTTTAATTTTGATTATGGTTATTTTTTATCTTTTAAACTTATAAAATTTGTCAATTACTGAAGACAAGTATACAATGAAGGAAAAGTAAAGAAAGCCTCAATTTTGTTAATATAAATCTTGGAGCATTAAGCTGAGCTTTGTATACTATTTCCACTATTTAAAGTTCTTGGATTGAATATTTGAATTATTATCAAGTGTTGTACACTTTAAGAAGTTGTTGAATTTTCTGATTAATTAGATATTGCACAAGTTGTAGAATTAAGCATTTATTATTAAATTGCGTTGGTTGCTAAATTTTGTACAAGTTCTTGTCTTAAACACTTCATTTAGACTACATTGGATTTATGACATGTTAAATATTGCACAAGTTTAGGTTTCATGTCTTGGCTTGGACTTTGAATCTCATTGAAAATCTTATTTGTTAGATGTTTCATGAATTTCGTTGTTGTTTCTTTCACACTATGTTATTGCTGAAAGAAGTGTCTCTTTTGTCAATGTTTATCTTTTAAAGATTCTCCATATAGTGAAAATTCTTCATGTCATGAAAATTCCTTAATTTCCAAAAATCCGCCCTCAATAAACTATGTGGAGAATAGTAGCAACCTATGCTTCACAAAAAACTCCAACAAAGCTTGAAAGAATATTCTTTATGGTCCTAGCACAAAAAATAAAATATAATGGTTTAAGCAAGGATTGGCTAGCTTTAAGTATAGATGAAGTTTTCTAAATCAACAATTATGGTAAAAACATTATTTGAAAGTATGCAGGGGGGAAGCATGATAAAGTGTACAACAAAGTTACACTTTTTAAGGTGTCATATGGTATCTTGTATACATCTTCAGGAAGAAAAGATCTTCAATCGAAACTTAATTTGACCACTAGTTCTAAATCATGAAAATGAACTTTTTCAATGTCTTCATTTCTTCATTTGGGGCCCTCTATTGACTTTAGAGGATGTTTTTTCCAATTTAAAAAACAATGTTCGGTGAAGAAAAAGTGACAAAAAGTATAGCGGAAGTGACCCTCTTAAAAAACATCCTTGCGATACTTTTGGAATCCTAAATCAAACAATGAGTATATGAACTGCATATTTTAGAATACCTCTTAAACATACAGAGAGCCCCACTTCATCAAAAGTGATTTTTAGATAGTTTTTGATTCTTTTATAGCCACTTTTTCAAATATCTGCATCCACTTTGCTTGGGTTTGAAGCCCTCATACAATAACTTTAAAGTCTCTACTTAGCACGAAACTTTTCCGAGTTGTACAAAAAGAAGTTGAGAATCTATATTAGCAAAAAAAATTGACTTCAATTACATCTTTCCATCACTTTTGTGCAGTTTTTGCAAAAGGGCTGAAATTGACAAATAGATAAGCACTTTTTCTGTACACTTTATCATGCTTCCCCCCTGCACATGTAGATTACAAAGTAAGATATTGGTTTATATCATATTATATGAATTGAATGTGCTTGTGTTTATATCAAATTATATGAACATAAGAGTTTCAATTATCTTTGTAGCTACCTTATCTTACTACGGTAAATTTATATCTTTATATAAATATGAGTATCTACAACGCATTTTTTTTGTCTACCTGCATTTTTGCTTCTACAAAGCACCAAAACTTATATTCATTTAGTCTAAATGGTCTTACGAAATGGTTTAAGACAATACAATTAATCCTACTAAATTCAAATAGCGCCTCAACAGTAACAAACAAAAGTTACCCTTATATTTTTTATTCTTATGAACTATTTGATACCACTTTAATCTAAGGTCAATTATGCACTTAAAGAATATATAATTTCAGAATTTGTCATGTCTATTCATTTAGCACTAGTAGAGAGGGAGTCCTTCCCCTCGAGAAGATTTGGAGGAATTGGTAACAGTTCCTCCAACTATTACCAAGTCTTCCACAAAATTTTCGAGGGGAAGGACTCATTTCCCACTAGTGTAAGCAATGCCTATTTAGAAAGCTTCAACTGTACCACAAAATCCATCTTGTAGATATTGTCAAAGTATTCTTACACTTCCAAAGAATTGTAAGCCCTTAAAAAAATTGTTCACAAATTGGGTATGGCAAAAGAACCAATTTCAAAGTTAACCCCTAAAGTTTTGAAGGTATTTTTCATCAAAACTACCTCAAAACAGCCCCTCTTCAAAGGAAGGTGGATTTTGCAAACTTGGGGTCTTTTTCAGTACATCTAACCGTAAGATCTTGTACCTAACTTCTATGTCTACATGTCCACCAAATCTCACATACTCATTCCTCACCGATTGCAAGATCATAACGTTCAAAGTAGAAAAACAAGTTTTTTTTCCCTGCAAAAAAAGGGGACAGCAGAGTTTTGAAGGCCCAAAAAACCATTTTCTACAGTAGATATGGAATGGATCTCTCTACATTATTGTTCCTAATTGAGTTAGGTACATTTCCTAAAATTATCATATTCAAAAAAGTTGTGGAAGGTTTCCAAAACAATCATATTCCGCTAAGGGGTATGCTGAAATTCACATACAAAGGCCGTTTTTGGACAATAAAAATAGCATATGAAAAATTCTTGGATTGAAAATCCGAACATCAGAAACATGCTCTACTGCCTTATCTATAAATAGAATTTTTTATTTTTGAAAAATACCAAAATCTCAATTTTTGGTGGAATTTCAAAGTTTCGTCTTTGGGCAGTTTTGGGCAGAATTTGCTACATTGACAGTGGCTTAGAAAATTTCAGCAGCTGCCGAATGAGCAGCTTTTGACAGTTAAACCTTCATAACTTTTGATTCCGATGTCGGAATTGAAAAATAAAAGTATGCACACGGAGCTCTCAGAACGGCACACCTCCATTTAAAATTTCAGAAAATCACGATTCAAATAGCAACCGTAGGTACATGCCCAAGTTTCAAAAAAGCCCATTCTAGGACTATTGTCCTTTAGGGGTTAATACTCGAACTTCTTCAAGTAAACCAGCAGTACGTCGAACTACCACATATTGTAAACCACATAAATATTAATCAGCCAAACTAATAAATCTCCCCCAAAACAGTATAGCAAAGTAACAAGTTCATTCAAATTGAATGAGAAACGGTTCGAAATTGAAGAACGTACCATCAACAATGATTGTCCACCCACAGTCCTTTCAATGTACTGTACAGTACAGTACACAGGTAAAATGTATGCACACACTATGAACTTATGAAATAACTCACTGATAAGAACACTATCTACCGGTCCACAAAAGATTGGCAGTCTACCCAGGTTTGAAATTGTTTCACCAATATGGTGTTGCCACTGCGGAAACGCCGCTACAGTACCAACCCAAGTCGGTGAATTAAGTTGGCCACGTTTGGTTGCAACTTGAGAGTCCTGCAGCTGAATTCACTGCATTTACTTCCTTTTCCTTTAACGTCTTCAACTGTGTGTTTCCTTGCTTTCAATCCATCGGAGATAACAGTAAAACAGTATTTTCGTCCTTGAGAAGTGATGCCGCTAAACTCCTTGCAACTTTGCAGCGTCAAAATTAATTCACTGCAAAGATTTTGTTACCTAGCAGTGCCAAAACTGATTGAAATCTCCCGCCAGTGTCAAAATTAAAAAAATTTAAATAAAATTCTTGCATCTTCCACCGGTAGAGACTAGAGTATCGCAACCTTGGAACAGATCTGAGGGAGATGGGTAAAATAGTTGACCGACCAAAATGCAAGTGCTACATGCACAGAGTCACAGACTCGGTTGTTTCGAAGTCACTTCGGCGTTACCAGAGTTAGTTGGGCCACCGGTCAACCAATACCAGGGCATCTTCTTTTTTATCTTTTTTAAAATTGAATAGCCTGCTAGAGGATTCTTTACTCTTGGACGATGGGATTCTCCAACCGTGGACTTCTGCTTGGCGCTCTCTAGATTTGTGAAGTCAATACTGTGATACCTTTAAAGTAACCGCTCGCTTTCACTTGCTTCTTCAACGAGAACAACATTCCCGCTCAGCTCTCACATATATATGCACCATCTGATTCCTTCTTAGTATCACCAATTCCTGGAGTTGCACACTTCTCATTCGCAGTTTGTTTTCTCCAATTCTCAGATGAGTGGAACTGTAAGGTGACAGTTTGCATTTGCTGAAGTGGTTCTGGTTATGTTGCAATAGTGCGGAATTAGTATCGATGCTTGCAACATTTCTGTAGCTCCCAAACTCTCAAGAGTTCAGTGCAGACATCAGTTTGAGTGCCATGGCGGTGGTTATCCAGGTGGCCTTGCTTCTCTTGGGCCTGTTGAGCCTGCCTGCTGCTCAGGCTGGGTTCTGGGCGAAACAAGGCTACAATGAAGCCTGGGTATACGGCCACGGCACCTGGTATGGTGATCCCTATGGCGAAGGCTCAAGCGGTATGTTCATCCTCTGCTGTCGAGGCTCACAATCTTCTCTTCACTGCAACTGCAAGTCTTTGCAGTGTTGTGTCGGTATGTTCGTGTTCTGATATTTTAGACACTGTTTTTGCTGACGTTGTTGTTCATTTCTGTTCTTTCGTACAGGAGGAAACTGTGGCTACACCAAGCTGGCTGGCACACCTTATGGTCCTAAGATTGTGGCTGGCAGTCCAGCCATTTACGCGAATGGTCTCGGATGCGGACAGTGCTACCAGATTAAATGCCTTGATAGCAAATACGGGCCCCGACTGTGCAATTCGTGGGGCACGCAGGTGGTGGTAACTGATTTTTGCCCCGGAGGCACATATTGCAGCTCTGGACAGAAGGCCTTCGATTTCAGTGGAGCTGCTCTCAATGCCATGGCTCTGCCGGGGAAGGACGGTCAGCTTCGCAACAGAGGCTTGTACAACGTACTCTACAAGAGAGTGCCGTGCAAGTACAAAGGCCAGAACATTGCCTTCCGGGTGGACCCTGGATCGAGCCCATACTGGCTGAGCGTACTGATCAAGTACGTGGGAGGGCCAGGCGACATCGGGGCCGTGTACATCAAGATGGCGAACTCGTACCGGTTCATGCCGATGAAGCAAGCGTGGGGCGCGAACTGGATGCTGCAGAACTACGATGGGAAGCCGTTCAAGGGTCCGATGGACATCAAGATAGTGTCTCGGCTGAATGGGCACTCCGTGGTGGCGAAAGGGGTGATCCCAGGGTACTTCCGACCAGGGACGACTTACACATCCAGAGTCCAAATGGCGTACTAGTTCGTCCATGTTGGTTAGAATGTTCACCTCACGGATCATTATAGATCTGAACCACCGTCCTTGGTATTAGAATTGAAGCTGTAAATTAGTGGAGGTCACAGGAGCCTGTGATCAAGGTCTGGACATGCTTGGTGAGCTTCCGGGAGTAGAGCACCTGTGGGTGTGGAGTTTGCGTCCCTGAGAGGTTCCTTCTAGCGGTAAGCAGGTGCAGAGCGGAGACCCGGCTGTGTGATCGATTGTAAACGTATTGGCAGGAATAGAATTTAGGTCCGTAGATAGCGCGCTTGTAGTAACTATTAACTCCCCCGCGCACTTATTTCTCTCGTTTTCTGGCACCGATTAGGCTGCATTTAGTTGTACTAGATTCAGTTCAAGGAGTACCTCAAGAAGTGGCTGGTAAGTAGTTTGGAGGCCGCTCAGGTATTACTTGCTCTCTTCCTCAGAGATGCTTTAAGGGCATCCAAGGTGGAGATAGTAATTGGGACTATTGATTCCATTATTTTAGACTGAACCCATCTCATCTCAATCTGTGGCACGAAATGTTCAATAAAAATGTGCCACCCTGCTGTGCTCCACTTAAGAATGGAGCATTTTCCATCAACAGCAAATTTGTCACCTATGGAATGTTTACATTGGAACTGTCTCCTACTTCATAGTTGTTTCTATTTCACTGTCAATGTGGACATTTACGTAAGGACAATTTAGTGATCATTTCTTGTTTAATTGATGGTATGGGACGTAGCTGACGAACGCATTGACACTCTCTTATGTAAGAAAAAAATTTGAAGCGGCCGACGAGCAATAAATATTGAAATATGTACACGTTCAGAATTTCATGTTCTCTAAAAATACTATGTCTGGTTCATATAAATTTCTAATGAAAACGCAGTTTTAGAGTAGAATTTCATCGACAAAATAATTAAAACGAACTCAAACTGCTTGGAGCGTGCATTTTGCAACTCAGTGGAGCAGAGTCTATGTGCTCAGGATACCAAGACATACCCAGCTCTAGAATATCACCTGGAAACTATGCAACATTTGTTGCGTTTTATGTATAAACCGCCATGAGAGGTCTTTGAGTGTTAACTCTTAGAGGACGCCAAGCACGTCGTAAAGTCAACTTCTATGAACTTTCATTGAAGGGAAATGTAACATATCGTCAAACTGATGCTTTCCTGAGCGCTCCGAGCCCCGCAGAGAATTAGATGATTCCGGATTTAAACGAAAAGAATTGTCCTTGGACGTCACTTGAATAAAGCAAGAAATTCATCGAAAAGAAGGAAAGGAGGATAAGCTAGCTCGTTCATTTTCACATTGACCAAGCAACCATTATTACAAGCTAGTACTATTCCAAGTTACATCATTTACGCCAAGATTGCAACAATTGTGCACATGATTTAATACGATCTTCTCTCGAAGGACAGTCTGGAGTTGAAAGTCGTTCTTTATCTGCGGTTCTATCGACTTATTCCTGGTTTATGCTGATTGAACGCACGAGCAGCGACTGGAAGGCTAAACCTCCGAAGAGGTTGGTGATGGACTTGGATTTGCTGATTCCACTCGTCTCGACTTCACACGAGCTGAGTTTGTACCAAAAAGAGAACTCGTTAACTCGATCAGAACGGAGAAGATTTGTGAATCAAAACCGGTACCACGACGATGGAACTAACTCTTTAATACATTGACCTACCGCATTAGCCATATCTGCACACAGCAGTTTCGACATGAGAGACCGTTTCAGTTTGCTTCGCAACATTGAACGATCGCAAACCATCCAAGTACATTGCCTTGAATCGTTTCGGCTACGCCGCCTACAGCTTTCCAGGACAAGAATACCAACGACATCATATTCATGCTGTACTTGTGAGCAATTTTCACTCAGGATTTCTCATTATAAGGATTGCGGAAGAACAAAGCAAACCGAGCAAACTTGAGTGTGCGTCTACACAACTTTAATCTCCACAAATCCAGGCCGATTTAGCGAAAGCTGATTTCCGTTATTAATGCAAATCTTGTACCTACACTGCAAGCATTTAATTTAATTCTCCGGTCCACCTCCGGCGGCGGTACAAAGTGCGGCCACTCAAAAGCCCGCATTCACTGCAACCTGCCAACTCCTTAATGTTCCAAGTTCATTTTCAACCGACCTCATCAACTAAAAAATCATCTCGAATCAGGGATGAAACCTCATGAAGAAACCGAAAACCAGTGAACGCACGATGAGCGAGATAGGTGCCGCACCAATCGATATCCCAGAAAGGAAAAACTGGAACACTTTCTCATCGACTGGAGGATCGTTGCTTTAAACAGCAAACTTGGAATCATGGAGCAGTTGTGGGCGGCAATCAGAGAGAGAGGGAGAGGGGTTCAATCGTCTAGACCGCAATAACTTAGCTGAATTAGAGAGATCGAATTGAGTTGGTGGACGTGGACGATGAATGGCGTTCGCAATGGCCCGGAGGCGAAGAATGCATGCGTCAGTGATTAACGGGACATGTCGAGTGATTTCTGCGAATTAGCGAGTGATTTCGGGAGCTCATCAGTCATGATCAGGTCCTGCGAGTGAGAAGAACTGACAAAGTAAAGGGAATCCTTTTGCTGCAAAAAGAGGAATACAGTAAAATACCCCCGCTGTGACACTGTCCGTGTGTTTGGCCCCTGCCTGCGGGCCGGCTCCTCTGATCTTGCTCTCCCGGTCTCCTCCATGGTGGACTGGGTATGGTCTCCAATGCGCTATGCTTTTACAAATATATCTAAGAAATATTTTTAAGCAATACTTTTTAAGTATGATGTAGAAACAAGATGAGATTTACCATGTCATTCTTTAGGGGTGAGAGTAGATTCCCAGTATTAATTTTCTCAGGGTGTATACTCTTATAGACTCTTTTTAGTATATTGTGGTTATTTGACTTAGTTTGTGTTTCCACCCAAGTTTTGGTATCATTGTCTGAATGCTCGTAACACCTTTAAACATTTAGATATCATGAATTTGTTTCTTTCAGTTCACATGCAAGTCAGTCTTATGATGCAGAGGATATGGCATACAGGGTTCATTGTAACCATGTTTGCAGCCTACACTTGGCACAAAATTCACTAACTTATGCATTGGACCTATGTTTCTACCAAAGTTAAGTATTCATGTCTTTGATGTGAAAGAAAGCCTGGTTCACATGACTTATGTTGACTACTGGTATGGTAATGGACAGTGAAAACTGTAGCTCTTAGATTTGTTTTTGGACTGAGCAACTCTTAATCTTAATTTGTCACTAGATTTGCAAGTTGGCTAAATTTCATTATACATTATTGAGCTTATCAGCTGACATTCCCAAAGCACTGTAACTGAAATGGGACACAAAGTTCAGTTCTTATGGCTTTTCAGACCAGGCAAAATAGCATCTTAGCACAACAGCCATATTATGGAAAGAACAAGCAAGAGAGGTGGTGCAAGATGTTACAGAATTAGTGCAACATAAGTCCCAAAGAAGAAAATGCAGAACACAATGCGATCTGGTGTCAGCATCCGGGTGCTAAGTCTATGATGCAATGATTCAGAAGTGCTTCTTGACAGGACTTTTCTCCATTTGCACAGCCAAATGGAGTGATCACCACAATGAATACTGCACAATGGATTTATCATTTCAACCATCCTATTGAGTTCTGTGTTCTTACAAACAAATGACTTGTACTCATCTATTCAAGTCTGTCAGAGGCGCAATAAGCATGTCATTTAGCTTCTTGTCCCCTGTCCAAAACAAATAGGTTCTCCTTGAATCTTGGAGAACTTAAGTGAGGTACCCCACTGACATGTTTGAAAAGTTTGGAGCACACCTATTTCGTACACTGCGAGGATATGTATGGGAATAGAAATAGAGACAATTCCGTAAAATGATTTTGCTGAATTTTCAGCTTTTGGGTGAATTTTATAGTTGTGTATCTCAGCTCAACCTGTTGGAACTGTTTTAAGCAACTTATGCTCCAAGAAGCCTTAACTGGGTTGCCACATTATTTTGTATGACTTTTTCATGTTATTTTTTTTCCCCTTTTCAAAATTACATTTTGTGACTTAAAATTTATTTGACTGGGATCTAAAATGAAGTTTTAAAACTTTCAATCCTTCAAAGTTAAGCCTTGCATCTTCATTTGTGATATAAACTTCATCAAAGTTGTGAAAGGCAAATTTTATAACACATCTAATTTTTTTAAATGCATCACAATATTAGAGGTTTGAATTGTTTTTTACTTGAATAAATATCCCTTGCATGTCATGAAATTCCAAGAATACATTTTAGAGCAGCATTTTATCATAAGATGTAAGAACTTACCAATGTATCACACTTTATCATTTAACCATGTTAGGGTTCATTGCAATTCCTGGAGCTTTTGACTCCCATCGCCAACTGGTATTCAAGTTACACCTCAAAGTCAAATTTACTGAGGGTCATAAATAACACAAGGAGATGATATTCAACCAATTCTTTCCCCGTTGATGCTGAAAACTTATTCAATGCATGTTAATTTTTTCTTTTGAAAATTTCCAAATTCAAAGCACTTTAAAATGAACATCTTTTGTGCAATGGAACCTAAAAATAAATAGGTGCATAATTATTTTTAATCCGACAGATTTAGGAATCAAACACAATAACCAAGCACCAAATATTTGGTCTCGACGCACACATGTGCATTGTGCAGCACATGGCAAATATCGACACCTCTCAAAACTGGCTCGGTTAAGAGCCTGTCCCAGTCAAGATACTCTTGCGTTAGCATGTCCACATACTTGCTGTTGCACATAATTCCACATGAAACTGTAACTTAATCATCTCATTGACTGAAAAACATAATTACTCGGCCCTCCGAGAGCGATAAGCAATCCACTCATGGCAAAGACCAAGTTATATCACTTGAAGTTCTGGTATGAGGCAGTGACAAACAAGTACCGGTACAGTAACCATTGACGAAGCTCAAACGAAAGAGTGGTTACAAGAACATGGTCTACCGGTCCACATAAGAACGGCAGTCTTTCGAAAGTTGACATTGGTCCACTGATCCAGTGGGTCAAGTCGGTAATAAATCTTTCACGATGCACATTGGCTGCAACTGTTTCAATTACTGCTAGGAATTCCTTAAGTCACGAGACTTCTCCTCGGGAAGTTGGTGAAAAGAGTGGACCCATCCTAAATAAACTCCATTTGCACAAAACTTTAACCCACGTCTGGTTATTTCTAGGCAAGAAGGTGGGCTGGAGGTCAACCGGTATCAGAGCAATGGGATCAGCTATCACCTTCATTCTTTACTTGACATCGGGATGATAGGATTCTCCAAGAGTGGACTTCTAACCTATTTGGCGCTCTTCACGTCAAAATACAAATTGTCGAACATGACGTGAAATATATTATGCTTTAGTAATTTACGTCGTGAGTTTCACTAAATTGCTACTTCAACGAGACCACTGCAGCTCCCCGAGGCAACTGTGATGCATAAATGCTCCACCTGATTCAATGCCTGCATCGCCAACTTCTGCAGCTGTGGTGTGCACAATCGTAGAGCAAGCTCTTCTGTGGAGTTGACCTGCGTTTGGAGAGGTTTAAGAGATGATGCTCTAGTGCAGAATTAATATTGGTGCAGCTCCAGTTCTACTTTGCTTGCAGTGTCTCTTGAGAGTTCACTGTCGCACAGAGTTGATCGAGTGTCATGGCGGTGAGGGTTCAGCTGGCATTGCTACTCTTGGGCCTGTTGAGCCTGCCTGCTGCTCAGGCTGGGTTCTGGGCGCAACAAGGCTACAATGAAGGTTGGGTATTCGGCCACGGCACCTGGTATGGTGATCCCTATGGCGAAGGCTCAAGTGGTATGTTTAACTTCTGCACTCAGTAATACCCTCATGCTGGTTGCATAGCGCTCGATAGTATAGTTCTGAATTTGTTTGTGCTTTAAGCAATTGGCGTTTGCATCTCCTTGTTTACAAAAGAGAAGAATTTAAGTTGGAGCTTTTCGTTTTGAATGACATTGATGGTCTTCATTTAAATTCTTTCGTGCAGGAGGAAACTGTGGCTACACCAAGCTGGCTGGCACACCTTATGGTCCTAAGATTGTAGCGGGAAGTCCTGCCATTTATGCAAACGGTCTCGGTTGCGGACAGTGCTACCAGGTTAAATGCACTGATAGCAAAAATGGGCCCCGGCTGTGCAATCCGTCTGGCACCCAGGTGGTGGTGACTGATTTTTGCCCAGGAGGCACATATTGCAGCACCGGAGAGAAGGCCTTCGATTTCAGTGGAGCTGCTCTCAATGCCATGGCTCTGCCGGGGAAGGACGGTCAGCTTCGCAACAGAGGTTTGTACAACGTACTCTACAAGAGAGTGCCGTGCAAGTACAAAGGCCAGAACATTGCCTTCCGGGTAGACCCTGGATCGAGCCCATACTGGCTGAGCGTACTGATCAAGTACGTGGGCGGACCTGGCGACATCGGGGCCGTGTCCATCAAGATGGCAAACTCGTACAAGTTCATGCCAATGAAGCACGCATGGGGCGCGAACTGGATGCTGCAGAACTACGATGGGAAGCCTTTCAAGGGGCCGATGGACATCAAGATAGTGTCTCGGCTGAATGGGCACTCCGTGGTGGCGAAAGGGGTGATCCCAGGGTACTTCCGACCAGGGACGACTTACACATCCAGAGTCCAAATGGCGTACTAGCTCATCCATTCTGGTTTCTATGTCGGCAGTCCACCCACCTATGGTCCTTAGATCTGAAGCGCGGCGCATATTTCAAACGATGTCACATTCATACATGTGTACATTAGACTCCTTTTTGGCAGTTTTGTGACGGTTGCAAGAGTCAGTGATCTTGGTCTCCGCATGCTAACCTCATGGAGAAAGATTTTTCTTTTTGTTTTTTTGGTAGTTTGAGTTAGAGAGCATCTGGGAGCGCAGTACTTGCGGATCATGTACTGTTTGCTTCCTGAGAGGTTCCTAATGCGGCTAAGCATGCGCGATGCAGAGACCCGGCTTTGTGATCAACATATTCATGTATACGTAAACTTATGCAGGAATAGATCTCAACATACATTAGCTTGCACGTGTACGGTTTTCTTCTCCGTCTTCTTTGTTTTCCGGCACATGTTAGATTTATTAAGGAAGAATTAGTACTACAAGGAGTACCTTACGAAGTGGTTCTAGCAAGCCGCTCAGGTATTCTGTGTTATTCTCTTTAGAGATGCTAGTTTAGCGTCCGAGGAGGCGGTAGCTGAAAGTTGACGGGTATTATATCTCCTGTCTTCTCAATCTGTGACACGAATGTTTAATAAAAGTGTGCCATCCAGGGCTTGGACTGTCAAACCATTGTTGTCTTGATGTCTCTTCGATTATGGATTCTCAATTTCGCATCAATATCGGTATGGTATACACCGAAGATATACATATACATTTATTTTAACAGAATTGCTGTCAACGGCAATTTTGTGACTAAACTTCGCGAATATGGGCATAAGCAATTGTAAATATGATGGGGGAATTGGCAAGTAAAATTTATCTAGCATCTTTAGTTTACAGTACAACTGTGAATAAACTGTAACACTAATATTTATGGTGAGGCATAGCTACAGGTTTGCAATGTTTGATCTCTAATTTCTGGTTCTAGCACGGTCTTTGATTCAGCGTTATGCAAAACCATAGATCTATATCAACCTCTAAATTTGCCCACCTGTGTCCACTCTCAAAACTCTTTTCCATGTCACTCTCAAGTGATCCATGTTACTATTCCCTGCAAAGAGTCTGGACATCGTTGAATGGTAGTAGCGGACAGACCTTCTGACAACTGAACGAGAAAAAAATTATTCCCCTCAATTGGGGACAGTTTCTCCACTCTAACCAAACATTGAAACGTACCTTGGTACAGAGAGGCGAATTTCTTCGTGTAAACACTGCAGATCTTGCTAACCCTACACCTGATTGGAGTCCTATCCAGGATGAGCAATCGATGCTTTTCTCGCTGTTGAAATTCCTGAAGAATAATTTGATGAATGAGTTGGATGGGCATCGGAAGGTGATTATGGACACGTATGGCCAGAATTTTTCATGACTTTACCGTTGAATGCATTACTTATCACTCGTGTTTCACCAAGTGGGTGAACTCTAGAGAGCAGACATACCTTATGAGTCTTCAGTAGCAGTGGCTTTGTGTAGTAGCAATTAGTATTGTGTGAGAAATCCGCAATCTCAAATCTCAAATCCGCATCCTCTCTTCTTTCATGGGGATTCTTCCTCCCTCTTTGAAAATTTTGCGTTCATTTTAGGCGTTCCATGTCGTTTATTACCATGCTGTAAGCTCTTAAGTACATGTACTACTCTTCCACTTCGAAGCTTGGTTACAATTGTCACCTCTTCTTCGCCCTGGTACAGCAGTTTTAAGTGACACAACGGTGAGGAATTTGATTCTATCATGGCATATAACAGAGAAATTTAATTATTTTGAAAATCATTATCAGCACACTAAATAATCACAAAATATGTTTATGAATAACAATATAAAATAATGATTTCTCACACAATACTGCTCAATATTTCCTGAAGGCTTGTAATGCAGAATGGAAGTCCCAAAGTTTCCGATAGTGAGACAATTCCCAGTTTCATTGAGAAATGAGCTCTTCTTTACAGGAAAACAACCCCTTCGCCTTCCAGGGAACACGCCCAGTGCGACCTGTGTGTGTAGTGTGCATGTTGGCGCCAGATTTCACGCTCACTAATTAGTTGTCTCCAGAACCTCGCCGTTGAAGATGTAAGTCTAGCCAAATTTCATTTTTGAAATTTACTATATAGTAGCCAGATTTCTACCAGAGTCTAAAGCTCAGTCACCCCCTTACAGGCTTTTATGATAAAATTCGTTTCCTTAATTGAATGAAAAATACGTAGACCTTGTCACCACATTGATGAGTGAATAAAATGGACTTTGCAACCCCAATTGGCTTTGATTTGGGTATCAGTCGCCATATAAGCGAAAAATAAAAATCACTTCTAGAGCCAATGTGGGGACACCCCGTTTCCAGAAGAGAAAAACAAAGGGCTTATTGTATCGCTTGCTCCTTGAACAGAATGCCGAACATCAACTAACTCTATAGTGACACGAGCAGAACGTGGGAGGAGACTGCCAATACACCGCCGGAACCACCGAGTGCCCACATGGGTCATGCTTTAACACCCAAACGCAGATCTACATAACTTATGTAGATTATGTCCGAGTGGTGCTTGCTGCAAACGCAGCTGTGTCGTTTCTTCCAACAGTAGAAAACGCGGCAACCAGTGCAATGTTCTGTAATGCATGATGTCTGTAATGCACTGGGACATCATGCATTACAGAACATTGCAACCTCTCCGTTTCCACCCAATTTTGCCAGTCACAAATGGATTACTGTACCGTTTTCCAGCTTCTGTCGCCGGCGTTATCGAATTTGCAGCAGAAGCCAGCAACGAGGTCCTGGTCGGAATCTCCTCACAACGGCAAACCGTGAACCCCATATGTATGATATTGACGTCAAAGGATGGAAGAATATGAAGAGTGCCCTACAATCCGAGTCGTGGGGACCCATTGTTATCGTCAGCTAGGGGCTGAGTTTCTCCTATGGCAGGAATGATTTATGAGTATCCATCAACAAGAATACCAGTGTTTGGGACCCGGGCAGAGCGGATCTACGGTGTTCATGAAATTCATCGACCAAAATTTCTTGATGGGAGTTCAGGACATCTGCTTCAGCAGCTACGATCAACCTGTGACAATTTCTGACATTGGCATTAGCGCTATAGCTTAAGGATTCTCCAGTGCTATGCTCCGAGTTAAGGAGTTGCTGCTAGTTTGAAGCATGTGAAGGCTTTTTGTTTCGTTGAATAGAACTTTGAATAGGACAGAAGTAGGTGATTTGTCAATCCAGTTTGACAGTGTGAACCAAGAAATACGTATTTCATGAAGTTTGTCTGAATATTTTCTACAGTCGACGATGCGAAAAATTATGTCTTCACAAGGCTGGGACCTGCTGAATGCATAACGTGATTGAGAATCAAGATTGTCGTTACTGATTGCTTCCTTTATTCGATGCACCCTCGCATTCCCATTTTCAATAAGAAGATTCAAGTTTCAAGTTTCAGGTTTCGATTCATGAATCAATTTCAAGCTTCGATTCATGGGAAGGAGAAAACAATGAAACATTGAAGCTCTGTGATTTTTTTTTTGGAAACACGAAGACGACACTGTTTCTAACTTGTTCTGTTCTAACTTGGTCAGGCAGAACAAGTTAGAAACAGAGTCGCGATCTTCGTGTCTCAAAACATGGTTGCTGGTCTGTCTGTCTGTCCCGCCCTCGCCGGACCTGGCGGGGGTGGGTTGTAACTGTGTCTTTTTCCTCTCAATGCAGTTAAGGGCCTCCCTTGATTTGTGTCAAAAAAAAAAAAAAAAAAAACATGGTTGCTGATTAGATGAGTAGGACCTTTAGAAACTGTTTTATCCTAAAAAATGGATTGGAAGATAAGTACAAAGATTTAGAAACAATTATTTGAGGCATTCAATATCACTTTAGAATTTTGTGTTTCACCAAGTATCAAAAGCTGTCAAGCCCATGTGTTTAACATGGGAGGGCTACTGACAGAAATTGAAGCTGTTAGGATCTTATTTGAAACAATCATATTTTATTCATACAATGTCAAAATAATATGTTTGAAGTTTGTAAGAATCTTTTTGAAAATATCTATAAGAAAAAATAATATATTAATATTTCTAATCTTAGAAACAAGACTTTGCTGCAAAAGCTAAAGGTCATGCCTTAGAAACTTCATGGAGCTTGCTATTTCTTAAGCCTAACCGGAATTTTTGGTTCCAAAATTCTTGGAACCTAAAAATAGACTACTTTTAGAGAATAAATATAGACAGCCAAGATTTGTGTAATTTATTTTATGATTATTTTTAGACTTTAACGATCTTGTTATTACTATTATTTTACTGTATGGGCTCAAACGCACTAATAATTCTCTTGTTTCAAGGATGGTACCCGTTTACACTGCTGTCATTCAAGAACAAGGTACATCTTGTATCTTTGGGTTAGATCCCATGATTTTTGGTGTACACCGTACCTAAGATTCTCAATCTATAGATTAGAACAAAGTGCCAGATTTCAAGGACTTCAGTCTATAAGTGCGAGCCGGCAGCAGCTTGATCCTCAGCTTCTACGATTCGCTTCCAGAAGAATTATCATTGACGGAAAAAATATCCGAAGGCTGCATCACCGTACTCTGATCTGGATGCACATGGGCTTAGTCTAACAGGAGCCTGCACTCTTTGCAAAGTGTATCTAGAACATGCAGTTAAGGTATACTCCTTCAACAGAATAGAGATTTTACAACACCTGGATGCAAACAGGGCGTGTAGAAGTGCGCACTTTGGGAATTCAACAGAGACTTTTACTCCATTACATCAGAGAGTTTAGCAAATTGAAATCTAAAAACTAAGACTGCTATAGACTACCAGAAAATACAAGATATCTGCAAGGTCATATGCAGCAATAACATGAGAAGAAATCCATGAATTATACGGAAAGTAACTAGAGCATAGACGTAAAGACGGTAGACTGGAAGAATGTCCACCCATAATGCATTTATGGAATACGGTACAGCACTAAATACAATGGAGATACTGCAGAAATCTACAGACAAGGAAGGGCTATCGAATGCACTTCCCATAAATAATCACAGGTCCTACTACTTCACCAATTAAAATGAGCATCAACTCTCTGGAGCTTTATGTCCGTCCCTAAGCTTCTCCAATTCTGACTGCAAGCTCGTCATGGTAGCTCGCAGGGACGCCACCTCCTCTTCCAGTTCCCGAATTCTCCCCGCACCGACGCCCTCCTTTCCTTCTTCAGGAATGTAAGGTTTGGTCAAATTCTTCGAAAACGATTTCAAGGATTCTACTCCACGTACTTCCTCCGGAAGTAAGGGCAATTTGGTAATATGGAAATCCTCGTACAACTCATGGAACTGGTCAAGGTACTTCTGTTGCATCCGAACACGAGCTTGTAGTAACTTGGAGTCGGAAACGTCCGGTTGAAAGAGTACTTGATTGATGATGATATTATGTGTATCAATCTCAAATCTAGCAAGCTCCTGAACCAGTCTCTCGGTTTCGTATAATGAGAGAAATTCAGGTATGCAGACGCAAATAAAAGTTGTCATATCGGGGTTCCGAAATTGCTCATTGACCTGTTACATTAAACAAACCTCTCCATCATCAAAATACTCTTCTGCCATCATTCAAAAGTGACCAATCAATCTTGATGCACCACCATCCATAACTGAGCCTGAGTTTTCTCTCATGATATCATTCAAAATGTTGAAGGATATTGTCGACATAAAACAGGGAACAGCTACGTGCACTTGCAGTGAGGAAGATGCAAAACCCAAACAATTTGCTTATTATGAACCTGAACTCTAAAGAAATCTTTCAGATCCAAAGACGGATTCAAAAATGTGACATAGACTTTTCGAATTCATATAAAGCCAACGCAGAACGTGCAATGAAGAACTGAAACTCCTCGACTCTGTGATTAGGGTTTGAGGGTCCCGCACCTGCTCAATCACGGCCTTGATGTTATCCACCTTCCCAAGCAAAGCATCCTCTCCGAACTCCTCCCCAGCACCAAACATGCGCGAAACCTGCCCAATCAACCCTCCGAACTTACTCTTCAAGCTCATCACCTTCTCCAACCCCTTCTCAAGAGTAGACGGAAATTGCAGCAACCGCAGCGTATGCCCCGTGGGCGCCGTATCAAACACAATCACACTGTAATCCATCGTCTGCACCAGCTTCAGCATCTCCGCGAAGCTCATCGCCTCATCAATCCCAGGAATCGCATTCGCAAGCTCCGACACGAACCCGCCCATACCCAACCCGTCCGCCTGCTCCTCCAGATCCTCGCTCTCCACAGTCGGATCCACCTCCATGGCGAACAGGTTACTAAACCCGTTCACCATGGTCGGCGCCTTGGTGAACTTCTGGCAGAACGCATCGCTCAAGTTGTGCGCCGGATCCGTGGAGATCAGCAACACGGACTCCCGCACCTGTGCCAGTAACGTCGCCAGCATACAACTACATGTGGTCTTCCCCACTCCCCCCTTCCCCCCCACGAAGATCCACTTCAACTCCTTCTGCTCCAGCACATTCTGCACGCTCGCCTCCGGCATTGGCAGCTCCTCCAGGTCCGCCATCGCTCCCCCCAGTCCAAGCTCACGACTCCCTCGTCACCCTCCTCTCCCAGACCATCCCCAAAAACCAAGTTAGGGTTACAAGCTCATCGTCCCCACTGCACGTTTGGTCACTATCCTGTCCATTTTCATCTCATTCCTGTCCTTCCCTTTGGGCCATGTCCTTCATGTTTTGGGCCATGTCCTTTTGTTGGGCCCTTTGTTGGGCCCTGTCCTTTTAGGGAATATTGCATCGTCATCAAAGTCTAGTTCTGTAGCACCATAGCAGTTTGTCCAAAGGAAATTTAAAAATAGAGGGAAGAATATCGGAACTTTTTATGATGACAAATTTTTTTAAAAAATGTTGTGATATTATGCTAGTTTTGACCCATTTGATTTTTTTATTTTGTTTTTTTTCTTAAAAAAATGGAAACCGCAGAATTTTTTATTTTTTATTTTTTTTTTTTTTTTAATTTTAAAGCACAACGGATTACTTTTTGCAATCCACGGCAAAGCTGACAAGTTGCTTTCACAACCCATCGCCGGGGTTTTCATCTGGTACATGTGAGATTTTACAGCCGATCGGAATCAAACTGTCAACCCCTTAGCCCGGCAAACAACCGATGGGTACCTATGTCCATCATCTAATAGTTTAGGGTCATTCTGGACCGAATTTTGATTTTTGAGTGATAAATCTTGTATTTTCCAAAAAATATTAATATTCATGTCAAAAGTGACGAATATGTTGTATTGTTCCACCCTAAATTGAAATATCCTCTTTCACACTATTTATTGGTAGAATTAGGATTCAAGCCATCACTGTAGAGTTAACTTGTTCTCCATATTAACTGGGTGTCCACCTATATAAAACAAGAATAGCCTTTTTTCCATTTCAAATCCGAATTTTGTGAATAGTCTTCACCTCGCTCAACTCTCTCTCTCTCTTCTTCTCTCTCCGAGTCAAAACACTTTTGACCTACTCCATGGATTAATTCCACCTCTCTACTCCAAACTTCAACTTTAAGCATTATTGGACTCCCTCACTCTACAAATCAACTTATATAACATAACACCTCACACCAACTAAAACTAGTTCAAAATTCAATACAAAAAAAACATCAAATCAAATCACCAAAAAAATCAAATTTCATAGGCATTCACATCTACTACTACACTACGGATTACTTTGATCAAGTGGGTTGGGTCAAGTGGGTGAAGTTGGAGTAAGTGAAAAGAAGTGTATGACTTGGGACTCAAAGTGGTGACGAAGTGCTTACTTGTCGCCATATCAGTGAGTGCATGCTCTGTGAACAGTATTGAACAGCGTTGAACAGTGCTGAAGAGTGGAATGTCATCGAAGTCTGTGCCCGGAAGCTTCTCTCAAGGGGCATTCTCTTCCGTGTTTTCGTTTCAGGGCAGGATCTGCCAACAGGATTTCTCGTGATTCTCGTGAAGTGTAGCATGATTGTGTAAGTCTGCTGGACACGAGAATCTCTGCAACAGAACCGGGCCAGTGAGGGAGGGAGGTTGGGTGAGGTGAGGGTGTGCTTTGCACCTTCTTCCTGTCTTTCTGATGACATGGGGGAGTTTCAAGAGCAGGATCCGTGATGTGGTGCTTGGGATTTAGGAGATTTGCTGAGGATATTTATAAAGTTTGGGAGTTGGTAGTTTGGGGGACAGAAGTTGAGGAGGAGTTGTTGTTCCTCTGAGGATATTCCATACAGACAGTCCAAACTGTGGAACAGGTGCAAAGCAGTGACGGCAAGCAACAGCAACTGGGATGGACCAAGATGTGGAAGACAAGCAAGAGATTTAACGGTACCAGCGAAATGTATATTTAAAAAGTAATAAAGCGTTACAAAAGCCATCATTTGCTGGTTTTTCAATGCAAAATACGCATAAAATTGTTCACGATCTTCACAAGATCATAGCAGACTTGTGCCCGCAATTAAAGAAAAACGATACAAAAAACACTTAGCTGTACTGTACATTGGACTGTAGGTGTTCTAAAGATGCAGAAATCACTAGTCAAGAGTATCAAACCCACTTTCTGCCAATTACAAACCAGAACACAGCATCCAGAATATAAGCAAATTGCGATCCCCAGGGTCAACTAGTGACCATGCAAAGTGGGGTAGCAACGTGTGAAGCACCTTGGGAATAGGTATCAAGGAGTTCAAACTGGATGTAGAGACGAGTACAAAAGGCTCAAAGACTCATCATCGCATTCGTTAGGATCCCCAGCAATTCGATGTCATGGCATACGAATTTATTACATCCTCCTGCAGCCACCAAGCTCCATCTTGTGCAGACAGTCACAAGAAATAGGGTGTGGCATTACGCGCACCTGTTCACCTGATTGTTCAGTTGCAAGAGGGGGTGATTGGACACCCCCCACTGTAACAGGATTAAACTTTAATGTACAAGACAATGTAAAATAAATGGTGCTAACTGTGGTTCTAACCCAACATAGCACGAATGAATGCTAGCTCCAATCGATATTATCCCGCCCTCAATCGTCTATCTCCAAATACCTCATCCTGCAGGCTCGGTCTTTGCAACAACCGCCAATTTGGAGCCCAAGTGTGTCTCGTCTTCTGTGTCATTGTCGTCCTTAGGGATGCCTGCCATGATTTCATCAAGTGGAAAATCGAGGTTCAAACTAGGGAACCTCTCCAGCGGTTGAATCAATCCAGCACCAAACGACGAATCGATGTTGTGCATTAGGTCATCCTTGAAAAATAGATCGTCATCACCGACGAGAACTGTGGGCTCTGCCTTCACTTTCAGACCAGATCGATCTTCAAATCCCACTCCAAAGTCTCTTTCCTTGAGCACTTCCACGGTGTTTAATGGAGCCTCCGGAAAACCTCTAGCCAAGCTGTGTGCATTATCTTCTTGTAATCCTTGTGCTCCCCGTCGTTCCAAGTGCACCTTCTTCTTTCCTCTCAGGACCTGAAATAGAGAATTGAAGTTTTGAGTAAACAAACTCAAGCACCGAAATCATCACCTAACTGGGTTCATCGTACTATAAAGGACAAGGCACATTTACTTACAGAAAGACCAACAAGAATGAGAGTTGATGAACTAATAAACTTACGTAGTTCCCCTGCTGGCTCCTGTAAAGAATCAGCAGATCGCCTTCTTCCAAATGATGAGATTTAACAAACTCGCCTGACATTTAAGAAAAGAAAAAAAAATAAAACAAGAAACTCAAACCATTAGCTCCAAGGCTCCAATAAAGATTCAGAGTTCTTAATTAACTTCACACGAAAGTGCACATCCAAAACACGTCGTGATGACTCTAGGACTATAGCATCCAAAACGTCAGCTATATATACTTGCGGGAAGGCATTCAGAAAAAAGTTACAATGGACAGGGTCAGATATCTCACCCGTATTTTCTAGCAAGTACATTCGACTCTTGTTGTTCGGCCAAAACCTGTTCCAAACAAAAGTAGACACACATTAGCTTAAGATGATGATTACCATAGCTAATTTGCATAAGCTAAGATACAGAAACAAAAGAACAAGTATTGCACTTCACACAAATACAAGTGATGCAGAGTCCAGACAGACTGACACTGACAAGTGCCTCCAGACGGACAAAATATGCCAGCCAGAGTTTCGAGCCATAGAATTGGCATCCCCTAACTCTAGCCTAGGCTACATTAAACGTAGAACTATGCCCATGAGCACTCAAGTGAAATCAAGTGGATTACCCCTTCCTACAATCAAGTACCGGAAGTTTGAGCAACCACCTAAACATAGCTAGCTACTGAAAGAAACACCATAACAACCAAAAAAAGCAAAAGTCCGACATCTTATTACAAACTAGACGCGTACGCACAGAGCTTTCCGAAAGAAACTAGGTGACCAAAGGACTGACAAATATCATAGGGCTCATGGTCTAGGCTCCATCACTTAAGACGAAAACTATGACACGATGGAAGTTTAATGACATCTGAGTCGAACTACATGATAAGACATACGGAAAATATTGTGCCCTACCTGTATCTAATGGTCCAGCAATGCCCAGAGTCAAAATCGTCCATTTGAAGAGAAACGCCTTCTCTTAAAGCAAGAATCGGTAAGTGCAGCTCCGCTTCTTTCTGCGATAACAAAAATATAATCACTGTCAGAACTTCGTGCCAGTAGAAACTCAAGTAAATACACCAATATCCTGAAAGAGATTCGCACGTGAAGCGCAGTTCACTGACCTTGGGAAGGATGATTCGGCCGAGATTACCGACATCGCTCGGCCGAAGCTCTTTTTGAAGCAGAAATGTCAGCATATCAATATTGCATACCTTCCTACCGCTATTAGCAGGAACAGCGGTTGGAAGTTGCATTCCAGGATGATACATCCCTGCACTCCTCAAATCCAATGTAGGAGGCGCAATCGACCATAGCCCACAACCTGACACAGCGGTACCATTACTCGGCGTACGTTCATGGTTCTGTTGCAAGGATTGCCTTTGTCGTGCGATTCGGTTTCTCCTAGCTGCCCTTGTGGTTGCTGCCAAAGTCTGACTCAAGCTGCCGTCGTGCCCTGATGAAAAAGACAAACTGGGCTGCAAACAAGGAACCGGTTGTTGAATATCCAGGTCGCGCGGCATTCTAGAGAGCGTGGCTTGGCCAATGCTGTTGGGACTTCCTGTGCCCATTTCGAGCTTCGGAAAGCGGAACTGATCTGGAATACTACCCCTTACATCTACGAAGGTGCCACGACCAGAATGAATGTCAGATCGACTACTACTGTCCACTTCGCCGTCATCCATCAACCTTCGCGACTTAGCGCGATGGTAGACCTGGTTCAGATCAAGTGCCTCATCCGAGGACTGCACCGTCTTGAATGTACGGTTCGTTCTGTCATTTCTCTGATCATAAGGCCCCTTTCCTAACGTCAGGTTGAAGGTTGAACTACTGTTAGACATGTTGGAGGCATATCCGACGGCAGGGTTCACCTGCTGCTGCTGCTGCTGCTGCTGAGGAGGACGAAGGTTGTTCAAATTCTGTGACGAGAAGAAATCATCACAATTCTCACCCTTGTGCTTCTTCACCCACAGCATGATATACCCCATGAGCTCCTTCAGGCCCTTCTCGCCCCCTCCGAGCGACTGAATTGTTTGGTTGAGGGCTCCTTCATTCACGGTCACCTTCTTTAGCATAGCCCGCACATTTCCATCCATCAGGTACGACAGCGACGCATCCTCCGCATTGTCTACATTCCCAGTGGAATTGCAATCATAAGATGTGCCGGACGAATATGAGGCTCCTGGGGACCCTGACTGCACCGAGAAATCTCCGCTGCTTTGGTTTCTGATGCCAGCAGGTGGCGGTACCGGCAGCGCAAACCCAAAACTGGGCACGCCCCGCATGTCAAACCATTGGCCATGCATGTTCCCTCCGTAAGCACCAGCGTGCTCTCTTTCCTTAAGATCTTCAAACCCGCGTGGCAGATCAGTCCAACTTCGAAACCCCATTGAATTACTCAAAGGCTCCGTTTTCATCATCAATCCGCAGCTGTCTTGCTGGTACGCTTCCATTCTAGAAATGAGGACCTGGCAAGGGTCACACCACACCAGAATGATGACCGAGTTTATCTTCAAAACAGAAAGTGATCCATAAAACCCAAATCTCGACATGAAACCATGACAAAACCAAACAACCCCATGACATGAAATTCCCTACACATGTCGACAGAGACTCTTGAGATGTGTGTACCATCTTCAGATTCTAAAACTCAAAACGATTCCCCCCGTTGTATGTGAACGCATCCAGGAGTGCAGCAGATGGGGCGTTGATAGTCCTACTCGAAGGTGTAACGTCCTCAACGAGTTGAACCCAAAAAGGATATTCCTTCGTGTTGGAGTGGGGATAGCATTGAATGAAGTGCTAAGCCACAAATGAGAGTTTCGTAACGCTTCCCTTGCAGGTCGCAGTCCCAAGCCTTGACATGTAAAGTACACCACTCGGCTCGTTTCGACCAACAAAATTCTTAAAGTGTTCCCCGCAGCCACTACAGTACGTGTTGTAGACTTCCCGTAAAGCCGTTTAGACTGCGTTTTACCTACAATCAGCAAAGCTGTAGTCCATAACTCCTCGTGTGCAGTGTCTCATAAAAACGGATTCGTATAATGACTACATCTCTGAAGATTAGCAAGTGTGACGACCATATATACTACGAAATTGCGATAGACATTCACACACGAAGACCCGACGATAAAATGCTCCAAAAAAGCAATAAAAGAAGATACTAAGTATCATCAGCACCCAAGATTCTGTAAATGCTAAAAAACCGGGCGAGGTTCAAGACCTCGTACCCAAGTGAGACAGTGCTCCAGGCAAGCTACAAATGAGTCTCTAAGCCAAGCGTTCTTTCCAGCAGCCGCCGGAAAAGAAGGGGGTTGCAACAAAAACAACCGGAAAAAGTAGTCAAAAACACTACACACCCTCTAGAGGGCCTCGTATATAGAACGACACGAAAGCCAAGATCAACCACTCGTAGAACTTTGCCGTCCGCTCAGATCACACAGAATCTTTTGTCCCAGAAACACTAACATTGTTCTTGCTAACAAGAAGCATTTCAACTACTCTTCAATGGGCGTACACACGAAGCATCTCTTCATAAAGAAGAGCTTCCGCAGGAACTGGCAAGATAATTCCGTTCCAGGTCCAAGGTGAATGAAAGAAAAGAGAGAGATATCAACAACCTCGGAGCACACATACTGAACAAGAAGCGTTACCTGCAAGAAGACTACATGGTCCCAACTCGAAAGCGGCTCATGCCTGGCATTCAACAACCACACCACGCCGTAGAACTCCCCGTCATAAAACCAATCTCAAAGAACAACTGCAAATGTGTCCCACTCGCCTAAGAAGCCTTTGCCGGAAAGGAACCAACACGCAACAAAAACGACCCCCGCTCAGTCTCGAAGAATCCTCCACCCGTCAAGAAGAAAAGATACCCCGAGCGCACCCAAACTGAGATCTCCAGCAACTGTCCTCCGACACCAAACCTCAACACCCTTCTCCTCCCAACGTTCTCAACATCGCGCCATGGAATCTCCAACTGCACCAGTTTCGTGCCTGGCAAGTCAACCGCTCACTCTCTCCTCCAACCCTCTCCTTCCCTCTCCCGGATCCTCCTCAGTCCTCTCCTCTCCTCTCCTCTCCACCCCAACCTCGAATCACGCCAAGATGCTAGCTACCAAACCCCCTCCCTTCCGAACTACAGTACTACAACAACAACAACACTAACACTAACAACACCACCACTAACAAAGACCAACACTGTCGAAATAAATAATCTTCTTCACCACTGCTACCACCCCCCGGAATCCCTTTCCTACCCCCAAATGCTCCCACCAAAACTCCCACCTTTGACACACAGATCAAAAACTCACTCCTTTGGTTTGTTCTCCTCCTCGCAACCAAAAAGACTCCAACTTTCCTCCCTGATGTAACGCAGAAAAACGAAGGACTAGTGTCTTTCTTTCTCCCTCTCACTCAGTCATCTCGGACTCTCTGTCTCGCTCAGTCGTCTCGTTCAGTGACCACTGCCTCGCCCACCTCACTGAGCTCACGCTCCTCCTCGGGCCCAGTCCGAGACAAAGGCGGTGAGTCCCGGCAGGCCGCCATCAAAGAGACGCTCTCTGTTGCCAAGAAGGCAGCCCAGCTCTCTCTCTCTCTCTCTTCTCTTTCTGTGTCTCTCTCTTCAAGATGCCTCTCCCTTTTTTTGCAGCTTTTTCCTCTACCCTTTCTGTGCAGCTAACTTACTACCGCTTCCTGACTCTTGGGCTTTACTCAGTAAGCTCAGTTTAATGCAAGTGAGGTGAGCACTCAGGAGGGTTAACCCATTCAACTGTTCTTTTTTTTTCCCTTTTTTTTCCTATTTTTTCTCCCATTTTTTTTCCTATTTTTTTGGTTTTGGTTTTGCCCTTTTTTATGATTCCCGGATATCATAAAACCGGCTCCATGTCAGTAGCAACTTGAAGGCCTTGAAAAGGGTTGCATCACATGATCGGAGTCTCTTACTGACTGGCAGGATCTACAAGTGGGGGGGTTGAACTGCCACCGTCGATGGATTTGGAGTTTTTCATTTTATTATTTTTTATTTTTAATTGTGCCGGTGGGCCTGTGCACTCCACGCTGCTGGTGTTTTTTTACCGCAATAATACCACTGTTTTTGTTACGATCATGCCTTGTTTATGTCACCTGGAGTTCAGGATCGGAGGTTCGTTGTTCAAAATCACCCTTTTGGGGTCACTGTCACTCTCAATCATACCGCTCTTTTTTTCCTGATAAAATGCGGTAGTGTGTGATGGTGACATGGGAATGTGGTGTGAATAGGGGTGTTTTGTATGGGTATTTTGTGTGGTTGTGCGTAGAAAGTCTGCACATTTTAGTGACAACTTCAAGGAATGGGCTTGTTTGTGTTTATTTGAAGTTTGTTTTTGTTGTTAAAATAAAGAATAGTAATAGTTGTGATGTTGTTGAAATTAAGGATTTTAATGTGGTGTTCATAATGTAACATGTACCCTCCAAATAAATGTATTAATAGGGGCATCTCATCTAATTTATCAAATGATAACTTGAAATGAATGATTTATCATCTATAGCATGTCATATTGTGCAATAAATGTAACAAATTTATTCATCTATTTTCAATCCATTAAACCATTAATTCCTTTATATATAATAAAAATCAATGTTTCTATGAAACTTGAATGTTTGTATTTTGTAATTCAATTGTTTTTGTAATTGAATTTGCACCAAAACCAAAGTTTTTGATATTATTCAAGATATGAAGACTTCATGTATACAATTGTTTGTAATTGTGGTACGTAGTATAGGTATATATAATAGTTTGGATCTTCAATTCTTTATCTTCATAGAATACAATTCAAGAATGTTTACGTAAATAAGAATTTTATAAATGGATCATATGTATGACAAGCAATAAAGATATATGTAGCTCACTTGACAATTTGAAACAAAGCAATATGTGGAAGTACTTTTATGCCAATTTTATAACATATTTGATAAACTTCTCTACTTGGTATTTTCATACAAAACGGTCGATTAATTTTGAAATATTTTAAAAGAATTGCAATAAATATCTTTTATTTTATTACGTATTAAACTTGCAAATGTTATATTGTAAGTTATAAAGCATATTTAGATGAATTTGATTATTTTTTATACCAAATTTGTTAATATCACCCCTATATTCTAAATATTATATTATTGAAATCAACATTATGACATTTTTAGGTCCATGAGAGGATATCATAATATCAAAAGTAGAATTTACATTTACACCGCTATCATTTTGATTCTTCTTTCTTCACTATATGTGACCTTGGACAAGAAGGACAATGGGATTACAAAACTACAAATCACATGGCCACAAAATATGTTATTTGATTACTTTGCACATAGAACAAAACGACCCAATAGCTTCCTTTGCTAAAAGTTTTGTTTCTTATTAACGTCCATACACGTATTACCACTACCTTATCATAATGAGTTGTAATCATTTCTAGATCATTCATGGCCATGAAACAAAATAAAGTTCAACAATCATCCAAATACATGTTTAAAACATAAGAATGATTTTGCTAAATTCATTTTTTAAGTGATAATTGTTTTTTTATAATTTCTTCACCTTGCAACAATTATCATAAACATTGTTCCTTTGCATAAAGGTGTTGTAATGGGTTAAAGTTGTTGTATTGTGTTAAAATTTGGCATTTTAAATATTGAAAACAATAAGGCAAAGGACTTTCCAATGTATATTATAAGTGTTTTGTATATTTTTGTAGTTTTAAACATTATTTCAATGAAAAATTGTTTTTCTAAGCAAATATGGTTTAAATTTTAGAAAATTTCAAATATCCTTTTCAATTATTTATTTATGACTTGCTAAGAAGCTACGCTACAAATTCTGAAAGTAAGGAGTGGCTTAAACTTTTGATCATCATGGCTTAAATACATATAACATAGTATTTGGGAAACCCGCTCATGGCCAAGTGCGGTTTTTGCTTGTCAAATCAACTCAAATATAGTGATAATGTAAGAAAAGATTGGTATATTGAAATTTAGTTGTAAAGAATGCATAACCTTTAAAAAAATAAAAATAAAATTGCACATTGTTTACATGTTAGTTTATGAACAATTTATTCTTTCACAATAAATCTATTCAACCATATTTAGATAAATACAAACAACATCAAAATAAATATATCAAGAATTTTTTTAAACATATGAAATACTATATTCATATAGTGAAAATCATCAAACCCACTTGATGAATAAGTCTATAAAAAAAAGTGCTAATCACCTATATCTATTTGATATGTGCGATACAATCATGTCACCATGCAGTCAACGTACCGTCAACATCTCAAACAATCAATTGTTCTGGATCGTCGTCTTTGTTGCGTATCATAAGAGGAGATTCTCCAACAATAATCTTCTATACAACCACTTTGTAAAATCCCTTTGGTTGCATTTTGTTGTTCACCTGTCCGGACCCTAGAAGCGATATGATTTTTGCAATTGCCACTGTAAAGTCATTGTGAATATCAAGTAAATTCACACAATCATCAACCTTAAACTCGACTCAATTCGCAGGTGTATGTGTAGTTGCAACACTATAATCAAGTGAGCTGCTTGGAATCCCAGTCATGATTACCATTGTAAGGTCGCCCAGTGAAATTGTAGTTGTTGTTGATAGTCTTCTTAAAGTACTCGAACGTTTTTCTTCAAAATCGTGCTTGTTACCACTGTTTTTTCTTTACCACGCCCTATAACTTCATTAGTTGTTTTCTTTGATTTACTGGTTGTGTATCCTTAACCGCAGAGCTCTCCAATTCTACTACATTCGTAAGTACCGGATCTTTCCTCTTTTTGTTTGTTCATGTCTCTTCTGGAGCTACAACTTCTGGTCCCAACAAAAGTATTGTATCATCATCGTTGCCATCACTTTCCATCTCTCATTCGTCATCATCGTCACTGTCTTCATCCTCGTTGTCTTAATCATCCATATCATTATCATCCAAATCATCCTCCATCTCCATCTATGTATGCGCTTCATGACCTTCCTCTCCTTGTGCCATATCACTTTATGATTCATCACCAGCAAATTCTCGTGATGCAAAATCAAGCACAATCCCATCATGTTGTCTTATCCACTTTAACATCCTCATGCTTCTCTCACTATTATCATCAAATGCTAAAAATTTGAATCCTTTTGAAACCCTCTTCAGCAATTGCTAGGATAGTTGAGCTAAGTCCCACCAAGGCCAATACCCGATCTTTTGGCAAATAACCATTGATCAACCTTGTTGATTCCCCTAGTGTTTTTTCCCTTGCATCTCCCTTTGTTGCTGCATATTTTGACTCATGATCATGAAAACTTCGGGTTAGAGGCATCCTCATACGAGAAACATTATCAATAGGGTTGGAATTTTAAAGACACACCATCACAATGATCACATCTCCTATTGCATCCATGGATACAACTTCATGCCCTCCAAATAACAAGTTGTCATTTCTTGTCGTTGTCTCTAGTGTAAATGCCTATGTCCCATAAAAAATGATTCGATGAAATTCTTCCAACTCCTCCATCAAGAAACCCATGTTTGCACCCTCGGAACAAAAAAATACCACATTCCATCAAGGATAACCACTCATCTACTTCTCCAATAACTGAATTGTTTCCTTGTGATTTTCTTCGGTCCATGATTTGTCCTCTTCTGCTATACTTCCCCATCGATAGTCCACCACCCATAACGTTGGTTTATCCAACTGGCTACTTCCACTTGTAAACAAACCACCTCGATGCATCATATCAATCTCCCATTGTTCTTCTGATCCATGCATCTGCTTCTTCACCTTCGTCTCCCACAACCAACCCTTGAAATTATAGGTGTCGTTCCCGATAAATTTAATTATTTCCACAAAGCCCATACCGCCATTAACAATATTGCGATGATGAGCTTTTATAGCTCTTGGTATCTCTTCGGCAT
Organism: Ceratodon purpureus; assembly: GCA_014871385.1. Lineage (NCBI taxonomy): Eukaryota > Viridiplantae > Streptophyta > Bryopsida > Pseudoditrichales > Ditrichaceae > Ceratodon > Ceratodon purpureus. Next base: position 14,122,141 of record CM026422.1, on the reverse strand, counting down.
ACTTCTTCAATGCAGAAACGTAAACGTATAGTGGTGAAGCCCAATGGTTGATAAAGCTTTTGGTGCCCAATTGCCACAGTGTGACCAATGTGTCATGCTTCCCAAACCTCAAAACATTGATCTGCAAAAAATCCTTCATGGTTTTGTAGCTTCCGGCGTGGCAGGTTCCACCCCTAACCGCCGCAAAGCATTTTTGACTACGTATCGCTGTTGTGATCGTAGCAATACAAACTCCAGTGTCTTAGACACCGAAAATGACTTGTCAACGTCGTTGAAGTACAACCTCTGGGTTTGTCATGCCTCAACATAGAACGCCGTTTGTACAACTTGTTTGTAATTGCTATCCATTAATCTCCGCAACGGCCTCAACCAATTTATTTTTATAGGGGCAACTTTTGGTTCTTTGACATTAAAATTCTCCTCTTTTGCTCCGAATTTGATCCATTTCATAATGTTAAAGTTGGACATTTTGTTGCTATGAATAGCAGCATCGATGATATGAGGTTGGGCATACATTTTTCTTTAAGAAAAGTGAAGGCTATAAGAAATGTTTCCACAAAATCAAGATGCATGAAGGTAATATTGTATTGGCCTAAACCAACAATTTTGCAAGATGAGCTACCCATGTGGACTCACATATATGAAAAATGCCTAAAACAAAGATGAATTTTCTCTTATGAGCCGTCGAATTGGGTGGACTTAGATACAGCAATCACGTCATGGGCACCATCTTTAAAAATCAAGAGTTGTATGGTTGAAAAAACCATCGTGCAAAACGAGATATCTATTCCAAAAGCAATGTTGTTTCATTTGTTGGAGCACACGGCAAATCAATCTCATACAACGAACGATGAGCAAGTGAACAACAATGTAGATGCAACAGAAGAAAATGACTTCAAGTAATTGCAAAATAGTATATAGGTTTTAGAAGTAGAATATATATTTAATATATATTGGTTGATTTTGTTCTAGTCTTATTAGATATTGATATTCCGTCGTGTATTCCAAGCAACATATATTACATAATATTTTATCATATTTTCTTAATCTAAACATGTATAAAACTATAGAAACTAATGAATATTTTTATTTCAAAAAATGCACACGTCTTAAAATGTTTCCATTCAATAGGAAGGTGAATCCAAGCTACTTGTATAAAAACATTTGTATCAATTAAATGGATCCATCATTATATCATAAAATTATGTGTTCCAATAACAATCACAAATCATATAGGGAATCAAGCAAGATTACAAATGACACATTTAAGTTATCTAAAACTATTCGTAGATCTTGGTTAAATGTTTTCTGGACAAAATGGAGTTTGATAATCTCAAAATGGCTAAATCACACAAGCTTTGAGGAAATACAACATTTGACATCCACACTAAGCTTTGATGTCATAAAATTTTGAAATTTGTAATGTACTTTCAACTTACAACTAAACGAACTCTTATGGCTTTAGTACTTGTATGGTTTTCCATATAACTTCATTGGACACAATTTTTTTGAATAGAATCACAATTGACTCTGTTGTATTGCAAATCTAAGGTCTTCTCTTTTGGCTTCACTACTTGTATGCACATTATATAATAAAAAAGACATGCTTATAATAGAATACAACATTAAGTAGAAGGTGTATCTATTGCAAATTACTGTAGCTAAAAATGAGCCAGTTTACTATAATAAAGAATAAATGTGAGCTAAAATGTTAGATAAAAATAAGCCAATTGATTGTAGCCCGGGAAAAGAATGAACTAAAAATTATTATCTTTCTTTATTATATCCATGTTTGAGCTCTTTTTGGTTGAGTTTATTGCTTTGCCTTTCAACTGTTTTCCTCTCATTTTCTCTTTTTATTGTGGGACATCTCTTAAATAATGTTATGAAAATTTTCAGTTCCTAATATCTCTCAAAGCCAAATAATGACTTTTAGAGATTTTAAATAAGGTCTTTTAATGTTTTAAAAACATGATTTAAAAAATATTCAATGAACATTCAATGGGTCAATATTGAAGTAATTTTCCTATTTGTTTCATGAAATTTCAACACGAAGTGCTCATGTTGCTAAAAATCAAAATTTTCAAAAGTTAACAAGGAAAATAATATATAATTTCATTTGTATTTTTTTCAATTAAAAAAAATCATCTTATTGCCTAGATTTATTTGTATGCAAGAAGGTTTAAGCCGCTCTATTTCAATAAGTGATGTGCAAGATATGGGAAGTTGTGTTTTGCAAGCAATTAAGTTAGGGGTAGAAAAAAGGCATACCCCCTTGTCTCTTATTGTATGGAGGTAGGTTTTTTGAAATTGTGCATAGCCTACTATAATGTCAATTCTGATTAGGAATCTTTGAATGTTTTATTGAAAATGTGGAAAAATAGTAGTTTTTCATAAATATATATACATTTATAGATAGAGAGAGATTAGACCTCCAAAAATAAATATAATGCACATATTTGAATTTACTTTTTTTAAAGAAAATCCAACTTCTTATTAATTCCCTTTATTACACTTTGGATTTGATTCACAATTAGTTAATGTGTTCTTCTTTAAGACTACACAAATAAAGACTTAGTCAATGACGCAAAATTTTTATTCTCTTAGGAGTCAAAGTTTTGTCACCCTTTTTGGGCAAGATCTAAAAAATAAAGTTTTCAATCCTGTAAAAAGTAGAGATTCAAACAAAGCTGAATATACTGTAAGTATAAAGAAGTGACCTTATCTATCTATTCAAGATGTATACAACTAATGTTGGAAGTGGTGTTGATTTAGTCAAGAGTATGTAGCCAAATGATGATCCTAGAAATGAGTGGATCATGTTTGACCACGTGAAAGAAAAAGGAATGGACAGTATTCAAGATCCATATCTGCGTCTTGAATACTGCAAGTTCATGATTTGACTACTGAAGATGTCTACAACCAGTGGTGATAATCCTAGAAATGAGTGGATCATATTTGACCATGTCAAAAGGATAAAGGAATGGACTACATTGAAGATCCATATTCATGTCTTGACTACTGCAAAATCATGATTATTGATGTTTGTTATGTACAATTTGAGACAAGAGAAGCTCAAAAATGGACCATGCTATTAATGTTGAATAAGCTAGACAATAATGGATGATAAATGTAAAATTTAAGAGAATCATGGCAAAATCCGTTCATGCCAATATCAAATGATGTAAATACAATTTCAATAATAATTATTTTTGACACATACACCAAACATTTTTATTTTTTATTTTTTGACACAAATGAAATTTCATTGCAAGAATAAATTATAAGTCCTTGTTGTACAAGGTCCAGGGTAGAAACATCATAAGTACCAACAAATAAAATAATTATTTGGGGATTCCAAACAATTTATATTGCTTGAGCTATAAAAGTCCATCTTTAATTATGCCATGACTATCAATAATCTTCTTCAATATAAGATAGGGCTTTTGCATTAGCTACCACATGGTGGTCAAAATATGTAAAAACCTTTTTTCTAATATAACACCATATTTATTATATTGGAAAAATATCATGATTATGATCCAGTGCACATTTAGCTCGACGCAACTTAAATCTTTATAGAGGGTACATTTTAGAGCTTAAAAGCAATACACATATTAAATTAACAAGTTCATAACCTCCCAATATAATGAATATGGTGTTATATGGTTTCAATGTTTGTAAGAAATTGATTCAATTAAAAAAAATTAAAAATAGTTATATGAATCCATGTTCCTTTTACAGTTTTTTTTAAAAATGCTAAATAATTTTGCTTCTTCTAAAATTTGGTGTAAAAGTAATTAACACCACACACAATAAAAGTATAAAATTTGGATTTTGGATTTTCTATAGTGCAAAAATTTGATACCAAGAGAAATGAAAGTCTTTTCATCTTATTTGGATAAGTTTAAAAAACAATTTTTTCACAGCAAACTCTATACTTTTCAAATGTGCTAGCATGTTTTATGAATTTTTTATACATGATCTTTTATTAATCTTGTGAAGATTCTAGAGTTGGAGATATCAAAAAATTATTGTTGGTTTTTTCACCTTTTTCTTTTAAAAGGGGCAATCTCGAAGAAATTTTAGAACAAGGTAAACAATTTTTTTCTCTCTATTTCTTTCTATTTAAGAAATTAACATGGTTATTACCAAAAACCAATTTTTTTTTCGAATTCATCAACAAGAAAAAGATGATTCTGATGCATTTTAGAACACATGTCTTGAACACTACATGAACAAGTTATGAATTTTTAATATATCTACTATAGGTATGCCTAATTATAGCCATGTACATTAATATTTAATTGGTGAACATTCTTGTTTGCATTATCTTTTAGTTCGTCAATATTTTCTTAAATTTAACAAATGCTTAAAACAGACACGGGCTACAGAGTTCGCATGTTTTATTGTAGGCATGCTTCTCTCATCACAACAACAAAGGTGCATATTTGCAAAATCGCTTCGTGTGTCATAAAAATGAAACAAAAATTGAACAATATTTAAAATCTAAATTTGATCAAAGATAAACCAAACAATAAAATAATTTCATTTAATTTTTTTGGCAAAATGGGTGGATCATAGCAAGCAAGAGTAAGGGCCGGTTCAGACTATGGCCGAACTCGAGAGGAGAACCTCAGTCCACTGTCCCGAACTTGGTCCATAGGAGAAGCCTTTGGACTGAAAAGTAATCTTAAAATAATCCACTTGAGGGCTTTGGCCGGGCATAGTGTGAAGGCCCAAAGGAGAAGGCCAAAGGCCAAGACCTATGATCCAAATATTCAGACATTTATAGAAAATCGAAAAAAAATAAAAAAAATTCTGAAAAAAATAGTGAAGGTGTACAAACTAATGAAGAATGTGTGGAAAAAATTTCAGCAAATTCTAGATTGTCATGACAAAGTTATGAGTGATTAAAGTTCAGCTTATTTTTGGACAGCATTGGTCTAAACCCAATGATTATCAAAAGATTCATTAAATAGAACATGACAAGGCAAGTGGAGCTTGACCAGCTCTTATTAGCCCATGAGCCTTGTCTTCTTGTGTACATTTTAATGGAAAAAAAAGTTTCTCCTCTCGATGGAAGTTTGGGTCCAGCATTTTGCTCGACCCAAACTTTGGTCGAGAGGAGAAACTCTTGGCGCCAAAATTTCCCAAAAGTGCTACCACCTAAGCTTTTTTGGAGGCGACGTCCTTTGGACCTTGGCCTTAGTGTGAAGGCCGAGAGGAGAAACTTTGTGGTTTTTTCTAATTTCATTGGTTGGGACGCTTCTCCTCTCGAAGTTTGGCCACAGTCTGAACCGACCCTAATACCACATCACAGGATGACACTGTACAAATGAGGCTTGGAGGGCTTGCAATGGACCAGGTGGGCTCATGCACGAAGGTGTCTCATTGCAAAAGGGGCCATACTCATGGCCAAATAAATTCAAAGGAATGATGAGCAGCCTAATCTGTGGCGATGTACAGTACAGTAAGTGCAGTATGGGGAGGGGTCAGAAGAGGGAATTTGATTTGACTCCTCCACACAAGCCTAAACCCAGTTTGGCGCAAGCAAGTCAGTAGTGAAGGGCACGGCCAGTTTCAGGGCCAAGGCCAGTTCCCGGCTACTTGAGGCCCGAGGGGATTACTCACCTGACATGCATGCCCATAAGAGTATTGCCAAGTGGTAAGGCTCTACTAGCAACTCAACCATTGGCCTTTATCTGCTTCCATTCCTGGAGCCCCGAATGCAATCTTATCATCAACCCATTTTGGTGGTTGCAGTTGTATCCGTTGTTGGAAATTGGATAGATAGATACTTCATCACAAGTTCCCAACTTGCCAGCACCACCCCCATGCTCCTTTCACATCTTTGTTGGGCCCCCTCCCCTTTTTGGCATGGCATTGCTGCTGTTGCTTGCATTATGATATAAAAAAGACATGAAAAAATGGTACTAGTGTATATTCCACCCTAATGCATTCAGTGTGGTGTAATCATTCCATGTTGGGCTGATATAGGGTCTTTTGTATCTATTGGTATCTTGTTTTATTGGGCACTTTTTTAAAATTTTTGAATTTTGAATTTTTTAAAAAAAGGTTTTAATTTTTTTAATTTTTTTTTATTAATATTTTGATTTTTTGAAGAAGATGGTGACTTTATTCCATTGCAAACATAAAATAAACACATCGTCGCACATTTATGTATTTGTTTATTTTATTTTAAAGGATACTATTATAATTAGTTTAAGTAATATCATATACTTGTAGGAATGATTTCTTTTTGGATTAAGTTTCCCTAGATAAGAACAAGTAAGAATTTTAAATTTATTTAATTAAAAATATATGACTAAATTATACTATGATTTCCTTGTAATTAATTAGAATAATCTTTTTCAAGTCACCTTGAATTTTGCTTGATTGTATCATCACTTTTTTACTTTGGAGAACTAAGAGGTATGTAAAAGTTTTGTCGTATATTTCGTTTGTAGAGCTTAGACGTTTGTAAAATCAAAGGAAAATCAAATTTTCCATCATTTCATTCATAAAAAACTAGCTTTTCTTGAATTTAGAAACCATATTCAATAGCTTTTACATAGTGAATATAGGAATATCAATTTACTCTTTTATATATATATATATATATATATATATATATATATAATAAAAAAAATAAAAGCTATCTAGAGTGAGGAAAAAAATATATATCATTAAGTAATTAGTTACAACCATAAAGACTAAGATCCATTCTATAATCAAATTCAAAAGTTATAAGATTGAGAAACAAAAAATTAGACACAAATGCATTTTGAAAAAAAATAATTATAGACTCATAACTAAAATGGTTTGTTGCACCTTAGTTAAGGCTATTCTATCATGGTGCAAATTCAAAAAATTATATATTTCTAAGTATACATACATTGTGTGATTTTACAGCGGCACTTATTGGTGGATTATCAAATGTGTTATTTATTTATAATTTAACTTCATTTGAGTCAATTTTTATGGTTAAAGTATTTTTTCTCTTTTTCTTTTATATAATCCTCTATTTGCAACTTTTAAATTGATTGTGTTGTTGAGATATTTCATACTTTTTACTTAGTTTTAAATTGTAATATAGATCTAGACATTTTTTTTGTTTATAAACAATGTTTGTCTCTTCTAGATTGAAATAATAAAAAGATGATTAAATAAATCCTATATTGATAACTTAGCAAAAAATACATTGAATTGCAAGTATTTTAAAAAAAAGTTAAAACAATATCTTAGAGAATTTGTCAAAGTCCTTGAAATCTATAGAAATGTAGTTATTTTAAAGTTGAAACTTTTGAAACATAGGATTCTAATGTAGCATCTCTAATAAAAAGAAAGTATGAAGAAGAAAAGAGATTCCATCCTTTCACCGTTATAGGTAATTTTCTATAATTTTTTAAATGAGAAGGTTATTAAACCTCGCGATGGTTATAAAGCTATGTTGAGCCAAATGTCTAGGTATATAAAGTGGAGGTAAGTTGTTCTCATTTGAAACCCTAATTTTGTGAATACTCTCTACATCTCTCTTCCCTATCCAATTTTTCCTTCTTTTACGTGGAAGTCAAACCACTTATTGCATGGAATAATTTTCCTCTCAACGGCCATATGTTCAAGAATTACTAGTTGAAACGATTGATAGGATTGGTCTTAAATCAACATTGAATTTGTTCGCCATTCTATCATAAATTAAAAAATATATAAGAAACCAATTGGGTACTATTAGATTCTAAGGATATTCTTTGGAATTGCATATTAATCCATTTTAATGTCATTTTAGCATAGAAGAAGGGTTGGTTTCTTCAAAAATATTCCAAAATTAGGAACTCAACACTAGTGGGAGACTGAGCATGTTCCTTGATAAAGCTTGTCGAGCGTAATTTTCTCTGAGGTCAGAAATGGTGAATCCACCTCCCTCCTTCTAAATTTCTAAATTCAGCAACGGCAGCCACTACAAATGCTTTGCCTCGTGCATTGCGGAGACAGCTCGTTGCATTAATTCAAACCGGTGCCTATAATAGTATCAGCGCCCGACGTTTGCCATTCCTTTGCACTTGAGCAAGGAAGATGGGGTCTAAGTCATAGTGTGACTCGAATTACTTCCCGTGTGAAAGCTTCTTTCCCTTTCACAATGCTCAGATCAAACCTAACGCGCTTGGCTGCTCATTAACTACTGGAATGGTTGCTACAACTGCGGCTCCTACATCTACTGCAATGTTTTTGGCAACGTTCAGACCATTGTGTTGTTCAAACTGTCTGTGAAGCATGTATGGCTGCGCACAAGGAGATGTTCTACCGCACTTTCTTTGCATTGTAGGCTATCGTTCATAGCCACAATGACATCAAGATGGCTCACATCACCCTCGAGGATACATTGGTCGAGCTTTACCTCTAGATTCCTAACAAAGATCACGAAGCGCAGGAGATTCAGCTTGAGCTGGGGGAGCTTGCTTATTGCCTTCATGTTGCACTCTTGGACATGATTGCTCACTTGTAGAGATGCTTGCTTATAAGCTTGTAGCTTTACTGTGCAGAGGTTAAGTGATTGACTAAGTGAGTGTGGCGAGCTAAGTGAGTGTGGCGAGCTAGACGAGCATGTATGTATGTTGGGGTTAAGAGGCCTATTTCATACCCTCACAGTTCTTCAAAATCATGAAGGCTCGAAGACGGAGATGGTTTGAAGATAACCATTGCTTTGAACAATGACGAAGTCATCATTTTGCAGTTACTCGCTTTCTAAGGTGTTGTCGGTTTCTTGTTAAGCTTGTCGACATTGAAACATGGGCCATAATTGTTTCTTTTTTTTACAGTGTATTTACAGTGCTGTAGGCAGAGAGTCGGGAACCACATAGTTATTTTGTTGAAGAATTTACCCATTAACTTTGTACCACAACAAGAATGAACTCACAATTGCTAATCATTTGTTCGTCATCCGCAAGTATCATCCATTCATAAATAAAAACTCTCCAACTCGGTAAAACTGCGAAATCATCCAACCTTGACAACACATTCATTCCAAATCGATATACACGTTGAGTTGCCTAAAAATAGCAGGATAAAGGTTGGATCCCATCAATTGTAATATCATACTAGTTTAGCAAAAGGGAATTACCGATTCCTCAGAAGTGCTGGAGGGATACTTTGATTTCGAGGTCAGGTCGGAGGGCATTTGCGGGGCCCAGAGCAACCATCCCACTAGTGCAAAGAATTGAGAAATTCTAAGGAAAGACAAACAAAAGTAGAAAAAAATATTTCTTGTAATATTTGACTATTTTTAAACAATACAAGGATATTATAAGTGATTCTTTTAGAAATCATAAAAATCAATAATTAACCTCTTTGTGATAAGCCTTATTTTTCCAAAAGAAATAGACATATGTTAAAAGGTGCGCGAACAAACTTCCGTGTTCCAATAGTGCACCCTTAGTGCATCATTTGAGCAAGTGAACCATTCATGGTATTCCAACTTAGGTTCCCAGAGTACTACAGTATTGAGGTGGGGCCTCCTGACCCATGCCAAGCATAAAAACAGATTCCAAATTCCGAAGCCCTGGCCCCCGGGACAGCGTTGTCTTGGCCATCGGAATACAGAAGGAATAAACTTTTATTACACTGAACCAAGTATTGTAAATGCCAACTTGGCACCAAACTGGCATTATTTCGGAGCGTGCTTTTGCAGGAGGAACTAAAATAAAGGTGTGTGAATCGACACCACCCATTTGAAAGAGCACGGTAGAGCCTCTCAGCTGTTCCATTCGGCAGGTTCTTATTGGTTGAAAACCATGCAACACTCACTTTCAACTAGTTAAACTGGTTATCTTAAACATCTTTTTAGACTTCCTCAGCCAGTCATGGCCGCGGGCTTGGTCACAATAAATGCATTCAAGTTGGGGGCCCATGCCTCCACTGCCCGGTCTCTTCCCATGCTACTTGGAACTCCCAAAGTCGTTCCAACCAAGTTGTCATACCCGCCATCAGTGTTTTTTTTCAATTTTTGACTCGAACGGGTGGCAGGCATTGCCTGAGTGATTGTAACTTATCATTTGGCAGTTGAGGTAGAATTGTGCACATTATGCAGCTGGCTCCATAAATTCTGTTTTTTGTTTTTTTAACAAATTCTGACTTCTAAAGGATTTTGAAAAACTCAGAATTGGCGAGTCATAAAAAAATTGTGGATGTTTGTTGGCAACCAATTTCTGTCCGAGAAGTGTAACTTGGCTACAAAAGTAAAAATAAGTCTAAGTATGCATGCTAATGTGGCGCCGTCATGGAACGTGCTCAACATGACCTGCGAAACACACATAAACACTCCGACGCTACAATGAGGACATGAAGAAATAAGTAAGAATCTACGAATCAGATTGACACAAGAAATCAGCAGATGCAAAATAGATTCATTGAAAAAGGATCAAGAAAACCGAGTGACAAGTGGCTAAAACCGCAATGGAGCTCCTAGCCGCTCCTGCGATCCAGACCTACAGAGAAAGTGCAAGTCCGCAGACATGCACAGAAAATGGAAACAAAACGCAAGGGTGAAAATACACTACGGTTGTACGAATTTGTAGTCACGGCATAGTTTCAAGGCACTATGAAGGTTTGGACCCAAATTTCCTCCAATTTCTTGTAGTTTATGTTAAAATTAATAAGTAGGCACAATTTTACATCTCGCATACATTGATGATTGCAAAACAAAAAGTTCCTTGGATGCAAAATATGCATCTTTATGAGTACAAAGTTACAAAGATTGTACTGTCACAGATTCAGAATTCACATGTTTGTACTCATTTTGTCAACTTAAAGATTTATTTTTTACATTTAAAAGAGTTGTGTGCAATCTTCTAATCTTTAACTACCATGCCTTACTATTTAATTATACCAAATACTAGTATATGATTGAAAAAGTTGACAAATGTGGGTTTTTTTTTGGGGGCCCCAAACATAGGTTTAAAAACAGATTTCTTTAATTTTTTTGAGAATTCAGTAAAAAGACTTGTTGGTAGAGAGGGGCCAAGAATTTGATTTTGATAGAACTGAACTTTTCACTTTCATTTGGCACATCAAAGATTTATGCCTTGAAATAAGCTCTGGCCCTTCAAGATCCTCTATAGATTCCTTTTTGTACAGGTATGTACAGGTTTGTACTTTTTGTACAAGATGGACCAATCATCACTTCCCACGTGGCATTTGAATTGGAATCCACCTGACTTGTCGAGTAACCTATGGTGCTACTGGTCCGGGCAAGAATATCTCGGGTACTGCATTTTGTACAGTTTGTACAATTTGTACTTAGTTTGTACAACTTATACACAACTGCCAAGAGAGCGACCCTAGCGTATTCTCACCCGCAAAACTAAACCCAAAATATGGCTAAACTATGCCATTGTGGACATGCGGTGGTGCTCAGATGAATAGAGCCACTGCTTGAAACATTCTTCGTAAGGGAACGAGGTCAGACTGTAGACAGTCTGATTGTGCATTCCCACAACCAATCCCAGGTGATCACCATCGAGCTTATTTTGGACTTTGTCCTTCAAGAAACTCAGAGAGGAAAACGCCCTCTCGTCCTCGATAGAGCCAAGCACATGGATGAGTGCTATCTGTGCGAGCTTGATGTATTCAGGAAATGAAGTGCTCAATGCCGAATTGGCATCAAGTCTGCGCCACAACTTAGTGACCGGATTCTCCCAAGGCTTGCTGGGATCATGTGTAAGGGGGGGAGGTTCCATTGCCCATGCAGAATTTGCAAGCATTGCCATCTTGAAAAGAGGCTGCTCAGACTCCAGCTTGAATCTGTCCAACACCGGAGGCACTGCCGTGCGTGTCCCATCCTTTTCGACGTACCTGGACTCTCCATAGAAGTCCTTCAGCACGGTGAGGTGCTTCCGGAAGCTAACCTCGCAATCGCCCTGGAGCCAGTACTGCGGGTACACGACCCCCAGAGCATCCACAACCGGAACAGCTGGAAAACGCACCTCCAACTCTCTCAAGACCTTCTCTGCAGCATCTGCAAAATCCACCAACACACACAAGCATCGTCCATCAACCCTGTCCTTGCATGAAGATAGCAAAAAAAAGGAAAAGAATGGGACAAGTGAGAAACTCACCTGTGCACTGTGTCTTGATGTCGTTGACAAGCTCTTGAAGTGAGTCCCGAGTCACTTCGGAACCCTTGTAGAGGGCTGTCAACTTCTGATCACCAAAAACGAATGCGAGGACACTCTCTGGTAGATTCAGATTGGTCTCCCACTGAAGGGGAATGGATTCATGATTCAGTTGGAGCAGCATGTTGAAACTGTGGAAATCGTCACGCCTGAAGAAGGTCTCAGAATTGCAGTATAAGGTGAACAATTGTCCACGGCAACGCTCAAGAGCTGCGACAAAGTCACAGATGAACACATTGCGGCTTTGTGCGAAACAAACGAGGGCATCAATAGCCTCCAGCAAAGGAAGCATTGCTAACATCCCAAGCAAGGAGTACGGGTCCCGCATCCTGTCGAGGATAGCATGGCAAAACAGGAAAGAGTTAAATCCAAAACCTATAAACCAAAAAAAAAAAAAAATGCAAAATTAGGGATGAGAGAGAGAACTTACCCTGGCTTTTTTGCCGCCCTTCTTCTTCTTCCCATCCTCAAACATTTTCGCCATAACAGGCTTCCATTCGGAAATTAGTCGATGCATGGGAGCATGACAACTAATCCAACGGGTTTTGACATTTTTTAGTAACTTCAGACCTTTTGTTTCCATTGAATGTGCAAGTGTGCGGAACTCAGTAATTCGTTTTGGTGAGTGAGCAAAGTAAGCATGTGTTGTCTGTAAAACATCTTCAATCGTACCAAGGAGCTCAGTTTCAGACAAGACTTGCGCAGCCAGTTGAAGCTTGTGTGCACAGCAGTGTTGTCCATTCATGAAAGGAGCAAACTCTTGCTTGATTTGTTTTGTCACCCCATTCTTTTGACCCTGAAATGCAGCCACCCCGTCGGCACCAAAGCAGAGCAGCTTGGCGGCCAGAGCCTTACGGTCCAAGTAACAATTGACAAGTAAAGCAGACATAATCACACGAGTTAGAGAATCTGCAGTAGCACCGTCACTCTCAAGTTTAGTTAGTGCGATCATTAGAGATTGCCGACCCCAGTCTGAGAGCACATAAGCGTGAATTGCAATGACACTTGTGTTGTCAACGGTGCTCGTCTCATCAGCAGAGAGAGCAATGAACTGCGCAGCATGGATCATGGATGTTTGTTTTTTTTTAACCATGTCATATATGTGGTCTGCCATGATCCAACCGGAATTCCTGGACCAATGAGCCGCAGGAAAATCAGGCATAGATAAAAAATTGTACAACTCAAATCGGGACGTGAACTCAGACATGGGACGACCGGAACACAAGAGATGGAACATGGTGGCGAACTGAACCCGCTTTCGACGACTCTCAGCTGATGTGCAGCCTTGGATTTGCTCCAGGACGGAGGTGGGTCGCCGGGCAGCGTACAGGAGCGCATTCTTCTCGTGACACTTCCTCTTCCCATGGCGTTGAATGGTGTCCCACTTCGGCGCCATCATGCACGGCTTTCGCCCCACCGCAGTGCAGATTGTGCACTTCACTGCGTGAAGCAGCCCATCGTCTTTCAGTACTCCCTCGCTCCAGGGTGCCTTCGCTGCCCAATCGAGCTGGTACTTCCTGGTAAGGTCGTACTTGCTCTTCCAGCGTCTGCTTCCCACTCTCGCAACCCCCTCACTCGCACCAATTCTCGAGAGCTTCGATGTCTTCCTCCTCTTCTCCAGCGGCAGATCACTTGAACCCTCGTCATCGGTGCCCATGAAATCCGACAGATCTGGCTCGGGCTCCTCCGACTCTGAGGGCTCCTCCGACGTGAGCGACACCACTCCTGGAATGGAGAGGTCGATGGTGACGTCTGGTTCGACCTCCACGCTTGCACCTCCTTCTCCTCCCAGGTTGTCGTGATTCAACAACTGCATTGCAGCAGCGGACTCCTCCTCGCGACTCCTTGGTGCATGAAGGCGATCCAGATCGACCTGGTTCTCAAAATTCCGGCTTGTGCCAAAATATGAGTGCATTGTAAACCGCTCCCGCTGCCGCTTCTTCGCAGCCTCCTCCAGGCCACATTTTTTCCTTCGCGCCCTCCTCTCTGCCGCTAAACCCTCCCGCTTCACCCTGGCTTGCTTCATCTTCCTCCTCTCCAAGCCGAGGATCACCGATGCGACCTTCTCTTGCCCTCCCTCCTGCTGCCCGGCCATTCCATCGGGGGAAGCCCCGATCCTCTCGTGCGACATGCAAACCAAGACAAGTTTCGACACAAGACAGGTTAGAATACCCTAAATCTCGAAAATTGCACAAAATTGCACAAATCCTGGTCACGAGTCACGACGCAATTGAACTCAGGCACAAGTGCACATCTGGTCACGACGCAATTGAACTCATGCACAGATACAATTGAACTCAGGCACAGATGCATCCATACATGTTTGCATACACAAGGAGACAAAAACCGAGAAACTTCATGAAAGTAAGTGCGAGGGAGTAGAGGGCCTCCATTGCAAATCTTTGGCGCCCCAGAATCCGAGGAAAATCGCGTCTGGCCTCAATGCAGGTACAGCGAGTAACAATGTGGCGGCAATGCACAAACAATAGTGGCGACTGGGCTGCAATGACACCGTCGATCACGCATCACTGGCGTTAAGACAGAGGTAATGGCGATGGCGCAGGAGCGTACTGGCGCTCATCTACTTCTTCCCGTGGCTACACCAACCCTAACACTGGCTACAGGTTCAGGCCACTCCCCCACGACGTCGTCACGCTGGCACTCCCGGCCTGTCACTTCATGCTGACCTGGCCAAAAAGCTGGAAAAATCTACGAATTGACACATTGAGGCGACGCAAGTGTGAAAAGGGTGCAGCAAACTGGCTTTTTGGGGCCAGCAAAAAAAACACTGCCCGCCATGCATATCCCCATAGCCCTCTCAGCTTATTTGCTTCCATCAACTTGTTTCTTAGAGGGATCACACAGGACCAGCTAGCCGGTTCATACCAGGGCGACACTGGAAAATTGCAGATGCTTTAGCAACCAAAAATACTAGTCCTATGTATTCTCCGCAAATACAAGGTTGAGTTTTCAAGTGGATGGAGCTGCTAGAGTGGCTAGTAGCAAGGGATAAACCTCGCAACCAGCAACTCTAGCCACCTAAAATCTTAGTCCTGTATGTCCAGTACGAGCCACCAAAACCATGAGTTTGAGTTTATCTCCAAGAATTTTGGGTAGTAAAATCAGATGGCTGGAGCTATAAAGGGAAGAGGGGGGAAGGGAGAAGGTAGCTTTGCATCTAGTAAATCTCGCTTGGCTAAACTAGGCTAACTTGCTTGGTATGGCCTTGATAAGGTAGACAATGTTGAATCCGTGTATGTACTAAAGTTGTGCTAGTGGTCTAAGCATTAAAACCGTGCACTGTGATACGTCCCAAACCGTCGCATGGTTAATGATAGTTGGTTATCAACATCAAAAAAGATGGTTATAGATGAATTGTGGCTCTTGTGGCACCACCTCTATTAAAATTTATTAGGCATGGCCTGGCATGATTTGTTAACATAGTTGACATTCTTCAATATCTTAGTAGACAACTTTATGTTAAAAGTAAAACACGACTGCAACATGTACTGAGCATGATAACGTATTCAAAATTTGGTTGTCGGTTTTGATGGTGGCAACTACTTTAGCCCGCATGAAGTGGTGGAGCTTCCAATCAAGGGAGAATTGCCAATCTTGTGCGTAAAAATTATTGCTGAGAAGTGTGGAACATGGACGCCTTTAGAGTGGACAAATTATCATTTACGGTGAGCAAGAATGTAGAGAGCTCAAGTAGTTTTTAGTATAAAAGGGCCACTTTACAAGACACAATTCATCATGAGATTTCAAATTCTACCAACTTAGACCGGCATCATGATTCTCTTTGCAATGATGGTCCATGGACTGTGAAGGCCGGATGCAACTTGGATGCAATTCAGTGAGGAGGATGGTGATCACATGGAGGAAGTGGCATGCAAGGAAGTAGGCAGTCATGAGATGGGGGAAGACGAGATGGAGGAAGACGTGGTTGTCGGTGATAGTGAGATTGTTTGCATGTAATCCGATAAACTTAGTTTGAGAGTGGTGCTCCTCAACGGAGGTTAGCAGATCGATAGGCGCGGAATCAAGGCCATGCAGGGAGGCGGAAGTCGCCCCATGCTACAATAAGGACACAATTGTCAGTCAAACACGGGAAGGCTACGCGCAGCGCAATGAAGGAATGATGAGGCGGGGTGTTGGCATGGTTAATGACATGTTTGCGACTCTACATGGAGGGTGTAGAGTCCGGCGGTGGTGGTGGATTTCAGCTGATGCGCCTTTTGCAGCCAGCTCCGACAACTCACCAGCCAATGGATCCTTCATTATCCGCTTCTGGACCTCAAACTCACCTCAGATAGGAGGTGCTCCATTGACAGGCACCGCTAGGCCTCCGTGGAAGAGAAAAATAAAAGCTGAGGCGCAGAATCCTTGCAGGGGCGATCTTTGCGATTGATGACAGGGTGCCAATCCATGAGGCTTTATGTGCCCACGGAATCCAAGCCTCAAGCTAGCACAATCACTTAACTGTGGGGCGACACCTTTGAATGCTTGAAGTGCTATTTGTTGATGAGGGTCCTTATTGCTTTATTGGATTTTGAAGATGCAAAATATAGATCATCGTGTGACCATCACTCAATGTCGTCTTGAGGTTGTAGAAATTACTCAATTTTGTGGCACTCCATTCATTAATGGGATCCTCGACTAAAGATGGGTAAAATGGTTCAGTGATGGCGTCTTGAATTTGCATTCTAATACTCGTAGGAATTGAAAGCAGGGCATGCGCAAGGCTTGTGTCTAATCTCTAGAGAGTGTGGATTTGTTTCATTTTGGTTTATCAAGATTACATGACACTTATAGCTATGAACCACATCAATTGTGGATTTGCAATGAATTGGATGTGTTAGCTGGTCGTAGCGGCAGGGATTAATTTTGGCCAAGACGGGTTTGTGGAACATGCACACCGTAATGCCTAATCAACGGAAATAGCTCAGCGTGCTTGCATGCATGAATGCGGCAGGGGCTTGATTTTTAAAAAATATTATATTTTCAAAGATAAAGATTTCATGGAAATTTCATAGAGAAATGTGAGGTGGGTCCAACCATGGTCATGCATCCCCGTGCTTGGATGACGGGTATTTAGTTTTTGAAGTGGCTATCTCATTTCATTTAAGTAGTGAATCAAGATGGAACTATTTCATCTATTTGTTGGCATATGTTTATTCTTGACATCCATAACAACCACGTGACTCTAAATGCAATAAGAGACGGCTAGAAAAGCGGAGCTCGATATAATGACTCTACCTTTCCACACGTTGCACACTCTCATTAGGGAAAATAAGAGGTCTGCAACGGGCCTTTGGGTTTCCCACGTGCCTCAAAATTTGGCCATGCCCGTGCACTTTATGTGCTGGCACCAATGGTGCCAACAGGTCGCCCAATGGTGCCAGCAGGTCGCCAAATCAGCGTTTGGGGGGTCCAACCAATTGCTGGTAGCGAAGGCGTGTGCCACTGCTGTCACCCCATTGGACAGTAGCGGATTCTGTTGTCAGCGGGGCGGATTGTGTTGTCAGGGGGCTGAATATCCACCAATGAGATTACTTAGAGAGGCATGCGTGGGCAGCAGTTCACCTACCTTCGGGCTATCTTACAAGGCCCGTTGGAGACCCCATATTCCCCTAATGTCAATCGCATGATGTATTCATATTCAAGCCTTTGAAGACTGCGTTTTGCATGTACGAGGATGTATAGTCTTCGAGCCACAAGGGTGAGTCCACAACAAAGGAGGTACTTGCGCAGTGGATATCCTTGTCCTCCCAATGGCAATGACCAAGAGGAACATCAAGAAGGGTATTGGCGCCTGCAGAATTTGGACCTTGGACTACAGCAAGATGGACCGCAAGATGTCGTCCAACGAATGCTTTTGACAGGCCAATGAAAAGGAGTCTTTGGTATCGCTTGGAGTGGAGCAACTTCAATTGGAGATTGAAGATTTGTTTGTGGAGGACGTCACACATGACAACGTCATCTCAGAGAGGCAACCCAAGAGTGTTCAGCAACAACACTACTTTGTCGCCAAGATTCCCAACAATGAAAGCAAATTTGTAGTGCCTAATAGTGGTAGCGAGTACAGTAACCAACATGCAACCTTGCCCTTGAGCTCCGACCTGCCCAACATCATGAGCTTTTTGTCGCTCTTAGAGCACGACTCTCCGCTTCACAAGACCGCGGCGATCAACCATACGTTGACTACTCACAGAGAATAATCCTGACCATGGAGGAGTATTTGAACATGATGGCGGGTAAATCTGCTAAAAAGGCCACAGTGGCCGAGGAGCGCGAGAAGAAACATGTTGAAGCCGACAACTCCAAGTGGCAATATGAAGTGGAGAAATTGCAGGCTGAAGCTTAGAATATCAAGCGTCGCAAAGTAAAGAAGGCGAAGAAGGCCTTTGACGCTCTCTTGATGGCCACTCCATGCACTACCGGGAGGCAGCGCCTCTACCACATGATCAAAAATATTGCCCTATGCCAATAGTCAATCCGGCACCTATGACTTCGCGCTCTCACCACACCGTTTGTACACAAAACATTAAAATCACAAAGGAACGTTGATGTCGAAAGGTTAGACCATGTGATTTATTGTCCTTGACCGAACCTCTACACGCACCGAGATCTTGAATTGAGCAGCACCGCAATTTGAACCGATTGATTTGAGTTGCAGGGAGGCAGATCAACGGTGTGAATTACACGGTATTGGACTATGCAGAGGTAAGTGGAAAAGAGCGAATCTAGGCAATTATGCTCCAATTTGTGTGTGGCTTTACTGTTTGTGTTTGGATGCAAAGTAGTGGTAAATAAAAATCAAGTGTAGTTACAGTTAGATATAGGAAACCTCATGTGCGGAATTGTATACCATCTTGACTAGGTTTCACCCTATTGTTGGTTGGCGATGATTGTAGCATGGCATGTATGTGCGGGTTTTTATTATTCGAGACAAATTGATTTACATATGCGCACGTTGTCTAACAACTTCTCTAAT
Source organism: Ceratodon purpureus (assembly GCA_014871385.1). Lineage (NCBI taxonomy): Eukaryota > Viridiplantae > Streptophyta > Bryopsida > Pseudoditrichales > Ditrichaceae > Ceratodon > Ceratodon purpureus. The sequence goes on along the minus strand of CM026422.1, from coordinate 14,102,974 downwards.
CATTGCAAGTGTGTGGACTTTTTGCGATTATTTTTGCCTCATCCAACCTCGTCAAATCCCTTAACCGCACGTTTTAAGCCTCGTCTACCTTATGTCATTTCTTTGGCGCAATCTAATTGCTTCCTGCTTCAACCACCACAAAACTTATTTTCCTTGGTGGCCTCTTTACACTGTAGGCAAAAAGCTTTGAGGAAAAAAATTTCATCTAATGGAAGGCCTAATATCTGAAAATACCAAAGAATGTGACTTTACACTTGAAATTTTAGACCAAGGAAGGAAGGAGGAGAAAATGACATGGGCAACACTTTTTGTGCTTTGTGGGAGCAAAAGTGCACAAGTTTCAAACCTTTTGGGTTTTCAATTTGGCCTACTTCAAAATGTAAGTCAAATACAAAATTTCAAGGCTGTTTGGCCAAAATTTTCATGGCCATTCAATAACAATCGGGTTTAGAAAATATACTTAAAGTTGTAGCACTATATTTTGCCATATAGATCTAGTGCTCACTTTATACTTTAGTTAAAGGCCATCAAGTTTAATTGTTGGCTTTTCAATGATGAGCCATGGCCTTGGGAAGTAGACACAAATATTTGTTGTTATCTATAACTGTATAGATTTCATATTGGTTTTTAATGTTATATTGTTGATGATGGTTTTGTTTTTATTTTTTTAATGGATATGGATGGTACGATTGTATCATATATTTTCTCCTTGGTTCTTCTAAATTTATGTTTTTTTGTCTTCTTAATGCTATTCTTTTGTATTTTTAATTAATTTCTATTAATTTGAATGGATTATCAAGTTCTATATCTTGTTTGATATTTGATTTAAAACAAGATATTTCATTTTTTTTTTTATATCTAGTATCTATTGCGTAGCAGGGGTCCATCCACAGGACCCCTTTTCACCAAAACTGCCCTTTGTAATAAAAAGAAAATATACAATTTACACTTCAAAAAATTCAAGGAATTTAAGATTTACTCCGATTGCGTTGAATTTTATTGTGGTTCTTTGTCTCAGCAACATAAATAGACGTATGGTTTAGATTTCCAATTGGACACATGTTAAAATTACCCTTTTGGTAGTTTCAATTTTAGAGAATGTAAGGCATTTCACGACACCCTTTTTTACAAAATCAAGGGTTTTCTCCCCTTCCCAAGCTTGTATAGGGCTCAAACTTGGTGAGCTTATACCTAACTTCCACACCTATAGGAATTAATGACCTCCTACAGATCAAATGTGTTTGCAATGTATATTGTTTGGGCATCAAGTTAGTGACAATAATAGTAAATCCAACCGTACGGATTTGACCTAAAAATATGAAGCTCTAACTTTTATTTGATCATCAAGATCTAAATATAACATCAAGTGCCATATGTATAAGGTAGAGATGCATTATCTACATTTTTCCATAATATATTTGCTTCTTGAATAATATCATTAAAATTTCCATCCTACCAATATATCTTGATATCTACAAATAATAAAAATCCATTATCAGCCACTACAACCATAACTAAACACAAAGATATACATGTCATTACTCCTTCAAGACATACATCTAATTACTATTAAATATTTAATGTTTCCAAACAAATGATGTGACACTTTAATTACATATATTATATTCTTTGTAGTCACTTCTATTATACATATGGATTGTCAGTTTTGGAAGACAAAACGAAAAGAATATAACTCCACTTCATAAAGAAGACCTACAATAGAGGACTTTCATTAGAAAGCTAAATATGACATACATATCTACAAGTAGACAATTTTCTTAGTAAGGTGGTTGTAATTACATTGGTACTAGTCTAATTAATGGATTTTACATTAATACACTAGATAACAAAGAATATAAATCCACGACCAATACTAGTACGAAACTTAACTCTAATCAATATCCCATATATTTACACAAGCTTTGGATAATATTGACATAACAAAGTGTCAAGACCAAACAAAATTTCTAATTGAATCCTAAAGATCACGCCATCACATTAATATGAAATGCTATTTTTTTTACTCCAAATAAAAATAAATACCTAGACAATGAAAAACAAGCCTTATCATATTGTTATAAAATAAAAAGCAATCCATTACAACTTACAAGCATAAATCTATAGTTTTAGTCAATAATATATATAAACTACATACATGTACCTTAACATTTATCTCATACTATCAACAATAATGATATGAAATCCAATAGATGCAATTACATCAATAAGAAACATATAATCACAATCTACTACGACATTTACTTGTGAACATTTTGATGAAATCCAACCCATCAAAATCCAAAGAAATACTATCTAAAGTGATATACTTAGTTCATATTTGTTCATTGTATTTGTAGAAGCCCTTTTGAAATGGTCAAAACAAAACAACAATAGATACACATTTATTACATCCAACATCAAAATCTTTTCTGCACCATAGGCTAAGGACTGAGCTACATTTGCCAATAAACTAAATTCATTACAAATAAAACCAAATAAACTAGATAGGTGTTGTAAATGGGCAAGAATAGCTCTTAGAATTCCAAAATGTGCCAAAAGAAAATGTCCAAATGAATAAAATATGAGGCCCCTTATCATTCAAAATATGAGGTTACCAACATCATCTATAGAAAATAACGTTTATCCATATTGCATCAAAATGAACCATACAAATATCTTGGCATAAACTTAGCCTCTTTATTAAACCGGAAAATAGAGATACACACCACAAAGAGTCATCAAGCAATATAAAGAATTAGTTCCTTGTTGAATTACAATGAATTAAAAAATAAACATGGTATGCATATTTGTACATGCTAGAATTGACTATAACTTTTATGCAATACAATACTCCATAAATGCCTTAAAGAAAAGTTAAGAATAATAATTGTTTCACATTAAACAATTTGTAGACTTTCAAAACGTATATCAAATATAGTCATTCTACTTCTATTTGATTTGGTATAGAAGTATTTTTGCTCCAAAATGCCTATCTAAGATCCAAATCATCCTCAATGACATTGGAATTAAAAAAAATATATAGAATGGAATACTCAAACACCTTCTAGCTAAATTAGAAGGCTCTGAATATAACCCAAGCACAAAATACCATAATAATGTTAGATCACCTATCACCTGAGTACCTTTCTTATTTAAGAAGAAGGTTGTGTACATCTAAAAGTACAAAGAATGTTTTTACTACACACCTCTCCACTTGAAAATACAAGGATGTAAGAAGTTTCTTCCTCCATAGACTCAATCCTTCAACCTCCTTTAAATTACTAAAAAAATTACTTCTATACAACATAATAGATCTTGGATTTTTTACATTATTTAATCACCTAAATATGATGAACTTTTACGAACTCAAATACTACCACTCAATCCATACCAAGTTAACCAAAAATACACTATACATTATTGAACATCTATTTTTTCACCACTTTGTCAAATAAGGTAATTGTGCATAATTCGAAGCGGCTTCAATTTTTTATCCAATTTTTGATCCCTAGGGAATTCCATGAAATATTGTGGACCAATTTTTATACAATCACGGAATAACCTAGGGGAATCAATTTTTAACCAATTTTTATACAATCATGGAATCTAATAACCAACTGGCATTGTTTCAAAACATATCCAAGAACGCCTTTTGTGGTAAAATGAGTGGATTTACATTAATTGTTGATTTGAATAGGGCTCCCATGCGGATGAAAAGTGATAATTTTTAATGGAATGACAATGAAAAGAATGTGTAATTAATTTTGTTGGTTCCAGAAATAATCTACAATGTGGACTCATTTTGTAATAAATAGTCTATATTTAGCGCTTCTATGTGGACTATTCACAATTTCAGTATGTTATTAATTACAAACTTTTGGGGATGTTTTTGCAAACAAAGCTGGTTGTTTTAGTGAGCAAAAGCCATAATTTTGATTGTACTGAAAGAGATTGATTAGAGTCACTACTAAAAGTAAATGAGAGTCAAAATGAACATATCAATGCAAGAAAATGAAGATTTTTTGAGTGGTAAGGACATAGTGCAAAAAATCCAAGTTTCTAGGTCCCGACAACACATATCAAGATAACATGATTGTGGAGAGATATCACAAGAAGGTTTAGAGTTTAATACAATTTGAGCATGGATCATGGAGGTCGTGTAGAGATTTAGCAACTTTTCTTTGTAGAATAGTAGATTCTACTACTCAATTCTACAATGGATGCAAATTAATATAGAGAAGAACGTAGTTTGTGGGAGGCAAGTGAGAGAGGTTAGAAAATTGGAAATTGCTCAAATGATTTTCACATGAGTTTTATTGCCGTCCAAGGAAGACATCCACGAAAACTCGAAATTAGACAAATGCAAAACTGAAGGCGCCACTAAATGTAGTTGCAGATGATGGCATAAAGGTAGGAATTGCTTCCTATACCTCTGGAATTCCAAGCAACTTTAATTTGAAATCACTTGTATAAAAAAGTGATAGGAAGAGGAGAATCGAATTGGTTTTGACATATGATGAAAAGGAAAAATTTGTGGAGTGTTTATTTAAAATATAGGATTTGAGCCACTATGTAAATTCATAGTAGCTTAGGTTAAAGGTCGTCCAAGCTACAAAAACTAGAGAGACCCTTTCAAATGTAGAAGGGGTCTCTTGAAAGTCATGCTTGACGAGATTCAAACAAAAACATCTTAAATTAGTTTCTAAAAGTAGCAATGTGGACTTGTGGCCATCAAATGTGTTTACTCTATATCATAATCTACAAGAGGCTAGAACTATATACTCTCTCCAAATATCTCCCATTATACATATGGAATTCTATTGAGAGTGTGGTAGAAGGTAGTAGAAGTGGGGGAACCACTCTCTTGGCTAAGATTGGATCCAGATCTATGCACACTATAGAATTATGTTATTCTTGGCTAAAGTTGGATCTAGAACTATGCACACTATAGAATTATATTAGAGGGAGCACCTATGAGTATTATCTTGCATCAATATTCATGGTAGCAAAACACCCAATTTTTACATTCTAAAAGACACCTAATTTTTGCAAGACTATATCAAAAACTGTAAAGAAGATGCAGTCATGGCCATGCAATCCAATACATGAATGGAAAAACGGATATTTCAATCTTGGATATCATATTTCATTAAGACTCTTAAAAAATAAGAGGTATAGATGAAGAGAATACGCAATTTCTATTCTTGGATGGTCATAATTTGTATGGAGCTTTTGAGGTAGTTATTCTAGCCATCAAATCTGGCCTTGACATAGTAACCCTCCTTGCAAGTGCCTCCCATGCCTTATAAATTTATAGCTTGATAACAAAGTCGTTGGTGTCCAAAGCTAGTTTGGATTTGGATCTGCAGAAAGTGACCTTCAACTTTATTGCACAACTTGTCATTTCTATGTAGATGCTCCAAATCCTAAAGACAACAACTAAGAATCAAATTAACAAGACATGAACATAGATCATCCATTTTAAAGGCACTATGAGTGGAGCAATGAATGCAAAATCACTTAATTCTTGCCTTAAGTGATTCCAACTATAAAAAGAGAAGACAACAATCTCTTTTTAGAATATGTGCAGAGACTTTAACATCTAAAGGCTATATGAATGGATTAGAAGAAATACTAGCTGAGAAAGGAAGCAATAGTTATTGTTGTAACAAAAAAAAAGTTGGAGGTAGGGAAGGAACAATGCAAGCTTCAAAGAGAACAACAACAAAAAGGTGAAAGAAGAAAGTGGAACTCCAAGAATACAAAACAACATGAGAGGAAATTATAGCAAATTTTGAGAATGGTACATGCTTGAGGTTGTAGCCATAAAGGGAGGAATACTAATGAGGGGACAAAACTTGTCTAAGCCATTGTCTTCTATGTCTTTACCAAGCAATGCACATACCTATCTAGAGTTGTGCGAAGCTGCAAAGGGCTATAGTTAACCTCAGTGCGACGCAACTTTTTGTATATGATGGAATCTCTAGATGAATGCTTAATCTCAATGCGTTTTTAGTGTTCAACATCACAATTGAATTGAATATTGAGAGGAATAGAAGAATGCGCAAGAGGTAGAGCTAAGCGGAGAAAAAGAAAGTGTATAAGTGGGGATTGAAGATGACATGTTGGGAAAGCAACGACAAGATGAGCCGATAAGGAGAACTAGCGAGGATGCCATCCGCAATTTTGTAAACAATGTAGTTGAATTACGGCAGCACGTATGGATGGATTTCCTTTTCAACATGCATGTTTTTCTACGCCACCAAAATTCTTTCAGCTTGTTAGTGCAATGATTTTTCAAAACGCAACCTTCAAAATCCGGAAACTGCTTGAAGAGTTAACTGACGCCCATACAAGCTGGCCTAGCCCACCCATTTGGGCGGTTTACAGTTCAACCCTCAACAAAAAAATACTCATTTTTGGATCAATTTTGAAAGTGTAACTCCATAAATTTGAAAATTGAAGTGTCAAGGAAGCCAGGATCCTATGAGTGAGTAGTAGCCACTCTATACTTTCAGGCTTAGAAATTCATAAAAAAATTGTGGACATGCACAAAAAAAGTGATTTTTTGGAAATACCTTGACCCTAAAGGCCCTTCAGACGCGATTTGGGTTGCAACACTTCTGGGCAGGCTATTCTAAGGTTTCAAAATTTTACTATTTTTTGAATTTTTTCTTTTGTGTAGCTCTAAACGATAACTTTCCAATGGTGCAAATTTCAAAGTATTTGGAGTTACGATGTAAAAGTTATGAATTTTAGAAGAATCTTCTCTAAATCCGGGCTGCCAATAACCAATCAAAATCTCCTTTTTTCTACCCAAGTTGCTCGTCATTCAATAGGGCAAAAAGTGACAAGACAAATTTTCAAAGGGTGGGCACTTGCAAAATGATGGGCCCAATATTTTTTCATCCATTAACATTTATGACGGTTTTCATCCAAGAGAAATTTTTCATGTAACGAACAATTTTCATCTGAAGAGGTTGTTGATTTTGTCCATTTAGAGCTTAGGTTTCCATTTTTCATCCATATAAAATATCTCATCCAATCTTAATTTTTCATCTAAACTTAACAAATTACATCTAGTATCTATGACGTGGTAGGGGGTCCATCCACACAACCCCCTTTTACCAAAACTACCGTTTGAAATAAAAAGAAAATATACAATTTATACTTCCAAAAGTTCTAGAAACTTAAGATCTACTCCAATTGCATTGAAATTTTTTGTGGTTCTTTCCTTCATCGACTTCAGCATATTTACTGTTTGGATTTCCAAATGGACATTTTTAGACTACCCTTTAAGTTGTTTTAGTTTTGAAGAATGTTAGGCAATTTCAGCACACCCCTTTCCACAAAATCAAGGATTTTTTTGCCTTTTCAAGCCCGTATGAGGCTCGAGCTTTGTGAGCTTATACCTATCTTCCATACCTAAAGGAATTGATGATCCTTCATATATCAAATGTGTTTGAAAAGTATAGTTTTTGGGCATCAAAACTTAACTATACTCACGGGGCAGTATCAAAAAAAACTTTTAAAGTGACTTCAAACGTTATAATCTCGCAATCTATACAATGGATTGTCCACAAAAAGAGTATACACTTTTTTGAATAAGGTAGGTATAAGATCCTACGGTTATATATTCAATATTAAATCTAAATATAGAAATCAATAGGTTTCTATCAGTAGGGGTATGTTTTTCGCAGTTTTGGTTCCAAAAACATGAAGGGCCTTTACGGATTAACATCCCAAATCATAAAAATAAAATAAAAATTGTCACTGACCTTAGCATACAAACCTGAAATTCTATTGGAAATAAGAACCACTACCCTACCATGCCAATACCATCACCCACCTAAAACTCCAAAAGATCAATACATTGGTCCAGAATGACCTTAAACTACCAGATGATGGACTTCGGTACCTCCGGTTATTGCCGGGGTGCTAGGAGGTTGGCGATTCAATTCCGATTGGCTGTAAAATCTCACTTGTACCGGATGGATAACCCCGGCGATGGGTTGCGAAAAGCAACTTGTCCGCTTAGCCGTGGATTGCGAAAAGTAATTCGTGTGTTCCAATGAAAAAAATAAAATAAATAAAATCAGTACATTATCACTAATCACGTAGTCTTCTACACACAAAACGAACCACTAATTCATCCTCCACTTTAGGGATTAAGATCCCACACAACTCCATTTTTTTTTATTTTTTTGAAGACACGTAATAAAATTTTATTACTGCAAGAGAAAAGAACACACAACTCCATTTCAATAGCAGTCTAGTGCCCTCGCTCTAAACCTCGCCCTCGTCTTAATGACGAGGCGGGCCCTCCCCCTCCTCCTCCCCTTTCTCCTTTCCTCCCTGATCTATTTTTAGGGGACCTGCGGCCCTTTTTTAGTAATTTTTTTATTTTTAATGAAACCGGGGACCCCGAATTAGCCTAGGGGGACCCACTAGATTAATTTTAGTTAGTTTATATATTTTTAAATTTTTTTTTAAATTTTAATTTCTTTTTTCATCAACATGCAAAATAAAAGGGGCTTTTTGCCCCCTCCAATGACAGCCCTGGTTGGGGGGCCCTCGTCATTAAGACGAGGGCGAGGTTTATCGCAAGGGAGTCTAGTGCACCCTCAGGGCACCATTTGAGGGAGTTAACCGTTCATTCTCACCCAACCTTGTTCAATCCAGCTCCTTAAAGGACACAACAATGGGACCCACTGACCCAGGTTAAGTACCGAAAGGATGCCCTATTTTGCAAGCCCTGGGACAAAAGAATACAGTAAACTGAACACCAATCCAGGTAAAAGCCAAGGCACCAAACACATAATTTGGAATGTGCTTTTGGGGGGTGGACTAAAATAAAGGTTATAAATTAAGATCGCCCATTCAGATGAACACGGCAGAGCCTCCCATCTTTCCCATTTGGCAGCTCCCCATTGGTCTTAAAACCTTGCTATACTGACTTTTTTCTTTTTTTTCTTTTTTTCTTTTTTAAATATTGGGTTGCTCTTATACCCGTATTTGATTTAGAATTTATTTTCTGGTTAATAAATGAGGTTTTTATCACAATGATTTAGACAAAAGTTGCACTCTTCAGTTATGTAGGCTTGCCAAATTAATTTGCACATTACTTGAAAAAGTTTGCAAGGAATTAGATAGTCACTTTAGTATGGCATGATATGCTAACTAAGGTGTAAATTAGTGAAACCCACCCACCTCCCTTACACCTGGCTTCCTGGTAATTACTCCAAACTTGAAGCTTACTTTACTTGGGGCTTACTACAAGCTTGAACTTTACTCTTTGCGAGGCACTAATCTATGACCATTTGATTTAGGTTAACCTTCATCTAAGGGTCAGAGATGATTGGTCTTGCAACGCTGTTCATTATTACAGGCTGTTCATTTACACAGACTCTCCATATAATGAACAAGTGAATCTCTAGATACTCCTTTGAGGGTATAAAACCTTGGGAGTTTCTTTGCCATATGCATCTGTTTACTTGTCTGCTTTGAAAGTAATTCTAGTTTGCTACATGTGTGTGAGAGATTTTTAGAGCTTGTGAAGTTTTGGTTTATGGTGGTGTAGAGCTGAAGCAAAGTGCAACATGGCTGAGTCTGGTGGAACTACTAGTCAGGTCCTCTAATTTATGTTTGCAATTAGACTCTTTCATCTCTCCCTTTGATTTGTATGTTTGGTGTAGGGTTTGATTTTTCTTGTGACTGCAATAACAAGCTGTAAAGGGCTGTTGACACCTTGTCTACAAACATAATCCTAACTGTGGTTTTGGTTGTGTTTATGGGGACAGGTGAGGTCCTTTACATCTGGATTTTTCTTACTTTACTACACCAACATTCAAGGGATGAGAAGATTTCTGGAAACTCAAACTATTTTGTGTGTGATCTTGTATTGTCATTTTTAAGACAAACTTTTCTCTACTATATGGATTGTTTTATCATACACTACTATTTGTAAGTAGTGAATTGATTGAAAATTCTTTGGTGTAAAGCACTATGTGACTATTTTGGAACTACATGAGATTGTTTTGTCATACACTACTATATTGTAAGTAGTGTGTTGATTGTGAATTCTCTAGTGATCAACACTATGTGACTAAATTGGTAATTTGGAATTACAAAAGAGTGCATAGACTTGATTTGGTTTGAATTGAGAATGGACTGATTTAGAAAGAAATTTGGTGAGGAAGGTGATAAAACCTGCCCTATAGACCAGCTGTAATACTTGATCTGGGATTCGCTTCTTGACATTGCCCGTGCAGCTTGGCTGCTCTACTTGGAATCCTCCCCACTTCAACCTGCACCCGCTAGGCGTCGACATCGAGCGTTCCTGCAACAGTGGGCGCGCACCAATACCCTTTGCATCGTGCAAGGGGACAGGGTCCAGTGGAATCATACCCGGCCTCCGCGGGGTACCTTCTCTTAAGTTGCTAGGTAGTTAACATGTTATGTAGTTGGTCTTCTAGGTATTCTAGGTATTTGCCAGTTCGGTTCGCCTTGCTCGGTTCAGCGGCGGTGTATGTTCTCTTTTGCAATGGAATGGACACCAGTTGACTCTCAAAAAAAAAAAAAAAAAAAAAAAAAAAAAAAAAAAAAAAAAAAAAAAAACCTGCCCTGTAAAGGGATGTCCCGCCCACCCACCCTTAGGGGTAGGGAAGTTTTTTTTTTCCCGAAACAAATGGAGCCATGCTATACTGACTTTGAACAAGCTAAACTTGTTTCCTTAAATCCATTTTCAGACTTCCTTGGCCAGTCACATGGCCCTGTTTTTAATATTATTTATCTCAAAGTGACTCACACCAAATCATGATCATGGGAGATTTCCTAGCATTGCACTCCAGAAAAATGTACAGTAATGTACATGGGACAAGGTTCCCTGGGCCATTCAGATGCAGGATTTGGGTACCCATCTTTCTACTGTTTACTTCTGTGATGGGTTTCTTATCCGTTAGTGAGCATTTCTTGTCTCAAGGTAGATTATTGACGGTTTTTGAGGCCATAACCGACAGTACATCAGCCTTTTTGTTCGGACTTGGCTATACCAATGTTTATTATAAATGGTAGTCAAGTTTTGGATAGAGTTTTTATTTTTCATTTAATTTTCTTGATATTTCATCCAATTTCTCTTGCATCCCAATGAAATGTGGCGATGATGTTTAAAACACCTGAAATTTTACAAAGGATAGAAGCCAGAACCTGTAGTTGCCTAGCCATGAGAACCTTAGTGTCAGTTTATACTTGGGCTGGCTTAAGGCCGGCCCAAACTCTTCAAATTTCAACATATATAATTGTTCAATTCTTTCAAATTGGTTCCAAGGGTTATATATTGAGGCTCCACCAAAATTTCAATTTATTCTATGTGGCATCCTACTTGGTATTATTTGGGCGCCAAAATGTTTGGACCTTAGTGATGAAATTGGCATCCGTTTCCCCAAGCCCAAACTCCCAACTTCAACCCAAACTCTGGATCAACCCAAACTCTGGATCAACCCAAACTCTGGATCAATTGGAGGCTGGGAAAACGTTCAGTCCGGCCCACCCTCCGGCCAGCCCAAGATTGTGTGTAAAGTGGGCCTTAAATCAAATAGGACGCAGTAGGTATATGTTTTTTTTGCGCAAATGAAACAAGTTCATTGCAGGGGGACACTACTTCAAAGCAAGGCCTGGACAGAGTCCAAATCCGCACTTCTCGGCCCTTCATGAGTAGGTAATTTAATTGCATCCCAAGGATATCACATTGCTTCATGGTTGGTTGGAACAAGTTGAAGGGGCCCATCATCATTCACTTGGCCACATACCACTTTCTTTCTGCTTTTCTTCAGTAGGCAGTGTTAACTTATGCACACAACTTCACAAGCATAAAGTATTGTAATTCAAGATGGGGTACCAGGTGTCAATGTCCAAGTGGAAAAACAACACTTTATTACTTGGCAATGAGAGTATTCAGCTCCTCCTCCCCAAAAGCATACTGCATGTTAAGAATCTCACATTGTATCTCCAACAATATAGTTATAATAATCAATCCATGTCCCACTGGGTGCCGTGATCATATCTGGACAGGCTGCTGATGTCAACACGGTAATTTTGGGGTCTGAACTGCTCATGTCATCAAAGACATGAGATTCGATATTGTATCCTTGTAACGTAAATTAGATGATGTCCTTTGATCTATAGAGAACAGTGAGAGAAATAATAGTCATGTAAACAAAAAAAAGATAAGGAAAGAAAGTGTCCCCTATTTTCTGTACTCCACCTTATTCAGGCTCATCTTTTGTCACAATGAATTAGGTAATTTTGAACTTTAGTCCTTTGAATAATTGGATTAAGTGCATCAAAGGTTTGGAGCAAGCTACACCTTTATATATTGGTTTTACCTTGTGAGACTTGACTAAAGGATTTGATTGGTGCTTGTGGTTGATCTTATTGTTTCTTATTCAAGGAAATCCTTAGGATTCCTTGCTCAAATTTTTCCAAAAAAAACTTTTAAATTGACATTTTTAGTTAAGAAATCTACAATTCAAAATGTTGTTGATTTTTCACTAACACTCATAGGATCTTGCTATAGATTGCTAAAGAATCTATGTAAGAATTTGGAATTATGAGTGTATGGATTTGAAGATTGTGATATACAAAGTGAAGATTACAATTTTTTCACAACGGTACTTTACAAAATCAATTCATTTTGATTCCTTGTTGACTAAAACATGTGTATTATGTCAAGTTGTAGCACTTTACCATTATAATATGTATTATGTTAGGTATGTGTGTACCATGTATTTTAGGTGTAGTAGAGGTATGTAGCATATTCTCCAAAAAATCTTTTAATGAAAAGAGGTTCAAAAGTATACCATATACATTTCAATTTTTTGTAAATGTAACTATTTTAATAAAATCTCAACCTGACGGTGAATGCAATGGATACTGCTTGTTTTTGAAGTACAGAGAACTATTTTTATTCTTATCTATTTTTGCACCTTGCCCACACAAAAGCTTTGATTCATTTAACCCCTAAAAATCCAGCCGTTTTTGGAAGCTCCAAGTTCCAAAACTGTAATTTTTGACCCCTTTGTGGGAATGACGGTTTGGACCAGTTTTTTTCCTTTTGTTAAGAAATTTAACCGTAAGATCTTGTACTTTACCCTCTTCAAAAGTACTGATGTAATTTTCAACCGTTGGATGTTTACCATTTGTGAGATTATAATGTTCAAAGTTGCAGCAAAAGTTTTTTTTGGTATAAACCGAACGACATAGGGTAAATGGTGAAAATGGGGACTTGATGTTCATTATCCCAAACATTTTGCTCATATTTTTTTCCATGTAGGTAATCAAGTTGGGTACCTCCATGAAAAAATTTGGAGACTTATTCCTTTTTTAGGACCTTCATAAAAATTATTTTCTAGAAGCGGGTCTAAAAACGTTGATATCGTAAAACATGTATGACGTTATATATACTTGGTTTTAGAGAAATCTAAACGGTGGTTAGGTGCCTTTATACATTTTTTATTTTTGGGTGAAATTATTTTTGAAAAATTTCAAAATCTCAAATTTTGACAAATTTTGAAAGAAATATTTCAAAATTTTGAAGCTTGTCTTTGTAATTTTTGGAGGCTGCCCTTGTAAAATTGGTTTATTTTTTGACTTTGGTCTCTTTGGAATTTGAGTGGTGGTTTGGTTATGAAAATATTTCAAGAATTTTTTTTTTAAAAATCCCTAATATTAAGCTGCCCGTTTTGGACTTGAAACCTAAAATTTCTAGATGAAGGTCTTAAAATTGGAATTTGGCTTTGAAAATTTTACCACATACACTTTGCAGTATGAGGAGCATCTAGTAAAAATCTTAGGCAAAAATATGAATTTTAACCCCTTCATCTTGGCTGCCCAAAACAGCAAAAACCCATTTCGGCTTTCCTGGATTTTTAGGGGTTAAGAATGAATCACTTTAAAGACATTGCTTTTGGTAGCATGACTTTGTCATCAAGTTTTTAGTGCAAACAGAAATTATTATATTACTACAAGGCTAATACTATTCTTTACCTCAAAAAGATATAAAAATCAAATTTAAATGTATAATTTTAGGAACATTTTAGATTCTTTGATGCTTTAAAGGTGAATATGCCATTTTGTTTGGAATTTCATCTAAAGATGTGAATGCCTCATATCATAGTTGGATCATAATTTTTACCACATCTCAACTCGTCATTAGATTTTGGACATTCAAATTCATGGAGAGATACACCTATTTATTTAGATGAATAAACTTAACCTCTAAAGCTCCCTGAGATCACATTGTGATGGCAACTCTTATTTGTAGGTTATTTAAGCTCCTAAATTTTCAAAATTTTAAATATTTTCACTATATGTAGCTTTCACCAATAACTTTCAAATGACACATTTTTCAAAGCATTTGAAGTTATTACGCAAAAGTTATGGATATTAGAAGAATTTGTCATAAATTTAGGACAACCATTAACCAATCACAATCTCCTGTTTTCTGCCCAAGTTGCTTGTCATTCAGAAGGCAAAAACTGACAAGACTAAATTTCAAAGAATGGGCACTTGCAATGGATCTAATGTTTTTTCATCTATACACATTGTTGCAGCTTTTATCTAGCAAATAGTTTTCATCTAACTAATGATTTCCATTCAAGGATTGTTTTTATCCCCGCATAGTTTTTATTGGGCCAACATTTACAACCGTAGGTTTATTTTCATCCAATTTATATTTATCATCTACAAAATGTCACATCCAACATTCAATTTTCATTTGGAGCTAAAATATATCATCATGTTTTTTGGACATAGTAGCAAGTCCATCCACAAGACCCACTATTCTATGGTTGCCCCTTCAAAATTATAAGAAACTATATTGTTTATACTTCAATAAATAGTAAAAAATTGAATTTTTCTGTGATTTCATTGGATTTTTTGGGGTTCTTTTTCTCATTAACAAGAACATATTAATCGTTTGGATTTTCAATTAGACATTTTTAGGTTATCCTTTTAGTTATTTTAAATTTGAAGATTGTAAGGCATTTTTAGCACACCTCAAATGATTAAAATAAGGATTTTTTGCCCTCCCAAGCATGTATGGGGTTCAAACTTGGTGAGCCTAAACCTAAATTCCATACGTATAAGAATTTATGACCCTCCATGGATCAAATTTATTTGCAAAGTACACTTTTTGGGCATCAAAACTTAGATACTCTGCTTAGGCACTATGAAATTATAATCTCCCAATTTATACTTACACTGTGCTCTAATTTGGTATACACATTTTTTATACAAGGTAGATAGAAGATCCTACAATTAAAAGTTCTATGTAATGTCTAGTTTTTGAAATTTATAGGTTATTATCTATAAAGGTATATTTTTGGCAGTTTTGGCTCCAAAAACACCAAAAAGCTTTAGGGATTAACGTGCATCCAAAGGTCACAAATGAATTGACTAGTCAGACTATTCATTTAAATAAATTGTCCGTAAAATAAATGAACAAATCTCTTGAGATTATTAAAAGGTTATAAAACCACTAAATTTTCTTTATCAAATGCTTTTATTACTTTCTTGCTTTGAAAATAATTCTAGCTTGCTACATGTGTTTCAAAATTTTTTAAGCTTTTAGGTTACTTGTTTCCTTTGACAATATTTTTAGCTTACTACATGTGTGAGATTTTTAGAGCTTGTAAGGTATATGGTGGTATGGAGCTAAAGCACAATTGAATAGGACTAAGATTTTTGGAACTACTAGTTATGTCATCTTCCTTTGATTTGTATGTATGATGTAGGATTTTTTTCTTCTTCTTGTGATTACAATAACAAGCCGTAAAGGTTTCATGACACCTTGCTTACAAATATAATCCTAATTGTGGTTTTGCCAATGCTTACACGAAAAAATTATCTCTAGATTTTTCTTAATTTACTACATTAACATTCAAGGAATGTGACGGTTTTTCAAAATTCAAATTATTTTGTGTTTGATGTTATATAATGAACTTTAAAACGTTTGAAAATATATATTTTTTGGATTTTTTGTCATACACTATTATGATGAAAGCAGTGTGTCAATTGAAAATTCCCTCAAATTGGTTATATGGTATTAGAAAATATTGTATTGGTTTGACATGGTTTGGATTGAGGACGAATTGAATATAATGAAATTTGGTAAGAAAGGCAATAAATAATCTTGGAAAAGAATGTCCCACCCACTCACCCTAAGAGATATGAAAGTTTTCATAACCATATACAACTATGTTGCAATGAAAAAAAATTCTTTGTAACATGCCTTTGTAAATTATTGTTCAAAAACACAGAAGAAGAAGAAGCCTTGTTTGAAATAAATTCACCAGAAAATGTGATGAAGAAGGTTGAATTGGGATAAAAGTCACACTAAAGTGGATTATGAGAACATTTTATGTTGACAATACATATCAATGTAGAAAAATTTATCTATAAGATAATATCGTATGTTACTAGTTGAGTACTTGCCAAAACATGAAACAAATCAAAATAAAACTCCTGATTTCAGAGTAGTTGGGTCCAAGTTTGGAATCCATTCATGTTGATGCAATTAATTCCAAGGCGGTTGGGGTCCTTTGGAGTTGTATGAATATGGATAAACTTGTGAAGTACCTGAACTTGAGTTTTCCTTTTATTTCAAGGCATGTTATGAGGACGCACATGATGCACTTGGGTACTTCAAATCCTGGTAAGGAATCTAAGGAGCTGGCTTATCATAAACACTTCCGCCCAACCCCAACTGGTTCATTTATTGTCACAACTGATCTCACAGGCAAGCTGATAATGCAGTAGGGTCATTGGCAAGCAAACAAAAACACAGATATTTATGTAATAAATATCGTATTACCATAGCAGGTTTGTCCAAAAATAATTCTAAAAATAAAAGAACGTAAAAATTACTCCCTTTGTCCCACTAAAAGACCGTTGTTTGCTCAAAAAATTTGTCCCTAAATAAGATTGTTGTTTCTAAATTTGGTTAACTTGTTTCTAAATTAGACAAACCTGTTTCTAAACTAAGCCAACTTGTTTCTGAATTTGGCCAACTTATTATTTAGGGCTACAATTTAGATGCTAATAATAGATTTTCCTTTAAATCTGATATTATTAGCAAACAACGGTCTTTTAGTGGGACGGAGGGAGTAAAAAATTCTAAAGACAAAAAATTAAAATTAAAAATTAGTATTTGCTATATTTTTTTATTTCTAAGCCATTTAAGGTTATTTTTACGATTTTATTTTTTTTGTCAAGAAACAAAAATCGAGAAATTCTATTTTTGAGAAACGAACCTTATTTTTTTGGAGAAAAATAAATATTTGTTTGCCAGGTGACAAACCAGATATGGTGTTACAATACGTGTGGTACTCAAATTTGTTGTTATTAAAATTTGTAAGGCAAATAAGTAAAGATGACATATTAAGGCAACAAAAAAAACACTCTATAGTATTCTTAGAGTATGTCCCCTCTAGACACCCATAGTGGTTATAGAGAAACTACTTTTTTGGATGATATCTGTCTTAAAATTCTTTGTATTGAAATTAGTGTTACTATTTATAATATAAATGTAACCATACTTTGATCAAACAAGTGTTTGTTAAACCTTGGTATCATTGGAAGATTATTGTTTGACTTTGAATTGAATAAAGCACATTTAAAAATGAGATTTTAGTGGATGTGTGACATCAAAGTTAAATAAAGTTTGAATCAAATTTTCAAAAATGATAAGAACAAGGTTCAACGACGACGGCTTATGTCAACACCTCTTCATTGCAATCTTCCATGTCAAGAACAAATTCACACACAATTATGACAGTGAATTTCATAAGTGAGAGTAACTTATTGATATAAAGTTCATGACAAACCTGTATATGTTAAAAAATGAAAAGGGTTGGTACATTGATTAAGATCAAAATACACAAATTCATGAAACATGAACAAGAGAATACAATCCAAACAATTAAAACAAGACAACAAACTTCCAAACACAAGAAACACCACATAGTGCATGTGTTGTATTTTTAGACAGAATCTGAACCAAAACACTGGAAACTTCAGAAACATGGTGTGTACTCTTACACTTCCACTCTAAACGTTTAGGAGAAATATAGAAGTTTACAACGTTTAGAGTGGAAGTGTAAGAGAACACATCTGTAATAGTAACAAAGCTCACAATTCATAACATGATGAGTAGAATTCTGTGAGCCACTGTAAAGACAAAGCAACATAAGTACATACATCAACACTACGGCCACAGTGTGGTCAGAGTTCGATCAAATGTGATGACCGGTATTACGGCAAAATGAGCAAGGATTACAGTGGCCAACCATGTAGAATCTTTAAAGATGAAATATTTCACTAACAGAGATATTATGCTTAAAGTCAATTCTTGGAATGATCTCTTTCCTATTATATCCTCAACTAATAAATGCCTAGGTTAGCTGCACAAGCGAGTGCCCAGTTCAACTGCTTACTGTCAAAAAACACAACGCAAAAAAAAAAAATGAGCACACTGCTGGTACTTGACTGCTTCAAGTTCCACCCTAACTACGTAAAGTTTACAAAGAAAAGAATGAGGATACTATTCTCTAGCAATGCTCACCCAATCTAAGTTCTACTTTTGGACCCTATATTGGCGCAAAATCATTATTTCTCCTACAAAAGGGTTCTCAAACCAAGGAGTGACGTAGCATCAGCATCTACGAGCAACTTAAGGTCGAAGTTTGATGGATTCCCAACTAATCTGTCGGTCGCAAAGATCACAAACGGAACCAGAACCTGATTGAATATTCTCAACTATGAGCTGTCTTATATGAGTTTCAACTGGGCAAGCTGGTTTCGGGACATGAGGTGGAGCAGCAGAATGTGGCAGTGGGATAGGATTGAACTGTACAGATGGGAAGCTGAAAGGTGCTGGGACAGGATTTTGTTGAAACATGGGAATGGGGAACATGTGAGGCACTCCTGGAGTCGAAGTTGCAAGATTTTGAGGCACAGATTCTTCATGCTGAAACGACTCCCAAGCAAGGGTTTGTTCCTCTTTTGAAAGCTTTTCATCCTCCAAATCTTCCAATAAGGGTTCATGTTCATGGTACCTCCCAATACACCTGAGCACAGCACAGTCAATTCGTATCCATCATACTTCAACCTCGGGTATCGAATACTCGCAACACATTAAGAATAATAATACAAATGTACTTGCGCTAAAATGTTTCAGAGCTTCATGAACTTACTTGGGACGGTATTCAAGGAGAAGTTTGCCCATTACATCGTCCCGGGGTGGAGCATCATTTGGGACAGAAAATGCGGCCCGCTTAGGTTTGACCAGTGGCTGTGCTGGGGCCGCTTCCTCTTGAATTGGTGCAGGGGGTACGTCTACGCTGTGAGAACTATCCTCATCCTCAGGACAATCGTCATCGTCAAGTACAAAAAAGAAATCCAGGTCTTGCTCAAGAAAGTGTCTTGCGACCTGGTGCTCATCGAGTACTCTTGCAGCTAGTCCCTCTTTTGCAACCTGAAAGCAATCAAAACAGTGCATTAGCACCCTGCTTACAATAGTTCAAACACTGGCTACTATTCCAACAGTAGAGCCAGGAATATTGCACACCGAACTGATGCCTTTCAACAGGATGCAAGTACCTGACGGTTGTAAATTTTCTCCTCCATTGTTCCAGAAGCCAGAAGTCTGTAGGCATAAACGTTCTTCTTCTGCCCAAACCTGCAAGAACATCTGTTAAGATGGGCATTTGCAGAAACGACTTGAAACTGTCGATGATCAACCAAACTCATTGATGCATCCTCATTGAAGTGTCCGTAGAGGAGCTGAAACAGTTTTTTTTAAAACAGAAATTGTAGAAAATGCCGGATTCATTAGTCAGGTATAAAATTTGTGGATCAGTAGTACTATTTCGCAGGTGCCTATCCTATCTGTGCAGACTTTTCTAAGTATTTAGAGTACAAACGTCACCTCCATGCTCGGAAGAGAGCTTGCAAATCATGGGTTGGATTCCAGGAGCCGTCAAAGATTATCACTCTGTTAGCAGCAGGTAGATTAATCCCCAAAGACCCTGCTCGAGTGGAGATGAGAACACATTGAACAAATGTATTTTCTGGGTCATTGAAACTTTCCACAAGGTCTTGTCTCGACTTTGCAGATGTTTGTCCATCAAGCCTGGAACAATTCAGGGAAAACTAGTCACTCTATGCCCAGAAGACTAGAGGCAGAAAAGAAAGAAATTACTGGAGGACATAGTAAAACATTTTAAGACGTATACTAAAATTTTCCTTTTTAAGCTACCGAAAAGGCGCATTCAAATCTAACGATAAAATCAAGACACGGAAACGGAAGTCATCAATCAAGATACCTGTACCAATCACGATTCTTCTTCCAATTGCCTTTGTAGCCATTCAAGCATGGCAGGTTTTCCAAAAAGACCTCAATGAGGTCGAGTGTATGCAAAGATTGGCTGAAGACGAGGGCCTTATCCGACTTTGCTGAACTCAATGTTAGAATTTTCATTAAGATGAGCATCTTGCCACTCATCTCCACTGCGTTACGAGGCTGACCTTCCATCAAGTCCTTCCACCATCCTGATTTATCAACCTGGTACATAACCCAAAAGATTTGTGTGCATCAAGCTCTACAACACCAAGAAAAAAATCCGACATAATTATTATTATCACGTCACCAGAGCATTGAGTTTACAGTGGTTACACCTAACAAGCAGAACCAGGAAACAAGGTGACTCACATCTTCATGATTGCCATCTGCTCGGCACGGAGTCCGAATATCATTTGATGGATTGGTTATACTTTCCACAAGACCTGTTTCTGTTCTCAAAAAGTCAACAATAAGCCACAATTAACATTGGACTAAGTAAGAAGAGCAGTAGATTCGAGAAAGTTTAAAAAAAAAAAAAAAAGTGGTACAAATACCCACCTTTAACTGTTCCATCGACACCATTATCGTCACTTATAACGATAACTCCGTCAGTGGCACCATGGTCCGTACCAACATCAGGCACGTCATCATCCTTATCAACAATGAAATTCTCCACATTGTCCTCCTTGCGCAAGTCTTTCGCTTCTTGAGACAAAATGAGCAAATCTGGATGGTTCCATATCTGTCACGTCATATAAGCTATAAGAACCTGTGCTGAGATAACTTTGTCATTCAGAAAAAGAAACTACCGCAAACTTGGAAAATAACAATGAAAAGACAAGGGTGGTGATCGTCATTTATACTAACCTTTGCCAATGTATGATACGCTTGAAAGAGGATGTTGCGCCCAGATTGTGGCTTTACATTTTTTCCATTATCGAGGAAACCATGCATCTGCAAAAACTTCAAGTACAGCGCCCTTTGCAATGGAGACAACCTAACTGAAATGACATACACACATTTCGATGGCAGCTCGTCTTTCAAGACAGTCATGGTTTTCCGTTGCACAAAACCCTGCAACTGCTTATGCAGTATGTGAGCACGGTGCTTCATGAGCTTCACATCTTTTGATGTCGAATCTAACCTCTGGCCATTCTCTATAGGATTCGAGAATCTGACAAAACACGCCACAATATGTCAGAATATTAGGAGTGTACAGAAGATGGAATAGTGAAGCTTCAATTGCCGGAAGTACGATAGTAGAGAATCATACAATAGATCATACTTTTTCTAAATGAAACTAATTCTGACAGTGCATGTGTGAAACAAAGAGCGAGATACCTTCTTCTAAAATCTGGAAGGGGACCCAAAAATCCTTCCCTGACAAAGTCAACCATCTGCATTCAAAGGTAAACTCTGAGGGTAAGAGACGCTTTAAATTGTACAATTCCAAAAACCAAGAGAATCCACAGGATCCGGCTGTCCCTAATCAGGTATAATATCCAAGCATACCATTTAACATCAAACATATTCGCAAAAACTTGCATATAGTATACATGTAGCATGTAAACAACTCCAAGTTGTACCAAACGAACAAGGAATGCACCAAAAGAATTGCAACACTTACACAGTAGTACTCCTGTAAGTTGTTCTGTAGAGGAGACCCGGTTAGAGCAATGCGACGATGTGTTCGCACTTGCCTTAAAGCTTGTGTTATATCAGCCTTGTCGTTTTTAATCATGTGAGCCTCGTCACACACAAGGATGTCTGGGCCTGGATCCTGGCAAAACATAACACATGAAATCGAATTCAGTACAGTACAACTCGCAGTTTCAGTCTGATAAGTGAGCATCCTCACATATACAAGCCAGATGGATGACTAAAAAGTAGCTCCATTCTAAACCTGTCCATTACAAAGACCATCTCCGAATAATGATTTTTCTTTTTCTTTACTACAGAACATACTAAGAGGTTGCTAAGTCACCGTGCACAAGGGCGACAAGAAAATTACCTGCAGAGTGGCACAAAAACTTTCTCGCACAGCTTTCTCTTTTACTGTCTTGCCTATTGCGCAGTTACGAAATGCTGCATAGCCAATAAGCATTACTCCACCACGACTTTTCCATTTGGCGAGCAATTTGGATCGCTTCACATTATCCCTGCCGAAGAACATTGTTAACTGCTTATTGCCTAGAACATAATTCTCTGAAGCAGAGTCTACATCAGCAGTTGCCACGATAATTGACTTCAACGATACAAGAGATTGATAAGAGATGTCCACAAACTCAAAGACAGCTCACCTCACAAGGGCGTAGTTAAATTGAATAGTTTACTTGACCACTAATCAATAGCGGAAATTCTTAATCAGCAGCGTTCTTTCTTTGCAAGGTAATGCAAACTTGAACTAGATAATAAAACAGCGCAAAGACTAACCTCGCCACATCCTCAAGCATATAAACAGGAATTGGGACTTCATTTCCTGGTTGCCATTTGTGGAATTCACTTCGCCAGTTGTGCAAGACATTGACTGGCACAACAACCAGTACTGTTTTAAGACCCAAGTCCATCTTCTTCAACACTGTGTGCACAAAACCTATAACCTGTAGTACAATGCACACAAAATGCAAAGTATTAGACCTTGGTGAACTAAATGCCATTGTGGTATACTAAACAGGACTTTCATGTGCAGAAGCGTAAGAAGGTAAATAAAATTTCCCATCCTTTGAATGAAAAGGAGCAACATTCTTGTTAAAGAAAAATGTCATTGATGCAAACAAAATATCCGTCTTAGTACACTCCAAATGAAAAAAAGCCCGATACTACTGTCCCCTTTAAAACCCAGTAGCGTCGATAGAAAGCTAATTGCTAAATGTTATCAATCATATGTAACTTAGTTCAGCAAGAAATAATAAAAATCAGTGAGCAAACTCGTTAATCCTCGATGACCAACAGTATTCAAAAGGTAACTACAAGAATGATACATCAGTGCTAGCACATTATCACCGTTGTCTTCATATGATGGAGTAGAACATGACCGAAATAGAGAACTGACGGAAGGTAAAACCAGAAACATGCCTGTAAGGTCTTGCCGAGGCCCATACTGTGGGCAAGTATACAACCAAGTCCATCAACACCGGATTTGACTTTGCTAACCGACTCGATACAGTTCTCCCACATGAAACGCATGCCTGCCAGCTGCCAATCCATTCACAAGCAACATTAATCGACGAGGATTTGTTATGAACAACAAAAATACATTACAAGGTTCCTACAGGTGAATTGTCGTTACGCCACTAAAACAGAACCACTACTGTCATCATTTGGTACGCAAAACGCCATCCTACCAAGTAGTATATATTACACTAACCCTACTCTCATTCTTTTAATAATAAGGTCACCTGTGATGACTAAATATGACACATATGAATAATGCAGTTACCTCCAAGGACTAGTACGAATACTAGATTCGTTGTCTTGTGTAGGAAAACAATTTCTGTTAATGAAAATTACTAACCGAACCCTTACATATCAACAATTGCACAATAGCAAGCTATCATTCTTAAGGAGCAGAAGCCTCACGTCCAACAACGTGAAACATACCTGATGGGGTCTTAAAAAGTGAGAAATATGCGGGCTGATTCTCACAGGTTCCTCATTATCAGCACGTATTTTGTTCAGAATAAATCCCTCTTCTGCAATGTCGTCCTCATCCATGTCAAGAAGTTCATCATTTTTGTGCACGTGACGGTTGTATCGGTTTGGCTTCACTGGAGGTCCCCTACCATTTGCTATGGCATTTGCTCGCCAAGTTTCAAGCCGTTCCTGTCGCTCCTGGAATCAAAACGTCCACAGCGTATAGTCAAACACCTGACAAGTTATCTTGAATCTTTCAACAGCCGTTCAAACCATGGAACGAGTGTGCAAAAATCTGCTAGCTCTCATAATAAAATAACACTTTACGAGAATATTTGCACAGAGCCAAAAAAACTTGCAATTCGTGAATTAAAATAGATTAACAAATTTCATATCTAGTCATTTCGAAGATTCGTAACTCACTTTTTCAAGAGCCAGTAGGTGCTTTGTCTTTTCATCGAGCTCTGCATCATCCAATACTTTTCGAATATTTTTTCGCCTATTCCTGCATTCACACGCATTCCACATAATCAGATGATGAAGCTTTTTAACACATTTCAAATACTTATTGATTACAAGCACAGAAATTGTTAGGGATAAATACACAAGTTAAGATGTACTCCTGTTTTGCAAAATCCCAATCACCCCAACGATTAAGAATTAGTGAACAGCCACCAAGTACTAGTGAGTGCATATCTAGTCATCAAGCTCTTCATTATCCGGTGATACCAGTCACAAGTAAACAAAGCACTTGGTTCTAATGAGTCCGTAATACACAAACTCCGGAAAACACTGACCTCTTCTTGATGCCGATCGCTCTGTCACCAACGAAATCATCGTCACCGTCTGCTTGCTGGGCCTTTAGAGCCTCTTTCACAGCTTGATACTGTTGACGCAGGTTATGCAAGGGTTGCTTGTTGCAGAAATAACACTTCCAATCAGTACTTTCGGCAATTCGGCCGCATTCTTCATCTCCAAAATTTCGTTTGATACACTGACAACAGAACACTTTGTCACAGGTTTCGCAGCACAAGACATCACCCCCTTGTCCACACCAACGACATTCATCCTCATGTCCATCTGCGTCCTGCAAACATCACAAAAACATGCAATGGGATTGAGAGTACTGAGAAGACCATGCTACGCACTTGCAGGACCTCTCCTTGGTGATTACAGTGAACTGCATTTAAGCCAAAACGATTCCAAAAATGGTGACTAAAATGGTAAGACAGTCAACCTTGTTAAACGGTCCGCTGAACAGAAAGTTCTTGCACTTTCTACATATGCCCACATCCAGGGATGGATGCTTCATAACCTCTCGGTTCTTAAGGAGCATCCCACATGCTGTACATGAAAAGTTTCGAGGCTCTATATCCTGGAAAAAATTGCTAGAACTTCGTCTCTTTCTTGTATTGGGTCTCAGCAATTCATCTCGTATTAGAGGGTTATCATCCCCGTCCTGCAAAACCTCGCAAAGACGAGCAAAATTAAAACTAAATTAAATCCCTTTACACATTCATTTAAAGTTCAAATATTTTGTGTACCAGAAAGCATCAATAATCAGACACGTGAGCTTCCATGAACCAACGCACCTCCGGAATTAACCAATTCCCAGTCAAGTCCTCCAATTGTACTTTTTGCGAGCTGTCCTTTCTGCTGCCAAGAACGACAACTTCCGCTGATTCGCGGACAAGATCTACAACGTCATCTTTCAACTTCTTTTCCTTTGAGAACTCCTGAACTTCATGTTCCCCATCACTATCAATCATGACCACCGTTTTTCTCCTCTTACGGTCATGTGTGTATCCATCGATCTCTGTAACCACCAAAAGAAAAAACCACTGGAAATTAGTATGCCATAGAATGAAAAAGAGAGGCGTACAATTCTAAACCTGGTATTGGAGTTGCAGTGCCTTTCGTGACTGATCGCAATAGTAACGTTAGCGTTTTAAAATTAGGATGTAACTTTGAACCAAAGATTCAAGCGCCCATGCGTTGATTGAAATAATATAGATTTATATGAATGTTAGTTAACTAAATACATGATCGGCAAGCTTCAGATGATATGCATGATTACTCAACTGCTAAGCAAAACTGAACCTAAAGTCTTCAGCACAGTCGCAAAACACCGAAAAAAAGTAAAAATATACAAAATCTAGATACCTCATTAACTCACAAAAAGCCAACAAAGATAAGAAGCACGTATATAACAACCTGTGGGTGTCAATCGACGCTTCGCCTGTCTAGATGGCCTCAAGGATGCAACACCATTCTGAAAACCAGGACGTTGTGACTCTGTAAGATGCACCACGCCTGCCATATCGATAATCCAAGGCTCGGACTTTACTTTCTCAATCTTGTCTTTCCCATCCTCGCCTTGGTCTGAAATTTGCACAAGCACATATAACAGACAATATTAGTACAGCATAGACACTACTAGAGGCGTGACACAGTTCATCTGTTCACCTATAAGAGGCATCTGAATCATGATGGCCTTGCACTCAGTTACATGACAGGCGACCCTTCTTACTACGGACACTGATGTCTGCCCAGATAGAATACCTCATACATACAAGTTACAACATTAAACTGATCACACTGTGTCTAATCCAATCACATGTTCCAATTAACGCATTTCATATCAAAACAGCTAATACACTACGCGGTACCCTAGCCATTGTTCCATGCATGCAAAGGAAAAGGGCGTACTCAACCCACATGCCTCGCTACCGTAGTCCACAGCTTTTTAAGCAGCATATCAAATATCCCAACTCCATGGTGCCATTAAGGTGTGCCAGCGGACATGTGAAACAACGAAGTAACCTAATGTGTGATACGTGTCGGGGAACTTTAGTGATTGCAATGTCAAGAACTCACCATGCGAGTTAGTACCGTTCAGAGATGCATCCAATGGCACAGCCTCTGGCAAGTCAACATCTCCTTCAATTTTCAGATTCTTCACTTGATCCGGTAGGGACACATTTTCTTCGACGGGAAGAAGCGTTTTGAGACCCAAATCTGCACCAGAGGATGAAGCCTGACAATAACATCCAGCTAACATCAGAAAACGAGTATAGAATCACTCCGTAATTGAATGCCTCCCTTCGTCCCAATATCATGTCTGGAAAGGAAATAGAAATAATAAACAAGGTATTATCAACATCAAGCCTAGAAGCACGTGGACAAGGGTGGATCATGGAGAATAGCATTAGTTGTCAATACACATAGACATATCAATTTTCGAAACCACAAAATGCATTCATCCGTACCCCAGATTCATTGATGTGTGCTGCACCCTCGAACTTTCTCTGTGCATTGGTGCGAGGTTTTCGTGGTCGTGGGGGGAGAAGCTTTCTTTGCAGCTTCTTCGTTTTCTTCACGTCATCTTCTTCACAGACCTTGTAATATTAAGACAATCTTAACTTAGTAAATATTCCTTAGTGCACTATGTCAATGAAAAACTACCGCACATAACTCATCAAACAAACAACAGACCAAACAGATAGAACATTGGACACCCTGGGAGAAAATGATAATTGGCAAATAAATCCATGTCCATACTTGAGCTTCGTGTTTGGAAATTGGTAATTGAACCAGAAAAGAGGTCACCAAAAAAACAATCTTGTCAAGAATACCTATAAACACAACTATCAGTATATACAAAAGAAACTGATATCTTTATCTGAACAAAATATCACCTTTTTCACGATTATTTTTTGCTTTCCAGCCAAATTCTGTTCTCCTTCGCTTGCCAGAGCTTGCTTAAAAAGCCTACTTTTATCTGCATCCAGGTCGCCTATTTCCTCGACCTGAAAGACTTAGAAGAATTTGTATGAAACAGAATTTAAGCCATGGTAAGGTAGGGAATATCTCATGTCACCAATCAATATAAGAGGGTTAGCATTACTATAAATTGGCCTAGAACATTCTCAACAGCGCAAGACAGTCACCTGGGATTCAAGCATCCTTGTTAAAACAGCAAATATAACCAACCGAAAAAGTTCTCTGGTGTGGCTACTGGAAGTACCGAAAATTAACAACTTAAATAGTTAGGAGTGGGTGCGGAGGGGATTGAAAGAACATACCGTATCAATTCCAGGTAAAACCAGCCCCATTTGTGCTGCCTGCTCAGGCGTAGAAGCCAGATAGACGTTGGCCCACTTTTCTGTTCCCATAAGAGAACCAGGACCTAGATTGTCTTCTTCTTTGTCTAGTATATCATACAAGGACCATCCATCCTCTGGTACATCATCCGATTGAGTTTGAGCTTTTACTTTCGTCACTAGGAAGCCACTAGCTCCCTCATCCTGAATCCTTCCATGATGTCTGCGTCAATCACATGCAACATGTTCATTGCCCAAGTCTGAAACGCAACCGAAGTAACATATTTTGCGGAAAAAGTACGTTGTACCCTATGTAACATGCTGCATGTAAAATAAACGTTACCAGTTCCATATATCCAGTATTACAAAAGACAAGATTGGAGAAGATTTACACCTTCTTACTGGCCGCCTCTCTTTCAGGTCCATCTCAGCTTTCTGAACCACCTCATAGACTTCAGAGGTAGGCATTATGCCCGCCCAATGTGTTCTCTTTTTCCAGGCCTCAGTAGTACACAGGTCGGGAAGTTGTTTCTCAAACAATTTGTACAAATGAGGCAAATCCAGACCAGCTTCTTCTAGTTTCTCCTGGAAAATGCGAGTCATGGACAGTAAATCAAATAATCATCATCTTCCGGAAGTAAACTTAGTACACTGAATAAATTTAGTATCTGAATAAATGTAGACCGATATCCTATGTTGGCAACGCGAAACTTAGGTACAAAGATAATCAGGCAAAAGACCTGCAACAAATAGACAAATAAAGTTCAGATTGAGAAAACCTGCAAGATTGCGATTTGATCCTCCAACTCCGCAAGTGTTTCCTCCCACTCCTCAGTGTAAATTGTCATTTCTTCTTCAACGGCTGCCTCCAACTGCACCACAAAAAAATTACTTTAACTCTAAAATAATCATCATATCTTAAATCACTAAAGTTGTTTGATTGGCGCACGCTTACTAACGACTGTTCATGTGGATCATCTCAGCAGATCATCGCACTTTCTGTAGATCATCTTGAACCTAATAAACCGCCGCTTGGTCACTAAGGTTGCCATGAGACATTAAACTATTTTATGGCTTCTGATGTAAATATACTATACAAACAATTGGATATGTACAAATAACAAAATATAGAAACCAAAAGAAAGGCACATAGTAAGACCTCAGGCCCAGATTTTGTCTCCGATAATTCCACAGACACCTCCAACCTTGTCGCCTTCAGTGATTCATCCTCTAATATCTCCTGTGCCCTAATAGCCTGAAAATGCATACATTAGGACGAATATATATTGGCGTTAGTGCTGCCTTCAGTTGAATGAACGCACAAACAAGTCAGCACTATCTACAACAGTACAAACGCACTGCTGGAAAAAAGAGTCTCAACAAAAATCGTAAAGGGAAGCACGAATTAGAGTTAACAGAAGAGTTCGGGGTCTACATTTTGTTCAGCTTGGAAAAATTCATCGACCAAGTTCTGAACATCCTCCTCCGTGTAGTGGACCTGCCCAACAAAACAAACACGTTCCCCTTTCAATCAATCAATCAATCAAGAATGTAAAACCTGCAAGAAGTGCATGAATTAAATAGAATAGTTTTTCAGAAAAGCCGATGCTATCTACGCGAGTACGAACCAACTCATTTCGTCAAGACCCTAAACCTCTTAAGCTCTCTAACCTCAGCTTCTGTATACTAGTTTAAAGCCCGTTTTGGTGACCAGATCACTGCATATGCTCTCATT
Organism: Ceratodon purpureus; assembly: GCA_014871385.1. Lineage (NCBI taxonomy): Eukaryota > Viridiplantae > Streptophyta > Bryopsida > Pseudoditrichales > Ditrichaceae > Ceratodon > Ceratodon purpureus. The sequence goes on along the minus strand of CM026422.1, from coordinate 14,073,105 downwards.
AAAAAGAGAGACTAGTTCTGATGGTAGACATATACTTAATGAAATCAACTACAGGACGTAACTCCATACCTCGATATTAGCGTTCTCGCCATCGTCAGACACTGAGGAATCATCGTCATCTGGGATTGGTTCCTCATCGTTGCCCTCTTCAGCCGAACTAGATTCGTCAACATCACCTATTTCAGCTACTTCTCCACCCCCGGCTTCAGCACTTGGGGAAACGTTACCATCGCCGCTCCTGACAGCATCTTCATTCACGCCTTCAACTGCAGGTAAGTCCCCATTTGTAGCTGGCTCCCCATCTTTCAAAGCAACTCTATCTTCGATGCTAGGTGTTGATACTCCCCAGTGGACCTTCTTAATCACAGGTGCTGCAGTCGGTCCTAACATATTCAGAGCCATTTCTAGGCCCCTGAAAATCACCATGAAAAGTAATCTGGTTATTTCTTTTGCAAACTTCAATGAAATCAAAGCCATAACTGACGTTACTTTAGGAACAAATTACGCTTCACATCAACTTGTGGCACCAGAGAAATTATTTCCCACCTTCGTACATGCGTCATGAGAAATATCTCGAGAAAATTACAACTCACGCATAAATTAAAATAACTATACCACGCATAAATCGAGCATCACGGAAACAAGTTCTGAGAGGAGTCCACAGATGAACTCGAGTAGGCTGGGAACTCATCGCAAAAGAAATCGGAAACATAAATAAGGATGAGAAAAACTCAAACAGGAAAACAACATGACACCACACGAAGTAGAGAGTGACGAGTAGCATGACTCACTCATAGTGTGAAGCAGTAGCAGCCACAGCGTCTGAAGCAGCAACATCGGCAGAGGCTGGTGGACCCTCGATGTCGAGATGAGCGAGCGCATCTTCAGCAGCAGCAACAGGGCTATCCGGCCCGTCCATGATAGCCCTCAGCAGCGGTATACTGAACAGCTCGCCTTAAACCATGAGAACACACAGTCCCAGATCATTGACATGCAAACCTTCAGGTTGCAATGGCCTTCTGCCAACACAGGTTCACAAGGCTCACGTCAACTCAGCATGTTTCCGACCACATTGCAGTAAGCGAGACGAGTGCGAGGCAAACCCACGTCACTCATGGACAGGATTTCAAACTTAACTCGTGCTACACTAAAATATACCCATGAGAGTAGCTACAGCGTCCAACAGAAGCATATGCATTTTAAACTCCAGGGACGTCTTGAAAACCAAAACTAAATTCCTGCACTCTAGCTCTCATGAAATTTCCACTCTGCAACCCAAAGTAGCTTCACACCGAAGCTACGGCGCTAGACGCAGAAACAGAAAAAATGGAAGAAACACCAAACTAAAGCTCTCCTCCCCCCGAAAATCGCCATCGCGACACAAAAAATCCGTCAACAATTCTCATTTAAAAACAGAGCTCCAAGTTCTAAAACTCACACCTCTGATCCAACATCGAAACCCGAACAATGACTGCTCTCCCAGCACAGAACGCACCTCCCATACACTCAATTCTCAACTCCCTGCAATGATCTCTCCCAAACCAGTCCAGCCCAGAAAAATTAAAACTAACGCCGTCTCTCTCAGACAATCAGACAGTCCTCCCAATCGATCCAATCCTCCCAATTCCGAGCTCACGAAGCAAAACCCATCTCTCCAGCGCACAATGCCCCATCTAACACCAAACTCCCAGTCCACCTCCTCTATCTCTCTCTCTCTCCTCTCCATCTCTGCCCTCTCCATCTCCTCTCCCCCTTCTCCCCTCAAACCCACCGCATCTCTATCTCTCTCTCTCTCTCCTCACAATCAGCCTCTGATCAGTCCGCAGCTCAACAAATCCGAGACCCAGAAAACGCAACACCCCAACCAAGGCAAGCTCTAGGGTTGTAAGAAAATACTCACCATTTGGTGCATGGGGATGGAAATCGGAGAGCAACCCAAGTGAGGTTGGAGGTGGGATTGTCTATGCGCAGCAATAGCCGTGAGAGACGGCTATTGGAATTCAAACTTGGAGGGGAATTGGGGGAGAGAGATGAGGAGTTCACCGACACAACAGGGAGGGAGGGAGGGGAAGGGAAGGGAAGGGAAGGGTGAAGAGTATGAAAAGTTGGGACTCTTCCACCAACAATGAAATGAAAGGAAATGAAAGGAAACTTGGAAAAAAACAATTGTGGGGAGAGAGAGGGAGGGAAGGATGATGGAGGAGGCACTAATAAGTTATGGGGATGGAAGAGAGGGAGGAGAAGGGATGGAGATGGAGATGGAGGGAAGGATTCTAATAGGCGGCTTTGCTAAATTAGAGGGGGGAGGGTGGATGCAAGTACTAATTTTAGAAAGGAGAGGGGAGGGAAGGGAAACCCTAGGGTGTTGGAGTGCAATGGTTGGAGGTGATGGGTGGTGAATGATGAGAGAGGGTTTGTTGCGAGTGTTTTTTATAGGGAGGTTATGATGGGGGGAGGACGAAGGGGGGCGGATGGATGAAAGGAGGTGGATGGATGAGAAGGACCTTTTCTTCGTCACGAGGATTTTGCTCCACACATGTCATTGTCGAAGTTACTTCTTTTGTTGGGTACGTTCTTATCTTTGGAAATGTCGTCATTATTTTGGGCAGATTTTTTCTTTGTTACTATCGTAAAGTGATGAGTGGATTAGTTAGTTTTACTGGGAGAGTGTTGGGCCGTCTTTTTTAAAAGGTTGGTCGTCGATTTGAAAAGGTTGGTCGTCGTTTTGAAAAGGTTTTGGTGGGTGTGAAAGTGTTTGGTGTTAAAATAAAGTTGTTTGAAAATAATTTGAAGGGAAGATTGAAAGAATTTAGAAATTTTATGGTTTGAAATGTAAAATTTGAAGAAGTTACATGATGCCTTGTTTAAAATCTAAGGTTTTTTAACTTCAATGAGTGAATTGTTGTAGCTTCAATGAGCATATAAATTCAAATGTAATTTGTCTCGAGAAGCATTTGTTTTTTGCGTATAACTGCTCAGCAGACTCGGGTTTGATTTTGGTTAACAATCACATCTGAACACTCAACCATATTACTTTCATTAATGTGTTCATCAAATGGTTGTGATTTTATAAAACCATATCTTTAAACACTTGCGTAAGTTATCGGAAGTCATTGCTTGTTGAAGATGGAGGATACATCAAGTTAACCTTTGTTTTGTGAAGAGGTTACAAAAACCAATGATTGGAATGGTTGAATGTTGAATAGTTGCAATGGTTGTGTTATACAGAGTGAAAATGGGTCCGTACGTCAAAATAGTTGCTATACGAGATCACCTAGTCATTACTGCAATTGCTCCCATTGTCGAGGACGGTCTTCGGACTGCAGTGTACAATAAGCTAGAAAATAATTGGAGTTATATTGAAGCTGGGGGTATTGATAGTACGAAACCTTTTCATGAGATGTTACAATTCAAGTCAAGATTAGATTGGGTGTCATGACCAGAAAGTAATTAAACCGGTGTTAGGGGATGTATCATGTATGAGAAATCCTTCATCGCACAAGTTTGCAAGGGTGAAGGGTTTCAGGGAAGACAATGTCATTCTACACATCACAGAAACAAACATGAAGACATCATAGAAACAAACAACATCGTCGTGAATTATGCAATGAAAACCACTTCACTGTAGGAACTTGAAATAGCAATGGGTTCGTGTATGTGGTTGTGTACACAAGTAACTCTTAATGGATATGAGCATATAGAGCTCGTCCTGAGACCTACCAAACCATGGATTAAGTAACCTACCAAGTGCATTATATATAGTTAGATATCAGATAGAGATCCACATGTTAGAACTTTTATCATTTTCGAATTGGTTGTGTCTTCACTTTTACAAACGACAAAGTTAAAAGCTTGTGCAACTTCAAATTGCTATCTAAAAATATATGTCATTTCTTCACACTTGCGGAGAAGGGAATCAAACACACAAATAAAGGAAATCGTGTCACTCTCAAAAACAATATAAAATAAAGCATAGAAAATTTATTTGTCAACCTTTTCTATAAATGTTACATGTATACAAAGTAAACAAACCATAGAATTTCATAATGTTTGGAAGTTAAATGAAAGTCATTTTGGAAGAGAATTGCCACTTTCTCGTAGTCAAATGCCAAATATTTTTACACTAGCAACTTAAATGGTTAAATTAGTTATACTACAGTTCCTAAAAGTTATCTAAGCACAATGTTTCAAATGGTCACTAAATTTATAAAGAAGCAAACAAGTTTGTTTGTTTTAAATGGTCACTAAATTTATAGCCACTAAAAAGAAGCAAACAAGTTTGTTGGTTCGTATCTTAGTACAATGTTTGGAAAAAAAATTAAATATTTACAACCCTATCAAATCTATATTACTTAATAAATAAATAAATATTAATTTCATATATTTGATCTACACATGGTATTGCAAAGTGCCATATATCTATATATTTTATTTTTTATTTTTTGATTTCATCTACAAAAATTATGGCATGTAAAGAATGTATATATTATTCTTTTGGATTTTTTGTTTCATTTTTGGCATACGTAAGAGGTTCTTTACAGGTGGCAAACTTTTTATAAGGCAAGCCTAGGATTAAATAGTCAAGAATCAAGCCTCCAATGACAACATTTGCTTACAGTACTATCAACCCGTCACCCACGTGATTTAACCCCCAAATGGCCAAAGTCTTAGAATGGGCATTTTGAAATTTCGGGCAGGTTTCTACGATGTCAATTTTAGATGTGATTTTCTGAATTTTTTTTGTAGAGGTGGAGAATTGTAAGAGCTTCGCAGGAGTATAATTTGTTTTTGCACTAGACATAATTTAGAAAAATTATTTATGGTGCCAAAAGCGATTTTTTCCTACTTCACGGTTAGCTCCAAAATATTGATACATCCTTCAACCACCTTTGGGATTTTTTATGAGCTAACTAACATGATTGGCTTTGAGATCTAGTAAAAAAATAAAAATAAAAAAATAAAAAAAATAAAAAATAAAAACACATAATTTAATCATCAAAAAAAACTCTTATATTGTGGAAGATTTTCATCCTATAAGGAGCCAAAGTTTTATCATTGTTTTTGGTCAAGTGTGAAAAAAACAATTCTTTATCACATAAAAGATTGAGATTTTGTTCTTTTTTTCTTTTCTTTTTTTTAACATCAAGAATAGACATAGACCTTTGTATTGATCGCATGGATTTTTGTTCTAACAAAAAATGGTTTATCAAAAAAATAAAATGAGTATTAAGAATAACATGAATCTGTGTTTCTTATACAATGTTTTTCACAATGCTACACCTTTTTGATAAATCTAAAATTTAGTGCACAAGTAAATAACATCATTTACATCATTTTAGTACAAAAATTCTAACATGTATAGTGCAATAAATTTACTCAAAGAAAATTCAAAATCAATTGATCATGTTTTGAAAGGATTAAAAAAACAATGTTTCTTACTTCAAACTCTATAATCTTCTAATCCACGCGGACAAATGTCATGAATTTTTTTTGCATGATTTGCTAGAATTTTAAGTCGGATCCTATGATTAGAGATGCAAAAATAATATTATTTTTTGTTACTCACTCTTTCTTTTGAAATGATAGTTTTTGGACTGTTTTTGGTGAGAAATGATCATAGAGGATTAGGGGTTAAGGTCATCTAAGATTATATAATTTTAGAAAATCAATTGATAAGCAATAGTTCTCCTCTCAACAAAGTAGAGACTTGAAGATTTTGTTGAATTTTTTTTCAAATTTATAATTAGAAGAAAACAATCACTAAATGCATGCTATGAGATTTGAAAGAAATATGTAAATATAAATTATAGATGTCATTTAAATACAATGTTCTAAGGACGTAAATTGGCACTAAAAGATACTATACAAATTTGTTTGATTTTAGATGTCTACAGTATTTCAAAAGTATCACCACAATCATGATCTGGCGCTCAAGAGATACAATATTCCAAAAATTGTCACATCAATCATGGTCTACTACTAAAAGGACCATTTGTAGATTTGTTAAATTTTATTAGAATGTAATATTCCAAAACTGTCACAAGAATCATAGTCTGGGCTTCGAAAGAGGATATTTAGATTTGTGACAATCATAGTCTAGGCCTCGAAAGAAGATATCCAGATTTGTTGAATCAAAACTGTCACGCCAATCATGGTGTGGCATTCAAACAAACAATATTCCATGACTGTCACACCAATTCTGGTCATGTACTGAAAAGATAAGTGTGCGGATTCTTTGAATCTAATTTGGATACAACATTCCAAAGCTGTCAAATCAATCATAGTCTGGGCTTTAAAATCCTAGTCTGGGCTTTAAAATCCTAGTCTGGGCTTCAAAAGACCATATCCAGATTTGTTGAATCAAAACTGTCACACCAATCATGGTCCGGCATTCAAACAAACGACATTCTATACTTGTCACACCAATTCTTGGTCATGCTCTAAAAAAACATGTGCGGATTTTTTAAATCCAATTTGGATGCAATATTCCAAAACTGTCACACCAATCATGGTCTGGCATTCCAATGAACAATATTCTATAACTATACTTCAATTATGGTCAAATGAACAACATTCCAACACTATCACACCAATTCAAAGCAGACACCAGAACAACACAAATTCTTTGAATTCAATTTGAATACATCATTCCAAAACTATCACACCAACTATGGTCTGGGATTCAAATATACAACATTTTAAGATTGTCACAACATTTATAGTCTAGTATTCAAATGAACAACATTCTAAGGTAGTCACTTTAATTTTGGTCTTGCATTAGAAAGACAATGTACAGATTCTTTAAATCTAATTTGAATGCATTATTCCACAGAAATCATACTTTGGCATTCAAAAGACAACCTGCAAATTTGTTGAATTTTGTTTGCATGCAAAATTTCAATCTACCATTCAAGATAAGGAATATAGAATAAATATTGTTATCTTTTAATCCCTCAATGACAAAGTGGCAAAATCAGACTTTTTTAGAGATTAAGCATGTACATGTGACTTTAATTTAAATCAATATTTTTTGAAACTTTTTGTGACCATATGCTGTAACAAGGACTTTGAAGGAATCTATTTTTTTTTTCAATCAAACATTTATAAAAATAGTTATGGTACTTGAAGTGGGAAAAGCTGTTCGATCGGCAATTTGGCCAGCCATGCTAAATACATCAATTATCTGTGAAAATATTTCTATAAATACTTCATGATGTTATCTTTGAAGTTTCTAAAAAAAAATGACTTTGAGTGCATAATGTTCACTCTACAAAATATCAAAGTTTTCTCATCGTTTCGAGCAATGTACTAAATAAACTTCTTCTTTCCTTCCTAAAAGTTAGAAAAAGTATTATTTTAAGTTTTTTCTTCTTTTCACTAAAAATACCAACATTAAACTTTATATTGACCATTTGGATTGGGACTTTATAACATAATGGAATTTCTAGGAAAGAAATAAGATTTAGTATTTTTGTATATCCAACTTAATAAAAATATTGTTTTCAACATGCTACACTTGACTTTTGAGTGTAATTTTTTTTAAAAACAATTAGCTAACTTAGTCTTCTTTGACATGCACCAAAACCTCTAAAATCCATAATACAAAAAACGTAAGAAAAAAATTTTAGAGTATGTTAAACTAGTCAAAACTCTTGTCAAAAAAGTTTGTTTTTAAATTTTAATTGCTATAATCTTCTAATCTCTACAGTCGATTATATTGAAAAATTTAGAGCTGTTTATTACAATAATCTAGTTGAAGATCTTACATTTAGAATTACAAAATAATGATTTTTTAGTCATTCATGCTTTTTACATTGGAAATGGTAGCTTTGGAGCGTTTTTTTTGGTGAAACATAGTCAAGGAATTTTAGGGGTTAAAAGAAAAGAATCATGACAAGTATGGCTTGACATTTTCTTTTATTTTTGATTTTTAGATTAATAAAATTTTCTTAAAAAAACATTTTGAATCATCACATCAATTATGACGTGATGCTTAAAAGCCTATTACAATGAATGTAGAGCAAATGAATTTTCAAAATTTGGCTTTCATGTAATAGGAATTCAAAACCAAAAAATTAAAATCTTTAGTGATACAGTTTTTTGCTTTATATTTATGTCTAAATTTAGACCATTATAGTGTACAATATAAGCACGTCCCTTATAAATCCTAGAAATAATAATGTGGAATTAACTTACTTTAAAAAGTCTAACATTTTTGTTGATAAAAATGGAACTACTAATTATCATTTATTTTTTAAAAGAATTGTAGGTTACTATTATAAATAATGAAAAACTTACAAAAATGCAATATGTTACAATACAACTTCTTATATTCTACCATAAAGTACATCTGTATGAAGGTTTTTGATTTAGAATTCAACAAGTATTTGATGTAGACTTTGATGACGTAGCTCTTTCTTATAAATCTTATTTATTTTGCATCAAGATTTTGAAAAAAATATGGTACCTTAAAAAGAAATTAATTTCCAAGATTTTTTTGGATTTTGTTTTTGTAAAACTTTGTGAATCAAATTCCTACTCAAATTGTCAACTAATCCAAATTATAATATACATCAATGTTTCCAAAGAAGTTTTATAAAAAGAAGTTTCTACAATGTTTGAAAAAAATAGCACCTTTTGATCATTATGATATTCTAAATGACAAAAAATGAACGATTAAATTTTGGTATGTGAGTAGTATATTAAGTTCACTTTTAAGATTTTTTAGCTGGATTTAGTAAATAATGCTTAGATTGTGATTTGTTAAGCCTGAAGTGGGAATGAATCAGTTTTGATAGGTTTTGTAAAAAACCGACAAGGTACTTCAGTGGTTAGTATAATTTTTATTTTCCGTCTTCTTTTCATCTTTACCTATTAACCTTAAACAAATTAAAGAAAGATAGAAGACTTCCTCCATGACTTTTCTAACGTCAAAGTGAAAAGAAATTCTAAAGCTTTTACGATGAAAAAAGAAAACCATCTCCAAAATGATTTTAAATTACCAATTTTATGCACAAGATAAATGCACCCATATTACCACATAAAGCTTTAAGTTACTCCTACAATTTTCAAATAAAATACTATAAAACATATATAAGGATTGTAAATTAACTTACACATGTTTTAAGATAGCCTTGGACTGGTCAAACTTACTTGGACCGGTCAACATTACTATGACTAGACAAAATTACTTAGACATGACAATAGTACTTTGATTGGTCAAATTTACTTCAATTAGTCAAAATTACCCGGTTTTCTATTTAATGACATGCAAATACTCAATTTAAAAAATATGTCACTAGTCACAATTCTTATCATGTCTAGTACCAGTACTGGAAAGCTCATAACTTTGAGAGCTCTACCAAGTGATCAAAGGGTAATATCTCACCAAACCTTTCACAATCACAATAATGGATGCAGAAACCTTTCACTTGGTCACTCAACTGAAGCAGGACTTGTATAAAGCACCGCCCAAGTCTGCCAATTTTGTGACCTCCCACGCTTATGGTGCTGCCTCAGAAGGACTGTACTGCTGTAAATTAGACTGGGGCTGGCCCCCTCAGGAGTCCCAATTTCAGACCCAGTCCCCTCCTCTCTCACTCACTGGGACCACACCCTTCCACTAATTTAGAGAGAGCGAGAAAACTCTGGTTTCTTTGAAAGGTACCGGCGAGAATTGAGGCGTGGATTGAGGGCCGGTTTTAGAATATGCCCAAACTTTGAGACACCGTCATTTTGGACCAATGAAAATGCTGAAATGCCCGAAGTCCGGCCTCTCAGCCTTCACACTAAGGGCTCAAGTCCAAAGAACGTCGCCTTCAGAAAAGCTTAGCTGGTAGCACTTTTAGAAAATTATGGCACCAAAGCGACGACCTCTCGAGCAACAGTATGGGTGGAGCAAAATGCTCCACCCAAACTTCTGTTGAGAAACCGATATTTTTTCCCATAGGACTCGGCCTCTTGACATAATTTGGTCAAGAAAAGTGATAACCGTCCTCTCAACTTCGACATAGTCTAAACCGGCCTGAAGGCATGAATTAAATGCCTATTGATAAAGTACATTGAATCTACCCATACACTATGTATACACTCCACCTTGTACAAATATTGCTTTTGGGATTAATATTTTCTTAAAATTTGTAGTAGACAACCTCTAAAGTTCCTTCACCATGTTTCACCAAAAAACGCTCCAACATTGCCATTTCTAATGTAAGAAACATGAATGTCTAAATAATCATTATTTTTTAATTATAAACGTAAGATCTCTAACTAGATTATTGTAGTAAATAGTTCAAAAAATTTCATCATAATCGACCGTAGAGATTAGAAGATTACAGCCATTGAAATTTGAAAACAAATTTTTTTAATACAATTTTTAACTATGTCGACACACTCTAACTTTTTATTTCTTAGGTTTTTTTTATATATATATATATTTTTTTGAGGTTTTGGTGCATAACAAAGAAGACCAAGTAAGCTAATATTTTTTAAAAAATTACACAAAGAAGACAAGTGTAGCATGTTTAAAACAATATTTTTAGTGAATTAAATACACAAGAATGCTAATCCATTATTGTTTTTTAGAAATTCCATTATTTCTTTATGTTCCAATCCAAACGATCAAAGTAAAAATTGATGTTCATCCTTTAAAGTTTAACCCCTAAGTGCCCAGGAAAGCCAAAATGGCTTTTTCCTAATTGGGCAGCCTAGATGAAGAGGCTAAAAGTAATATTTTTGCCTAAATGTTTTAGTGGATGCTCCCTTTATTGCAATGTCTATGTGGTAAAAGTTTCAAAGTCAAATTCCAATTTTAAAACCTTCAACTAGAAATTTTAGGTTTGAAGTCCAAAACGGGCAGTCTAAAATTAGGTCTTTTTAAAAAAACAAAAATTGAAATATGTTCATAACCAAATCACTACTCAAAATCCAAAGTGACCCAAGTCAAAAAAATTACTAATTTTAGAAGGTTAGCCCCAAAAAATTACATGAACAAGCTTCAAATTTTTTTTTGTAATTTTACATTTTCTCCTTTCAAAAATTGTCAAAATTTGAGATTTAGGATTTTTTCAGAATTTTTTTTCCAAAATTCAAAAACTCATAGATGTAACTTTTTACCGTTCACTTTTTTTGCAAACCAAAAATCTTTAACGTTATTTACGTTTGACCATATTGTGGGTTTTATACCTCCTTTTCGAAAAGAATTTGCATGAAGGCCAAAAAATCAAAATGAGTCTCCAAAATTTTGCATGGAGGTGCCCAACTTAGTTACCTACATGGAAAAAATATGAGCAAAATGCTTGGAGTAATAATCACCAAGTCTCCCTTGGCACAAAGTTGAGTATGTCTTTCGGCTTTGAACCTTATAATTTCACTATTGGTGAAGATCCAACAGTTGAAAGTTTTTGAGGAAATAGTGAAAATACTCAGGTTCAAGATCTTACGGTTAAAAGTAGAAAAAAATAGTAAAACATTTGACCATACCTCAATTCCAACAAGGTGGTCAAAAATCACTGTTTTTGAGGTTTTGAGACCCAAAACAATGCTTGGGCACTTAGGGGTTAAGTGAAAAAAAACTTCCCTACCCCTAAGGGTGGGTGGGCGGGACATCCCTTTACAGGGCAACTTTTATCACCTTCCTCACCAAATTTCTTTCTCAATCAGCCCATTCTCAATTCAAACCTAATCAAATCTGTACACTCTCTTGTGATTCCAAATTACCAGTATAGACACATAGTGCTTTTCACCAAAGAATTCTCAATCAACACACTACTTACAATATAGTAGTGTATAACAAAACAATCCAAATAATAGAGAAAAGTTTGTCTTAAAACTGACAATACAAGATCAAACACAAAATAGTTTGAGTCTCCAGAAATCTTCTCATCCCTTGAATGTTGGTGTAGTAAAGTAAGAAAAATCCAGAGGTAAAGGACCTCACATGTCCCCATAAACACAACCAGAACCACAGTTAGGATTATGTTTGTAGACAAGGTGTCAACAGCCCTTTACAGCTTGTTATTGCAGTCACAAGAAAAATCAAACCCTACACCAAACATATAAATCAAAGGGAGAGATGAAAGAGTCTAATTGCAATCATAAATTAGAGGACCTGACTAGTAGTTCCACCAGACTCAGCCATGTTGCACTTTGCTTCAGCTCCACACCACCATATACCAAAACTTCACAAGCTCTAAAAATCTCTCACACACATGTAGCAAACTAGAATTACTTTCAAAGTAGACAAGTAAACAGATGCATATGGCAAAGAAACTCCCAAGGTTTTATACCCTCAAAGAAGTCTCTAGAGATTCACTTGTTTGTTATATGGACAGGAATAGCCTCGCTGGTCCAATCATCTCTCACCCTTAGATGAAGGTTAACCTAGATCAAATGGTCACAAATTAGTGACTTGCTAGAGTAAAGTTCAAGCTTGTAGTAAGCCCCAAGTAAAGTAAGCTTCAAGTTTGGAGTAACTACCAGTAAGCCATGTGTAAGGGAGGTGGGTGGGTTTCACTAATTTACACCTTATTCAGCATATCATGCCATAATAAAGCGACTATGTAATTGCTTGCAAAGTTTAGAAAGTAATGTGCAAATTTATTTTGCAAGCCTACATAACTGAAGAGTGCAACTTCTGTCTGAATCATTGTAATAAAAACCTTATTTAGAAAATAAATTCTAAATTAAATACGGGTATAAGATCTTCCCAATATTTAAAAAAGAAAAAAAAGAAAAAAAAGAAAAAAAAACTGAAAGAATAAAAAAATTCTAACTTTTATAAAGGAAAGAAGAAGTTTTTTTGGTACATTGCCCGAAACAGTGAGAAAACTTTGATTTTTTGTGGAATGAAAATTTTGTACTGAAAGAAGTTTTATTTTATTTTATTTTTAGAAATATCAAAGATGGTTAAATTAAGTATATATAGAAAAAGTCTCAAAGGTAACAAATGTATTTAGCATGTTTGCCTAAATTGCCCACTAAACATAAAATTCCACTTTGGGTACCATAACTATTTCTTTAAATGTCTAATTGAAAGAATAATTAGATTGCCTTGAAGTTCCTTTTATGACAAACATTCACAAAAGGTTTCAATTTTTTTAATCTAAAATTGACATCACATGTACTAGCTCAAATTTGCAAAAAGCCTAAATGTGGGCAATTGTCCTTTAAGGCTTAACATCGTAACAATTATAAAAAGAATTTTTTAGGTGCTAAATAGATAATTTAAAAGAGCAGATCGCTTATGCACCTCCATATTATTTTTTGGTTGTTTTTTTTTAAAGAATAAATTTTATTTCTTAGAACTTATGCATAGGCATTTGAGACTCTCATGATTGAAAAAGATTTATAGTCTAGGTCTCAAAAGAGGATATCCGCATTTGTGACAATGGTATTATGGCATTCAAAAAATGATATGCATATTTGTTGAATCAAATCAGTCACACCAATTATGGTCTAGCATTCAGGCACACAATATTCCATGACTGTCACACCAATTCTTGTCTGACACTAAAAAGTCAACGTCTGCAATTTCTTCAAAGCTAATTTGGATATAATATTCCAAATTTGTCACACCAATCCTAGTCTAGGCCTCAAAAGAGGATATATAGATTTGTTGAATAAATTTTTTCACACCAGTCATGGTCTGGCATTCAAACAAACGATATCCTATGACTGTCACGTCAAGCCGAGTCAAACAATGTTTGCGGATTCCTTAAATCTAATTCTGTTACAAGAATCATAGTCTAGACCTCAAAAGAGAATATTCAGTGGGATACATGAGAGATCCTACTGTTAAATGGATACTCATCCTGCGAGGTGGAGTTATCCCCAACTGGCTCTAACTAATGTCCTCTCTCTCTCTACTTTTGGTCACTTTCCGCCCTAGATAAAAATCCAATGAGAATTGTACTTTTCTTTCTGCAATGAAGTTTGTTCATTTGGCCCAAAAAAAATAAAAAATAAAATTAGTCACACCAATCATGGTCTAGCATTTAGACAAACAATATTCCATGACTATCCAAAAAGCCCAAATGTCAACAATTGTCTTTTAGGGATTAACATTGTAACCATCGTTAAAAAAAAATGTTTTGGGTGCTAAATAGATAATTTAAAAGTTAAAACGGCAGCTCGTTTGTGCACCTCCAAATTTTTTTTTTGGTTTTTTTTTTTTTTTTTAAAGAATAAAGATTATTTCTTAGAACTTATGCACAGACATCTGAGACTTTCACGATCATGCAAAATTCATCTTACTTTCACAGCAAACACAACAACAATAACATCATCAACAACATCTCTTTTCTTTCTATGCTCATGATTTCACTGTTATCAACCAGAGCTACTTCCATAGCAACCAAATAGATCATGTGACTCCATTCTTTACCAAACTTCTCATTTTCTACTAGAATTTCACATTGTTAGAATTAATCTTAACCCAAAAAACACTACAATATACCTTTGCAACTAGTAGAATAGAAAATATGATTTAAGAAGTTCTTGAATATGATATCAACCCCTAATTGGCCACAGTCTTCAAATGGGCTTTTTGAAATTTTGGGCGGGTTCTTACGATGTCAATTTTGGATGTGATTTTATGAAATATTTCTGACTTAGAGAATTGCAAGAGCAGCCTTTGCAGGATATAATTTTATTTTACACAAGACGTTTCAAATATTTATGGTTCCCCACGCAAATTTTCTATATTTTAGGCACTTCAATATTTTTTGTTACAACCTTCAATTACCTTTGGGATTTTTTTACACAAGTAAACCACATGATTGCCTTTGAGAGTATCAAAAAAAAATAAAAAATAAAAAAAATCTTCTATTGTGAAAAAAATTCATTTTATGAGAAGTCAAAGTTTTCACCATTTTCAGTCAAAATCAAATGAACTTTTTCTTTATCACATGAAAAATAAAGAATTAGGTTTTTTTTTTTTTTTTTTTTTTTTTTTTTTTTTTTTTTTTTTTTTCTACTTCAACAAAAAATACAAACTTTTTTTTGACCGCATGGATTCATATTCTAATTAAAAATGGATGATCAAAAAAATAAAATGAGTGTTAGCAATGTAATGAATCCATGTTTTTTTTGCAATTTGTTTTACAATGCTATACCTTTTTCCTACCTCTAAATCTAGTGTACAAATAATAAAGATTATGTACATCATAATAATACAAATTTAACCTCCAACCTACATAGTGCAAAATATTTACACAAAGAGAAATCAAACTCTTCTGATTCTATAATGAAAAAAACAATGTTTCTTACTTCAAACTCTATAACATTCTTTAATCCATTCGGTCAATTTTATTGAAACTTTTCATTTGTGATCTTCTAGAAGTCTTGTTTAATATCCTACATATGGAGTTTCAAAAGAAAAGCTTTAGATTTGGTTAGTTCACTTTCGATTTAAAAATGAGAGTTTTTTGAAAGAAATGTTTTTGGTGAAAAATGGTCATGGCCAATAAGGGATTAAAATTAAAGGTCAAATTTATCAAAAATGAAATCAAAAAATATCTTGACATGGTTCTCATTTAGACCTTAATATCAAATAATAATCAGAAAACACATGCAATATATCCCCGTACCTACACCCAACGTTTCAAAGAGTCCCATAATGCACGGTTGGCTAAACTATCATCCCTCTTAAACTCAATCAAACATAATCCAATCTTGTTAAAGATCTAAACTAACAAATCAACAATTTCCACTAACTTAAAATCTAACTCAGAATTCCATGCAGCGAAATGGTGAAAGGTCGGGTGGCATTAACTGTACCCTACAAAACATAAAACATACTCCACTGTATCTCCTATCTACGCCATAGAGCCTTCACAGACTAAGCAAATTTAGCCATGGAGCACAAGTGTGAAACCCAGTTGCAGTGACGTTCTAGAGTCTAGACGTCGTTTGTTGCGCTTCTTCTTTGTCTAGATTGTCTAGATTCTTGGACTGTTGGTATCGACATCAGAAGCTAGACATGGAGGCCGAGGGGAAGGTGGAGAAGAAGAGGAGAGATGGGGTCGATGATGCGGAGGAAGCTGGGGTTGGTTTCTGGTGGTTCAAGTTGCCCAAGGAGCTGCAGTACAACGTGTTGAGCCGCTTGTCGCTCCGGGAGCTCTTCCAGGTGCGATGTGTGTGCCCGGAGTTCCGTGCCGACAAGAGTTTGCCAGCTTGTATGATGAGGTTCACAAGAGTGACCCTCCAACTCCTGTAAAATGCTTACTGCAGTCGGCCCCGCCGCGTAGCCCGGTTGGGTTGCTGATGTTCGATTATGCCAGAGCGGTGTGGAAGAAGGTGACGACTCTTGGTGGTGAGGCTTACCCCAGGACGGGACGTGTTTACATGAACGAAGACTGTCATCATGCGTATGCGGTTGGAAGGCTGGTGTGTTTTCGCTACAAGGGGGATGATGTGAGGGCGTGGGTGGTGTGGAACCCGCTCACTGGGAAGTGGAAGACGCTGCCTCCTTCCAAGTACGACGCTGGGGTAGGAGCTATTGCTTTCATGTATGCATTTGAGGCGGGTGATGAGAGTCCCTCCAAGAGCTACAAGATTTTGGTGGCGCATGCTCCAAGGGAGGTCATTGATGACACATCACCAAGCTTCCATTTCGGTGGTGACTGTGACGGAAGCTTGGTGGCGGAGATTTATGACTCCGCAACTGGGAGTTGGACAGACCCCGCTCCAGAGTGCATTTTCCAGCGTCCTATGATTTCGTTTAATCCGAACTCTTTCGGAGAGCCTGTGCTTTGCGATGGTGTTATTTATTTCACGGCGTCTAAGAGAATGAGAGCAGACAATTTCACGGCGTCTAAGAGAATGAGAGCAGACAATTTCACGGGCGCAGTGGATCAGAAAGTGCTCCTGTGCTATGATATTAAAAGTGGAGAATGGCATGAACAAGAGACTGACAATCATTGTAGCTGTATTTTCGAGTGGGATGGTCGGGTGATGGCGGTCATGCCGGCGCAGCTGGCGCAGCTGCACGGTGAAGGGGATTGCTTTATCTGGATCGATTTCAGAACTACAGCACTGTATGAAGTCTGCTGTTGGGATCCTGCTTCGAAGAGGTGGGTTAATACTGGGGTTCACATACCTAACAGGATTATGGAAAACTTCGATGACAGGATTATGGAAAACTTCGATGTCGCTCTGGGTTCGTTTGCAAAATGGGTTGCAGCAGGAGATTATCTGGTCAGTACGGGGATTTGTCCCTTGTATAAGGACGGTATTTGGACTGCAGTTTACAACAAGCAAGAAAACAATTGGAGGTATGTTGAGGATGTGAGTATCAGTACGAGTCCTTTCCGTCAGATGTTACAATACAAGCCAAGATTGGATTTGGTTCTATGACTAGAAAGTAGGAGTAATTATATTGGGTACCACTCTAGTCGAAAGATTTCAATCAAGTTTTCCTTTGTTCGGAGTACCTTGAAATGAAAAAAGTATGAGTTTAAAGGTCAGGCAATCAAGCCTGAACACCAATCGTTTGTTGCAAACTAATTGCAATACATTTGCTGGTTAACTATTGTACAGAAGCAATGGTCTTTCGTGGTTAATGTATAGAACATCAAGACTACCATAGATCAATACTAAAGTTTATACCAAGGCTTGTTTTCAATCTTCTTCGCTAGCTCCTCCGCCATTGATGCAAAATCTCCAGCTCCCTCGACCATTTCCTCAGAATCCTTGTTCATAGCCTGCACATGGATAATTAGATCTATATGAAAGTCTTACAACATGATCCGTTTCAGAACTGTTGTAACAATTTGTTCAGAAAATAATGACTCTTCTAGATAGCGCATCAAAAGGCACTCAGTAATGACTGTTTCCAACAAACAATCAAGCAGACCTCCAATCAAAACTATAATATAAGTTTTGTCCGACTAATCCCAAGTTCTGTAAATCATGCGAACAAGACGAACCTCAAGCTTCTCTTGGCGTTCGATCAGTTTTTCTCTGTTCTGTGCGGCAATACTCGTAGGGTCCTAGATCAATAAAACCAGAACCACATCATTTCAGAAAAAAAGTGTATTGTGGTTAAGCATAGCAGCTGAACATTATTCAACACAACGAGGCAGATTATACCATTAAGCGTTCGATTTTAGAATAAGAAAGTGTACTCACACCACTCTGTTGTGTTCTATGTGAATACACACATCCAACTCTCAGACTTCGAAAACAAGCCCTAAAAATAAAAATAAAACAGAGCTCGGAAAACAATCTTCAAAACGTCAGGACCATCACTATGAACTGAACCACTGACTACCCAACGTGACAATCTATAGTGTTGCTCTTAACTTCAGTAATTATAACACATTTCAAGCCTTACCGTGCTCGGTTTGTGACCATATGCAGCTTTGATTGAATCTGTAGATCTTATTCGGGGTGACTGGTCATTTGGATTTCCGTCAAGGAGTTCAGATCTGTTCTCTGCATCGGTGTTCTTCTTTCCTACTGATGAGCGTACCATATGAAATTGCATCATTCATTAGGAACTGAATGAAATGAGTAAGCCTGTTGCTTTGAGAAAATACACTCTACCAACAGAAGAGCCGAAGACAACCAAGAAAGAATATAACGCATATAATGCGCATCAAAATGCAGTGTCAAAGGCTTGAACAAACTGTTACGACCACCAGCATTTTATTTTCTCAGCATCATGCTCTGTAGTATATTGTACCTTTCAATCCCCGTTTCAACCTGTTGACAAGTTTTCCTTTTCTTTCCATGCTCGTCTTAGGCGAGCTTGCAGCCAATTCGTCAGAATCACCGTCCGTCTCATCTGCAAATAAATATATGAACAGCAGTTTAGACACAGAACGCAGAAGCAAATTCCGCAGCTTTCAAATTTAAGATAGCCACTTCAAACATAAGAGCTCTCAGTAACATCTCAATATATCAGTCTGAGGTTTAGCTGATGCTTACTAAAAGTTCCGGTAGGTTTGAGCTGGCTCAAATTTCTAGGAGATTTGGGCGCACTTAAGGTTCTGGGGGATTTTGGCTCACTCGAGGCTTCAAGAGATTTAGGCTCACTCGAAGCTTCGGGAGATTTGAGCTCACTCGAGCCTTCGGGAGATTTGGACTCACTCAAGTCTTTGGGAGACTTGGGGCTCTGCACAAGAAGGATTACTGAATATTAGACAACAAAAGTAAGGAAGTCTGACAGACCCAAAAATTACGACGATTTAATCTTCACATGCGAAAACCATGTTAACCTTCTTGCAAGATCACTAGTATGATTATATAGCCAAACGAGAAGTTTATGTCAACTTATTGAGACGAAATGATCTAACTCAGAACGAATCGAGCTGCACGAGCACATACACATTGACTGCTGCAATATACATTCTGCTACTTAATCAGCTGTAACAACCAAACAATTTATTCCAGAAATCATTATGATTTACATCTGGACAGAACCAATGAAGGATTTGACACGGCAAAACAGAAGAGACCATTTCCCAACAAACAATGCAAAAAGCTTAGAAAAGAGAGATAAACCTCAACCGAATGCTTCGCTTTGTGAATCAGGCTCATGAAAGCTTTCCCTCCTTTCGCAGCAACATTGCTGACTTTTTCCTTCGTCGCAGCAATACTGACTTTGTCTTGCATGATGAATGCTTTCTCCTCCCACCTCACACTCTCCAACTTCTTAACCAAAATCGTCCACCTCAAACAGTAATCTACTTCCAGTCCTTAACCTTAATCCAACAGCACACAACGATCCTCAGCCTACACCTCCAAATAGGTCACGATCCAATCCACCCACAGAACCCTCCCCAAAAAATCCAAAAAATTCAAAAAATCCAAAAAAGCAAAAAAATGCACCGAACGAAGAGCCCTTGACATCGTCCACACAACATCCGAAACACAAAGCCATACTCCAACATCTCCAACCCCCACACCACATCCACTCAACAACCCCCTCCACCACCTCCATTGCCACCAAAACCAACCCATTCCCCTGACTCTCAACCTCACCCCTCCCACTCCATCACTCCAAATTCACACCCTTCACCTCCAAAACCACCCCTACATTACAACCCACTTAACCACCCCCACACTCCACCCCACAACCCCCTCTAAACTCAAAACTCCAAAAACTCAAAACTCCACCAAAACCAAAAAAAAAAAAACCTCAAGCATATCACAGGAGAAAAACATCCCCATCCTCCAGATCCACAAATATACACCCACAAGTGACTTCACAACAGAATGACCCAACCCAACCCACTGTAACTCACCCGATTCAGGACCGATTCTCACACTTGGAAGATTCACCAAAGGCACAGCAAGCTCCGGGATCACATCAACATGCCAATGTGTGGGACTGCGGGGATATGTGGATCGGGTTCTGGATGTGTATGTGAGAGAGATGTACGAGTAGGAGAGGTGGGAGACTGATTCAAATGATCAGAGATTCAGGGGAGCGGAGCTTGGTGTCTAGTTTTGAGTGAGTTTGTGTGTGTTGTGTTTGTGGGTCTCCCTCCAAGGTGTGAGTTTGTGTGTTGTGGGAGAGTAGGGGATCCGGCGGCGGAGGTTTGATTGGAGGATCGGGCGGCGGTGGAGGGTGCACGTGGCGTGGCGCGGGTTTGGGGGTGGAGTCGTGGGGAGGGTGGGTTGGAGGTGGGGTTACCGTGGGTGGGGGATAGAACATACTAGTTGGGAAGGAGTTCGTTATTTTCTTTTTGTCAGTACATAGTAAGTTACTAGTACGAGAGTACGTTGTCTGTGGGCAGGGGGGGTGACGAGCGAGCTCCGGTTCTGCGGGTCCCACCCGCACGTTCTCTTGCGCCTTAGCGACTGTTTGCTGTAGCTTGCTGCTTTGTCCAAAAATATTTCTAAAATATGAAATCCGTACGTCGATAGTAGGTTCCTTCACCTTGAACAAATATTAATGTTTTTTTTAAAAAAAAAAAACATCAAGGTTTCTCTCCCAAAAATTTAATTTTGTTAGTTTTTATAATTTCAAAATTTTTTGATACAAATAATAGTCTTTTCACAAATACTAATCTTTAATGCACTTTGAAATTATACTATATGTTTTAATTGTATATTCTTTATTTAATTTTATTTATATATTATTTCAAAGATTCAAAATCTCAAAATAAGATGATTGATGTCCACATATATTTAGGTCACACTTTGTATATAGGTCGCTCTTGATTCACTAGAAATCCGGAAAACGTATACTTTTTCTTGTCTGTTGTGTCAATCATGACACTTGAGCATAAACTATGGCTCAAAATAGGAATCAAAGAGCGGCAGGTTTTCTACCAGTGCATCTAACGTCATTGAGGCGCTCCAAACTCCCCACAGTCTAGCGCTAAGGTAGGAATACCATAAACCGATCAAGCCTACAAAGTGTGCAGTAGAGTCACAGTGAAACAATGACATAGTGAACTCAAAATGGAGAATTTCTGTCATGGCACTCAAGTTTTGGTGGACGAATGAGGTTCTACCACATAATGTCAATTCTAGTTTTCTTATGTCACTTTTTTATGATGTTAATTAACCATTTTAGAACACCATCACGATTGGTTCAGGAAGAGTCTAGTATACAAGAAGGGGGTTTGATGAACTTCCCACTTTGAGAAATTCTAGAGAATTATTTATGGGGAATAAAAATACAAAACAAGTTACATTCTTCATCATTTCTTCTTCATCTCAAAAAAATTTCACATTGAATTTCTAACTCCATTCCTTATAATCCAATCACCTTATTTTCACCGTTTCTGGTATTCCTACCTTACTGTACTGTCATCACTCAGAAACCAGCCCTCTACTCCGTCAGAATACTATCAACCGTGGAGGAAAAACAGTCCCAGAAAGAAAAAGCCCACTCCGACCACCAACATTCCGCAACCGTCGCCGTAAGTTCCGTCTCCTCGAATCTCATCCAGCGAGTGACGTCTTATGAATGCTCGACTCCAACTCATCCAACTCGTCTAAGTCCAACTCATCGTCGTCGTCTGCAAACAACTTCCCATCCGAAATGTTTGCCTTCTCCTCAATCTGCTCTTCCTCCCGAATGATGCAAATGTCATACGCTTCCGCGTCGTCCACGAACAAACTCGCATCACAAACAAACAGCTCCCGCCCACTCAGTCTGTCGGCCCTTGCCCTCTCCGCTCGCTTCGCACTCAGCTCAGCCTCGCGAGCCTCCGCCTTCTTTCTCTTCCAATCTGCAAACACCTCTGCCGTCATCGGGGTTGTCGTCTTCGTCATACGCCTCTGGTTCTCAATCTCTTCCTCGATCGTCAGCTTCTCACCCTCCTCCTCCAGCAATGCCTTCATCTGTGACTTCAGCACGTAACCCGGAGGCAGCGCATGTCGGTAGTGGCAATCCTTGCCGCCATTAGGGCACGTCCAGAACCATCCGTACTGCTTCCTCTCCACAGCGTCCAAGAAATGTTTGCACACAATCTCCGTGGGCTTCTTGTTGTTGTTGTTGTTATACTCGTTCGCCTTGGCTGCCACCGCTTTCTCAAGTGTCTCCTGATCCCACTCGTCCATAGTCTCGTCGTCATCACGCTGGTCGCTGTAGATGTCGATCTTCTCGCCCTTCCGCTCCACACGGAGGTCGTGAGAATACTTGCACTTGAACCCCTTGGCACACTGCCCGTGTCGGAAGAACCCGCACACCAGGCATTTGGGCTCCACACCGAGGGGGACCTTGGGCTGACTGATGGCCACCTTTAACAACTCATTCAGCTCCTTGTCCCTCGCAGCCTCCTCCTTCTTCTTCTTGGCCTGGGCTTTGATGGGGCCTTGGGCGTTGTTCTGGACGGACTGGTGCAGCGACTGCACGTACTTGTAGACGTTCCTCGACTTGTGCTTGTTCTTGAGCCCGAACATTTTGTCCTCCACCAGCTTCTGCTTCTTCGCCAGGTCCGCCTTGCTTTTCTCCTTCCCACCCGCCTTGGGCGCTGCCTTGGACGGCATCCTGGCCCCTCCGAGTTCCCTTTGTTAATATTTTTGAAATCAGCCCTCAATATATTTTATCACGACTTTTTTTTTTTGGGGAACAAGGGTGTTAAGGGCCCCTTTACACTAGAGGCGAGAGGCCGTCATAAAAGAAATTTCAGCCAATCACATGCGTAGGAATCGAGAGGAGGAAGAAATGCCACTTTACACCTAAAATTTCAGCCCAAGGGACAAGAAGAGGAAAAAATGACATGGACAACACTTTTGTCCTTGGTGGCAACAAAAAGGCACAATTTTGAAGACTCCCAGATTTTTAGTCAGGCCCACCTAAAGAAGTGGGCCTGACTAAAAATCCGGGGGACCATATGGCCAAAATTCTCATAGCCAATCATTTTCATTTTTTTTAATAATTTTTGATAACCCTACATTAAAAAATGTATTAAAAAATGTATTCAGCACATGTTTGTAGGCCCCTTCTCACTTTACACTATATCCAAAGGACGTCAAGTTTAGAGTTGGTCTTTTCAAGAATGGGCCGTGGCTCTTGGGTAATTTTCTCTTGGTCTTCTCGTTTCTAGTGTAAAGCGGGCCTAAGGTTTCATTAAAATTGAAAGAATAACAACCTGCAAACCTAACAGATAAAAACCTAGTGGCGAGGGTGATTTTTACAATTTTTGTACCTGATAAACTACCGTACAACCAAAGAATACCTAACCAGAAACACTTTCACAACTATAATGAGGGGAGAAATGAAGTTCTTCGTAAAATTTAATTTACTTGAATTTATTGCGACAGTGAATGTAAAATTGAGTGAATAAGTTGATAGCAATAAAACAATAGAAAGGAATTATAGAAGAGGTTGCTTAGAGCGTATTATTTCTTTTATAACTTCGTCCATATCTGGAGTATTAATTCTTTTATAACTTCTTCCATATCTGGAGTATCTGAATAAAAGCTCCAATACTAGTATGCAGTTGACTAAGAGTACAATAAAGAATAAAATAGTTTCAGGCTTCAGATTTGCCATGGCAATTGAATGTTTTATTCAACACTAGGCTCTTGAATATAGTAAATAACCTTTATCAAACCAAGTACAAAGACAATAAGAAACTTTTAATTGTACTATATATTTCAAAAATATAAATCAAAAATATAAATCAAAAATATAAATCAAAATAAAAAGATAGCTCGAATGGATTTACAAATAAACTCAGACCAAACTTGTATTTATACAATCCCAAAAATTAAAGGAAAAAAAAAAGAAAAAGATCTAAAAATGGAAAAGTTTATGGTTCTCCCCACAGCAAAAGCTTTTAACCATCCAATTCAGCTTTTTGATTGACTAGGAAGTGAAGTTTATTAAAAAAAACTTGAATTTGGGACTCGGTACTTTTACATCAGAACAAGTAATAGAAAGCTTGTTGGGCAAGTAAAATAGCACTTTTACATTGAAATAAGCAGAGGAGAGCTTTTACATAAAAATCAGTTAAAGAGAGCAAAAATAAAAAACTTCTCGTATAACACACATTCCTTCCTTTAGACCACCCCAAAGCATAACTTGAAAACCACCTATCCAATGGATCCTACAACAGGCCGGAAACCATCAGACGAAAACTTCTACTGATAGAGGGGGAAAAGAAAAAACACCATTCATATGGGACGTTTGCCCAGTCCAACCAGTCGCTGATGTCCGCAGTTAAGTTACACCAACTCACAAGGGACGATCATTGGGATCTCCTGAAATGACGATCATTGGGTGCTCCCAATGTCGAGAGCGTAGGCCTGCCCTGCAAGTCATAAAAATCACTAAAAATAATTTATTTGGATTAAAAATAGACAAATATTACACAAATTATTTATCAATTTTTTTTTTTCCATCCCTAAAATTTTCAAGTTCTTTTATTTTCTTAGGACTTATTTATGGACGAACATATTATCAACGTATGATATCAACAACTGTTGAAATTTGAAGGATAGAGACAAAAAGATAGGAATTTTTTGGGTGATATTTGGCTATTTGAGGTTATCTTTAGGTTTTTTTTTTTTTTTTTTTTTTTTTTTTTTTTTTTTTTTTTTTTTTGAAACAAAAAAATTAACTAATTAACAAAAAATTAATATTTGTTCTGAAGGTGTCCAAATTAACTACTTTGCTATGATAGTTTTTTTTGTGACAATTTGTTTTATTTTCTTTTAATGTTCATAAAATACTACAGTAATGGAGGGATTTACATTTTTGGAAGTGGATTTGAGGAGAGTCTTTTAAAGAGGTTTGCTTTCCTAATTCATGAGAAAATGCTACTTTTGTTGTATGAGATCTTTAACCACCATAACATTGTTGAGTATTTCAAGTGTACAAAATAGCCAAATAACTACCATATCTTAATAAAGAGAAGAAACAAACTTGATTGTTGAAAATATTTTTAAACTATATTATATCCTTATGGTTACTCATAAGGTGGAGAACCTTCACTAGATTAGAGTTAGAAATGACACCGGCCCATTGCCGCTTTATATACCCGTACCCCGGTTTAAGTTATTTGATATCAACTTCAAGTAAACTCTTCAAAATACTTGAAACACGTGTAGATATGATTCTTCAAATCCTCGAATTAAAAGTGAATATATGATTCCAAAATATCAGACTCTTAGGTCTCGTTTAAATCAAATTAATCATTCAATGTTCAAATAAGGTATGAACACCTAAAGGCATCCCCCCCTCCAAGGTGTGCATGTTCGATTCTTGTTCCACTGCAGATTTGATCACCCTGTAATTGCCCATAATGTACCCCATGCATACATGCAATAGAGTATCTGGCTATAGGTTAACTACATTGGTCACTTCTAAAATTTGTAATTATTATTGTAAGTGCTTATAAATATCTTAAAAATGGGGAAACTTCGTCTTTTCTTATTGTTTATGACTGAAAAATAGTGAGGCGCTCATTCCACCACTCTAAGTATAGTGAATTCCTTAAATGGATGAAAATAGGTGTTCAAATCTTAATGCATGTCTCGAAATGCTAAACTAGACACGATCCATTTGGCCAACAATGTTGGCTCCACTAGCTCTAGCCTAGCTAACATCCCTACCTCATTGGCTTTTCCAATGTCATTGTCCTTGGCCACTGACTTTGTTTTTTCTCCCACATTTCATTTCAACCTTGATGAAGCTTATAAGATGTTCAAATAGTGTGTCTCAAAGTACTGGGGAATTCAGTCCCTGTACAGAAATGATCCAATAGAAAAGGTTGCCAATTAATCAGCAGTAAGTATGTTTACATGCCTACATGCCTTCAAGCCACAGTTATGTGTTTTCGTACCTTCATATTCACATTGTGCAAGTATAATAATTCAGAACAAAGAAGAGGTTGGATCTCACTACGTACAATGCACACCAGTAGACCAACTCTAACTGCCTAAAAGTTGCAAGGTATTTTGTGATTTGAGCATTTGAAAAGAACCGTTGTAAAACCAAGTGTAGGAGGCAAAATCCTCCATGGTGTTATCTTTCTTTCAAGCCATAACCAAAAGTTACGCTATACAATCAATCACCAATAATTCAGGCTCCCATGTTACAACATATTTGCATCGTATGTCAAATTGCAAAATTTTCAAACCGAAGTTGAGACAGTCAAATCAGAGCAGAAATACATTTTAGGCAGTACTAAGTGGTGTTCCAGTATCAAGAGTCTGAAGGTAAATTAGGGAAATCCAAGTATCATGGCCCCTACGATCATCTGCTTGCAACACACGAATCATGTACAGTACTTTGAAGGCAGTGTAATAATACTTGAATAATTTTCATTCCATGCCAGCTAACGATCTACATACAGCCAGTCCGTGCATCAATGAGACACAAGAGCTGGAGATGTTGCAATTTGTGAAACATCATAAGTGCAACAGACTGCTACAACAGTGCTATCATATATGATAGTACTTCAAAGATATTATGTCTGCCTTCTGAGGTTTGCCTTCTGAGGTTAGCGGCAGCGTAGGGAAAAATTGCAGACCAGAAGACCATGAATTCTCTGTGGCCCGGTCCAACTTGATGGCACATCAACTTAATGTTGTCTTGTTGAAGAGTTCCATGGTGAGATTGGCCATAAATGCTGGAATAGACTTGAAATTCTTCAGAAAGGTTGTTACCTGTTCAGAGAGTAGAAGTAAATTAGTGGAAGACTATAATCTAACATGATAAATAGAAGAACAATGAGTTGGAGAGAGCACCCATGTTCTTAGAAAACTACTGCAGGACTAGGTACCTGACGAGAAATCTCTGGGGACGTCGTGAAATCAGTAGCCTGTGAAAAGAAATACCAGAATCAAACTCACGTCAGCACAAGATAAAATATTTGATGATCACCTCTTGATCATCCCAGGTGAAACTTCTTGACGGTTGCAAGAAAACAGCCATTCAGTATTTTCAAACCTCAAGTATTCATCAGAATTTGATATTTATCCCTCTATGATGAAATAGCATAAAAAGACCACTAAAAAGTCCAGAAGAAAGAAGATTACAAGCATATCCATCCGGCCTTGAATGAGCTGAAATAACAGTTTGTCGTCGTCACTGGAGGCATATATGGACTGGAGAGTGAACACTGTCACAGGCATCTGTGTTAAGGAATCTTTCTCCTCGTGCATTTGTACCTGCAGATGTTGCAAAAGGCGACGAATGTCCATATCAGCTTTTGACATAGTAAATCTCTGGCACTTGAAAATAAAAAGACAACAAAACTAATTTCATCTTGTAGTAAATTGGATTTGTCCGATTGGCAACAACATTACCTTGTATCCAAATAGCAAATAACAGGCCTCTCGGAAAAGTGAAATCTTGTCTGCAAATATCTGCCGATATCTGTATCCACCACATGGATAAAGTAGTGAGGTTAGCTCAAACGCATAAACAAGTGCCATGAACTGGCTGAAGTAGGACGAAACACTCTTCCTGGTGCACTGTCTTTCGATGGCTAAGGAGTTCATCTGCCTGTCGCAGTAATCTAGAAGAAAAAATGTCAGACAGCAAATCGAAGAGACGAACACAAAAACGTCCCCAAAATGTTTCAAGCCATTTTTAGTAATACCAAAATTTCAGCTAGGGAGTTCTAAAACTGTGAGTCTACTGTTAAGATGCTTAAGTACAAAATTATACCGGACTTCACGCTTTTCTAAAGATGCAATCTGCTTCGTTAATGCTGCCAATTCCTCGGACTGAGCCTTTTCAGTTCCCCTTGAAACTGCAGCAGACTTGGCACTACTTTCACCTGCCACAGGCAAACAGAATTGTGAAAATAGCACAGAAGAGTACACACAAGGATGGGAAAAAATTTAACACCTAAATCTCTTACGAAGTTATCCATGTGGACATCAAACACGCATAGAATGTTCGAGACAAAAAATGCAACTCCGACAACTATACCTGATCCAACATTATTGATAAGATGTAGAACTTTTGTCGTTGCTGGGTTGAACTCACCCCTTCCTAACTGTCGAGTTGAGCAATATGCAACAATAGATGTCAAATGTCGAGAACAGTGAGCAACCTAGAATTAACAATCTTCTATACAAATTTAGCCCTTCTTATCAAGCGGGACTTCCAACTGTTCACTAATTAAGCTAAAAACTTAACTACTTATTTCCTGTATCTCCATAAAAAAGCAAAAAGACTCTGGAGGTTAAAAGACGACAACAAGTTGAACTATACTCACGTTCTTCTTTCCAGCTATTTGAGGCAAGTAGTTAACTACAAATCAGCTATTCAGGACCAACAGACTCTAGTATACGACAGTAATGCTACACAATACCAGAACAATGCAGGGAATGAGCCGATAAAAGGGAAATTCAAAGGAAGAGGAACAGTGGTCATGACATAGATAGTTGTCAAGAAGAAAACACCCACAACCCCAAGAAATTCGTACCATCTTCTCCAAAGTTGCCACCTCTTTCCGGAGATGTCCAGCTTCTCGGTCCAAGGATTTGATCTCTGTTTTCGCGCTTTCGATGTCCTCGGTAAATTTCTCAATCTTCTGTCGTTGCTCGGTTGTAAGGTTATTGCTTTGTAGCAGTGCTTCTTCCAATTGAGTAATATTTTGTTGGGCATCTGCCAATGCTGACGAGAGTTCCTGCAATAAGCAATGTAGTTCGCAACTATGAAACCAAGCACATTACACAATTAAATTTCACTATTCAAAAACCGTAAACAGGCTTCAAACTCTCAAGAATCACCTAGAATCCGTATTTATAGAACAAACTTGATTATAGTACCGAGGGAGTAAGTGACTGAAAGTTCAATACTAGGGCTCGATACAGAATATCGATCTATCAGAAATTCTTGACACTGGGGAGCTTGTGAAGTACTTGCAGTTCCTAACGTCCTGAACGTATCTGATACATACTATCACACTTTTCGATTGCTTCAACTGGTACTTAAAATACAAGACCATAGTGAAGAAGCATGGGGCTCTAACCTGAATGCGGCTGTCCTTGGATTTCTCAGGAGTTGCCAAAGATGCTATTTTATCACCAGGCTTCCGGTGACTGGCAATTACAGCCTCTTCGTTGTCATAAGACTCTAGTATTCTCCTCAACCCATCATTCTCTGTGCTTAGCATGGCGACCTGAACACAATGCCAATAGAAAAAAACGACATTCATTGGCGATGTCCCCATAGACGTGGCTTCGAGCAGATGAATCAACTTGAGAAAATGAACATATGCCCATGAACATGGGATGAGTAGTAATCATAGAAACCATACAGTGGGTGCAAATAACTCCACGTTAACGAATATTGGTTACTGCCGAATAAAGTGGGATGTGAATAACAAGATGACAACCAAAAATATAACCGATCTCTCCGAAATTGAACGCTTGATACCTTGCGCTCGAGTCTAGAAGCCTTAGTCATAGCCTCTGCAACCTCATCCTGCAGAGACGCTGTCCTTGCGTCTGCATGTATCTTGGACCTTTGGGCTCTCTCGAGTTCTATTTGAAGCTGTGCTAATTGAGCAGTGGCCTCTCCTGTTTTAGCAGTTGCAGCCACAGCCGCCCTGCATATAAAATGCTCAAATTATTTCATCAGCTGTCAACCACAAACAATTCAAACGCATTTAGAGGCGATAAAATCAGGTCCAGAGTGGTCAGAGTTATTGACTTAATCTTTACATAGATTAACACTTTCGAGATGTAAAAAGCACATAAGAACATGATAAAGGCAATGTGCAATCGTCACCGACGATATTAGAATATGCGCAAGAATAATCACCTTTGAAGCTCAACAATACAACGAGGAATATCATCACGGCTGTGCGCCCCAGGAATAACCTCTATCGTGTCAGACCAGCGCTCAAGTTCTGCTTCCAGTTCATTCACCCTTGATTGCAGATTGACCAGATCTGTAAGCCCTGCCTCTGCCCTGTTTGCACGCATTTTCTCACTATGTAGCTGCTCCTTCAATAGGGCAGCGTTTGCATGAAGCTGCTTCAGCTTCCTTGCCTCGGCCACGTCGGCAGACTGAATGATCCAAGTTCCAACACAGAATGATCAGTAATCAACTACAACTTGCCAAATATAAGCAATCATATTCTCCACATGCTACATTTAAGCTACAAATGCATGGTTGTTGAAAGGCAACATTTTGAAGCAGATCCTTTCTGAGTTTAAGCAAATATACCTCTCCTCATTAGGCATCAAAATAATTTGTAATAAATGGAAACTTCGACAAAAGTTGTTCGATATTACTAATCACATACAGATTTCTTAAGTTCCTCTTGGAGGTGCTTGATGACAGTATCAGCCTCAGAACCCGTCGTTGAACGTGTAGCAAGCTGTTTCATAGCCTCTGCAAGTTTATGCTCCAACTCCTGTTTCTCGTCAACAGTCTGCAACTAAAAAATATTAGAGTCTGCCAAATCATAGCACAAGAAAATTTAAACGTATCCCAAATATGAACCTCTTTACTGGTCATGATAATACAGGACACAATCCCACTGTCCGTGCATGCGTGTAACAAATGTTGGAAAATAAAAGGTGGAAACCTGGGCAAGCAGTTGGCGTTCCTCCTCAAGTTGAGCCATCAAGGTATCAGCTTCCTCAGTAATTAGATGAGCCTTCTTCATTTCTGTTGCACTCTGCAGCACACAAAGAAGGTGGATTTACTAAAAGAACAGAAATTTATAATCAGGACAATAGGTCATGTTAGACCCCCCTTCCAATCCACCATATATCCAGTTAATGTCGCATCAGCTTCCTATATAACAGTCTGATGAATTACTAGAGAAAGACTTAAAAAATTATGCTGGGTACACATGAGTTTTTCTGAGATCTTTCAAACGTAGATGAGGATTTATAATATGTACCGTATTTCGCATGGACAGAAGAACACAACTGATATATTACTCACCTCTGCCCTAAGTCTGTTCAGGGAATACTCACTGTCCCTTCTCAGCCTATTCAGCTCTCGATTGAGTTGATGAATCTGTCTCATTGACGTTTCCTCGTTTTTCATTTTTTCCTCTTCTGCTTCCAGTGCTTGTGCCTCTGCAGCCCTAGCTGTGGCCTCTGCCTCTGCCTTGAGTTGCAGCTCCTCTTGTAGACGAGCCTGCATGCCGAAAACAAGGTTAAAAATTGAAACAACAGGACCAGGAATACCTACAAGAATTTGCAGATACAGAAAGCTATTAAACGGTACTAAGGTATTGAAATCATCCTTCCATATATTTAAATTAGTACAGGAACGAGAAGATTCTGAAGAAGGATAACAAGAGGCGACGATAGCAGTGGAGTAACATAAAACAATAAAAAGAAGACAATTAAGTATATGAAAAGAGTATTAAGAATGGCGCGTTGTCTCAAACTTTCCCACCTGGAGTTCATGGCAGCGCTTGAGTTGTGTGCGGAGCATCTCATCAGCTTTAGCACTATCTTGTAGCCTTTGAGCGTGCATGGATGCCTCTCGACCACCTGAAGCAGCAACGACTTGCTCCAACGACTTCCTGTTTTGAACCAAGCCTTTCTCACTGTTCTCTGATATCCAGAAAAGCAAGCATTAGAGATATGGGGCAGAGCCAGTTAGATGATAACATTAAATAGATTTTGCAAGTAAAATGTTACTGCCTAAACAACACAATATACATGATTGACTGATTTCATATGGTAATGTCATCCAATATGATTCGAGGCTTAACGTCATACGCTGTTGTCCGGATGTCACATACCTACAATTTCCAACTTGCTTCGGAGAGACTTTACAGAAATTTGAAGTTCACCCACTTGTTTCTCCTTCATCTCAAGGCTCTCCAGTACTTCCGATTTCACCTATTTTGACACAAAACCAAGTCATAACAATGGTTGATTCAACTAACACTAATGCAAGAGCAAGGTGACATGCTTTGCTGAACCACATAGGTCTTTAGCAAACATTCAAGAGCTGCACAGAACAGTCCACAAAACACGCATGACAATATGCATATCGCAGGCTATCGATCTTGAAATTACCATGTTGCGGCACTTGTAGGTGCATCGAATGGAGCCATTTAGATGATCATGATTGTCACAATCAAGTACATAGCTAGACCCAGGACCGAAGTGTTCGTCAACATCGTCGAACTCCACTGACCCAAGCTCGTTTTCCTGTCGAGCCGGTAACGCAATCATTCGATGACTTCCAGAGCGCTGTGCTCCATTGTACACCTCAAGAGCTCTACGTGAAAGAAAGTCATTGTCATCGACATCTGGAGGAACTCGTGGTCTCTTAGTCGGAGATGGTCGCTCTTGTTGATCCATGGCAGGAGACTCTGTGAGACCTGCGGCAAGCCCAATGAAAGGGTCAAATCACTGACAAGAAACACTTGGTCAATGCTCGCAGAAAAATCTTTGCGCATGACAAAAACTCTCTGCAGAAATCCCAAGAATAACCCTGAAAAAGCCATTACTACAGAAACAACACTAGAACCAAGGATTCATTTGAAGAATGCAATCGTTCCATTAAGCATATTAATACAAACGTATTTCGTGCAAGTTACCGGATGAATCTATGCCTTCTGATTTCGTTCTTTGCTCTAATCAATTCAGTCAAAAGAAAAAAACACTAAACTCCAACATTCCCTAAGCTCGCCAAGCGCAGAAAAAAGATAAATTTAGTCAGTTTCTACTCCCATATACCAGAGAATCGCCGTCTCTGAACAGGCGAGCGAGTAATCATGGTGCCTCAATACGTCCGGATTTGATTCCCGCAGTGGCGATTCTTCTCAATCCTGCCATCAAAACGCGATGACTCGATAAGGCACGAACCCTAGATCCTCGTAACGTAAAAATAAAAGTAAACGTTTTCATCCTTCTGAAACAAAAAACCAGAAATTTCAAAACCTCAAGGCAACTCCCCGATCGTCCCCTACAGAGCGACGCAAAACAACCCGTCGATCTGCAGTTTCGAGCTATCCACAGAACTCAAGCCTAAACCCTAAAACCCTGAAATAAAATTAAACCAGAAAACCTCGTCAACCGCCAATTTCTTGATCCAGATAAACAACACTCGACCTCGAAACTGCTTCCACCAGACAATCACGCCCTCTCCGTTCAACTTCCAAAGATCAACGATCGATGCAGAGACCTAAACCCTAAACCCTGATAACCCAAAATCCACAAAAAAACTCGCCAACCACCCTAACAATTATTTCCCGCCCATGTCCGATCTCTAGATGACAATGCACTACCCCAACAGACGATACGAACCCCCGCAAACACCAATTGCCAAAAACCCAAAAGCTGCAAAACCATAATTGTCCAAATCAGAAAACCGAACCCGTCAATTGATTACCAAATCCCGTCAATCGCAGAAACAAGAATGCAATCACCAAGCCTTCACCTCACCATGTTCAAAAACGCAACCCAGATACAATGCTAACATGCGATTGAACCCACACATGGTGAGAAACTTGCACATGAGCATGGGTAATGCAATGCCACAATGTGTGCCCCGGTGATCCACAACATGGAATATTTATAGATTAGGCAGCAGATAATTGAGAATGGTAGAAGAAGAGGCTACCAGTGAGTTGTTGTGGAGTGCACAAACCGATGCTCCAAAAACCAACCTCCAAATCCTGGCCCTCCTTCACCTGATGATGGTGATGATGAAAACTATGGCTGAGTGACCTAGAGCTCGCTCCGGATCAGTGATCTGAATGATCTGAATGAGTGAGGTTTTGAGGTTTAAGTTGAGAGGAAGGATGTGCAACTTGGGATTTGAAAATATGAACAGGATCATATGG
This sequence comes from Ceratodon purpureus, assembly GCA_014871385.1. NCBI lineage: Eukaryota > Viridiplantae > Streptophyta > Bryopsida > Pseudoditrichales > Ditrichaceae > Ceratodon > Ceratodon purpureus. Next base: position 14,038,906 of record CM026422.1, on the reverse strand, counting down.
TTTGCTGTGGGATTGTGTGAGATAGTAGGTGATAATGTGGACATTCGTTCTGTGCAAGCTGCAGAGGTGAGGGTGGTGGGAAATAGGAGTTTTTCAAATGTAGTGAGGTTGGATAACCTATCACCACTTCCACACCTAAAGCCGTCAACTTCTACACCTCTCTTTCATTTCAGGAAAATAATGTACGCCCTCGGTAAAAAATCTACCTTTTGAGTAATTGATGCGTGGCCATGTACGGGAGACGTGCATTTTCTTCTGGAAATGAAAGAGCGGTGTAGATGTTGGCGGTTCTAGGTGTCGTGGTGGTGATAGGTTATCCAACTTTAGATGAAGCAGTGGGCCCATCGTGTGGCATTGGATGAATGTGGGGGTGGATGAGTGGAATTTGCAATTGTCTTTGAACTTTCGTTTTTGTGGGTTACCGTAGTTACTAGTTAGGTCGCTAGCTTGTTCAAAAATGATTCTGAAATGAGAAAACCAAAAACCAAAAATTAAATTTCTAAGTGTAAATAAACAAAAATGAGAAAATTTATTCTCTCTGATGATTGGCTATTTTAAAGCCATGTCAGGTTTTTTTTTGGTTATTTTTACTGACTTTGTTTTCAAACAAAAAAAATATAAAATGTTTTTTTAGAAATGAACTTTCTTTTTTAAAAAGAATTAAATATATGTTTTAGAAATTCAGGAGCTAGCTACCTAACTATGGAATTGAATTTGAAATTTGATATTGAGTAGAAAGATTGGTACAAAAAGATTCAAAATTTGGGTGACAAAATTGGTAAAAACAAATGAACAAAATTTTAAGGTTTAGAAAGTGGTGAAATTATTTCTTGTATGGGTTTACTACTTATTTGCTTATTTGCTAATATGCAAATAGGATATTTTAAACCTGATTATATATTATTTACTTCTTTATTTTTTCAAAACCATTTTAGAAATTAAATTAATTAAAATTAGGCTCTGATTATGTTTCACATACTTTAGCATTTTTAATTTAGTGATCATTGTATTATAGCAATATCAAATCCAACCATTGAACCAAACAAAAATTTCATGGATTATTTACTAAAAATATTTGGTGGTTAAAAGCTTTATAGATAATGAGATAATTCAATGAACTACTTGTTGATAACTAATTGTTTAGAAAGTGATTATTGCTTTTGATGTGTTTACTAAGGCAAGAATATGTTTTTTTATTTTTTTTATTTTTTTTATTGGAGCAAATGAACGAATTTCATTGCAAAGAATTTAAAGTACAACCTTCATCGGACAAAAGTCCAGGGTAATGACAGACTTATGACTTCTGAACCATGTAAAAGAGAAAACATCCCAACAATTTAGGAATTATACCACCTGGAGGGATTAGTTTCCCTCTGATTGTAAGACGTGTTTTGTGACCAAATGTATTTCTATTTAGCCATTTAGAGCCAAATGCTCTAAGTGTATTGCTCTAATGAGCAATTCATCAGACAAATTAAATGAATTGCCTGACTTAAATAGACCTCCATCTTGCACCCTCAAACACCTGGATGTTGCGACTTCAGAGAAGTTATGGACTAAGGCAAGAATATGGTGGATTTAGTATACATGCAAGGCAAATTTTGAAATTGATAATAATGTGGGAAGTGCATATATAAAAAAAAATTTAAAGACTGTTGTTTGATGTTTATTTACTCATCAAGTTGACTTAAAGTAAACACTAAAGAAAGTTGATCTAGGATGTTTTTGAAGAGATCTTGTTTAGAAAGAAGTGCGTGACAAGAAAAATCTTTCTAGATTCTTTAATAAGTAGGTAGATATATCTAGAAGTGAATGTACTATATTTTTATTGACTTCCAAAATCATTGTTTTAATCACCTACACCACATTTAGTGTTCATAGTACTTGGAATTGAAGGACAATGATGGTTACTTATATAATGAGATCTCATTTAAGGCCAATTATGAACTTTTGGCACTATAATGTGCAATTGAACAGCACTACTATGTTGAAGAAGAGATGATGAGTGTATAATATGCAATTGAACAGCAGTGTTCTTCTTCTGAAGAGATGATGAGGGTAATTGAAGATGACAATTCAATCAACTGGCAAAAAAAACGTCTCATTGAAAAGTCTTTAGAAATCAATGTTTAGATGATGACGCTGCAATTATTGTCTTCTATCTACAATCTTAATTTGTCTTTAATAAAGTTACATCTTAGTACAACGAGGGAAATTCCAAGGGAGAGAGTAAATAGTTTGTTATCAAATGTCTTCCATTTATCCTTCCAAGAATTCTTTCTAAAATCATAATTGTTTTTACAATAAGAGGTTATGTGAGAAAGAAGAATCATTGCAAACAAACGACAACTTTTGATCTGTCTTTAATAATTGAGCTAAACTTCTAAGCCACAATATTAGACTTTTGTCAAATGGCCATAGGCTTGAAATCAATTTTATGGATATTAAGTACGTGAAACTACATATCATCTAAGAAGGCACATGAAAAGTTGCATAATTTACTAAAGACATTGATAGACCTCTACAAGGATGAAGACAACATTGTGATGGAACTCATCGCATCTACAAATACTTGACATTACCTTAACCCCTAAACGCCTAAACGACCAAAAACTCGTCGTTTTCATTTTTCCAAGTTCCATAACTGTCATCCAAATGACAATTTTTCATCCATTTTTTTTTCACGTGGTAAAGTTTAGAGAGATCTGTCTAACCTCATTAAAAAATTCTCAAAATAATAATTTAATGAATTTTGGTGCCTCCTTAAAGTCAAAAAGATCAATACCGTGTGTGTATTCAAAAATTCCTTGATACAGACAGCTGAAACACAATTTTGACTATTGGGATGATCTTTTTTGCAGTTGAGGTAAACTAATGAAATGTAGTTTGGCAAATCTATTTTCCAGTCCAATTTAAAATTTTGAATAATACCTAAAATTGAGTGATTTATAGCTGGTTTAAGATGAAGGGGTATAACCGTGGCTACTTCTTGATTTTCCACGGTTTTAGGTTTTTTCATCATATTTTTGAATTAAAACATAATTTTTGAGCACGGTAACTAATATAAGGTTTTTGGTTGTCATATTCATCTATGGTAAATATTTCATAATTTTTTAGTATAACCTATATTTGATATGAATTTTCTTTGTTTGTTTTGATTTGAAAATCTATTTTAATTACATTTTGAAACATTTAATTTTGATAAAATTATTTCTTGTAGATAACATGTGTATCTAGCTAAGAAAAGTTTAAAATTCATATTTTACATTATTTATAGTAGCAAAATAGAGCATCCAAAGTCAAAGTCTATTTCCGTGGTCATAGGCTCATGCATTTGGGGGTTAAATTGAAATAGTTTAAAAAAATTGACTAGGGGTTTTTCCTGATGCAGGTTCCGCTATAATCAGAAAGCTCAAACTTATTGTTTTAACATGTGCGAGTAGTTTTACAGCTTCCCAATGCATGAACAACTCAGAACTGCTTCTTTTTGACGTAAATTAGTGCATGCTCTCTGCCATACACATATCAATCAGATGTACTGTACTTGTGATCTTCGCCACAGTGTAATTGCTTGTGGTCCAGAAGAGTGAGTCATGCAAATACAAGGAAATTAGATCAAGTCTCTGTAATTAGATTTTCCAAGCCATTAAAATTTAATATTTGTGATCTCACAAGCCTGATAAGAATGATAATCCTCATTATCTTTTACCTGGAGCCTATTGCTCACGTGAATAGAATCTGCTTCAGACACCTTGGTCAGGTTTGCTCAACATAATCCAATACATAAGACACTACAAAACTGTGTGGTATGAGCTTAAACCTGACTTGGTTCCAAAGGTACTGATGTGAGGAATTTTGTGCAATCCCATTGTAACTGCTCATGCGGAGTTTCGACTTTCGAGTGGATTTCTTGGCAGAGTATCTCTCGGCAAGGACAAAACCCACCCTTCTTCTGGCCCCCTCTCTTTGATTCTCTTTCAAGCATCTGATGAATAGGCAGAACTTGAAGATTCTAATCTCTTTGAGCCTAGTTACAAAATACTTAACAACTTTGTCAGTTCAGATCAGACAAGTTTCTCAGCAAGTTGAAAATTAGTTGAAATCAGAGACGCATAGCTGAGTTCGAAGGACTCACCATGCTTAGTGTAACGTAATTTAATCGTTCAGATTCTTACAGCATCTCCACTTTTGAGTTAGCAAATCCTCCAAATAATGCTTGATGATGTGGACTCTGGGCTCTGGTCTCTGGGTCTCTGCCTAGGGCCATGCTTTCAAGAGTAGGCAGAACAGAGGCAGCGTTGTCAGATCAAGCAAACTTGTGAGCTCACTAGGGGTACCTCTTCCAGTCCATATTCCTGCCAACTGATGAAATGCCAACAGACCCATGTGCGAAGAAAGCTTTCAGCACCGAATCCCCAAAAAACATCAGACTGATGGAGCAGCTGCATAACTTGTGTAGTTCTAAGTACATGTCATTTAATAAAGATGCTTGTTCTTCAAAATAATTGAATTGCAATTCCCGAAATCAGCCTGGAGCAGATGACATGGAGATAGATGAGTTGGTGTGATACTCGTGTGCAGATATTCAAAGATGTACGGTTAGAAAAACCGCTTTTTATTGATCTCAACGATGGCTGCAATAGGTGCCAACACAAATAATCACAACTACATCACGAGAATGTTACCAATTAATCTATTACTCACAGACTACGACTACTTCAACCCCTACCGGTATTCTTTAAGCGTTTTGGTGTTTCGGTGTTGGAACAGCAACGTTGCAGGGCCAAGGTCTCCATCGTCAAATGCTCTACGATGTACAACGAAAATGAATGTTACAATTTTTTTATGTGGAAGCTAATTACTATGTACCTGCTGTGTCATAATACAATCAAAGCGCATTGCCTAGGATATAAGATAATGTAGAGAGGGGTGTGTTGGTGTCGGTGGATCCACAATGTCCAGTTTAATTCTAAGTGCTCCCCCCAGGCGGAAAAGAATTTGAAGAAACTGCACACAGTTCAGACAGACAGAGAATTATCAGCACCAAGATCCAAAAACTGCTTTGGTTAATGAGACCATGAAATGAACAACTTCAACCGAATAAAGTGTGCAAGAAGCTCAAGGACAGAAAGAGAAGATTGACACATGAAAGAGTCATTATACATACCTAACTGTGAAGCTCATGGCAGAAGAAAATTGACGGTTGCATGATAGAAGATTGAGGAGCAAAAGAATTCTGCACCGTAAGAGAAAAAAAACCAGTGTTTCTGCATGTTAGAAGATGTGCTCATGACGTAAGAGATGTAATTCGAGAGTGATCTCACAATAAGAATGCTGTGAAGATTGATAGTGCAAGTGCTTGCCTTACGTCGCAAGTTTAAGCGGAGCCGAGGTCTTCGATGTCCTTGAGGAATTTCACCACTTGGAGCATGGTGGGGCGGCGAATGGGATCCTCCGCGGTGCACAGGTTGGCGATGTGCAACACCTTGAGCATCATGAGCTTCCATGGCCCCCTGGAAACCTCAGGATCCAGAGCCTCCGGCGCGTCGCCCTTCTTGATCAACTGCCGCACCCACCCCACCAGGTTGCCGCCGTCCACGTCCTTGAAGTCGTCACGAGTGGGCTCCTTGCCTGTGAGAAGCTCCAGGAGAATCACGCCGTAGCTGTAAACATCTCCTCTTGTGGTGGAGCGCCAGCTCTGGCCATACTCCGGCGGAATGTAGCCAAAAGTCCCAGCGATGTCCGTGCTCACATGCGAGTCATAGGCGCTGATGAGCCGCGCCAGCCCAAAATCTGCCACTCTTGGCTCGAAGTCCGCGTCCAGGAGGATGTTGCTTGCCTTGATGTCCCGGTGGATGATATGCGGAATGAAACCATGGTGGAGGAAACACAACCCCCGCGCGGATCCTAATGCGATGCGGAACCGCTTGGGCCAGTCGAGAACCTCGAGCGCGTCCGCGCGGTTGCGGAGCCACAGGTCGAGGCTGCCATTGCTCATGTAATCATACACCAGCAGCTTCTCCTCGCCGAAGGAGCAGTACCCCAACAACGGCACGAGGTGCCGGTGCTTCACCTTCCCCAGCGTCTCCATCTCCGCCAGAAACTCCCGGTTCCCCTGCGACAGCCCATGACCCAACTTCTTGATCGCCACAATGCGACCATCCGGCAGGTGTGCCTTGTACACCGTCCCGAACCCACCGTCACCGATGATGTTCGTCTTGCAGAAGCCGTTCGTGGCATGCAGCACGTCGGCGAGAGTGAGCCGCAGCAATGGCTGCTCGAACATGGCGACATTGATGCTCAGCGGCTCCTTCATCTTGTCCAAACTCATGCTGCATGGGTCCAAGGCCATGCTCATGTTCAGTTTCGCCTTCTCCAAATCCTTCGCCTCCACTTCTTGCTTCAGCTGCCGTAGCCATAAGGCGCCAAACACCACGATGATCACCGCAATCAAACTCCCCAAACATATCCCCAGAATGGCCCCCGTGCTCATCCCTAACCCTCCTTCCCCATGCCTCCGGCACACAGCATGCACCACATCGCCGCACAGCGCCTTGTTGCCCAGAAATGCATTCGCCTTGAGGGATCCACATTTCCCACGATGAGGTACCTCCCCAGACAAGACATTAAAGGAGAAATTCAGAAACTCCAACCCCAAAAGATCACACAAACCCGCAGGGAACGGTCCTGTGAGATGGTTATGAGACAAGTCCAAGTAGTCAAGCTGCGCAAGGCTGCCGATCTCGGTAGGAATGTCCCCAGTGAAGTGATTATTCCGCAGATCGAGATATGAGAGTCCGGACAGGTTACCGATCGTGGCCGGAATCTCCCCACTGAGGAGATTGTAGCTCAAATTCAAGCTCTGCATCTGGTGCCAAACAGAGCTCTCCGAGAGTAGCCCATCAATACTCCCGGAGAAGAAATTCTGCTGCAAGTTGAGCCCCACCACGGACACCAGATTGGATAACGAAGCGGGGATGACGCCGCCCAAGTGATTCGCACTCAAATCCATCCGCGACAGGCCCGTCAGGTTTCCCAGCGTCGCAGGAATCACTCCTGTGAGATGATTGCTTGTCAGGTTCAGCTTCACCAAGCTCACCATGTCGCCGACCTCCGGAGGTATCATGCCTGTCAGCTCGTTGAACGCCAGATTCATCCCCTGCAGCTTCTGCATCTCCCCAAACGTCGCCGGAATGCCGCTGCTCAGCTGATTGCTCGAAAAGTCCAGAGTTGTTAGATTCGTTAGCTTCGACAGCTCGGGCGGGATCGCCCCGGAGAGTTCATTCTCTTCCAGCCTCAGCTCCACCAACACGACGCACTCGCCAATGCCGCTCGGAATGCTCCCGTTTAAGAAATTGTTCGAGAGGTCCAACACTCCATGGTGCTGCACGAAGCTGGAATCCGGCAGCTGCTCAACTCGGAAATTGGCTGCGATTTCGTCAGGGATGGGGCCTGATAGATAATTGTGCGACAACACCAAGTAATCCAGGTTCACAAGCTTGCCAATCTCGGATGGTATTCGCCCCGAGAGGGAATTGTTGCCGAGGTTGAGCGTCGTCAGCTTGACGCAGTTGCAAAGCTCAGGGGGAATGGAGCCGGAGAGGTTGTTTCCTTGGAGAGAGAAGACGGTGAGATCCGTCAGCTGGCCGATGGTGGCCGGAATCTCCCCCTGGAGGTCGTTGTTGTCGAGCACGAGATACTCCAGCAGGTTCATCTCGCCGATTGACGGGGATAACGCGCCCGTCAACTGGTTGCCCGAGAGCATGATCTCCACCATCGTCTTGGAGCTCCAGAGAGCTTCAGGCATGGCGCCCGTGAGGTTATTCTCCGCGAGGGAGAGGATCATGAGGTTGGGAAGCTCGGCGAGGTAAGCAGGAATCTCGCCCGAGATTTTGTTCGCCGTGAGGTCGATTTCTGTCAACGAGGTGCACTTGAGGAAAGTTGTGGCCAAGGTGCCGTTGAGCTGATTCTCGTTCAAGGAGATTTTGTCGAGCAGAGGCGCGTCGCAGAGCTCGGGAGGGATGGGCCCCGTGAGGAGGTTGTTGTCGATGGCGATATGGTTCACTTTGGGGCATGTTCCGAGCTCGGGCGGGATGGAGCCCGTGAAGAGGTTGTTGGAGAGGAACAGGCCTGTCACGTTCTTCCACTTGCACAGCCAGGAAGGGATGGCGCCCGTGAGCTTGTTGCCTTCCACGGAGAACGAGATGATGTTCTCTAGCGCTGCGAGCGACGACGGGATCGGCCCGCTCAGTGAGTTGAACGGCAGACCCAAAACCTAGAATCGAACACGACGAGTTTTAATTTTTTTTTTAAAAAAACCGCAACAATATCGATCACCGACAGAATGTTCTGGATGAGCTAAAAATCAGCGCACATTCACTAAATTTACCTCGAGTTTTGTGCAGTTTGCGAGGGATGCTGGAATGGAGCCGTTGATTCCGACCGAGGGTAAGTTCAAGGTGACGAGATTCTTGAGCTCCCCGAAGGACTCCGGGATGGTGCCTGAGAATTCATTCCCACCGAGGTCCATCTTCTGCAACATGACGCATTTGCTGAGCTCTGCGGGGATGGGCCCAGTGAAGTGGCCATTGCCGAGATACAAGCTGCGGAGGTTCACCAAGTTGCCGATCTCGCCGGGGATCTCTCCGGTCAGCTCGTTCCCCCCGAGGTCGAGCTCCGTGAGCCCCGTCATGGTCCAGATCTCCACCGGCACGCTCCCAGCGAACGAGTTGTTGCTCAAGTCCAGCTTCGTCAAGGAGGGTAACAGTGCGATCAGGGGCGAAATCGGCCCCGAGAACAGATTACTATTGAAGTTGATCACCTCGAGCTTCGCCATAGCTTCGTTCCAGGCAGGAAGCGCGCCGGTTAAGCTGTTCTCGCTCACGGACAAGTACCGGAGGTTGACCAACCTCGACAATTGCGGCGGGAGCACACCCTCAAGCGAATTCACAGACAAGTCCAAATGCTCCAGGTTCATGAGCCCACCGAGCTGCTGCGGAATCTCGCCCGTGAACGAGTTCTCGGCCAAGATGAGCGTGTTGAGCTTCACGAGATTGGCGATCTCGAGCGGGATGGTGCCGGAGATGGTGTTGTAGCTGAGGTCGAGATACTCCAGGTTGAGGAGCCCAGTGAAGAAGGTGCTGGGGATGGTGCCCGAGAGAAGGGAGTTAGAGTTAAGGTCCAGAAGCCGAAGCTCCTGGAGCTCCCCGAGCTCGGGCGGGAGTGCGCCGTCGAAGGAGTTGGAGCTGAGGTCGAGAAACTGGAGGTGTTTGAGCGAGGCGAGTGCCGGAGAGATGGGCCCTGTGAGGCCGAAGCTGTAGAGGGAGATGTTGGTCACTTGGTGGAGCGCGTTGCATGTGACGCCCGTCCACGCGCACGGGCTCGCGCTAGTCGAAGTCCAGTCCGCGAGCACGTCCGCCGTGAGGTTGGTGAGCGCCGCCTTGAACGCGAGCAGCGCTTCCATGTCGGTGCCGCTCGTCGCCTGGGCGTTCACAGCAGATAACATGCAGCACGCCACCACCAGGGCGATGATCATCACCTTTGTCGCCATTGCTGCAATCTGCAGCGCCAGATCATATGTATATTCTCTCCTAATTTTTTTCCAAGCCGCCTCTCCCGGTAGCCTTTCACCTTTTCCGTGTCGGTACCATTCTTTCAATTCCGCTCACAATGCAGCATGCCTTCATGAATCACAGATGATCTTCTCTCAATGATAATCTCTAAGAATGTCGTCAGGATTTCAACGACCCAACTGGAAAAAGCTGCAGCATGCGTGCAAGCTGTGAGACCTGCACATGAGCAGTCACGAGACACGAACGCTGTCAATTGTGGAGTGAGAGAATGGACAAATCTTGAGTGGGATTTAAATGTTCAGGTCTACTTGTAACTTGCAAGTGACCCCACCTGAGAGGAGAAGATTATTTTTCCATCTGGGACTCCATCATTACCGCTACCCTAGCAAGATGCAATATTATTGGGGCTTGCCACTCGAGCACTATCAGCCTCCACAACAGCAATCACGGGATATATGTACTAGAGCACCCTGGAAAACGCACTACGTGTGGCTGCACTCTAGATAGCAACCAGCCCTTTCCATGACCTGTCGATCTCACAGAAACTCTCCCCTAAGAGCTACCACCAACCATGAAAACCACCCTTCCTCCTCAAAAAATTAGCTCAAAACACCACCAAATCCCAGCGCTTTCTAAACATGCAGAACTAAGAAAAAGAAAAAAACCAATGAATCACCTGAATCACCATCCAACCACACTGAAATCCTGAATATTCACCGTGAAGCTTTAAAACCACTCCATCACCGCACGAGTTGCAGAATCTTCTCAAACTCCTCCTCGCAAACCCATCGATCTTATATCTCCTTCTCGTCTAAAACGAAGTATAACAAAGATTGAATGCTGAAGCTACTCTCTCACTCCCACAAATATTCTCTCGACCACTACTTACATATAACCCCATGGCGCAAGTACATCTAGACACGGATACAAGCCACAGCAGCTGCAAGCAAGCAAGCTCCACACTAGTACTACTCGATCACACCACCACACCGACATTCCCAAACGACGCATTCAAGTGCCGAACCTCCTCAAGTGCTGTCCTGGGAAGCCACAAGTTCGGTCCGACAGCACCACTCAAGTGCAATCTGGAAGGTTGCCGCTACCAAAACAACAATCATCCAAGCTGCCTTGCAATGAGAGCACCGCAACAGGGGGACCCAGCTGCAGTGCGGATGATTCGTCCTCTTCAGTCGATCTGCTGGAGTACAACGGCGCTAGCTATGCACATGTATGGATGGGCTGAGATCTGTATGTTGGCTTGGCTTTGGTTTGGTTTGGGAGAGAGTTGAGTTGAGATGAGATGATCATCGCAGGAGTACTGTTGCTGTAACTTTGGCTTAGGAGTAGTTGTACTGGACACAGCCCAGACACACAAATCCCCGATGTCAGGCTGTGCAGCCATGGCTCTGACAGAGGCAGCCCACGTTGCATAGTATCTGCATGATGCCTTGCAAAAGAATAATCATCTCTGCTTACGAAATTATTGATTAACATTGTGTTGCGGTTATTGTAATGGAATGGCTCTGACTGTGGTAACAAGTCAACTGGGTTTTTTTTTTTTTCCTGGTATTTTGTTTCTTGATGCCAGCTCTGTTGAAGGATGTGAGCCTGCAATGGGTGGATAGGTGGGGACCGGGGTGGGAGGAGGGAACCGTTTGAAGTATTGAGAAACTTTGATCCATATTGGGTATGATAAATTATATATTGCAATATTGTACAAGTTGAAGAAATTTTCTTGAGGTGTACCATAACATTTTCTCGGATTGCTCAATGGCAGAAATATTCATACCTCTTCAAAACTGACATGGTAGGGGTTTTCCTTAATTTTCAATTGTTCTTTGAACCAACAATGATCTTTTGAGGTATGAAGATGGATGGGATTTTGCTTGAAGAAATGAGTATTTGTCAAATGGATGCATCAAAACCACTGCAATGTTCAATCCACTACATGGTGATTTTGGTATGTCATTCTAGTTATGGCCTTTTCCATTCTCGAAAGAGGAGAGTAGTTTTGTCTCAATGTCCCCCTGTCCTGTGGGCACCGGGTCATTTGACATTACGAACGGACACTTTATTCACGCCGGCCCTTAACGCCTGGTGTTTCTATCTATTTATGGCCTTTTCAAGTGAGACAAGCACTTGAGAAAATCCTATCCGTTCTATTTGCATCTCAATTTACAAAGCTGCAAGTCGACAAGGAAAGAGACACAATTACATTTGCCTAGCACAACCAGTCCCAATTACAGTTGCCTAGCGTATAGAGTCCTCAAGATATCTGATGATTCTGATCATCAATTGTAGATTAATCACAAAACTAAAACTAAGTTACTCTAATCAAATGGATAACTTGAGTCTACAGTAAGATTTTGGACTTTCCTTCAATTTTTTCTACAAACTCCTCACTGTCCTCTTGTTCCAATCTTCAAGCCACCTTGAAGACCATGGGCACCTTTGATGACTGGAATGATTGTCTTGTTCGATACATCAGCAGGGAACTTGAAAGGTGGACCGTAGAAGCCGGAAACAGGAACATTGTTTGTTAAAAATCAATTCCCAGGGATCGTAATAGCTGAAACATGTATCTAGCTTATGATTTATCTGCATCCTCCTGGTCAAGTCGAGTCAACCGGTATGTATGGGAGTAGGAATTGAAAATACCTGCAGTTTAAATGCAGTTGCTGGGACTGCAATGATGAATGCTGACCCGAGGTGAGAATCTTCTAGAATTTCTCTACCTGTAGACTGTATCCCCAGAAGACAGCCACTCATTCTACAGTACATGGGGAATGAGTTCCTCAGTTTTGCAGCATGTCTGAAATTTGGGGTGTTGGAGCATATGATGATGCTGCAAGAGCACCATACGTCTTTGCATCTACTATTCTACGGCAAAGCATCCTATTCTCAACCCCATAATAATTTTTGGCCCTGATAAATCTAAACATTAGATCTCGCTGGCCTATTTTGCATGAAGGGAGCCACCACACTTGCTTTCACTAGTGGAAAAATGGTATGGGGCATCCAGCAAGTAAGGTAGAAGCACCAATTCATAACCATGACCCAATTCTGCCATCTATAAAATCACCAGAAAGTGCTTGGGTGTGAAACTAAACTTGAACACAACTTTACAGAAATTTCACTGGAATCAATGAGATGGAATCAATAAAATGGAATCAATGAGATGGAATCAATGAGATGGAATTATTGACAAGTTTTGTTAGGGTTTCTTTTGGGTAAGTCTACAATTTTAAATAGGTGTCTACAACACCTTCACTTCAAGAATTTGTGTAAAATTGCTCTTGCCTCCAAAAAATTTGATTCCAAGACCAAGCACTTGGTCTCCAATTTGCTAACACATTCATGATTTCACTTCATGCTCTTTGCACTCCCAGGTTACCAATTCCCTTATACTATCATGAATGGGTGTGCATACCTTATATCAATGAGGTGTTGGAGTGGCAATTTACACCAGCTTAGTGGTGTACTCATTGGTCGCGCGAGACCATCTTTCCACTAGTGTTTAAAGGGTGGTTTACAACATGGAACAAGAGATGTCATCAAGGAAAAAGGATTAATTCCATGGTCACACTTCCATGGTCACACTTCCATGGTCATACTTTAGAAAAATGTAATTTCCAAAACCCTTGGGCCTCTCACTAAGTATAAACCAAACTTAGACTAGGTCGAATGACTATGTACTAAAAACTAAATGTGCTTATTTTTAAACAATTGCTTATTAACGGTAATTGTAGAACATTGGCTATGGGCCAAAGGATTTGTTTAAAATTACTAAAAGAGCATTTATTGCCTGGGATCTTATTGTTTTGCAATAATAGTTCCTTTTTTGCCTCTCTCACCACAAAATCCTGGGGTCTCTTCAACATTATCCACTAGACCTATTTTAAAGCCTTTTAAGGTCCTCAACTCTTTTGGTCACTTTGATTTTTACCTTTATAGTGTAAACCCAAATTGTCCCGGGATGAAGTCATGGAGCCAATTATTTATTTTACAGCTCCTTTGGAGCGGCTCTTGGTTCATAGTGTAAACCTTGCCTCAGTCATTGCATTTTGAGGATAGTAGAATGAAAAAATCTTGTTATTTTCAATTTTGTTTTATCATGCTACAAATCAATGTACACGCATTATTCAACTAAAGTCAGGTGCTGCAACTCCAATTTCATGCTTTATTACGCTTATGAACCTCATTACTTACTTCGTCACCATCCCTTTCCATTCTAGATTGCACTAATCCCTAAAGGACTGAGAGATTCAAAACAAGTCTTTACTGATTTTGGGCAAATACTTATGATTGCAATCAACATTATCTTTTTCTGAAGTTTTTGATGAGGATAGATATATATATAAGACTTTCCAAACAGAACAACTTTCATCAAATTTTGATAAAAATTGAGAAAGTTGCAAAGTTTTTAAGATTTCAACCTGAATTAAGGCAACAAGGGCATGGCTACAAAATTTTCAAATAATTTTTTAATTGAAAAAAAAATAGAATCATATTTTGTAGGTTCTTATAAATGTAGGAGGTTTTTATTTATCGCATTCTGATAAGTCAAGCAAATGATACAAATAGTCATTTTTTGTGGGTACTTGCCTAAAATATAACACAAACAAACTTGAAAGTCTCATCTTGAATTCAATTTTTAAAATTTTTAAATAGAAATAAAAAGGAAAAGGTTACAATTGATTCATTAAATACTCTCACCGTTGTAATTAGCATTATTACAGTACTTTATCTCAACAAATATAGTCAATTAGATTTAAGTTATTTAACTATCATTTGATACCTCTATCCACCTTATATTCTTTTGAGAGGCAAGTAGTGAGGTTTCTTATTTTGATTATTTTGGGTGAATCCTCAAGTCATTTACGTGTGACAATACCAATTTTCTCAATTGAGAACACAAAGCCATATTTTTTGAAAATCAAATACATCTGAATTTTCTGCTATAGTAAAGATTGAAAATAACTTGTTCGTGGTGTTTAGGGGCTAAAGCTTTGCAATATGTTTTGTTTCTAACTCTGAATTTTGGAGGAGTATCGTGCTATGTTAAATTGTTAATCCTTAAACATCATTTTAGTTCCGTCTGCCGAGGGGGGGGGGGGGGGGGGGGGGGGGGGGCAGTCCAGAAAGAATCTAAAAAAAATTTGATTTTTTTTTTATTTTTTATTTTTAAAATTTTTCCAAAAACGGCTCTCCAGTGCACTGCTAGCAAGCACTATAGCACTATTGAACTTCAGCTGCCCCAACCTCAAAACTTGTTCAATTTGATATCTTTGATTGCTTACCAACGATTCCACAATCTCTCAAATGAGGCGAAAGTTTGGAATCTAGATCGCTATTTCGATAGCTTTCCAACACAATAAGTCTCGCTTGATTTGGTTGAGAAATGAAACTTGTGTCTCTAATTATTTCTTTTGAATCTAGCCCCTGGGGCTGGGTATGATGTTTAAGGGTTAATTATAAGATCATATGGTTGAATTTATTAAGAAATGTCACAATTTCAAAAAAATAAGTTCGTTTTACCTACTGGTATCAAATGACAGTTTTGAGGCGAAAATAGTCGTAGTCCTTTAGGGGTTAAAATAATGGCTTTGCCTCCATAACTATACCATAACAAACAAATTTGCCCTACCAATGGATGCTTTGCTTGGAGGCCCTCGTTACTAAGACAAGGCGAGGTTTATCGTAGAATTATATGGTGGTACCATAGTAGATTTGTTTAAAAACAAATCTAAAAATGAAAAATGTGAAAAATAAGAAAATTAAAAACAAAAAAGCAAAATTAGAATAAATTATTATTGCGATATTTTGTTGTTTCTAAGCCATTTATTGTCATTTATAGTGATTTTTTTGCTGAAATGTAAAAATTGAGAAAATCAATTTCTAAGAAGGAAGCCTTGTTTTTTCAAAAAAATAATAATTTGTTCACCAGGTGGCGATCCTGATATGGTATTACAGTACAACCTTCTAAATATACATGTACTTTTAGGATAAATGGAACAAGCCAGTTTTTACTCTCTGGGCTTCAACAAGGGTAGATGTCTGAAAAGTCAACTTTTGTGTCTTAATTACTGTGAGTGAAGGATTGAGACTGCAATGTTGAATGGGGTACTTTGTTAGGTCTCCCTTCATAATTTGCTGATTTGTTGATTAGCTTAGAGGCCCCAAGAGAATCAATACCAAGTTGGAGTGTTAAACTCCTACCGTAACACCATAGCAGATCTGTTCAAGAATAATTCCCTCAAAACAAAATGTAAACATTAGAAAATTTTCAAATAAAAATTTGTGATATTTTTATATATATCCAAGTCATTTATGGTTATTTTTAGTGATTTTTTTGCTAAAAAACAAAAATCAAGAATATCAAAATTTGAGAGGCAAACCTTATTTTTCCAAAAAAAAACAAATATTCGTGCAACAGGGAACAAACCTGCTCTGGTGTAACGTCCGTAATCCAAATTCCAGCACAACCTAAGTCATTGTTCAAAATTACAAAATGAGGAAGGAAAACTGGTTAATGGTTTAGAAATAATTTTATATTATTGATTTACAAATAATTGAATATTTTTATATTTTTAGTCATTTATGACTTTTATCATCCTTGTGATTTTCCGATTTTTATATTGTTTTCCTCTTAGAATGATTTTTGGACTACTTTTCGATGACCCAGCTATGATACTCTACAGAATGTGATAACAAAATAGTGTAATTCTCAACGACTCAAAATTGACTTTTGACACATTATCTCAATCATCTATGCTGTGACAATTCACCATTATGAACTCACATTCACTTGAGGCTCCCATTGCAACAATCAATTAGTACAAATCGGGTAAAAGGTGTTATACCTGATTTCAGTGTCGGATTGGACGTTCATGTAAATGCTGTTACAATACTTCCTTTGTGAGTAGTACATACATTATACATATCACAAGTAGCCAATGCATTTAATAATAAGAACTGTTTCATAATCATAGCACAAGGAGCCACTTTTGTTCAATTCTTAACAATGAGCTGTTAAATTTTCGTTTCATAGATTCCATCACCTCTATCTTTCTTCAGAAAAATTAAATAGGATCTAAGGTAGTCCACCGCATGCTAATTGTGTTAAAGAAGTTAGATTGACATAGTCCCTATCAATAAAATATCAAGACCAAAGGAATATTGAAACTCTGTATTGACCAATTGTGATG